>OZ018390.1:57506232-58220537 GCA_963969525.1 Ontholestes murinus | reverse complement strand
AATAATTAACAATATAACAATTTATTTTTTCTCTCAAACGGCTATCGACCCGCGGTCTTTCAGGCTTTTAATTATTATTATTATTAACAGATGTTTTTTTTTTTATTTGGATCTGTTAATAATTTTATTTGATGTATTTTTGGAGTAAAAAAGTCCAGTTTTGTAATATTTTGTGTTTATATAATAAACATTTTTAAAAGTAACATAAAATAAACTAAAAAATGTGACACTTTTCAGACTAAAAGATTTCTAAAAAGCAGAATGTGAGGTTTTTATCACGTCCATTATCAATATGTTCTGAAAGGTTTTTCATTATCACACAATATTTTTCTTCATAATATTTATAATCCCAACTTCTTAAATTCAATAACTTAAGGTCTATTAAGCACTCATTACTCATTAGGGACTTAATTAAAATTATCAAAATCAAACAGAAAATCATAATTAAACTAGAACACATCCCAATTGTATGTCCCCTTCTTATTTAATTTACTTATCATACAACCTCTGACAATAAAGTTCGGTGAATAGACCTGTAACATTAAGGTAGATGAAATATTAACGAAAGTTACCTTACTGTCCTTGGAAATAGTCACCTCCCATAACTATGCACCGCTGAGATCTGCTATACATGTCCTGGAAACTTTTCAAAAAGGCTTTTTTTGGTGTGGAGTTCAAAATTCTCGTTACGTTTCGCTAGATGCCAGGAATATCGTCAAATCTCTTTCCTCTTAATGCTGCAAAGTACATTGAAATGTTTCACCGTTTCATAAAACGTCTACGCTGGGTACGACCCCAGTACGCCCAACAAGGTTCATGATTTGTTGTCCTTCACACAGCCAATATCGTCAAACATTTCCTCTCAAAAAAGGAGGTAGTACAAATTGAACATCCATCATACTCGCCACATCTCAATCCTCCAGACTTCTTCCTATTCCCACGACTCAAACTCGTTTATGTTACAGGACTATTCAGCGAAGTTTATTGTCTGAGGTTGTATAAACATAAATAATCATCGCATATCACCTTGACTAACATGCAAATTCTAAATTATTCTTTAATATCCACACTAAAAACCACAAAGCAAAAGTTAAGAATAGGGGTCGACATTTCAGAATACATAAAAATATGAAGGCTAATTACCAAAACGGCAGTTCACATTTCACATTACGACTGTTTGTGGGTTTGACAGCTCTCCTTACTATTTTTTGAAGTACATACTTCAGCCATAAGATTACTTACCCAAATTAGACATCCTAAAAATCCTTTAATACATTTAGTTTAGTTTAATAGCTTTACAAGTCTTACTAAAGCTTCTACAGTTTTAATCCTATATGTTCAGAAAGCTCTATGTTTGACATAAAGTTCTAGAGGATGAATTAAATTCTCACTTAACCCGTAGTGAAACATTTGTATGTTAATTAAAAGATTAATTATAATTTTAATTAATCTTCTAATTAACCAAAAGTTCTATTGTAGACGTGTCACTGCTTAAATTAAAGTGATTTACATATTATTTCCAAATAATTCCTCTCTAACAGATTCAAAATCAACAATTTTTTTTCTCCTTTTACTAAAAATGAGAACTCGAAGATTCTTCATGCTCATTTATACATTTTCTACATGTTGCAAATAATACTGTATTAAACACCTATGCATCACTCCCTTCAAATCCAGACTTGACTTCCATCAACCCTGTTTTGCAAAATAGCGCATCAAAATCAATCCGTACAACTCACAACTTCTAATTCCTTACGATCGTCATATGAAGTCTTTATATCCTGCTTCAGCTTTCGTCAAATACCTGGGCATAACCATAATTTAAAAAAATAGTAACAGTAAAAATAATTATAATGCTAATATCCATTTTATAACCTTCACTACAATATTTTGCTCGTTTGATATTTTTTGTACTAATTAATTAAGAATCTTACGTCTTTTGTGAATTAATATATGTTTGATTTAGTTGTAATTTATTTTCATTTATACTTATACATTGTCTGAAAATAGGACTTATAACTTTAGAGTTTTTATTTATAATATAATAGCAAATAATGAATACTAAATTGTATTTTATTTGTCAGTTATTAATAACATATATATTAAAGATTTTTTTAATGTGCTTCAAGTAGGGAGAAAATAGATATTTTAGCAGATTATTTTTGTGATAATTAATTACCCCTTTTGTTAAAATTGTAAATGTTGTAATCATACTTGCATTAACCGGATATTTTGGGTAATCTCCGCATTAAAAATAGCAGTGCTGCATTTCCCCTTGCGCAAGATAAAGAGTGGGAAAACATTAAGACACAAACTTCACGTATATTAATCATCCCGACCGGTTTTATCTCGCGGCGGTGGTGTTAATAGATGTGCAGAGCCCTCTGGGGGGTGGGTGGAGGAAGTGGTACACATGTGAGAGGCGATGTACACCTCGTCTCCATCGTCTCCTGGGGAATGGCTCTGCACTGCCTTATCGACTGTGCGGTGCGGACCACTGTTCAGATTACACGGTACACACTGTACACAGAAATACACAGAAGTGGGGTTTAGTCCATCGAGCGAAAACTTGTGTTTTGCGAAAACCGGAGCTTCCCACATGCGAAACACTGTTTCGGTTTTGTACAACCAGTCGATCCCGTTTAATTGATATCTAACTAATCCTGCATGTACTCACATCGCAACTTTGCTAATCCCGTTTCTGTTCGACTTTGTACGTTATTAATAAAGTTGTTCAATATCATCCATCTTATCCTTAAGATATAAACCGTAACTATTTAAAAGAAATAATTGTTTGTGTTTACGAAAGAAAATATGCCCTAAAGAAAATTTAAAAAATATATACAGAGTGCTCCGTTAATGTGGAGAAAAGGCTGAATAGTATATTCCTGGGATCAAACTATGATGATACAACATATTATTTTTTGTGTGAAAACCGTGCAAGATAGCAAACATTATTAAGAATTTTTTAAGATGCGACAATAAAACTAAATATGTTTGTGCACTACACTTTTTTATACCTCTTATTAAACAATGACGTACATAATAACTGAAATAATGTGTTATATTATGATAATTAACAATTATAAATTTCTGCCAGTTCAAATGTTGTATAATTTAATAAATTAAATAATGTTTTTTGTGACTTTGTATTTTTTGTGACATTAACGGGACACCCTGTATATAAATTATCAATATAATTAATACACATATTTCAACAATACTCTTAAAGATTTATGTAATAAAATACGATTTTGTCAGGAAACATAAAACGTGTAACATTGTATTTCAATTGTTACATGTGATTATTTTTTAAAAGTTCGTATCATTTATTAAGTATACATTTCAAGAGATATTTCTACATTGAATTTTCGATTTTAATACAATTTATTTCATATGAAATATGGTTTCAGACACGTACATGTTATGATTTAATAAATAACATAAGTAATTGATAAGGTCGTTAAAGGTGAAATTCGTGATGGTTTATATTTATTGTAAATGGTAAACTTAGAGCGCTTTTAATTTCGCATAAAAATTTGTCTATACGATTAAGAAATTAGACAAATCTTATAGCATGATGAATGCATTTTTGAAATTTAAAAAAAAAACTTACGTCAATAAATGCGACAACGACTACATTATAGCCTTATGTAATAAAGTACTTAAATATTGCCTTGTTGAGAAGTACAAAATTAAGTGATCGAGTTCTTAATTCGAAATTTATTTATATTGATGGTACCAATATGGTTTCCAACACCGATTTGATATAAATTATTTTTTATTTAAGGCTTATTATAAGCATTCAAAATATTTCCATAATTATCTCTTTCAATATTCAAAGAATTTTAAAATATTTTGCAAAAGGATATATAATATAACAACTGCTATGTTTGAAGTCGGTCCCTTATTCAGAAATTTTTTAACAATGTAATCACCAACCAGCTGCATTACACCACATTCGACATTATATAATAACCGTGGCTTTAAACATTTTTTTTAGTCTACTACTTCCATCTATCGGACGTTTTGTACAATGACAAACAAGTCGTTGGAGTTTATACTGACTTCCATAGGGCATTCGACAAGTTCTCATATAAAAATTATAATTAATGTGTTTTAATGATTGTACTATGGGCTTATTTCAGGATTGATCTTTACCTGTTAAAGTTTAATCTCAACTACCCCAAGGTTCTCATTTAGAACCATTATTATTCGATTTGTTTATTAACTACATATATTTCATTACCAATTGACTGTAATATTTCGCTCAATAAAGTCGACCTAAACATGTATACCATATTTCAATCCTAAGCACCAATAAACTAACTTGAACAACACATTTAGATGGTGAAGATCATTTAATTTTAAAAATCAAAAAAATGAAAACTGGCTCTTTCTCTCGATGTAGCGAAATACATTTATGTAAAAATGATGTTCAGACGTAGAAGATTTTATGTAACATTTTAATTGCTGCATACACGATATATGCTCTTGCTCATATCTATTACAGATCTTTTGATTTTCAAGTTTTTCGGTAAATAAAAATGACGACATAAATATAGATGGGCTTTATTGCATCTCACATCATCATATTTTGCAAATTACCGAGTCGCTTATATAAAATCGTTGACAATAAAATTGTCAAAACATTTCAAGAAAATATAGACAAAATTAAAATGATAACAATTAACAAACAAAATAACTAAGTGTTTTATTTTATATTTCAATTTATAATTCATCACTCACCCTGGAGCATCAATTTCAAATTTTAGTAATATTTATTATTCATAGTAATATGTATTTTTGATTAGTTTAAGAAGAGAAACAGTAAATAAATAAATAAATCTTTGCACGTCTGCAAAAAGGCAGTAGACGATCTAAAGAGTAAAGTGGTTGGCGAAGTAATTTAAAACGCAATTCACCCAAATTAACTATTGTTTTCAAAGACTTGCCACGGGGCATTGTTCTGGTGAAAAAACACTTTTTTCTGTTGCATGTGGGGCCTTCTTTTCTTGATTTTCGCACTCATTTGATCCAATAATGCCATGTAATATTCACTATTGATAGTTTTGCCTCTCTCAAGATAGTGGATGAACAAAATTCCATGCGCTTTCCAAAATACGGATGAAATAATCTTGTCAGCCGATTTTATAGTTTTTGGTCGTTTTGGACGACTTTTACCGGCTGTTGTTCACTCAGCTGCTGATCTCTTTGATTCAGGCGTGTAGTGGTGGATCCATGTTTCATCCATTGTCACATACCTATGCAAGAAATCCTTATTATTTTGATTGATCAGCTCCAAACAGCGCTCGGTGTGAACAAACGCAGCACCCACTACAAAAGCAACCTTCGCATGCCCAATTTTTTATATAAAATTATAAAAAGACTACCGATATCTCCAAGGTATCAGCTATCTCATACAACTTCATTTTACGGTCTTTTAAAACTTTTTTGTGGACATTTTTAATGTTTTCCGGAACAACTGCCCATTTTTGGCGACCATAGTGTTCAGCGTTTCAGTGTAAATTCAACATACCAGCCAATAATAGGTGATTTCCCTTGAGAAGAATCCCCATAAAGCTCATCAAGCCACTGTTTAGCTCCAACAGTATTTTTCCCATCAAAAAACAATGTTAAATCAACACACGAAATTCCTTTCTATCCATTGTCTTGAAAATTACAAAACCGGCGTAACTAAAATGACTGTAACTTCTAAACTAGCGGTCAAAATACCATGTAATTTTGAAACGTATTATTCGGGAATCACGTAGATCCGTCAAAAATGTTTCCATATATGTGTCAGACCAGGGACTTATTAAATGATGTGTTATAACGAAGTAGAAGCCTCAAACATCAACAATAGCATCAGAAAAATGTTACCCTAGTAGTGTTGTAAATTCTTTCGACTGAAGTTCTAAATGCTTCAGTTTGCCTTTATTTTTTTATATATTTATTATACTAAGTACCGTTGGAATGATTGATTTTAGCATCACTTTGTTCTTTAATCAAATGATGTCTTTTATGTTTTAAATCAAAAATAATTGTAATAAGTTTTATTATCATTACTTTTTTGCAGATAATTGAAGTATGATTTATATTATTATAAATATCTTAATATCCTAAAATAACAAAAGGAATGGGTGCAAAAATAATTTGTTCCTTTGACTGTATAAAAATATACTCTCTGTATTTTATTATTTCACGGAGTACCTTCAAGTATTGACTTATGTATTATACTTATGCTATAGAATTTTTCGTTAACAATACATATATCAAAATAATCAAACTGTTTTCAAATTTTAGAATGTTGTACGACAAAAATCTAAAAATAAGTCATTGGTATTATTTTAGGTAGCTCAAAAACATAAATAAATAAAAACTCTTAGTTCTATACACTATAAAGTAATATTTTATGTCAACTTACTATAAAAAGTTTTATATCTTCCAAAAAATTTATTAATAATTGAAAATGTATTCAAAATTATTACAATGGTTAAAATTGAGTTAGAGTTTGTAGTCCTCCCAGTCTATTGGGTAACGAGGGATAGGGGGCCACACATCTGTCTTTATCCTACTCCTACTGGGCTGTAATATTTAAGCTTAGGGCCTGCACAAGGATGTATGATGCCCATTTGTCTGTTATTGTTATTGTTATTTGTTTGCGAATCTGTTATACCGGATCTGCGGCCACTACCTACGTACATGTCTCGCGGGCGACTGCAGGACTAGAGGTCTTGACTTAAACTCCTGGATCAAGGTGGAGAGTAAAACACTAACTCAAAAAACTTCAATTCAAGGAGGAAAAGCATACGGCTAACGGATGCATAGCTAAGTAGCAACTTAGACACGACGTTGCGTACTCACATGGTTTCATAAGTCTTGCACTGTCAACTTGTACATCTGTTGGGACCGTATTCACTTTTAATCGGAAAAGGAACTTAGATGTCATTCAACATCAAGGGCAAGGACAAGATAACGGAAGGCGGTGGAAGCAAGGGTAAGCTGAGCTTGCAGGTAGCGGTGGCGAGGCTTGTCGAAGACGAAATGAGTCGCTATCCACGAAGCTACACCAAAAACAATCGGGAAGGTTGATTGGAAGAATCAAAAATCCGTACTCAACTGATAAAAAAAACTATCAGAAAACTTGTACAGCTGCTTAAAGAAAACACAAACACGAAGTTGGCAATTAAGGAGGGCACTTCATCGACCAGAAGTCTGGTTTTGTAGCTGGCGAGAAACACAATGAAGAAAGTAATAGATCAAGGCCTCGGATTTTAATCATGACAAACCGGGAGACCTACCACAAACGAGGCGTTGATTCAAATGGGCTCGAGGTTCAAAGAACACGTGAAAGAGCTGCAGAGTGGAAGTGAAAGCAGCAAAGTCCCGATGACTGACCAAAATTCGATGGCGCTGGAAATATATATGAAGTGTACTAAAAAGTTCGCGGAATTCCCTCCCCACGGTTTGTTGGGGAGTAGTGGGGGCAAGCCAGTGACCTCGCCCCACTGCGGTTGTGTGAATTTTTTTGCTTAAGCCTTTCTAAGTATCGTGGCGCTGTCATGGAGATATCTTCTAATGAGGAACAGCGAATCATCATTAAATTTCTCACAAAACTTGGTATTACTTCTACTCAAATTTGGACGGACTTGAATACAGTTTAGGAATATGATTCCTTAAAAAAAACTGCTATTCACAAGTGGGTAACTCGATTCAAGGAAGGACGGGACATTTCGATTCGCGTGGCGTTGTGCACCATCAATTCGTTCCACAAGGGCAAACTGTCAATGGACAGTTCTACGTTGAAGTTTTAAAAAGGTTGCAAGGCCGTGTTTTTCGAGTGCGGCCAAATTTGGCTCAAAACAATTCGTGGGTGTTGCACCATGACAATCATTCGTGGTGCGTGAGTTTTTGGCTGAAAATGAGATTACTGTGATCGATCATCCACCGTATTCGCCCGATTTAGCACCTTGCGACTTCTTTTTGTTCCCAAAGTGCAAAATGCTACTTCGGGGACGCCATTTTGGGGACGTTGAGAACATTAAAAAGGAGACGACGAGGCTACTGAAGAGCCTAACTGAAGATTAACTGAAAACGTGTTTTCAGCAGTGGAAACATCATTGGAGCAAGTATATTGCATTAAGGGGAGAGTATTTTGAAGGGGAAATTGTACCATTACAGAATTAATTGTAAAATAAAACGTTTATTTAAAAAATCCGCGAACTTTTTAGACACACCTCGTACTGTCGATCTACAGGAGCTAACCCATAAGATCGATAGCTCCGTCTTGGCATCTAATCAGATCAAAGAGTGCTGTTGGTAAAAAGTAATAAGAATAATATAATAATAATATTCATTTATTTCCCAACAGATACGAAATATCCAATTACTGGTAAAAAATATTTAAAAGATATATGCAACCAAAAACTGTAATTAAATTACTAAAATAATAATATTGTAGTTAATTTTCTACAACGAACTAAAGGATTTTAATATATTTAAAAATATAGTATATAAAAATGATGAATATGATAACAATAACATAACCAACTTAAACTAAACAATAATACTAGTAATATTTCTGAAAAAAATTGAAAATATCCACCGAATGCTGTACTGAACCATATAATTTTGCCAAACGTACCACTGGAGAAGTTTATTTTTGCAAATCAAAATAAATACAGATTTCTTGATGTCACACGTAAATGTTTAGGTCTGCAAGCAAATTTGGATCATCGATGAGGCCATTAGAAATCTTATATAGAACAACTAACAAAGCTACAAGTGACTGTAGGTTAAACATGTCTAAAAGATTTTTGTAATGAAATGATTATTAGTTTAGATATGTTCCAGTAAATTTGAAGTATAGTAATCGCACAATTTTTACACACTTTCAGCTGCAAGTTTTTACTTGTAATATGCAGGGGAACAAATTAAACTGCAACATTCGATATATAAAGTTTAATAATCACATTTGTATCTCTAAAATCAGCACAAGTGCGTTTTATAAATTCAAGAAGCTTAATACTATCACTGCAAATTTTTCTTACATACTCGGTAACCAAGGTTGCAGGTGGATTGATAGCTATTGGTAAGGAGTGCAGCCGTCCCAGGCCAAACAGATCAACTAAGATTCTGGTTGACACTAAGGGGTCTTCTTGTAGCAACGTGCTAAGACTTATGTATACCTATACTATATTATTATAGAGTTTTATAAAATGCAACCAAACTGGAAACTATTAGTGGTAGTAGTGTGTGACTATTGACCACGTGGTCCTTCCGCCTTAATTTGTTTATTTGTGTTTGTTTAGATAAGTGACCATCACCGCTACTCTAAATTGAATCACAATTCCGAATGGCATGGACCTAAACCCAGACTAACAAATTAATTGGTAAATTTAAATTATGTAGTAGTTTTCTTATAACCAAAATTCCTAAGATATGTATGTCTTAACGTTTTCTCTCAGCCACTCTTCTTGAAAAGAGTGACCATTTTCGCAAATGTGGTTCACGAATATGGATGTATTATTGCCGTTTTTATACAGTGATTCCCAAAAGTAGCGGATAAATTCTGTAAAATAGTAAATAAAAATATTTCAAAAAATGCTTTGAAACGTCGATTTTTGTTTTTAAATTACTATCCTGACATACACTTTTCAGCCCCCCTCCTGTTCCCCCCTAAGGGGTGGTAACCCCAACTTCAAATAGGAAAATACCCTTTGAATACAACGAAATGTTTTTTATCTAAATCGGTTGATAAATAACGGCGAAATATACCAAAATGCATTTATTTATAAAATTGAAGGAATAACAAAATTTAATTAATTAATCCTTAATTAAATATTCAAAGTACTGCACAAAAGCTTGTTGAACATTGTCTAACATTTCTGGAGTTATTAAGTTAATTTCTGCGCGAATTCTTTCCTTTAACGCGTCAATATTTGCAGGTCTATTCAAATTAACTTTAGTTTTTAAAAAGCCCGAAAGAAAATAATCTAGTGGGGTTAAATCTGGCGTTCTTGCTGGAAATTCAATATGTCCTCGTCCAATCCACCGATTAGGAAATACTTGACCGAGGTATTCTCGAACTGGTCGCGCATAATGTGGAGGCGCACCGTCCTGCTGTAAGCAAATTCTGTCATCGGGTCTATCAGGATCTTCAGTGTCGAGAAACAATACATCTAAAGTAGGTAGTAGTTCATTTTGGAGAAGTTCATGTAACGTTCACCATTCAATGCTCCGTCGAAAAAATATGGTCCAATAATTCTAGAAACCACCACACCAGCTCACACAATAAACTTTTGAGGATATTGTGTGTTCATTTCCATCATGCAATGCGGATTTAGAAGGGCTCAGTAACGGCAATTTTGTTTTGACGATACCATTCAGACAAAATGTTGCCTCATCAGAAAATATGATGTTTCTAATTAAGCAAGGATTTGCATTAGAGAGTTCTATTATTGTCTCACAAAATTGCACTCGTCTATCAAAGTCATCATTGGACAATTCCAAGTACACTTATACGGGTGAAATGTGTGTTTTCCAATTAATCTGGACATTGTACTTTTTGACTCACCAACTTATGAAGCGACCTTCGTAAGGATTGAATGTGGATTTTCTTGCACCATTAAAATAACATCCAATTGTCTGTTTTCATTAAAGACCAATGTACAATATACATGTCCGAGATCTCGAAATTTGTTTTCGATTCGACTTATTGTATATTGCGTGATCGGCGGACGGTTCGGGTGCGTTTCATTAAACAAAACACGAACTTCTTCATCCTTCCGGCTTCTATCTCCAAACCCAACCATCATTAAACTTCGATTCTTTTGGTTTCAATAAGTCTCATTTTGCTACTATTTCTTCAATCACAAAAAACTCTGAATTGTGTTTGACATAAGTAAAAACAAGTTGCAATTGTTTTAACGATATTGATATGCCCGCTTCAACAGCGCCTACTCGAATATTGGCTCTCTTCTTTGAATACATTTTGGTAAACATCGCCGTCATTAATCAACTAATTTTGATAATTTTTTTGTATTCAGATTAAAAAATCGACGTGTCAGAGCATTTTTCTGAAATATTTTTATTTACGATTTTATAGAATTTATCCGTTATTTTTGAGAAGCACTGTATGTACTAATGTTTTCTTTTAGGCGAGTTTTGAAATTGCGTCCAAACTGACCGATATATTCTCCCCTGACAAGATTTGCATTTTAACTCATAAATTCCTAATTTTGACAACATATCAATTCGCAAAAATGATGATTTTTTTGAAGAGGATGTATTCGAGGTAATCCACTTCGCCGAAAAGGAGCTTAAAATGGATTAACTGGAGTCCATCGAAGTGTACAAAATAAAACAAAATTTCGCTTATTAATAACCAGGCAGATCTAATTATTAGTGAATTTTCTACAACTTAAGGACTTAAATATTTAATTATTCTCCTTTCTGTTTATTACTTTGTAAAAATGGTATAAATTTGTGTATCAATTGTAATTTTAAATATTATTGTTTGGTAATGACAAGCTGAAGTTTAATTTAAATTTAATTTATTTATTATCAAAATGTATCATGAAGCGAAAGCCTCCTCAATTACTTATCAAATCAATTGATTTTGTGGGAAAGGGGTTGTTCCGCTGGTATTTGGTTTTGACATCTAGCGAAAAATATAGTTATTTTTTTCTAAAAAGGAAAATATTATATAATCAAAGGCATACATAGATTTATGGCTAAAGGACTTGAGTTAATAATTAATAATACTCCTGGAATACTTATTGTATGTTTTGTTTTCAAAAAATGGCTGGTAACTTCAAAATTCTGCGATTCTCAACAATTATCATCAAAATTTACAATCTTGCTACTCATCCCAAAACTATTTTAAATACCTTAAGGTTATTAATTCTTCTGACTGATATTCAGAATAAAATATATATTAAGAGCATAAGAACACATTTAGAATAAGACTCAATGTTATTATTTGACTAAACATTTTTCAATATTATATTAAATAATTTGAAAATTTAAACAAATCCTTTAATGTAGCTGCAATAAGCATCAAATTTTGAAAATATTTTTACCTCAATAACTTTATTTAGAACTTTACTTTAAGAATGTAACAAATAAATTTGTCAGGATGTCGAAACAAAGGCAAAATGCATGAAAAAATGTATGGCATAAAATGTTGTAAATATATTTATTTATTTACTGATATCACAAGAGAACAAGTTTGGGAAATAAATCAGAGATTCGGACCCAATAGTGTTAGAAAATCATAAACGTGACCAGTCTTTAGGTAGAAACTCTGTATTAACAAATAGAACATTGATAATATAAAGGTTGGCAGCACCAATTCATAACAGTTACATTTGACGAGTTCGTGCACTGTATCGGATTTTCCAAGAATTGAATTATTCGCCATAGTCTTATTTTCAGGCATTTATAGATATGTATGTATATGAAGTCCTGTTAGATCAAGAAATAGTGTTAAATGTTTGTTGATGTCTACCAATCGGTTAAAAATTTATCTTTTTCTAAAACAAAGGAATTACGCCAGAAAACATTGCGCAACATTAATCAACCAATTATGCGCTATCACACATCATAAATACAGAAAATATTAAGGTGAAAATATTATAAACAACGCCAAAGCTTCAAACGGCTCTTTTCCAAAAATCTGAAGATGTTTGGAAATGTCCATATAATAAATTAAATGCAGAAATAATAAAATATTCTTCACCAACTTCTATATCTCGTTAATCTTAGGTATTTATTTTTATAAAGTATCACAAGCGCGCAATGGAAAATACAAATAGTGAAGATATAGATATATAAATAATAGTGGAGATTTGTATTTTTGCCTTTTTTCAAAGAAAAGTTTAAACATATTAAAATAATTAAACTTCTGCAAATTAGTGAAATATTGTAGGAGCATTCACGTATAGTTGAAAACCTCTGAGATATGAAAACAAACACGAATAGAAAACAGGTGAATCAAGTGAATCAAGACTAGATTTAAAAACAGATTCGCACCTTTCAGTTTAATCCGTACGTTCCAATAGAAAAATATTGCGGAATGGGACGTTAATATTGCAGATCTTCAGATTGCAAGGGTTGGAAAACTAGATGTTAGTTCTAATAATCTGTTAAAATCACATTGACTCTCTCCATCATAAAAATGTCCACTAATATTAGGCTGTAACAACCTACACTGAAAATAATACTAAATTTATTTTTCATTTACTTTCCTCTTATCAAACACTCCTATTTAATTCTGGCTGTTATTATGTTTTCTAGTTATTATTTACTCTAGCCATAGTCGTATTTTTCAAAAGTGATTAGATGAACTTACATAATGAGTGTTGTTGAATAATGAATTAGCAGCAGGACTGTTTTGAAGTTATTAGCGTATGTGTCTGTGATAAATACGTACGTATCGTAAATCCAATTAAGAAATTGGATTAATGTGATGAAATGTTCGACAATTCCATTAGTGGTGGCGTAAACGGCGTGCGTTATCTCGTAATTAGACTTCCATTTTGTTTTTAATTCCAAACCGTCGGGACCTTAACTTTTTAACGTTGGCCAACCTGTAGTCTAGTTGGAGCGACCGCGTGCGTCTTAATTCGCTATGTAAACAAGGAGAAGAAAGTGGAAAACACAACAATAACACGTCTGGCATTACGGTTTGGAATAGAAATAGCGGACAACAAGCAAGCAAATAAGCAAGCGAGCAAGCCCCATAACCCTCGGGATAAAGTTCGCAAGAGCTGTCGGTGATGCTGAGGACAACAAAAAGCAGACAGCAATGGACATGCTAATTACATGCTCTCTACATACAGTCTACAACATCGGCATTAATTCAACTAGCTAACTACACCACTCGGCCTCGCCCCGGGTGTATTAGTGCTAATGTACCGTTATTCTCTACCCCCTTTCCGCCCGCTTCTCGCCCGCTCCCTGGGCTTAGTCGACAAACAACTTGGTTTTGTTGTAATTGTACCCTCTGAACATTCTGTTCTGCTTAATATTCTAAGACATAAATTAATATAACTATTTAACATTCGGTACGGACGGGATTTAAGTTACACCGTGTACACATTTATCAAATTCAAGCCCTCACAATAAACACAATGAGGTTGTAAGGAACGGTGTCATCAAACTGACTTGGATGGATTTTGTTAAATACGCAATGGCATTTATACAACTTCATTACTGGAGCACACATTATATAAAAATTTTCAAATACCCTTACAATAAATGTCTTTTCTTTCTACGTGCGTGTAAATTATGTTTTTTTAGTATGAACTGAACTTTTAACGAAAGTATAAACTGAGCCACCTTTAATAGTTAAATGACATAAATCAAGACTTTTAATGGGTAAATTGGGATTTTCATATTTTATAGTGTAAACTTACTTTTTTAAATTTTATAATTTAAATTGAGCCTTTAACATTTTGCAATTCAAATTGAACTTTTATCGTTATTGAGATTGGCATTATTGAAGTTTTGTAAATTAAATTCGAATTGAATTTAGTTTTTTTGCATCTTATAATATATTTTGGACCTTTGATAATTAATGTAAATTGGCTGCTTATCAATAGTAATAATAATAATAACTGAACTTGATTTCAAAGAAATGTTAATAAAAGCAACAATGCAATTGGAAACATAAATGAAATTGTGTCGAATAACAATAGTAATAATAAACTTAAAGAAAATAAAACTAAATAATAACTTAAAATGGTTAAAGGTCGAAATATTCATTTATAGAGTACAGTTCTGCGTTCAATAATATAAATTGATATGTTGATATTTTTGTAGCGTAAATTGGATTTTGACTTTTAACAATGCTAATTGAACTTTTATATTTTAATAGTATAACGTGGGATTTAGTGCTTGTGAAGTGTAAAAAACGATTTTAACATTTTATTGAACAAATTAAATCTTAAACACGTTACGCGTGAATTGAGCGTTTGCCTTATTAATTAAACACATTTATATTTCTTACTTCACTGATTTATTTAATCACTAAATGTACATTTCGAATACTATGTGTTCATTATCAATAGTTAACTGGTGATAATGAGCACATAGTGTACGAAATTTACATTTAGTGATTAAATAAATAAGTGAAGTAAGAAATATAAGTGTGTTTAATTAATTAAATATTAAACTTCACATAACTCATAAATACGTATTAACTCGTACCTTATGATAAAATAAACTTAGTTTTTGGTATTTTTATATTGTATACTGGACTTCCTATATACCTATTGTACCGTAAACTAATATCATGGTAATTTGGTTGAATGAGTTACTTGAAGATAATAATAACTTTGATTAAAACACTTAGAACCTTTCTTCAATATTTTATTTTTATCCAGATGCACATTTCGGACACAAAGTGTCCATTATCAATGGTTTGATACAAATAAGAAAAAACAAATTTAACACTTATATACGTACAAAAAACGGTATTAGAGGGTGTCGATAGGAGCAGGTATAAGGTTATTGCTGGAAAATAATCAAAGTTAATATCATGGTAATTTTTAAATTTAGCTTTTATCATTTAATACCATATACAGGTTTTTTTTTTTAATTTTTAAATTGAGACTTGTTTACAATATGAAATGTGTTGTCATTTAATAAACTTTTGTATTTTGTAGTGTAAATTGTTTTTTTTTGTATTTTAAAATGTAAACCTAGTTATTTCACATATTTTAAATTGAATTTTAGGCATATTATAGTAGAAAAAAGTTTTTTGGAGCATTTTATAGTATGAATTAAGGGTCCGGCAATTAATAATATAACTTGAGTTTGTAATGTTTGGTATAAATAAAAATTTTAATATTTTGTAGTGTAAACATGACTTTGAATATTTTTTAGTATGAATTGATCATTTTACATTTAACAAATGAATTCAGAGTTTACCCTTTATAGAATATAAATATAGATTTTGACATTCTTATTATTGATAGTACTTATGTTTAAAATGTGAAAATAAATTTTCAACATATATTAGGGTTATCAATTCATATATTTAATAATAATTATTTAATAGCGAATATTTGGAAAACGAGAAAAGAGCTAATAGAAATATTTTCATGATTTGCTTTATTTAAAAAATGTTAGCATAAGTTTAGACCGAAAATTTAAAAAAATAAGACATAACTAATTTTATCTGATATCATTAAATCTTTTGAGTAGAAAATTTGTAACTCTAGCTAATATAAGTCGGAAATGATTTAGCTGTGGAACACTCTCTTCTTGTATAATTCTAGTATAATTTTGGATTGTATAAGTTCTTAATTTTGATACTTTAATTAATGAGTATAGATACGGTATTTGATATTATTGTGTGTATATATGCTAAAGATATAGTAACCAATTTTGGTTTCCTTGCATAGTTCATTTTAGTATAACTTTGAGTTGTAATATTTCTCTATTTTGATACTTTAATTGATTTACAATGATTATACAATGTCTTAATTATTTTCAAATATACAGGGCGTCCCAATTTTGCGGTATAACAAAAACAAATATTTTTTTATGGAACACCCTGTATATATTTCCATTTTCTCATTTGGACAATATTTTATAACTTCAACCTTATTTGATTTTTAATTTAGATATGGCATTTCCGAGTTATTAATATTTTCCTGAAAAAAATATAAAAAATTTATTTTGTGAACCCTCCACAAAAAAATTGTTCTGAAGTTCTATTTAAAATTTAAGAATTTTTTTTTGCTATGGGTGGACATAAGTTTTGGTTATGTACTAGTTTTAAAAATTTTCACTTTTGAGGTACTGTGCCTTTGTATCAGACACGCCATTTTGTAAAATTTCAAATTGTCGTGACTCTTTTTTTAATAGAATCATATATTTTTTAATTTTATATTATTCTGCATCAAATTCTCTACAAAAAATATTAAGCATACCCTATACCTAAAAAAGATATTTTTCAAGATATAAAAGAATTTATATTTCAAACGGTTCTCGAATACGAATTTGTTTTTGAATAGATATTTGACCATGCTGAGACAAAATAACTGACAAAATGTAAATAAGTGTCAATGTGAAATAAACAGAAACAGATTCTGTAATACGATAAATTATTTTATTCCAAAGCCATGAAAGATAACAAAACTATTAATACAAAAGAGAGACGATTCTACAGTAAATTTTCAAAATGTCTTTCATTTTCATTTAGGCACAAATTAATTCGCCGTTGGAAAGACCTTTCCACTCTTCCTAACATTTCAGGTAAAATACTTGCAAGAGCGTCCTTAATGAATGCGTGTTGTTGGTGGTTCTTTATAAACAATCTCTTTTACGTATCTTCACAAGAAAAAGTCAGGTTTTATTAGATCTAGCAGGCCATCTGGTGGGGCCATTGCTAGCAATCCACTGGTTGGAAAAAATATCATCAGGAAATGACCTCACGTCTCGTGAATAATTGGGAGGTGCTCCTTCTTGTTGAAACCACAGCATGTTTCTTGTTAGATGAGGTATATTAGCTAACATTCCGGGTAATACATTTTGCAAGAAGATGATGATCAACTTGTCTCATAACATGCGGATTTTCAGTTGAATAATAATGAAAATTGTTATTGACAGATACGCTGTTAAAATATGTCGCCTCATCCGTGAATAAAACATATTGGAAAAACGCAGGATCCTCCTGTATGTTTAGTGTTGCCCAGATACAAAATTCTGAACTGAATATGATAGGCATGACATCGATTTTTTTACAGAATGCGTTGTACTGACCTCTCGCTTATGCCGGTTGCTTCACCGATATCTCTTTGCTCAGTTTCTGTTAATAGCACTGAAAGTTGGTTTTCCTCGTTAGTGATAGGTTTTCTTCTTTCTTGTTTTTTTGTAATACACACTTCGTTTTTCAATAAATCTATTGAGTAGGTTCCCAAAACTTTTCTCCTCCGAATGTCTTCTGCCAGGATAACGTGTGGCGTAAATTCTAGCCGCCAATAAACAATTTCTAGCAGCCAAAAATCATACCGACTAGTTATAATTTGCTGTCTACTTTTACCATGAAACGGGAAGAATGACTTTGCAGCAAATATCAGAGAGATTTACACGTCAAACTAATTGTTTAATTGACAGATGTATTTTATATATTGTAAAATAGAATTTTGACTAACATAATTACGGTTTATCTAAAGAATAATTTTATGAGAGATTTTGAGAGTGTTGGATAATAAATTTAAATTTGGACCGTATATTAAAAAGACAGGGTTCATAATTTAGTGGCCATTACAATTTAAAATCTTAAAAGTTTGATGACAGTTGATAAAAACCTCCTTTATGGTGAAAAAATAGACTTAAATAAAACTAATACTATAAATATGATTATATATTTAGACTAGAGTAGCCAAAAAGCTTCATTAGTTTTATTTAAGTTTCTTTACATTTTATAACTTTTAATTAAAACCCTCGCTAATGATGTACTGATTGGAGGGTGGGATAGAGGCCACCCACCCATCCGACATATACATGATAACTTTAAATACTAATCGTTGATGATTTTGCTGAAAAAATCAATAAAACCTTGTATGCAATAAAAAATAAAGCATAATCCAAATTTAAGTTTAAATATAAATGATCTTCTATAGCTAGTCTTATCTAATCTAGATTTAAAGTCTGCCCACCCATCACGCATAAAATGAAAAATTTTACCTTTTAAATTCTATTTTTATTCAAAATATTTTATAATTAACTTTACTCCAAACCGCGAGACTATCAGTAATTAAAATTTATATGTAAATGTAGGGTGGGTGGGTGGCCTCTATCCCACCTTTCAATCAGTAAAACATCATCAACAATTATTTGAAATATTTGAATGAATATATCAATTAAAAATGCAATTATTTTGTGTTTGTTTACATTTTACAACTTTTAACTAGAACCCTCGATTATATTTTACTAATTGAAGGGTGGGATAGAGGACACCCACCCACCCTTCATATATATGATAATTTTAATTGCTAATCGTTGATGATTTTGCTGCTAAATCATTCAACTCCTTAATGCAATAAAAAATAAACCAAAATCAAAATTTATGTTTAAATATAAATGACTTTCTATAGCAAATTTTATCTAATGTACATTTAAAGTCAGCCCACCCATCATGCATCAAATGTTTACAAATTTACATACTCAAAATTTTACCTTGTTAATTCATTTTTTATTCATAAAGTTTTGTAATTAATTTCATTGGATAGAGCGAGACGATAAGGTATTAAAGAGTATATGTATATGTAGGGTGGGTGGGTGGCCTCAATCCCACCCTCTAATCAGTAAAACATCATCAAAAATTATTTGAATAAATCCATCAAATTATGCAATAATGTTATGTTTACGTTTTACAACTATTAATTAAAACTCTCGCTTATGTTTCACTCGGAGGGTGGGTTAGATGAAGACGGTTTTCAAATATACACTGTCTGAAATTGTGCATTACTGTCAGCTTATAATATTACAAGAACGGAGTAAGAATACTTAAACTGAAAACTAAAAAAGTAATAACTAAGCGGATACTGTGGAATTTATAGTTTCACAGAATTGAAAAATTTATTATGGTTTAACCACAAATAAATATGTACAAAGTTATCACTTAATAATGACGACAAAACGTCGAAATTAGAGTCGTGTTATGTTATTTAGTTCAGTTTAGTTTATTCTTATTAAGTCTTACTAAAAAAAGATACAAAATAAAATACATAAGGGCTGAAAGACCTCAGGTCTATAGCACTGACGGACTAACACCATTTATTTATCTGTATGTTAAATGTTATTATGTATTGTAAATGTGTCCTAATAAAGATTATTGTATATATATATATATATATAAAATACATATACAATACCTTTAACATTTAAATCATAAGACTTAAAGGCGGAGTTCACACTGCAGTGTTCTTTCAATTAACCTATTATTTTCTATTGCTGACGATGAATATCAGCAACTTATTTTGATTGATTTCAAACATAAATAAAAACGTTTACTAAAATAAATATAATGATATATAAATAACTTACTCAGGTATGTACGGCAACTGACACAATAATGAAATATAATCGACTGAAGGTCTTATTTATACCTGAAATGGATTACTGAATTCTAGGGAAAATAATTACGTTCGGGATTAAGGAAAATACCCAATTAGAGCATAATTTAATAATAAAAATATATAAGTCCTTTACGTTGTAGAAAATTCACCAATAATTAGAAAAAACACGAAAATATTTTTGTAAAGTCCACAACAAATGAGTCTTATTAAGACTACAAGAATCAATTTTATAATAAAGCTGTACTGAAGAGATTGAAATATCGAAACACGTGTCTACAGATGGTTATAAAATAGAGTATTGAATTATTTAATTGCTTTTGATAATTTATTTTTAATTACATCAACCTAAATTCAATTTTTGTTCCAAATTATCATACTATAGTCACTCACAAACTATTTAACGTACATTCAATCATTTTTAGTTCATTTTACAGAAAGAAATATGTTCAAACTAGTGTTGCTTTGATAGCCTTCCTATTTTGTAACACGCAAATTACTTTTGTATTATTCAATGTCTGTCGAAGTATTAGCTAGAAAAGTAGTTGTTTCAAAAGTGATTTGTTCTTGTAGTCTTAATAAGACTCATTTGTTGTAGATTTTACGAAAATATTTTCGTATATTTTCTAATTATTTTTATAACAGTGTCTACAAGTTAAATAAAATTTTACAAAAATTATTTATTGTTAAAACATACTGAATTTCCATACATACAGTATATGTATGGATTTATAAGTAGTAATGATCGCAACCATACGAACTCTTCATGAATTTAATATGTAACTAAAAGTAACGCCCATTAGAGTGATGATAGAAATAATAATATGAAGGTTGAAAACAATTAATTATTTTCGAGTAAAATCTTCGAATATTTTTCATCCGATCCTTGGTATTTTAGAGCTTTTTTCATTTTCTGAAGGATAAGATTACTTCTTGGTATAATTAAATCTTTTTGCCATCATAGAATCAGTTGACAAAGTCGCACAGTAACATCTCACTTAAAAAATGTGAAACTCTCCATATTTTTAACATTTCTCACCGAGTGATTTTAAAAAGTTGTTCACTATATATATTGAAATAGATATATAAAAATGTAACATTCATTCAAAAATTGTTTTCGGATATGTACATAAAATAGGTTCGAATAATACTCATCGAAACTAGTACAGAAAATAAAATTATTAAAAACATATATACTGGAGAGTACTTTAATCGTCACACCTCTACCAAAATAAAATAAATATTTCTCTCTTTTTATACATAAATTTAAAAAAAATACATATTGTTTTTAGAAAAGTAAATGTTAGTAAACTGAATAACTTTAACAAATGTGAAGTTTTCTTATATTTTTTATTTTATTGATAAAAACAATTTAAAAAAAAATGCACAAAATTTTTGGATAGCTTTTTTGTATCTTGATAGCATACTTTACAGCTTTCGGCAGATCACATTATGTAATTATATTTCAATGGCATTGAGAAAAATATCCAATTTATCAATTCCTATATTCTCTTAATATTATTTCCATGAAAATAAATTGTCTATCGGAAAATTGTCAAGCGTGCGTTGGTATTTTTAATTATTTTAGGCTTAATATTAACATTTTCTATAGATGATATTTTCTGAGGTAAAATATATCTCTATAATTAACTTGAAGTTTGATCATTGAAAGATAAATACAGTTTAAATAATAAACTTCAGTTATACCTACGAGTAGTAGTAGTATTTTATTTTAAAAACAAAGGACAAAATAAAATTACGATTTATACAAAGTTTAAATATTTAAAAGTATTAAATTTGTCGAAATTTTAAATGACAATTGTCATTACAAGTGACTAATAGTAGTAGTAGTAGTGTTTGACCACGTGGTCCTTCCACCGTGTCATTGGGTAATTGTGTGTGTGTAAATGAGCTTGTTACTTTAAAGGATCGCCCCCGAGTGACTAATATTTAACCCTATTTTGTAGTTTTAACTTCTATTCGACATTCAAGTCAAGTTTCTTTTGTTGAACTACATTTATTGTTTTGCGCTTTTGTAATTCAATTATATTTTAATATTACTGGGTCTAAAGCCGAATGTTACGGAGGATTTCACATCAAATGAAACATTAAATGCAATAAGAACCAAATGGCGTGAAATCAAAACGCCATTCAATATAACACAGACATAACAATAATGCATTTAAAGCGCGAGATTTAATCATTACATATAAATGAGTTTCTTGTGTTTGTGCCGATTGTTATGTCGATACCCTATATGATTTATCGTTCGAAGGTTTGTTTACTCGATAGAGGTTCAGACTGGGGAGACAATTATAGAAAACAATAACAAGGTGTAGGCAACCCAAATGACTCGCGGAGAAATCGTTAATTAATAAAACCCAGAAAAAGGAAGCCGCTGGCTGGCGCGCCGGTCGCGAAGAGAGAACATTCATTCAAGATAAAGGGCGCAATTTATTAACGTCGCTTTTATGGTCTGATTGTAAAATAGAATTAAACGCGCGGTAGGTAATATGTAACATTGAGTCGTTACCAACGAGTCCTCGAATCCTCACATCTGCGTCCCGAATAGAGAACTCCGTTCTCCGCACCGACAAGAGGGAGATGTCCGTATATATTTAAATTGATCCTCCCCGCAATAACAAACCGATATATCGCTAGCTAGATACAACATTAACAAATTGCACTTCACACTTAACACCGTTTATTCCGGCATATGGGCTAAATATATGCATTAAATAAACTGGGGGGGTATTAGTCACAGCCGTGGGCGGAGATTTCGGAAGGGTCGAAACGGGGGAGAATCCAGTTGGGACGAGGAGACAGCGGATGTGTTTATACGCGAAGAGCATAAAGGACGCATTAGCCGAAGGGTTGTAGTCCGCAGACTGCAATTGCCTGCAATATAACACTATTCCCCGTCCCTGGCTACAGCAGGAGTGGTGAGCCGGTGTGAACCTGCAGGACGGGAATTCAATCAGATGTTTATTCGGAGCGGTGATTATAACTCGATTTGTGATTCATTGGATTCGCCACTTAATACGGATACGTCCATTCAATTTACCACCTACATTTACATACTAAACGCAAATCACTAATCAATACCTTCCACCCTCAACACTTTTCAATATTGCTATTTAAGCCACCCCAAATAATGGCATTTTCTTGAAATAATAGGGGAAATCGACGCTGTTAAAATCAAACGGTTTTGTCATTTGCGGGAAACTATTATGATTGTGACTTAAAATAATTTTAAATGGCAATTTAAATATTCATTTTAAGTCAAGTTAGTTAAATTTTGATTTTACACTCTCTTTATGATGAAACATTGTGATTGTATACATTTATTTAAATTTTTTTCATAGAATAACCTATGTTAAGGATACCATATTAAAAACTTTTAGAAAAAAGTTGATTCTGTATGTGATTGTGTTTAAACTTAAACTTTTATTTAAGTGTTGAGTTCTGAGACCAAAAAATATTAGAAATATTAATGGGATCACCTAGATATTTAACACATATAATGGAAAAAAAATGAATTTTGACTAATATAGTTTCGTTTTATATAGAAAATAATTTCTTTAAAAAAATGGCGGCGTTCTGGACATATTTGTAGTGTTGGATTCAATTATTTAGGAAGAACCTAACATCATCTTGATTAAAACAGAATAAGTTAAAACAAAATAAAGAGTATTTAAATATATTCTTAGTAGTACTAGATTTTAAAAAATTTTAATTGAATCATTTAGAGCAAAGTAGAGTGTTTTCGAAATTAAAAATTCGAATCTATTACTATGATGATTTTGTAGTTAAAAATGCATAAATAACAATTATATTGAATATTGTTAAAGATATATTTTGAGAACATATGTGCAAGTAATATCAGTAGAAGACATTGTATTAATAGAATTTGTATCATTTTTTAATGCTGACAATTGAAAAACGAATGTCGTTTAAACTAAAAGTTTAATTTTTCGTTAATAAAAAAACATATTTCATATTTTATTAAATTAAAAAAATAATAAAAAAATCTATTTTTAAATTTAAAAAAATGTCTAAACGACATAGGCAAGTTGACAGTTCTATTCGTTTTTCAGTTGTCATCGCCGACTCAGATTTTTCCGAGGATTTTTGTTTGTTACGATTGAAATCAGACACTTTTGCTTTTAACTCAAAAACGGCTAATGTTATCAAAATTTTCGAAAAAGTGATAAAAGTTTCTAAAGTAAATTTTCTATTAGACTGTGGAAAAATAAATGTAGATTTATGAGCAAACTAAAAAGTTCTGAGCAAACAAAGGAGTTCTGAGTTAACAAATTTTAGGAACACCCTGTATAGTACGGTTCCGTCGGTCCGATCGAAGTGAC
Organism: Ontholestes murinus; assembly: GCA_963969525.1. Classification (NCBI taxonomy): domain Eukaryota; kingdom Metazoa; phylum Arthropoda; class Insecta; order Coleoptera; family Staphylinidae; genus Ontholestes; species Ontholestes murinus. Next base: position 58,196,074 of record OZ018390.1, on the reverse strand, counting down.
AAATTGCAAGAATTTACTTTGTTAGTTTAGGCTGTACCAAATTGCAGCACTCTACCACGAGCGGTATTAAAAATATTTGGAAAAATGTGTTAAACTTTGATGGCCTGTATCTTAGTCATTTGAAGACTTTTATAATAATTATTTTTTACGAATCATCATAATTTTTACTCTAGTACATGTGATTAATTTTATTTCCCGAGTCACAGAAATACCCTGTGTATAGAGTGTCGCACTTACGTGAGAAAATTGATAGATCATAGATTCGTAGGATCAAAATATGATGTTTAAATAAACTCCAAAAGTTTACGGTTAAGCGTAATTAGTCTTCAAAGTCCAAAATATTATTATAGTTTTTATTATTTATTTAATCAAGCTGAAATTTATTATTGTTGATTATAATAGAACAAATAATTTCAGTTATTTTGGTCGTCATTGATTAACAAGAAGTATGGAAAACAGTAGAACAGTAGAATGCTCAGATTATTTCAATTCTGTTTTCAACATATTTTTGATTATATAAATTGTTTTTTAAATTCATTTCCTTATTTAATATGATGTATTCCAATTATTAAACTAATAGATTATGTATTATTTTTAAGTATTATACAAGTTTATGACAAATTTCAAATTTAATGTAATTTCCAAAATATTTTCAACATTTGTATCAAAAACAAATATATACTTACTAGATATACAATTTCTTCTATTTTGTCTTAATTTCTTGTATTCTAATTTATCGGACCAGTTTGTATAAGGAAAAAATGTGTTTAATGATTTTTCAACCTTTCCATTTTCAGTAACAGCTTATTATCAGGTCAGTTAGTCATAGCCTATTATTTCCTACAACCTTTTATACATTGTAAAATAGTTATAATTTTGTTCTAATAAAATACCCAAGCCGTCAAATTTTACTTTATTTCTTTAATTTTAGTTCTTCTTACATGCATCATCTTCAATATTTACATTTACAATCTGTTATTTCTTTTTTATTAGCATAAGTATTGGCTATTCTGCATTTAACACTTCATTGCTTTGCTTGTCCAACGTCTATCGTTGTATTAGCTATATTCTAGATCTTCTGGCTGGGTCATTTCTCATTTAATGATGATAATCTGAAATATCATCTGCTTTAAACAAATAAAATTTTATGTTGGTCGTATCAGCTTTAAGTTTTTTCCTGGGTAAATTTTTAGAGCGTGGAAACTACTTCGAAAGTATTTTTCATTAATGTATGTCTACATTAGAGTAAAACTCTAAATTACAGTAATTATATTAAGTTAGATGAGGGATAAAGTTAGTAACTGCAGGGTTCTTGTATAATAATTTATTGTACCAGAAACCTTTCCAAGTTTGTTGTTTTCAAGATATCTATTGACTCTTTTGGAACTTGTTTTATTCTTTCTGTGTCATTTCTATCGAAGGTTGGCGATCTTAGTTAGATATACGTTTATATTTTTCGCTATATGAATTGATGCTGCTGCTTTGAGCATTTGAAACCATTCGCGGAGATTCAGCCAAGTTTATTTTTTCTGGCTTCTTTTACCTTTAACTTTGCTTTCTACGATTAGCTGTAGTAGTGCGTACTTATCGTTGTATAGTATGTGCACTAAGTAAGCTGCTTTCCTCTTCTATATTGTTGTATAAAAAAGTGTTTGATAGTTTGCCGAAAACAATATTGTCCAATGAGCTCTCAACTTTTCTATATGCTATTTAATTATTTATTCACAAAAGAAGAGATACAGAAAGGACAAGTCCCAAATATACAATAGTATCTACAGTACAAAATCAAAGATTATTTCCTTTGTCTTTTTATAGACAATAGTTATATATGTGTACCAATAATTCAATCTAAAATAATACTAATTTACTAATTAATTCTCATACCCCTGCAGGTACTCTTTTTGTGTTTTTAGTATTTGAATTTACATTCATGTTAATGGCTTTAGTTTTGTATATTTTATATTTTATTGCTTAGCTTGTCCACCCTTCATCGGTATTTTAGCTATCTTTTAGATTGTCTAGCTCTGCTGTAGATAATTTCCACTGCATTGATATCATCTTTTATAATTTTTGAAATTTTATATAGATTGTATCAGCTCATGAGTTGTTGTCATGTATAAATTATTACTAGCTTTTTCTTTAAAGTATATATACGGTTAGAGCAAAGCTCTGAATTATAGTAATACTTTCAATTATGTGTACGGAATAACGTTGGTAACTGATCAATTACTTCTGCTACTCTATTGCTGTTGTTGTCTGTGTAGTAGAGTTTGGCATCTCTATATTGAAGCTTCTTTTTGAAAGCCATTGTATCTTGCTAATTTTGAAAATATCAAATAATAGTCATTTCGTTTCTTACATGCCGTTGTTAAGTTTTCCATTTTGTTTATATACACTACTGTAGACTAATTCCGGCTCAAAATTTACTTTTCAATAAGAAAGTTATTATCAAAAGAAAGAAAAACCTTGTTTCTTATTTAATTGAATTTCTATGATAATTAACTGAAAACCGAACCTAATCAAGAAACACAAATGTAAACATATGCGATAATACCTTCTTTACGCTTGCATGTAAACTCATGAAAAAGTTGGCAGAGTGTTAATTAATTATCTGCTGGTTCAGTTCACTTAGCGACATCTAATCCTATGTGATTTCCTAACATCTGGGTATACTCTAACATTCTTGAAAGGTTGTAAATGCTGCAACGATACACCAAATATACGTCATTTCCATTTTCATGTTTTATTATAGACGTTATTTTGGGTTAGCAATTGGATGAGTTGCCAACACCATTCGCCATTGGGAATTAATGGCACTTTAGAGTTACGGGGATAATCCTTTAAAGTAACAAACCTATTTACACACTCACAAAAAACACGGCGGAAGGACCAAGCGATCGATATCCAAACACTACTACTACCAAACTAAATAAGTAAATAAATTAAACTAAACCAAAAGTAGGTCCCTTCGCGATGGAAAAATGTATTGTAATAGTGAGCTCTTTAAACCTAACTTCAGATGCATTAAGTAGATGCATATGTATTGAGGATATTAATTGAAACACTACATAAAATGGGATTTTTCAGAAAAAAGTTTCTAAAGTTATATCAAGAAGAAACTTCTAATATAAAATTACAGAAGGCTTAAAAAAGGTAGCAAATAATTTACTAGATTTACTGCTATCGCAACTAACATTATCTTCTTACGATAAATTAAAATGATTTGGTCAGCAATTGTATGGTTGACTTGTACCATCCTTTGAAGTAACAAGCTCATTTACATACACACACATAAATACATAAATAATATGGCTAAAGGACCACATGGTTGATAGCCAAAAACTACTACTGCTGCTAAAAATATTTAGTTTCACATTATTACTGTCATTTCGCTATTCAAAATCAGATTTTTTTATTGAGAGCAGAGGCACCATAGTTATTATTAATTCACATGTGTGGATGAAATTATACTCACTACACAAAATAAATTACTCCTCCGGATGATTTTCATATATCATTTTGTAGGTTCAGTGGAGCCGTCGAGAGCTCACTGTGACTCATTGCTTTATATTGAATGAATCAAGGTTATGGTAAACGTAAATTTAAAAATTCTCAAATTCCTACTGAAATTCTTATGATTCATTATAGTATTCTTCATGTCATACTCAAACTAGTAATTTTGATTTCCGATCTTGTGTACGAAACGAAACAAAAGTTTTTTGAAAATCTTATTTCTGCTCTATTAATTTAAAGAGGTTGAAAGCAAATCAAACATCTTCTTCAATATTTTAAAATCCACTAGATTCTTCATCAAAGATCCCAAATGCAGAGAAATGTTCAACAATTCGTAAAATTAGTTTTCTTTATGTTGGATCTGTAAATATCTCAAATTTTGATAAAAAAAAGCCTTTGAGCTTCTTTACCTACAATCATTCTTTCCTATATTAATATAAAAAGACCCCAACATATAGAAATGATCAACAATTGTATATGATATCTTTATGTTATCCTAATTTTGATATAAAGGTCTTTGGCCTTCTTTTCCTGTATTCACACTTTTATTAACAATATCTCTCTCTTCTTCTAGACATATGATTTTTTCATATTGTGAAAAAATGGAAACAATAATAAATTATTGATTCCCTGGCAACACCCCCCTGAAACGGAACATTTCTCCGGATTTACGAAACTCCAGTTTTTCATTAAGGCGACATATCTTGTCTGGACGTTGCACAGATTTTTCTAATTGAGTGGATAAACCAATTATATTGCGAATGAATTTTTTTAAATTATGTCTAAAGTAAAACTTTAATGCAAGGTTACACATATTATTTAATATGTTGTAAACACTGCACTTTTAAAGTGTTTAGAAGTTTCTATTTTTAAGTTTAAGTTTACTTATTGTTTTAGATTTATCATTGTATCTTAATTATTATGATCATCAATGTATCTTTTTATAAACAATGAATAAACTATATTATTATTATTATTATTATTAATTAGGAAGCTGTAATCATTTTTAATGTTGTTGAATCTTCATTCGATTAATTTTAAAGATCATAAGAAACTTCTATTATTAATAGGTAAGGTTAATAAAATTAATAATTCCATAACAAAAGTAATTTACAATCGAATGACATTAACGAAGGAAGTGTTTTATTTATAATTCATTTACTAATTGTTTTTATAAATATTAATACTCTAAAACATTAATTTGGTTTCATTAAAATATATTACATTTATATGTAGTAAATTTATGGGTCTCCTTACAAAGATTTTGGTAATTACATTAATTCTTCTACACTATGTTTTAACCACAAATAATTAATTATATGAAGATTTTTCCATTCAGTGTAATTATGGATTACCACCTAGTAACGGTCGTCGTAACTATTCTCTTCATGAATTCTTCTAAGTTATTTAAAAAGGTGCTAATTTACGTTATTATTACGATTTATTTAGGGGTACATTTGTTTTTTAAGTGTAAGAATTTTGATTGATTAAATAGTATAATATTCTTTAAATGAATTAGTTATTTACTACGAGAGAATTTGATTTACATATTTGCAGATAGATAGTCGACGTTCCATGGGTAGTATAGGGTGCGATTTAACTTGTCCGGGTTTAATTGAAAATTTGTGTATCGACAATGTTTGGTGTATTATATGAATTTGAATCGTAATCAGTCAGTGAGTGGTAGAGTGAGGGCGGTGTATGAGTGTATGCCGAGTTGACCCCTGAAACAAACGGATCAACGTGTGATCTACATAATAATGATAGTATAGTCCCTGAGGACACGAGTCCGGGATTAACTCCGGAGCTCCCGGACTTATTAATTGAATGCCACGCACGTCCGTTCATCATTGGCTGCCACTTCATCCACTTCATCCACTTCATTCCCAGTAATACCGGATGTGCGCATTACTTTATGAGATAACTGGGATATCTTTTATTATCAGTCCCGCTTAATTGAAATTGAAAATTACGAGTTAACGTTGATCGCGCCGAATCATCGCGGCACCGCGCTTTAATTGCTCATCTTCGTTCCTTCAGCGCTGAACCTCGGCCAATTGCCCATCTCTTAATTGGCCTAATTTACTAAATCGCCTTTTCATTAATTAACACCCATTTCCATCAACTACACTTCACATTATCGGCTAATTTACATTATGCCATAAATTGATTGCACCTAATATGATCAAGCTAATAGCAAAGAAAACACAAACAAACAAAAATTGTACCATATAATTGAATTTACTTCCAAAATATTTAGCTCCATTTCCAAAGTAAGATTATCTTTAAACATAGACGTATTTTAAAATAACAAATTTTAATTGTAATCAGAATTTAATAACTGCACGGTGATTTTTTATAAATAGTATCTCATCAACATTATATTCATAGAATATGGCAAGTATACAACTATATACAATACTTTTTTACTTTTTATATATAGAATATATAGGGAAAGTATTGTTTTCGCGAATGATGATGAATATCGATGGGCCCCGTATCTCAAAAACTAATGATCCGTTTGAGATGAAACTTAAAACTATAGGTATATCATTAAAAACTAAAACTGAAAAGCTTTTGGTAAACGTTCATAAACCGGAAATCGATATTTTTCTAAATTTGACAATTAACTTTTCAAACAAAAGTTAAAGGGAATGAGAAATTGAACAAACTTTATTGAAACATGTTTCTCCTAGAGGAAAAAATTGTAAATTAAAAATTTTGATATTGTTTGCCTACTGCTAATAAACTATAACATAATATAATAAGTAATTGTGAAGAATACATAATTCAGCAAATTATTAAACCTCATAGTTTTAGAGAAAAATGTCAGGAAAATACTATGATGGTCACATCAGCACTAATTATATATATGCAACATCTTTATTAACAAACAAATATACAAATAAACTAAATATAATACGTGTATGATACAATGAATGTTTGTGAGTGATTTAGTTTGTTTGTTTGTTTGTTAAATGGCTATCGACGCACTAATTATATTTCTTTGCATTTTACAACTTTTAATTAAAACTCTCGCTTACGATTTACTAATTGGAGGATGGGATAGAGGTCACCCGCCCACGCTACATATACGTGATAACTTCAAATACTAATTGTTGATGACTTTTCTGCTTTCAAAACAATAAAACATTATATGTAATAAAAAATAAGGCATAATCCAAATTTAAGTTTAATAATTAATATAAATGATCTTCTATATCTAGTCTTATCTACTTTAGATTTAATGTCTGCCACCCATCATGAAAGAAATTTTACCTTTTGATTTTCTTTTTTATTCAAAAATGGTTGCCATCATAATAATTTCCCTATATTTTTCTTGAAAACTATGCGGTTTACGCAAAAATGCTATTCTTGGTAATTTGTTCGATTTTAAATTCTCTACAATTAATTGTTATATAAATTTCATGTAACTTCTATAGTTTATTAGCAATTGGCAAAAAATGTCAAAATATTCAGTTTTTATTAATTTTCTCAAAAGTTAAGAATTTTACAAAAATATTTATAAAACTTGTTAATTTTCTCATTCCCTTTAACTTTTGTTTGAAAAGTTTTGTAAAATTTTTTATATTAAAAAAATATCGGAAAAAAACAAAAACCGGTCTCGAGTAAACATTTTTAAACATTTAAACACTTTTGGTTTATGAATGTGCACCAAAAGCTTTTTAGTTCCAGTTTTTAACGATAAAACCTTAAGTTTGAAGTTTCATCTCAATCGGATCATTCGTTTTTGAGATACAGTGCCCACGGACACACAGACACAATTTTTTTTTCAGAAATCAGTGAATTGGACACAGGGGACCTCAAAACGGATATTTCCGCAAAAAAAAATTTAAAAAAAAAATCACGAAAACAATACTTTCCCTATATCATACGATCAGTAACTGTAATTTATATGTATAAGTAGGGTGGGTGGGTGGTCTATATCCCACTTTCTAATCAGTGAAACATTATTTGAACAAATTGTATAAATAAGTCTCTAAAAATTGCAATTATTTTATGTTTATTTATATTTTACAACTTTTAATTAAAACCCTCGCTTATGTTTTACTGATTGAAAGCTAGGATAGAGGCCACCCACCCACCCTACATATACATGATAACATTAAATACTAATTGTTGATGATTTTGCTGCTTGCAAAACAATAAAACATTGTACGTAATAAAAATTAAAGCATAAAACAAATTTAAGTTTAAATATAAATGACCTTCAAAGCTAATCTTATTTAAGCTTGAGTTAAAGTCTTTCCACGTACCACGTATATAAATTTTATTAATTTACACTCAAAAATTTTACTTTGTCAATTTCTTTTTATTCAAATTTTGTAATTTGTAAACAAGAAATTCAAAAAAATATTTTGGTCCAAACTTCTACAACAAACTGCCTCAAACAGTGAGGGATTTAGCTCTGCCTTTATTTGAGTAACACATAAAGAAGTTATTAATACAGAATGCTTTTTATTCATTTAGTGAATTTATGGAAAAGTCTATTTAATTGTTTTTAAATTCTAACCCATATTCGCATGTAACTTTTCTTTATGTATTTTATCGCTGTTTTTTAAAGTAGTGTGTCTACCTATACTTATTACGTATTTTTATATGCTATTGTATATTGTAATTTTATAACTGTGATATTTATTTATTTTAATTTGTTATTCATCATATTTTCAATCTTGAATGAGTATCACACGTTTTTATATTTTTATATATTTCTATTTAATTTGTATTTTTTACCTATGTAAAACACTCTAATGTTAATAACATGAATAAATTATTATTATTATTATTATTAATTAAAGTTATTGCAAAACGAAAGGCGATCAGTAATTAAAGTTAATATTTATATGTAGGGTGGGTGGGTGGCCTCTAACCCACCCTCCATTTAGTGAAACATAAGCGAGGGTTTTAATTAAAAGTTGTAAAACGTAAATAATCATAACATTATTGCAAAATTTAGCAAAATAAGACATAACTTTTCAAACAAAACTTAAAGAGAATGAAAAATTATACACGTTTTTATTAAAACATGTTTTTCATAAAGTTTTTAACTTGCGAGAAAGAGTTTAAAAAAATATGTATATAATAAATAATAATATTGCCATTTTTAAATGTTAAAAGAAAAAAATATAACAAGTAATTGTAAAGAATATAAAATTGAGCAAATTATTAAGAATTGCCTTTTTACATATACCTCATAGTTTTCAAGAGAAATATAGAGAAAGTATTATGATGGCCACATCACCATTTTTGAAATAGAGTTTATTTAAATGATACCAACATACCAGTATGATTAAATTGTTATGTATGATATGATTTTATAATAATTTACGATATAAACCTTTTACTAGGCTTACGATATTAGAAATTATATTTGGACCAAATCAAAAGGCACATGTGCTTCTTCTTTATTTGTTATTTAAATTAATTTTTACTATACAAACACCATAAGATTGTTGGCCAAATCATCAAGCACTCATAATATACAACTCCTCAAGGTTACAGCAGTTGATTCATTCATAAACTTATGATCTTATCATCTTCTTTTCTTCTTTATTTTATTCTATGCAATTTCCTTTTTCGTTAATGCCGCTTATAGCATATTCACACATTACCAGTATTCATACTAAAATTTATTACGCGATTAAAGAAAACCCCAGAAAGAGATCAGTTTATAAAGGCTTTGTTGGAAGTACCACAAGTAAACTTCTTTACCACTTCAATATAAATAAGGCTTACCAAACATCACTCAGTGATTGTAGAAGAATTTTTTTTATAAAACAGTCTGTTATATTATCATTAGTTATTTTAATACCTACAATTATATGACACTTGCTGTTTGCTTATTAGAGGTTTTTTAACTGTAATAAAAATTTTCTTTTTGTTTCACCTCTTCTTTTATTTTCACTAAAATAATATTTATTTTTTATTTTTGTTGTTTAAATTAATTTTGAAATCCCATAACATTTTTAATAAAAAATCTAGAACTCATAACACAAAACTCTGCAAGGGTAAAGTAGTTGATTCATTCATAAACTAATAAGATTATTAACCATTTTGATAAAATCTGAGCACCAAGGCGTGGTTTATTTTCATTGATTTAATTCTTGTTTTCTTTTTTGTTAATGCTATCTCATTCTTCTCTTTATGCATTACTCTTATCTTTTTTATTTTCTTCTGTGTTGCTGTGCTTTTCATTAATACTTATAGCATATTTACAACATAAACATTATGTTTACTAAAAATTCATTAATTGATCTCATACAAAAAAACGTGTACGTGTAACTTTTTTGATATAAATATGTTTTGTAAACACTTTTATTTTGTATTCATTCAATACAATAAGTGGTCGGAGCCTTACCTGAAATTTTTGTCGTCAGTAATGATTTAACTTTGGAGACGAAACTCTAAAAAATTTCTTAAGGCAAAAGCTACGAATTAATCTGATGACAAAAATTACCAAACGAGTCCTACTAGGAATTCAAAAAATTACTCATAATTTTCAACGGTCGCATTCGTCTGTGTAATTTTTCTGTCATAACCCCGTTACTATGAAAAACAATAAACGCCAAAAAACGTAAATTGCTTGGTGCATTGAGTGGGTATAGAGTTTGAATATTACATCAAAAGAAGTTAAGTACATTTGAAAATTTAACTTTGGCTAATATTGTCGACGTCAAAAAACGACATTTGAGTTTTGAGTTTGGAGGACCAACATATATCTTCAATCCAATAAAGGGAACTTCTTTTTTTGTCAGGAAAATCACTTTTGATTGGTCTAGAATGTCAGAGTAGAGCTATTGGATTGATTTATTTATTTTATATACTTTACAAGTTCTCTTAAAAGAAATAGACATAAAAATACATACATAAGTACAACTATCTTAAAACTTTGAAGCAAAGAACATGAAGGTGCAGTTCACGACTTCTCATGTTTTTTCACTAGACACATTATAGTATTCACCAAGCAATTGTGGCTACAAAATATTTTGGCCATTTCTGGATATTTAGGTCCCATTTTTGTAGACCGTATTTTATGTGTTATGTCAATGTGACATTTATTATTATATTGGAGGATATATAATGAGTTGGATTGTCAAAGATATGATATATTTACATATTTATAATTGCACTAAGAAAAATTAAAAAGGAAAGCACAGATAGAAACTAGTTGAAAAATTCTTTGTTTGCAAGTACCAGAGGTTAACTTCTATACTACCGAAAACGATTCATAACCAAATATCACTAATTAGAAGACAATTTTATTAAACTTTCAACAGTAGGGTGCTGTGTTACCCTTAGTTAGATTAACACCTATAATAAACGTTTCTAAGTTTTAAAGAATATTTATGTTAGATATCTTCCTTTAGTTTCTCCTATTCACTATTTATTTTTTACTGTGATCAAAGATATATCTATACAATTATTTAAATAATTTATTCATAAAATGTATTATATTTTTTGTAATTTTAATATTAGGTAATTTTAAAATAAACAAATTCTGTGCTTTATTGGCCAAAATCTTTAGTACTCGTAACATGCATGGATTCATTTAGATAAGAGTTAAAATTTTCTGAGCCCATTTTCGTTTTATTTTGACGATGATTATTTAGATCAATTATACGTCAATTTGTTTATTAACTCTTGTCTATTTTAAAGGAAATTTCGCAATTCCCTTGCTGAAGAAGCCCTTGTTTCCCTATTGGTTAAAACTTGACCAGTTAATTTTCACAAGTCTATCTCAAATTCACTTGTGTACTATCTAGAAAAAAATTTAACAAGTTGATAATCGCTTAGTACCAGATTTGGATAATACCTCCTACTAAAACTTTGAGAGCTCCTGGTGCGTCGTTAATGATACGTGCGGCCTGGCGCCGTCTTGATGGAACACAATATCCTTCATATTGGCCTCTCCTTATAGTGGATCATTCCTTTGCCATCCCACCAAACACACAGCATAACCTTCTTGGCCCTTAATCCATGCTCGTGCTCAATTATTATTCTCATATGTGGCCTATTTTTCATCACAAGTCAACATCCGTTTCAAAAATAGATCGATTTCAGACCAAAAGTTCATTTAGCATCAATCGTTTGATCGTGCGACATTGAGCTTCTTCTTGAGACCAGCCTTATGCAAATGCTTCCAAACGGTTTTTTGACTAATCTTCAGTTCCTGGACGAGGTAATAAATGTTCACATATTGGTTAGACTCAACGATTTTCTTGATCTTAACGACATTTACGAGGACTGGTCTACCAGAGCGTACCTTAGCTTCGACGTTCATATTACCAGAACAGAACCGTAGAAAACACTGCTTTGTTGTTGCATTATATACAGTATCCATAACACCACATTTTCTAGTTGCTTAATTCGCATTTTCACCTTGTTACAGTGGAACTAAAAAATTAATCTTTTTTTTTCTATTTTCCATTATCATGTTATTTAATTTTTCATACTAATTAACAATAAATTAACTTGTCTTTTTTAATTAAATATTTCTTACCTAAACACTTAGTACTGAATTTCGTTATAACTGAATAATAGAAAAACTATATGAAGAAAATGAAATTCACGCACACGTACGTGCGTGTAAACCGTTTTATTAGACACATTCAGGAATGATTTTCGGGATCTCATTGTGGGCTAAAAAGGGGCCGTGGGCAAACAGTGGACTGAGAAACGTGCAGAAAATTGTATTCACACATTGTCGTATTAGGGCTGACATTTCCAAACATCTCTTTCATTAAAATGGCCATTATTTAGATTAATGTTACCCCTGACTGTGGTTTAGAATTACATTGACTCCGTTGCCAACTGCCAAGAGCCGTGCATTCGATGATAAAATACGTGGCTTTTTTTATTGTTAAGTTAAGTTTCGTTATGATATGTTTGGCCTCCCGCCGTGCCACAACAATACCTTGCTCGGGTACAGAATAGCGGGATAGATTTCTAGAAGCGGATTCTACACTTACTGCCACGGTTACAGCTGTCTCAATTTAGCGTACGGTCATTACTAATAAGGTCGTATTTTATGGTCTCGGCTAGGTTTCTAACGTCAAATTGAGATAATAAAATTCAATGAATTTCCACGCTCAATTACCATACCCATACCCTTATGCTGGTTACTGGCCGAGGAACTACCCTTACTACATTTAGATGTTCCTGTCACTGCATTCATTTCATATGCTATAGTATGTTTTATTGCGGTATTCTCTACATGCAAATACTTACATCCATAACGGAAATTATCATGTTTATAGAAATCTATAAGGCAATTATATATCTGTATGATTAATACATGCCATGAAGATAAGGAGATGAAAGAGGGAAACATTTATAGTGATTTACGTTTTGCACGACATCTGAATTATACTTTTAAATTCGCAACTATACAGTGTATCATTAATTTTTGGTAGGCAGTGTTGGAAAGTGGAGAGGTGGGCGATTCTTTTATGTATATGACGGTTGGCTTTTTTTATTTGATTTATTCATGAAAAAAGGTAATAATGTATGAAACGCTGGGTGTACAGCGCGAAACAGGCGAAGGTGGTGTCGGTCCGAGGGCAAAGGGAGAGCAGGCTCCGTGCACTATAAAAAGAAGCAATATTTTTTAACATAATCCTGGTTTTTAATTTAGAGACAGTATTACAAAGTTTACAGCCGAAATAAAAAGTAGGTATACACGTTTTGGAGCTTGGCTAATTCTCGTCGCACGTCCCCAAACCATTCCGACATAAGATCCCAGAGCGGCCGACATGCAAATTTCACAATTTCGCAATTTCACAACCCCCACTCAACTCCGCAGTGTATAACTACATTATTAAAGGCAATTCCTTTTATTCCCTTACAGAAAAATACAATGCTCCCCAGTATTCGGTTGTTGTTGTTTTGCTTAATTGTCAACACTTTTTCCTGCATTTTTATGTTTATTGTCTGTATACAAATGTCCCGGACTTTTAACAATGGTAACAACGCGAACGGGAGATTTTCATTTTTAACTTTATTTTTCCGCCTTTTCAAATGCAAATTATCCGCGTTAAATTTTTATATTGAAAGTAATGTCCCTCCGTTTCCGACTCTTATTCTTTACGCCGAAAATAAATACATCTGCGTGAATGGACTCTCATTTCTTTGTATTATTCGCAAATGCGTCCTTAATGCTTTACACTGTACACTGCGGACCAAGTGGTGATGAAGATATAATGACCATCATTCATCAAATGGTCCTTCAATGAAACTAGGGCCGATTCCGTCCCCAAATGTGGTCACAACAATTCATGTGAGGTCCCATTCAATTCAAATACCATTCACCGTTCTCACTTGAGGGAAATGGTTCAATCATTTCTCAGAACTTCAAGACATTTATTGCTTGACTCTTACATACACAGGATATTCCGTTTTACCTGTAATAAATGACACGTCAATTAAAATTTATTCGGGAATAATTCAAATTGTAAATAAAACCATTTTCAGTAATTACGATGTTTATAAAGAAAAGAATTAGGTAAAAAACGACTGTAAAATAACGTATATTTCAAAGTATATTGCTTTGAATCGTCACTCGATAAGAAAAGAAACGAAAGAAATTTTAAAATACCAAAATATGTTTTTCGATATTTTATTTGTGAGAAATTAATTTTGTTGTTTTGAATTATTTAAAACAAGTAAACTTTTATTCGTATTTTCTTAAATTGTCGAACTACTTAAACTGAAACTGCTAAAGTTTTATCCATTTGATTTTAATTTTCTAAGATATTAACTGTTTTAATCACTTGATGGGCTTTTTTTATGTATAATGATATTTTACCTGTCATTTTATTATAAATATTAAAAAACTACAGTAACAAGTAAAAACAACTAAATAAGCATAGCCACTTACTGAATTACATAATTTATAGCTACTATCATATGGCTGGATCACAAATAGCATAATGTAACAATTATTCTAATATTTAGCATTCAAAAGGCCTTCACGAGAATCTCAATTAAATGAAATTATTTCCCATGCGTTATTTTCAACAGGTAATTAAAAACAATATTAGCACAAGTAAAAAGCCTGTTCTTGACAATTTAACAAATCAATTTAAATAGTACGACTTTTTAAAACTATTTTCAATAAAGGCACTTAAATTTTATATAAAATTAGCGTACTCTGTAGCTACCTCAATTATTATTTTTATTTCAATCGCACTTGGCTGCTTATTTCAAATAATTCTATATGATTGCTAACATACATTAATAGTTAATATACTAATCCGGCATATACTTGACCTACCTCAATACAAAGTATAATGACCTAGAGTTGTCCTGACCTATTATAATAAACCATAAATTAAACTAAGGAAGCAAATATACAGTTTATTGTGGTAGGTCAAGAAATCTTTATGTTAGCGTAAAAAAATAAGAATATTGTAAAATCAGAAGCTTGCAATTTTTTCACAACATTCTTAACGTTATTTTCCTTGAACCCAAAGTTAATTTACCTACCACAATAAGCTGGATATTAACCTACCAAATATTTACATCAATTAATAAGTCCCCGGTCTGACACATATATGGAAACATTATCAATGTTTTCCTGGTAGTACTAACCTTTAAACAGTAAGGAATTCTGACCGTTAGTTTAAAGGTTACAGTTATTTTAATTACCACGGTTTTCTAATTTTCAAGACAATGGATAAACAGGAACTTTATGTGTTGATTAAACACTATTTTTTGATGGGGAAACATACTGTTGAAGCTTGATAAGCATTATGGGTACTATGCACCAGGGAAATCAACTATTATTGTCTGGTATGCTGAATTTAAACGCAGTCGTAGAAGCACTAGTGATGCTGAACGCTCTGGTCGCCCAAAATTGGCAGTTGTTACGGAAAACATAAAAAATATCCACAAACGAGTTTTAAAAAAAAACCATAACACACAGTTCTGTGAGATTGCCAACACTTTGTAGATATCAGAAGGTAGGGTCTTTATAATTTTACATGAAAATTTAAGTATACGCAAGTTGCTTTCAATGGTGCCGCGTTTGCTCATACCGAACAAGAAAAAACAACACGTCGACGATTCAGAGCGCTGTTTGGAGCCGTTCAAGCTAAATAATTGTTGTCGGTTTATGAAAATGGATGAAACATAGATCCACCACTACCCGCCTGAATCGAAAAGATCGTCAGCTTAGTGGACAGCTGCTAAACTAAATTGACTAAAAACTTAAAATTCGGCTGCCAAGATCCTATCTTTAGATATAGATATCTTTAGAAAGGCAAAACTATCAATAGTGAATATTACTTGGCACTATTGGATCGATTGAGTGTAAAAATCGATAAAAAAGTGCTTTTTCATCAGAACAATGCTCCGTGTCACAAGTCGTCGAAAATAAGGGTTAAATTGGATGAATTAGGCTAATATTAGGCTTATATTGCTTCACCATCCACCGCAACCTTTAGATTTGGCCCCCCAGCGACTACTAGCTTTTTGTAGACATGAAAAAGATTGCCGAAATTGACCCTAATTTTAAGAGCAAAGATAGAAGAAACAATAACAAAAGCATTGTAATGTATCACTCTTAGAGGAGAGTATGTTGATAAATAAGGTCGTATTTCTAAAAAAATACTTTGTTTTTCTTAGTTAGACCAGATTGAGTGATGTGTTATATGTAGTGGGGTTCCAACAGCCTGCGCCGTATCCTACATTTCGACTGATACTTTTCTCTGTCTTTCCACGCAATAACAGAAAAGTTGCAGGAAATTAAAAAAACATTGAGTTTAATAAATTTTCGAGGAAATAGTATTATTCTTTATTTTATGTTAAACCTATAATAGTTGCATGAAAAAAATGATGTATGATGCCTATACTTAAATGGCTAAACTTAAATGGTATTAAAAAATACCATTAAAACACGCGGTTTAGTGTTTCACTATATAATATTGAACACTGCAATGTTACCCCACACAGTGGCTTTATCAGGAATATGATCATTACTCATATAAGTTTATCCACACAGTGGCACTTTGTGGCGAATCTAAAATAGAGATAAATTAGAAGTCCTCGCCAATCTACAATATTTCTTTTAGTAACTTTGTCAAATATGCATTCTATAATCGAGCAACTTCATATCTTTATAAACTCTATTTATCAATGTTGGACTTTTAATATTTTCAACTTGTTTTTATTTTGTTACGGCTTTGTGTAGTACTACTGAAATCGACAGATCCGTATCTTCATTTGAGTTCTTTTTATTCAAATTTCTCTACCTATATATGTATTATAGATTAATTTTTTTATACTTTTTTATCTTGCCAAATGCTTTTTACTATCTTTCGAAGTCTATTTGTATTTCTATCTACTCTTATTTTATTAGCTTTTTGCTTATGCTTTTCTAGAATAGAACACTTATTTTTTACTAATTCATTTTTTTATACATAGTTCAAATCTTGATGAGAGTATTTAATTAAAGTTAGTTTTAAAGAAGCTATCAAACAAACAAGTTTTTGCAATTCTAAAACAATAACAATTTATTATTATTTCATGGGTTAATAGTAAGAAACTTTAAATAAATAAAGATAAAACAGCAACTTTGATATGATTATTATCCAAAAATGATCTTGGTTTGTATATATGGCGATAAATTAGCAAACAAACTTAACCTGAAACATATTTTATATTACATCAACTTTCTTCTTCAGTTTCTACTGTAATCCATGATAGTCACGCGTTCATATATTACGTAACATTAACTGTCAATTCTCAGAAATTTATGAGGATTATTGGCTAATTTCCCTTTACCTCCTGCAAAATATGGTAGAGTGAACAGTTCTCGATTAGCCATATAATATTACGGTCCAAACATCTAATGCTTGTAGCATTCAACCGCCGTCCCCACCACAAATCGCTCATGTGACGTCATTGCAGTACTACTTGCTTGTACGTAAAATTTTGTGTTACTGAGACATCGTTTTTAAAATGCCAATAGAACTCGTCTGATTTTAAAAACCAGCCACAATTTTTAAACATTTGGGGTACCTTTGCATAGTTATAAAATTAAACAAAAAATTCTTTAGAAGTAAATTAATTTGTATGGCCAAAAATTTTAATAATAACAGTCAATATGATTTGTAATAATGAAGTAGTTTTCAAAAACAATTACTATACTTGGTATATGCAATTTAACGTCATTATAAAATTAATTTATTAAAGAAATATAATGTGGATTGATAGGGATGATACTTGTTTCGCCACAATATCCAATGTTCATCTACCTGATACACTGTGCGGCGAAACAATTGTTGCAGTGTTCTCAACAATAAATCTGTGTAACTCAAACATGAATGAAAAAAAATGGATTTATTGAACTTCTAATAATATCTTCACTTAAGTCAGTTTTATTTTTTATTAACTTTACTTACTATAGATTTTTTGATTCGTATTCCATTTTTATAATATTTTATAAAATATTTTTTCCATAATTCTGCTGATTCATTGCATTTCTCTAAAGGAATGGCCAACCTAAAATTTTAATAATGTACCTAAGTTGGGATTTTTTTTATTTGCTTTGTGACTCGACCAAATAATTGATAAAACCAATAATAATACACATTTTTATTGACTAACTTTATACATATTTACATTTAAATAATAAATAATGGATGATGTGTTAGTGAGTTAGTTCGTCAAAAGGCTATCGACCAGAGGTCTTTCTGCCTTGCTTTGTCCAGTCATATGAAATGAAATCAAATATGGTTGAATTAGGATTTTTAAATTTGGGGTTTAAACTAGGATTTCTAGGGATACAATATAAGTATAATATATGAAAGTTGAAAGGGTTTTTGAAGAATTTTTCTGATAGGAATCGAAGGCGTTTTAGGATGGAGATAACTAAAGTGGTATCATATAGGAGTAGAGAGATGCTCGCTCGCTAACTTCAATATTACGGAATGTTGGATTGCTGAGATTGAGATAGAAGGCACAACCATAGTCCAGAAATGGGCGGCAAATCATGTATATTTTGACTGCTGTTTTACAAGTAATACCATCATTTCTGTATGTGTAAACATCTAAAATATTTTGCCCTGGTTGTTATTTTGCCTTTAATTATAGCTGTGTGTTTGGGAAATTGAAAAATTGTAAAGGGAATTATTAGTGCGATAGTATGGAATTAGGAGCTGTGATTTGTGGGGATTAATTTGAATACGCCATTTTGCAAACCAGTGTTGAAGGGAGTTAATAAGCTCTTGAAGGAATTGTAGGGCTTTTGGTAACGTAGGAGCATGGGTAATTAGGGCAGTATCACCTGCAAATTGCAAGAGATATTTGGAAGGATTAAAGTAGAGAGGATCAGGATTATAAATGTAGCTAAAATTGTTGTATAATAGAGGTGGGAGTCCTTGTTCGGAAGTAAAAGAAGAAGAGAAAGAATTGTGAATTTTTACTTTTAGGGATCTATTAGAGAGGAATTGTTTAATGATAAAAATGATATGAGGAGAAATATTTAAGAGGTGACATTTATACAATAGGCCTTGATGCCAGACAGAATCAAATGCTTTCTGAACATCCAGAAATAATGAAGCAGAAGCTCTACCTTCAAGGTGGCAGTCTGGATATTGGAGGCTAGGATGGTTAGAGGAAGAGAAGTTGAACGACGGGGAAGGAATCCAAATTGATATTTGGGGATGTGTTTGGAAATTAGAGGAAGGATTTTGGTTTTAAGGTGGGATTCATACAATTTTCCAATAACAGGTAGGAGTGTGATATCACGTTAGCTGGTTAGTAAATTGGGGGGTTGTTGATAAAACCATTTTTCCCAATAATATATTTATTTATATTTTTGTTTTCTTTACATTTTCTTGTAAAGGAAAAAATAATATCTGAAGATAGATTTATTCAGTAGTAAATAAATATCAAGAAGCAGAAGCTATTCTGATATTATATCTGATAATATGTATTTATCAGCATAATCTTTACTGTGCACAATATATGATACATATGCTCTTATACAAAAGCAGGATTACTATTAAGTATAATTGTTGTAATTCCTTATTTTGCTTCCTTATCTGCAAACATAATCTTTCGGGACTGTGTTTCATTGACAAATTAAAGTTGTCAAAACTGCAGTCTCCATTATAAATGTATGTGTGATACCTACAATGTTATTCTTTTTATTTGAACTATCAAAATAACATCACGTAATTAGTCTCCATAATCGCCAATTACTTATTCCATCAATATGATTTCCTGACTTACTTACCAAAGAAATACTATGTGTGTATACTAATACAAAAAAATATTTACCATAAATTGCCTCATTTTAAAAGACTTATAACACCGCAATTGTGTATTTAAGTTAATAGCAGTAAACTTAATTAAATTAAATAATACAACACCAGTAGCTGTGATATATTCAGATAATCAGAGTAGTACTTTAATATTTTTTCTTGCTAAGGTGTATTATTGGGATGAAAAACATTGTTCAAATATTTTTGTTAAGATAAATCAATTTAAGCAGTTATCTTTAATATAGCTTTATAAGTAATCAAGATATATGATTAACTGTCAAGTTGTTAGTAATACAACCATAAATGATGTTAAGCTCTATTTTGAAGAAACTATAGAGTGAAATAGCTAACTACAATTAAGAGCCATTTCATAGTATGATAGTATTAGACTTCAAATAAATGAAAACAAAGCAACTACTGTAATATTAATATTATCAAAAACAATCAGAATGGTACTTTAACAGAAATTTTTGTTGTATTTTGAATAGATTTAGATGGCTAGGTATGTTGGGGCTATCATTGTAATGAATTAACAAACAAACATTTTTATAACAATATTCATATTTAATTTCAACTTTAATTCTGAGAGATACTTATATTTTCAAAATAACCACATCGGTCCGAACATATTAATAATAATAAAAAACAATAATAGTTGGCAATGATATGTAATACAATCGTAGATTTTTCCTAATTTCTGTAGTATTATTCATCATAGAATATATTTTTTGAAGTAAGATTTAATCTAGAAGGGATATATTTATTAAAATCTCGATGATTTATTATTATTTGAGAATAAACTGAAATAGAAATCAGTATAAAATTATTAAGTAGAATATATTGAACAAATATTTATAAGTAGGGCAATAAAAACAATCCCATCTGTAAAATGTTATGTTTTATCGGAATTCGAAAAGTCGAAGAGGATCCGTGGAACACTTCCAAATATAAATATATATTTTGATTGAAACTCCCGTGCCGGAATTGATATCGTGTAGTAGGAAGGAGGGTTTCGGCGTTGCGCAGGGGTCGTACGAGCGTCGCAGGGTTGCAGGGCCGGGGGCGCGGTTTGCAGAAATTGTGCACAGAAGCGTTCTTGGCTATAGATATATAAGATTGTGGAGAGCTCGGGGCGCATCAAAAAGGGGGCTTAGATAGATATCATGCAATATGATTCGAATGGCGCTCCGGCACATCTTTCAGCCTAATCCACGACAATGGTTCTTTAGATTCTCGCTGGGGGACCGCCTTTTATATCTGTTCCTATTCCGTGACATGATACGTTTTATATTTAATCATATTTATTCATAAATATTTCTTACACTTTTATACAACTCATATTGACGTTTCGACAAAAATTAATTAAAGTTTATGTAAAATTAAAACGCATTCAGGGGTTGGATGTCGAAGCACTGATGGTTTAAATGTTTTTTTTTTTTAGAATTGATGTTTTATGTAAATGTATAAATAAATTTGGATACAGCTGTCTCAATTTGGAGTACAATGAGAGGTCCCGGTTGGAAATGTCACATGGATGTTACGGTGGTGGCCGATCGGGTCTCTACACGTTGCCGATACACGCCCTTTCCCTGTAAGATGAAATCACTTCTCGTGATATTCTGATTACTTCTCTCTCCTCTCCTGTGTTATCCCACCGATTCGCTGACATCAGGTTCGACAGTTCATTGTTCGTGTAACATATTGGATCACTGTGTGTGTACGGGTTAGATGTGTGCGTTTCGGCCAATAACATTTGAATCCTAAATTTGGGAGCCCTTCGCTAGGTGACATCGGATAAAGTGGATATCTGTCTTTGGGTATTGATTCCGGACCGAATTACCACGCAGAGGAGGCAATTTCCAATTATTTTATTAGAGGTTAGGGATTTTGCCATGGAAATAGATTACACATTAAAAAGCAATTTGTAGAATTCAAATAGCTCCCTTCTCTAACATATGAATTTTAAAATAGTTCATAAACATTCGAAATGAATTAAGATTCAAGAAAATATAACAGCAAAAATTGTTATGCAATTAAACGAATTAGGTCTTCAGAAGAAATATAATTCAAAATATATTTTTTAAATCCCATATGCCTACTGTATATTGCTTTGAAGGTAAAATTGTGTATTTATAATATATTTAAAGCTATATTTATTGTGTAATACATGTAAACAAATTACATAATGTATCATTGAATTATTGTCAACAACCACGGGTCGATTTATATCTATTTTGGATCTCATCAGCATACTGTAGTTGATGACTGGGAAACGGAATTTGCTTTGGAGCATTGTAATATTATCTGTAGATATGGAGAAACAATTAAGGTGGCATCTTTTGTCTAAAGCGATGCCATCGTTATCCACTCAATTAGGAAAAATCTAGTTCCACGTTTAGGCAATAGACATCACCTTAATTCTTCCTCTATCTTTATGATACATCACCTACAATATTTGAAATTATGATAATCTTAGCATAAACTTGGCAATCATTTCACATGAGGTTTCGACTAGAAAAGTTCTGTGGTTTCAGACTAGTCACAGAAGTGATTTTGGAAATATGGTGTTAGTCGGTTTTCCCCATTGTTATGAAAAAAGTCCCCCTAGCATTTTCAAATCTACGATTACTACAATCTTATTCATTATATTGTGTGTATTACTTTATTCAAAATAAAACGAATAACTTTGTTTATATCACTTTTTTAATAACAGTTGTTACTATAGTTTCGACAACTTCACCTAGTCATAATCAAACAATTAATGATATAAACAAAGTTATTCGTTTTATTTTGAATCATAAAAATGTATCACGAAATAAAAACCTCTACAATTACTTATTTTATATATTACTTTAGTTTATAATCTAAAATAAAGATCGTAGATATGCAAATAAAAAAATTAAATTAAAATTTTAATATACCTTATATACATTTTGTAATTATTTTGGTCATTGTTATAGAAACAAATTCTTGGAACAATTCAAAATTTGTTGTGCAATAAATTTTATATTACGAAAATGAAAAAAATAAAATCCCTTCTGTGTTATTTGGAACCATTATAACAAATCGCACTATCTTATTGAAAAGACAGAAATAATTATACCAGTGAACGATTACAGTACAGCTACATCATTCAAATGTCACCACGGCAATAACAACTCGTAATTTCTAAAAGGTTTATTTATTCATATATGCAATCATTATACATGTAACCATAGTTTGTTATGATTATTATGTAAATACTTATTGCATATTACATTTAAACTTAAAATAACCGCTTTTTGACTTTAAAACTACCAAAAGTTTAGAACGGATACAAAATTATAATTCAAAACAAATTTTCTTTGAGTATATTAGATATTATAGATAAAATTTAAACGTTGCAATAAACAGAATTATACAAATTATACAAAGTTTTATTAAAAATGGGATATTTTGTAGCACTTTCAAAATTAAAGGTAAATAAATTAACTCATAGATAAATTAAGTTGCAGCAAAAAAAATTCCATGCTAAGAATAAGAAAATTATCGATTTGATCGTTTAAATTTTTAGTACTTTAAAAACATGAAAACATTTCGTAAATCGTCAACAATGAGTTTTACTAAGACTACAAAAAAAATCACTTATTGAAAACACTACTTCTCTGGCTAGTACCTTTATAGATATTGAATTATACAATTTTGCAAATAACACTGCTGTCAAAGCAACAAAAAATGACATTTTAGTAATTATTTCAACTACTTTAACTTGGGTGTTATTGCGAGAATAGTGATAACTATAGAAACGCTACACCATTAGAATAGAGAATTTTTCACTTTCACTTCCATTTAGAAGACACACAAAAAATTTGAAAGCAAAACTGTAAATTTAAAATAAAGCTTGAACAGAAAAAATTGTAGATATTCCATTAGTTTTTATCATCGATTCAAGCTTTACACAGTTTCACTTTTTATATATAGAATTCAATTTTCTTAATTTTTTTAATAAAACATATATTTTAGAAATTTAAGGTTACAAAATGACTAGATTTTTTATATTCTTCCTTTGTTTCTAATTTTTAGAAAGATTTATTAAAATCAGTTATTTGAAAATGTTTTATTATTTATTATTTTCTTACTAGAGAATAACATCTTTATTTACATAAGTCTAATGTATATATAAATGGAGATTAATGTTTTCTTTTTTTCCTTCTGATTAACCTTGGTCTTTTAGCCTGGCTTCTTCAAATATCTTATAAACATTATGATTACTAATGTCCAACAGGATTAATTGTTTACTGTTGTTTAAAAGACGAGATTGCCAAGGTCTGCATTAAATGATAAAATTAATTGATGAATGCATATTTCAAGTACTTTGGTTTGGGATGATTCAAAGCGTTGCGAGAAAAAAAATGTAAGGAATAATAAGTCTTATTCATAGTTTGATATAATCAACTATAAAATTAGACGTTTTGTCTAATAAGATAAATTTAAGTCAATAGTTATAGAAATAATATATAAATTCATTATTTATAACAAACAACTATTTACCAAAAACATTTATGGGTATAAAAATCATCAAACAAGAGAATAGTCATTTACACATAAATATTAATTATATAAAATCCTCGCAACATAATTTGTTTTATAAAAAAATATTAAAATCCTTCAGTTAATTGTAGAAAATTAAATAATAATTTATAAATACGAAAACATTAAATCTACATGTTGTAAATTCACGAAATGTTTTCGTATTTTTAAATTATAATTTGTTTAGATTGAAGCGAAAATTTTAAATATACGCATTTCAAATTAACTTTGGAATTTCCTTAGTGACATCGCTATTGATAAGAATATTGTAATAACTCTTACGGTACTTCAAAATACTATACTTCAATATTTATTGCAATACATTTTTAAAATTTTTATCTGCAGGTATTCTCAAGCTTTAAACATATCTAAGACAAAATTAAAAGAGATAATTGATCTCGGATTTCCGCCTTTCTACACCAGTTTATTTATAAATTCAATTCAATTTAATTCAATTAAATTCAATTTATTGTGGCAGAGATATACATATATTTACACTCGTCAAAAAAATATAAATAGTGAATACATATTAAAATATACAACATAAATAAAACAAGATAAATAAAAAACTATGATTCACAAAGACTTTAAACAAGTTAAAGTATATACAGATTAAAATATGTGGTAAAAAAAGACTCATAGTATAAAGACTTTAAACAAGTTAAAAATAAGTTACAATACAATTTTTTTTTGACAAACTACATATCAAAATATGGGAATTTTGATACACAAAGACTTTAAACCAGTTAAAATATATATAGATTAAAATTTATGATAAAAAAGGCATATAGTATACAGACTTTATACAAGTTAAAATGAAGTTATAGTATAAAGAAAAAATAATAATCTACTACACATTAAAATCTGAGAAATTGTTGGACAAACACTCATCAACACTGCAGAAGGCCTTTGCTCTGAGGTAGGATTTCATAATAATAATAATAAATAATACAGAAAGCTCCGTGTAATTTTAATATTTACAAGAATTAAATCAGAATATTACTGCTGAAGGATTAATTTAAATTACTCTTGGTTGGTTTCACAATTTCACTCTATTTACTCAACTAGTTTTGCTTTTTAAGGCATCACCAAGAGTGAGTTACAAATGAAACTGGCAAGATTATATATAATATATTTTAGGATTCAAAAATATTAAATCAGAAATTTACTTTTAATATTTACTCTTCCATAAAGTGAAAATTAGAATGTTTAGAGTATTGATCATTCTTTTTCATAAAATCATAGTTCATAAGATAAGAGTATTTTTTTGTTGGTATTACTTTATTACTTGCTTCACGACAATAATGATTTGCTTTGCTCGAGTGAGAATATAACATCAGTTTCGATTTATCCTTTTGTCGATTCTCTTTAGTTTATGATTCTAATTGTGACAATAAACTTGTTCTTAATAATGTAAGTGAAATTTCCTCTAGCTCTTTTAAAATTAAATCTTAATACTCGTCTTAATAAACGTTCTAAGAAGCATTTTATACTGATATCAATCACAAATAAATTTTGAATTTAACCTTTTAAATATTTAATAATTAGAAAAAACACGAAAATATTTCGTAAAATCTACAACAAATGAGTCAAGACTACAAGAAACAAATCACTTTTGAAACAACTACTTCTCTAGCTAATACTTCGACAGATGATACAAAAGTAATTTGCGTGTTACAAAATAGCAAGGCTATCAAAGCAACACCAGTTTGAACGTATTTTTTTCTGTAAAATGAACTAAAAATGATTGAATGTACGTTAAATAGTTTATGAGTGACTATACTATTTAATGTACATTCAATCATTTTTAGTTCAATTTGGAATTCCAAATTTACCATAGTATAGTCACTCATAAACTATTTAACGTACATTCAATCATTTTTAGTTCATTTTACAGAAAGAAATACGTTCAAACTAGTGTTGCTTTGATAGCGTTGCTATTTTGTAACACGCAAATTACTTTTGTATCATTCAATGTCTGTCGAAGTATTAGCTAGAGAAGTAGTTGTTTCAAAAGTGATTTGTTTCTTGTAGTCTTAATAAGACTCATTTGTTGTAGATTTTACGAAATATTTTCGTGTTTTTTCTAATTATTAGTGAATTTTCTACAACGTAAGGACTTATATATTTTATTTTTAAATATTTCTCATTTCTATAGCCAATATGTTCTAAATTTCCAACCCAACATCTAAACTTATAAAACTTGAGGTTTTGGATATAACAGAAATTTTTATATTATCAAAAATCTTAAGTTTTATATGTTGAAGGTTGTGTAATCATCCAAGGCATTCTATTCGAACACAAAACACTAAATAAAGATATAAAATAACTATTTGTTGAATTTGATTCTCGTTTATAAGGTGTTGAAACATTTTTAATATTAAGGGTTGTTTATAGAAAGGCACTTGGTTGGTTTTATAATTATTTACGATGTATTCCGACTAGTTTCGATTTTTACATCATTATCTAGGAATTCATATAAAATAACTAATTGAATCCAACTAAAAGCAAATAGCAAAAAAAATGTTTGAAAAAAAAATCACAAAAACAATACTTTACCTATATACTGCGAATATAAGGAACGTAAAAATTGTTGTGACTGAATGGTTAACACCTAAGTCAAAAAAAACTAATTGATCTTGGTTTTGTCACATCTTTATTAAGTCCTCTTATTGTAGATTGGTGTCAATGTCAATAATATCTAAGATTCTGTACGAAATCTACTGCATGCTTAAAATGAATACAATTTAGAGTCTGTCTATATTAATGATTTTAACTGAAATTGCTGCATTTAAACTTGTTTTCTATAAATATATATTTTTTACTATAAATTACATTTATATTTTTTCAAGCCGCTAATGTAGCTTTATAGTCACATCATTTGTTTCTAATTTTTGACTCATAACAAATACAATTTTTTATTTTAATGCGGACAGAGTAAGTAGAAATACTCACTCACGAAGAAATTTAGCAATGACAGTAACGATCCTGCATCACTTTTAAAGAACCTGTATTTTGACGATCACTGATTATTTCGACGTTAGTTAGCATAAAAATCATTATATTGTTAATGTAAGAAGCTTCTACTTTGTTATGCATGTTTGAATAATTAATAAAACACTCTGTTTGTATAACACTACGTTTTTTTATTATGTTGACTAGTTTGTTTCGATAATGACAAGTGGAGTTGCCGAAACTAGTCAACTTAATAAAAAACATGGTGTTATACAAAGTTAAAGTGTTTTATTAATTATAAAAATCATTGCCGCCAGTCTGATTAAATATATAATTTACATTAAGTTTTATATCCCGTTGCCTGGTCTTCTTTCTTGAATAATACATATAAATAAATTAATAAAAATAAAAACGTACATAAAATTTGATTTGTATAGATTGATGCGTAAATTGTAAATATGCACATTTTAAATTCCTTGACAACTTCTTCACAAGCATTCGACATCACTATTACTAAGAAATTTGCAACAAGTGTCAGTTGCAAATTTTATTAGACATTATTCATCACTTAATTCTTAATGAGATGTTCACATAAAAATCTCCAATAACATTAACAGAAGTAACTACATCAATCATTTATCCACACTACTATTTTTTGATACAAAACTTTAAAATGTATGGGAACATTTTTTGGAATTTAATCAGAAATTTATTTTTAAATTTTACCTTTTCAGAGAATTAGAACTAAAATTTTAAAACGTAGAAAATGCTTGATTAAAAGAATGATAGTAGAATACAGCGATTTTGATGACTTCCAAAGCTATATCAAAGTGAATATGATTATTTTCGAAAATTCGTTAAATTGTTAAATAATCTATTCAATGAATTTTGTCATGCATTGTCATATTAGGCTTCGGTTTTGTGTCAACCGTAAATCCTTAGGGAATATTTTGCAAAATTTATTTATTTATTATTTATTTATTATGATGCTTTGCATAACTATTGCTTAAATATATTAGTAGGCACATACACAAAAAATACACTTAATTTTGAGCACAGGAATCATTCTTCAGAATGTTTTTCCTGTCAAACTCTGATGAAATATTCCCACTTATTACAAACTTCTTTATCTTGAATATATGTTTTAGTAATTATACATTCTTAGAGCTCTTTCTACAACTGTAGATATTTATTTTACTTTATATTTCAGCATTCTGCTTAAAATTTGTAAAATTTGTGTAATTATTTGATTACTGTCAACACGACATATTTTGAAGTTTGCAATTCCTGTATTGTTTTGGTACCGCTAAATTATCTAGTCCGCTTTATTTTTTCAATAATTGTCTTTACAGTTAACGAAGGTAAACCACTTTGTTTAATTGTGGGTTGAATTTAATTCTTATAAATGTGTAACATTTATCTTGTAATGATTTATTTTGATTAACCCTAAACTATCAGCTGATTATTTGTTTTATTTTAATAGGGTTAGCAACACATTACTATCGAATGATGACAAAATTAAAGTTTGCATTAGTTTTGCGACACCCGTTATATTCTCAAAGCGGCAATGGCAACACTACTTATTATATTTGAGTATACGTTGATGAGATATAGTGTAAAACATTAAACTATTCTTTTAAGCCGTTGATAGACGTTTTGAAAATAGTATATCAGAAAAAATTTTATTCTATTGAATTGTATCCATTGTTATCGCAGGCATTAAGCTTGACGGATCACGTGCAATTATTAGCATAGCTATAATGACGAGGCATAATACAAAGAAAAACGTGTCTGTATATAACTATTAAACAATCATTATATTTGTAAATGTAAGTGAAAAAGGTGATAATATTACATGAAATATTTAATAGTGATTTTAGTTCCTGGCTGTTAATTATTTCTTTGTATTTATATATTTTTAGAAATGGTGGTGAGCGTATAATATTACAATCAAGCCAGTGCAGCATCGTTAGCTCTTGTCCGCAATCAGATGGGTCATTTGGTATTGAGGTATAATTAATGGTACCTTAAAGTGAGCAATCATTTAATGTAACATGCTCATTTAAACACACATAAACAGAGTGTGCAGAAATACGCGTGCAATCTTCACGTGGCTTTGTTCCTCAAGTAAAAACAAGACAAAAAATCATTTGCAAAAAAGTTTGTAGATACACGGTTACTTCTCAACATAAAAATGAAAGAAATTTAAACTTGATCTTGAATTTTATAACCACAAATATAAAACATCTTTTATTAGATTACTTTATTTGTAAAAATCAATGAAATACACTTCTTTTTTAAATATTTCAGCCCTTAGTGGAATGGAATTTTGAACATTGTGCAACATTTGAGGCGGAATTTGCTGAATCGCATTTCGAATTTGCTGTTTTAAATTTCCAAAAGTTTCTGGTGGTGACTATGTTTTTAATAAATCATTGATTGTAAAGGCTTTTACTTCGTGATACATTCTTTTACAAAGTAACAAAGCAACAATTTTATTGTAATTATATTTTTGATAAATCACCATGCATATTAATCCAAATTGTCTTGGGGCCCATTCTACAATTGTACTATCACGACCAATCCATTGCTGGTGGTATTTATCAAGTAACCATCTTTTGAATTCATGGCTGTAGTGCACTATTGCCATTATTTTGGTACATATTAAATTGCTCCGAATATCCAGTGATATTTCCTAAAGTAAACCGGAAAGTACTTCATTAAAAAATGAAGATAACTTTCGACATTGAATCTATTGGGTAAGATATGTCGTCCAACTATTTTTGTTCCAATTATTCTCAGCCAAACATTAAGTAAAAAAACGATGTTGATGGTAAAAGGTTGTATATTATGAGAATTTTTATAATTATAATAATAATCATTTATTTACCAACAGGTATAAAATCTAATTACAGGGAAAATACAAGATTAAAGCTAAATTATAACATAAATCCTTAAAATTAAAATTAATCTAAAATAACTAAATTAACTAAACGAAAACTAACAATATGATTAACATTTAAAAGAAAAAAAAGTTACAATAATTAAACTGAAAAAATTAATGGATTTACAAAAAATTAAACCAACAAAGAGAAATTCATAAAAAAGTAAGATGTAACATATTATTGTACTTAAATTAATAAAAGGAAAGAAAAGAAAAATTATACAAAAAAAAGAAATATACACACCAATACAAAACTTACATTAATTCCGCCAATGCGACAGAGAATGATGTCGAACTATCGCAAAAGATGTCCACAGAATGGTGAATAGAATTATACATTCTTTGCATAGACACAAGTGGTGAATTATGGTGTGCATTGGTCTTGTATATGTTGTATCGAAATAAGGGAGCATGTTTATAGTTATTTCTAGGCACATAAAAGATGACGCATGCCAGAAGTTCCGGACAATCAATTTTGCAATTCATCAATTTAAACAGATAGTCTAATTTGGAAATATTTCTGCGTGTAGATAATTTAGAAATTCAAAAACCGTCAGTAACTCACTATACGAAACAGTAAAATCAGGATAAACGTACATCGTCTTGTAGTATAAATATCGTAAGAAATTCTTTTGTATCCTTTCTATTGAGGTAACATGGATTTGGTGATAATGTGACCAAATTTGACTACAGTATTCCACTTTGGAACGTACAAATGCGTAATACAGCAGTTTAAGCACAACAGGGTTATCAAAATCACGACTAGTGCGTTTAATAAAACCTAACATCTTGTACGACTCAGAACATATATTCTTGACGTGATCTGCAAATGTAAACTCGCAATCGAAAGTAACTCCAAGGTCTTTGATACTTACGCACCTTAACTGGAATACTATTTAGGTTGTAAATATATATTATTGGAGATTTTTTCCGAGTGAATGATACACATTTACATTTTTTGAAATTTAATTAACATGTTATCACGATAAAAATCATCAATTCAAACAAGATCCCTTTGTAAATTTGTGCAGTCGTTTAGGTTCGTAATGCTACAAAATATTTTCACATCATCTGCATACAACAAAACATTAGATGAAATTTCAGACACAATGTTATTAATAAACATAATAAATAGGAGAGGACCTAGATTGGACCCCTGAGGTACCCCACTGGTTGGCTTAAAGCTGTATGATTGGTATCATTTGTATTCTATAAATTGTTTCCTATCTTGTAAATACGATTTTATGAGTTCTGAGGGATTCCTCGCAAATTCGTAAGTTGTTAGCTTAGAGATGAGTAAGTTATGGTCAATAGAATCAAATGCTTTATGCAAATCATGTAAATAACATCAACTTGACCTCTATTATCAAGAACTTCAGAAGTTGTATGAGTGAAGTTTAAAAGATTAGTCGGTGTAGACCTATTTTTAACAAAGCCATGCTGTTTAGTTGAAATAAGGTTATTCACATGCCTGTATATCTGTGAACATATTATCCCTTCTAATAATTTGGCAAAGTTATTCATGATTGATATGGGCCTATAATTAACTATATTGCCTGGATTTCCCGACTTTAAAATAGGGGTAATTCTTGCAACTTTCCACAAATGAGTAAAAACATTACAAGATGAAGCAAGGTTAAAAATATGAAGTAGAACATTCATAAAACATTGAATGCAATCTTTAACAATAACAGATGGAATCACCTTCGATAAAGTTACTTTTCAAATTTTTAGCTGACTCAAATATATCATGCTCCGCAATTTTGTGGAATTTAAAGTTTAAATTACTATGAACACTTTCCGTAATTGTTTATTCGAGAGGGGGGAATGTACAAACAGATAAAACATATTTTAACACCATGAAAAACAACATATAC
This sequence comes from Ontholestes murinus, assembly GCA_963969525.1. Lineage (NCBI taxonomy): Eukaryota > Metazoa > Arthropoda > Insecta > Coleoptera > Staphylinidae > Ontholestes > Ontholestes murinus. The sequence goes on along the minus strand of OZ018390.1, from coordinate 58,163,927 downwards.
ACAAACCATTTTCACATCAAGTTCTGAAGGAATGTTAATGTCATATTTGTAACAATTGTAGTCTGTGTGAACAGCATGAAGTACACCCCCTCCTCTGCGCCCATGTGCCCATTAGGGTAAAATGTGGCTATTAAATACTTCATCTGTAGTAAATATTGCTTCAGCAGTATACAAGAATATTACTGTAAAAGTCGGATTGTTCCTGGATTCTAGCCAATAACCAATCGCAAAAATGTATTCTTTGCCCATAATCTTTATGTAACAAAGGTTGTTCTTTACAGAACCTCTAAGGATATCGGCGTTCAGCTTTTAAAAATTGATTAACTTATCTTATTGCTGTAAATGTTAAGTAATCTTACATTCCTCTAGTACTTCTGATAGCATTTTCAGTGAGAGAATTTAGAATTGCTTGCTCTAGATTAGGTTTGCGTCGAGTTCGTTGTCACCCTGAATCTTATCTTATTATTTAACAATTGAGTTTCTATTAATAGCACTTTAAAATGAAAATGACGATGGTTTAAAATAATACACAAACAAGTCAACTGCAGGACCACTTGGATGATAGTCAAAAATTATTGTCCTCGTACTAATATTTTAATGTAAAGGTAATATAAGACATAAGGATAATCCAAAAATGTCAAAAATAAAATAAAAACCTATGGTAAAGATAAACTAATTACGTTATGAAAAATTGAAATACCAATGAAACGTCAAATATTAGGAATCGGAACTTTTTAAAAAGGTTATTTATTATCATTATTATTTCCTTCTTAAAAGTGAAAGGTAGTCTCTTAGTACTATCAAATAATATGAAATTTTTTAATATGTGAAAGGTAAAGGGTTGAAAACCCAATCACTAATATGTTGCAAAAAATATGAAAATTCCAGAGAAACATTTGAAAATCAGAAATAAAATGTTAAAAATTCTTAGATATCCAGATACTTGTGATTTAATGTAATTAAAAAAAATTAATTAGTATTATTAATGAGAAAAATAGTAGTACTCTTTTTAGCTATTAGGTTTTTTAATGGCAGACAAGACTTATTTTAAGAAGTTTGATAATTGAAAAAATGTGTTGGTAGAACGCTTAAAATTAGATTACATTGTTGAAAAATATAGAATAACTTTCATATTATTATATAGTACTTGAAGTGTGTTCATAATTTTGGAAACATAAGAAAGTAAAGTATATGAAAGATATTTCTTTTAATGATGTCTTGAAAAAGTATTCAGCGTACTAGATTGACTGTTTCTTGTGTTGGGCAAATAAAATCTTTAAAACCTGGAAAAGATGTAACGTATCAAAAAATAACATCAAACCAGTAAGCAGATAGTAAATTAAATATTCTGGTTCCAAATAAATGTGAAATAGAAATCCTAATAATAACACTAAAAAAAACACGCAAAAACATATTTTTAAAATGATTAGTTAAGTAATATAAAAAGATGGTGGTATTAATCAGATTATTTAAAAAAATGTGTTTCCTATAGTGCTTGCTTTCAGCACTTGGTGAAAGCTTTCAATCAAAAGCACGTTAAAATATTCCTCTTTATATTGTCTACACAGGTATTACAACATAAAAATAACATTGCATCATCATCATTTTTCAGCGCAAATCTATAATCCAGCAGCCTTACCAGTCGGCCAGTTACACGATACCAGGGCTTACATAAGGCAAGAGTCCATAATCTCATAGTCGAGGGGCACAAATTGAATTTGCCGTCGCCGTGGTCGCCGTTTAGTGCTGAAGGGGTCATCATCGGTTCGTTAGTTAGGCGTAGCGGTCACGTGACCGTGCTGATGAAATCAGCTAATTAAATGCTCCACCTACTCGCCACTCTTCGGGTCCGCCCCTGTTTCATTACATTAATGTGTGCAACTCTTGGACTTGGGCGGGGCGTAACTTTTACATAGTCACGTTTTGTTTGATGTGATACTGACACGAAACGGTCCGACAGCGATTGCAGCAGCACCGGCTCTCAACTCGACCGCCAATTAATTCATCATTTTCCACTGATATAAACAAACATTCATAATGCTCTCAAAAAATTGGCAAGCCTCGATGCTATCATAATGTCGTTAATTGCCAACACGAGCACATTATATTTTCAATTTTTGAATGGGTGACTTTATACCAAAATTAATACAACTACAAAGAATGACAATTTCGTTAAATACTTATAGGATACACAAGAAGTATATTAATAATAAATAATATATTCATAAGATAATCACTGTAACAATATGATATTGATTCAATTTTCAGAATGAGTTTTAAGGAGGTTTCATTTTTCACCTATAGAAGCTTAAACAAGACCCTTCGTTTAGAACCCACATTTGCGGTGTGCATCCAGCGATTTTTTGAGGCCTCCTCGTCTTTAAAAAAATCACTAGATGCACACCGCAAATGTGGGTACTATAAAAATGGTCTTGGTTTAACCGCTATAAGTGAAAATTGAAACCTTCTTAAACCTTAATCCTTTATCCACATCCATTCTATTATAATCACTGCAACTATATTATTAGTTTTTCTAGCACCAAGTCACTGTTTGAAATGTATGACGTAAATATTGAAATCAATATTAATTTAAATTTCTAGCTATTAAATATTCTCACCAACATCATCTATAAAGATTTGGAGCGTTATTTATGGAAGATAAATTTCGGATTGGAGTATATCTAAAAGTTACAACTGTACATAATGATTAAACGGTACGATTGCGATCTCTATGTGAATGATGAACGTATATGGCTTAATAATAGAATAGTGTAATAATCTGGGCTGGAAGTGATCCGCAACCCCCGGGAACCCTCGCGTGCATTCGCAGTGGGGTCTAGTATCGAGGGGCTGGGGGATTGGTGTGTTTGATGTGTTCACAGACCGATGACTCGAGTAATCTCGATGCGTATTGCCTTGTGTATTAATCATCTCGCTGTGTACACAAACTTTTTATTCATGTGTTTGCCAACGTGCGCGGTGTGAACGTCAAACAGTCTCTGGACCCGAATCGATAAAACACACATAAAACGGCACTAATTAAATTGTAATGAATTAATCTCAGTTTACGGTGCATTTAATTAGAATTTAGATAAATACAGGTTACTCTATATTGAAAACTAATACATTTTTGTTTCCCATCATTTTCAATATAATACTACAAAACAAATCAGTTATAAAATTAAGGTTTTTAAGCCACTAAATAAAACTAAAATTGTATAAACCAATCATAAATGAAATTAAAATTCAGATAAAGTTTTTGCAATTAGGAAGTATAAGACACAAAGAAAAAAATACATTAAATTAGATTTAAGAGATTTTGGGAAAATATTATTTGCATGGATTTCTTTGGAATACATACATAAACATACAACAATAAACATTAAAATGTCTAAATATGTATTTACTTCTGTAGTTTGTACATTGTTATCTTCAAACCAGGTGCCCAAATATTGGTATCCTTTTACTCTTTCGATTTTGTTGGTTTCTATAGTCCGGTCTGAAATATTATTGTTATGCGTCTTGGTCACAATCATATATTTAGTTTTCTTTAGATTTAGCTTCAATCCGTAGTGGTTTGATACAGTGTTGACTTCTTGAAGCATGTTACTGGTTGCTATTAGCATAGTATCGTCTACATACCGAAAATTGTTAATCGTTCTTCCATTGATTATTACCCCTCCAGAACTTTCATCCATAGTTTCTTTAAAAAAGATTCTGCGTACATATTGAACAAGATAGGGGATAGTATGCATCCTTGCCTAACACCTCTTCAGATTTCGATCCATTTGGATTGTTGTCCATAGACGTTTATTACAGCTTTCTGGTTCCAATATAAGTTTTTACTTAGACGGATATCATTCGAATCAAGCCCTTTTTCTTCTAGGATATTCAACATTTTATCGTGCCGTAGTTTATCAAATGCCTTTTCGTAGTCAATAAAGCATAGATATAAATCTACATTAATATCAAGGCATCGTTGATCCAAGACATTAATTCCGAAAAGGGCGTGCCAAGATTGTTGCGGAATCCAAATTGTGTCTCGCTTATATCGTCATCTAATTTTTTATATATAAGATTCCGAATGATATTCAGAAGAACTTTTAGAGTATGGTTCATCAGGCTAATTGTTCTATAGTCTGAGCAATATTTAGCATGATCTTTCTTTGGTAGAAGAATGAAAGCACTTTTCAGCCATTCTTGTAGTATCTTACCACTACTATAGATGTTATTGTGTGTATATTGTCATCTTCAATCAGTTGGAGGATCTCTAAGGGAACTTCATCTGGACCAACCACTTTTATATCTTTGAAGTTAGCATGTCTAAGTACCACAGGGGCTATGCAAACGACCCCAACCGCAGGAATGGAGGCAATTATTGGTCTCACACCGCTCCATCTAGTGATATAAAATGAGGGACTTTTGGCGGCCCTCCGACTACACCAGAGGAAGAAAACACTGCCGGGGGAAAGACACTTAGAAATACTGCAGCAATTCGACCCGGTCCTTCTGTCCAAACCGACGGACATTATGCCCAGGAAGCTCGAATTCGAATTACCGTTTAAGGTGTTAATCAAGGACCCCAAAACGGCTTTGATGAGAGCCAAGGAGTTTGGACGAGGAATATCAGCCTGGTACACGGATGGTGCCAAGAATACCAAAGGTATTGGAATAGGCATTTATGGCCCTAACCAAAACCACAGGAGCTTCATGGCTCTGGGTACGACGCCCACTATTTTGCAAGCGGAAGCGATTGCAATTGATATGTGCGCTAAAGAATGCATGGACAGGCACTTAAATGGCGCACATATATACATCTGCTCAGACAGCCAAGCCGCATTAAAGGCCATTCGAGCCTATAGTCACGGCTCACGGACTGTCTGGGAATGTCGAAGGTCCCTCTCGCAACTGGCGAAGAACAATTCGTTGACAATCATGTGGGTATTAAAGGCAACGAAGTGGCCGATAAACTCGCAAAAAAATGCAAATGCCACTCCTATAGGACCAGAGCCAGTGGACTCCCCATGGCGCACAGAAGAGAGGTAGTGCAAAAATGGGAAGAGGAGAGAAGACGCAAGCATTGAAACAATGTACCAGGTCTACGTCAATCAAAACGACTCATGAAACTTGATTACAGCCACAAGGTGCTTGTACTCACAAGGAACGAGCTAAGAACTTTCACCGGACTCATGACAGTGCACTGTACCCTCCGATACCATTTGTGGAAAATGGGAAAAGAGGAAAGTGGAAACTGCAGATTATGTGGTTCGGCATATGAAACGACCGAGCACATACTATGCACTTGTGTTGCAATTGCTCACAAGCGTCTTTCACACTTCGGTAGGGATCGATTATCTCACGAAGAGGTGAGCAATATCACCCCCAGAAAAGAAAGTTACCAGGTTAATGAAGGATCTGGGAACGATTGGGAAGTGATTGGTTAAGGGTAGAACAATAGATCTTTTAGGTCGCAGTTCAAGAGAGGCTAACACACCTGATTAGTACCCTAAGTTAACCTAATGTTAACCTATAACCTATATCTTTGAAGTTCTTAATGGCAGGTTTTACTTCATTGGAGGTTATTGGTGGTCCTTGTGATTTTGTATTTTCTTCTCTGTGTTCTGATCTTGTATCATCGAACAAATCCTTGACGTACTCTTCCCATATTTTGATCCTGTTAGGTAAATCCATAATAACGTTTCCATTCTTATCTTTAATCATCCCGTTTTGTTTCTTCTTTCCGATACAAGACAGTTCTTTTACCTTTTTGTATAGGTTGAATGAGTCGTATATTTTCTCTAGATCTTTGTATTTTGATTTTATATAATATTCCTTTGCCTCTATGATTTTTCGTCTTACTTTTTGTTGTATCTATCTGTATTTGTTTTTATCTCTTCCTTTGTGCTGTCTTCTCTAATTTGAGTAAATCGTTAAATCTAAAAGTGAAATTGCTTAAAATCTCCAATAACATAGAGCAAGGAATGATGATGAATTCTTGATAATTTATAGAAAAGTTTTGTAACCTATACAAAAATTGTCAATTTCCAAACATGTTAAAAAGATCGTAAATAATAATAATGATTACAATTTCAAAAACTTCAATATGGGAATAAAATTGTTGCCAAATTGAAAACAAAAAATTGGTGCTTCTGAACTAACATACCAAATATTAAAATCTAAAAAAACTCATTAGCATTAATGTATTTGGCGTATACAGGGTGCGCCAGTGAATCGGGGAGATTTCGCAAATAATTAATGTAAAAGATTTATTTTTAAAAAATTTCTAAAATTTTAAAGGAAAATACAAGAGTATCTATTTATTTTACAATTTGAAAAGAAAATGTTTTTTGATCAATACATCTGCCAAATGTCTTTTTGAATATTTAAACATTCTTGGAGTCTAGACTTAAGGTTTTGCATTAACAAGTATTGATGCAATCTCATCGAGAATCGGTTGTTTGAGGGCTGGGATTGTCCTGGGATGACCAATTTGGAATGCTTGGGTTTTCAGACATCCATATAAAAAGAAGTCGCAGACTGGTTGGGAGAACGAGGCAGCCAATGAATATCCCCATTTTGAGAAATCATACGCCACGGGAACCAAGCTTACACAACATTCATTTAGATTCTAGCAGTGTGGCTTGTTGCTTCAACTTACTGGAACATGTGTATACGTTCTCAAAAAAGCGGACGAGCTGTGGTTTCAACAAGTTCTGAACCATTGCAAATTAACTATCACGGTATTTTCATCGTCATTCTAGACAAAATAAGGACCAAAAAGTCTATTGGCAGATATTGTACCCCATATTGCGACTGTTTGAACATGAATAGGTGCTACATGAAGTAAAGGAGGGTTTTCCCCCGCTCAGTATCTGAAATTTTGTTTATTAACAAAACATTTTGATAATACGCTTTAACTGCGTAGCTTCGTTGTTCAGCCGTCTAACTATTCATTGTAAAGTAAATGGCAGACTCCATGCAGGTTATGACAGATCGGTAACTGACGTTTGCACTATTTCGCTCCAAGTTACTAACTAAACCTCAAATCTTCCCGTTTCACTAGCTGACCCTTTATTTGTATAACAGTTACACTAAATTTTTCGATTTAGGTGAAAAACAATTAACGGCTAATGGCCCTAGAAGTCGATGCCGCTAAAAAAAAAATACAATTATAAGTAACTGTTAGCCGCGACATCTAAAAATATCGAATTATTGTCTTACTGTCAAAAGCATTCATTATTTTGAATCTTGATTTATTCTTAGGTTATTTAAGTAGATAAATTTTTAATCCTCCAGGTATCCATAAAGCAAGATAAACCCTAATGGTTTATCTTACTTTATGGATACTTAATCTTTTGCAGCCAGTCTTCAACTAGATTATGCTGATGAGGTGCAACATAGATCGAAAGTGGTATGTTGCTGTTGTAGACGTGGAAACAATAAATACATGTGTTTCCATTAATATCAACCGAATAAAATTTTTAAATAGATTCTATTCTCTAAATCTATCGGCTGTTGTTTGAATAGCTATCCTCTTGTTGATTATATCCGTTTGACCATGTAGTTAAGTTTTTGCATAGTTAGGGTACGTGAAAAGTTTATAGATATGCAAAATACTAATTTGGCACTTTTGTTACTTTATTTATTTATCTTAAATCTACATTTTAGTTACCAAGTAATCACTAAATTGAAAAATTTAAAATTTAAAATTTTTCAATTCAGTATAAGATGGATTACCACGTAGTAACTTTCGCAACCATTATCTTTACCAAGTAATCATTAGCAATAGCAAACTAATACTAATTACATAAAATTGGCTAATATACTTGTATACCTGACGCGATTACAAAGAAAGTATAAATACAATGTTCATATTGTAAACAAATACTATGTGGGATATTGATATTTATTATTATTGAGAATATTAATATTATTAATAATAAGTACGGGTCATAAATTTACAGCAAACAATGTCAAACTCTCGCAAAATTCTAGTAATTACAATGTTAATATCTTCGAAACAATTTATATGGGGATAAATAGGGCCCCGCAGTTTGATTTAATCCTCTTAAATATTTTTTTCTGCAAAAAATATTCCTGAAAAGAAACCAATTACTATTATATAAACCACTTTTTCCCAAATCTTATCAGTGGTATTTTAGACCGATATAATTCAACTAGTATTATCTTGATTTATTTAAAATATTGGGTTTTGTTTCGTGATTTTTTATTTTCTCTCCGACTAGTTTCGACTGTTGCTCATTCTTAAGGAGGTATGTACAAAAGAGAATGACCAACAGTAGACAAAACTAATCGGAGAAAACATAAAAATTATTGAAAACAAAGCAAGTGTTTTATTCAATCAAGATAATCAAAAAATGTTTCACCACCGGTTAAGTGAGAAATTGATCAGTCATAAAATTAGTGTTAGTTTTCTAATGACACTAGTGACTTGGTGAGAGAAATGTACATTTAGCTATAAATAACAATTAGAAATAAATGCTAAACTAGTGCTTTTTAATATATAAGTCACGAACAGTAGTATGTTTGAATAAAATACATGCTCTATGTTTCTCAGGTAAAAACTATTTTGTGTGATGAAAATGATGGTAGCGACCGTTACTATGTGGTAGTTCATTTTAAAAAAGGTTAAATGAAAATAATTTTTAAGTTTTTATACCACTATTTATTGTATAATATACACAAACAAAGTTTACAATATATTATCAATTTTGACCCAACTATAGTTTCGACCTTTGCAGGTCATTATCAAGTGTTGAATGAAGAAGAATACAGGGTGTTAACAATTTATAGGGGAGGTATGAATTTTTAATGAACCTAATTAGGACTGAGATTTATTACAATGGATTAACTAAATATGCCGATCGGATTAAGGTGCGGTGTTTTCAGAAGAGGTACATGTCATTATAAGAGCTTAAATAATGGCGAAGAAATTAAATCCGTCTGCTCATTAAGCAGATTAGAATTAATGTTCTTGCTTTGGCGGTATATCTCTAATGACTCCAAAAGATTAAGCCTTTGGCCTTTATTGCAAAAATGTAAAAGTTTTAAATTATCCATATGTGGAAATGAATGATTACACTCTAAGAAATGATTTGAAAAAGAACTTGTTGTATGTCTAAGTCTGAATGCTCTATAATGTTCATTGTATCTCTTCTCAAAACTCCTACCTGTCTGTCCTACATATGTGCTGTTACATTCGGAACATGAAATTTGGTATACTCCCGATTTTTTAATAGATTGAATTTTGTCTTTCGCGTTAAAAAGTATATTTGAAAGTTTGCTCGCTGGTCTAAATGCAATTTGATGATTTTGTTTTTTGAAAATATTTGATATTTTATTTGTTACGCGCCCAAAATAAGTGAATGTTGTAAATTTTGTGTTCGTTCGGTCTAAAATATTAGGATAAATATGAACCCTTGTTGATTTAATTCACAAAAAACTGTACAAAAGACAGGTAGGAGTTTTGAAAAGAGATACAATGAACATTATAGAGCATTCAGACTTAGACATACAACAAGTTCTTTTTCAAATCATTTCTTAGAGTGTAATCATTCATTTCCACATATGGATAATTTAAAACTTTTACATTTTTGCAATAAAGGCCAAAGGCTTAATCTTTTGGAGTCATTAGAGATATACCGCCAAAGCAAGAACATTAATTCTAATCTGCTTAATGAGCAGACGGATTTAATTTCTTCGCCATTATTTAAGCTCTTATAATGACATGTACCTCTTCTGAAAACACCGCACTTTAATCCGATCGGCATATTTAGTTAATCCATTGTAATAAATCTCAGTCCTAATTAGGTTCATTAAAAATTCATACCTCCCCTATAAATTGTTAACACCCTGTATTCTTCTTCATTCAACACTTGATAATGACCTGCAAAGGTCGAAACTATAGTTGTGTCAAAATTGATAATATATTGTAAACTTTGTTTGTGTATATTATACAATAAATAGTGGTATAAAAACTTAAAAATTATTTTCATTTAACCTTTTTTTATTTTGTGTGAATTACCTTGTCAGTGTTGCGCTTTTCTTATATATGTCATATATGTCATATATATCTGTCATGCTGACATAAACAGCCAAAAAGTCTCCTCTAAAAAGGGGACAAAAAAGTAAAAGAAGTCCAAGAGGATATTTGCACCCTCAGCATCATGGCCAAAAACAAGGGTTAGAGTGGAAGAACGTCGCAGCTGCATGAACTCCGCCCAGCTTCATCCATCCAAAATTTTTGTACATTTTGTTATATATTTTTGTTTTCATATGTATTTTTTTTAAAGGAAGCTAAAGACTAATAAACAGTAGTACTACAATACCTACACAGTCTGTCCCAAATTCATATAAACTGGTCTAAAAACCTAGAAAGCAATTTTTATGTGTGGTATATATTCAAAATCTTCTTCTGAAAACGTTCAAAAGATTTTTGGAAATGTTTTTAATATCCATCGGAATGGCCTTTGGTACTGCGGTCGAAGTTTTTTGGATGATTAGGATGGTAACGAAACGATTTCCTTTCGATCTCCAATTATACTTTAACAGAGGGCTGAATTATAATGACCTGAAATCAGGTAAATGATATCAATAATAATAATGCAAATTTTTTTGCCAAAAATTCACGTACCAATCATGGATGAGTTATTATGGAATAAAAGCAATTACTTGTCACTCGATATTCCAGTAGAACTCGAATCCAGTACTAAAATCGATGTAGAACTCCTGGATAATATTCTATAGTCACTATTTAACTTTCTGAGACAAATTGACTGTAAACAATTATTATAGTTGACGTGTTTGCCTGATTGCTTGCGACCATTTTATACATGTTCTTACATCTTCTATCGGAATATGTGCAATAATGGTTTTCGTTTGCCCAAATCTTCGGTCAAAATTTTATAGACTGTGCTTTTAGATATGCCTCTTCGATGAGTTACACAGTAGTCGCTTAAAATTTGTTTTTTTGATTATCTCGATGTTTTCTTTATTGTGAGTGTTTTTTGACGGCAGAATCGGCCAAACGAAAACCGGTCTAAGGGACATGTATTCTTTTATAAACACATTTTTTAGCGTTTTGCATATTTCTGTATCATTTCTACCCAATCTAAAACAGCATTTAATATTCGTCCTTTGTTCCATACTGTTTTTTCGAATGACAAACCCAAAGTGACTACATCAAATATTAAACTACAATTTTGTGGCAACGTGGCGAGCAGTCAAGGCGGTCATTATTTAGTGCTTCGAAAAAATTGTGAAGAAGGCAGTGAAATGGGTATAATGGAATATGTATGTGGATCAATTGCAAAGCGTTATACCACACGAGCTCTGCAACAAATCGAGTAATAATTTATTGTGGAATAACTCCTATTCCGGTAAATAATGACGAGGTTTTGAGTCCTTATCAAGGGTGCGAAATCAACTTCCAAAAGGAAAAGTCTAAAGGGTGTTCGGGAAGTAGGGACGAATAATAAAGTTCTATAGAACATACAGAATTTATTAAAAATGTATTTTTTTATATATAAACATATTAAGTAATATCTCTCATTTATGCACAAAAATTATATCCTTCATATGACCACCCTAGACCGCGCGGCAACGAGCAATGCGTTCTCGAGTTCTTGAGTTCTCGATGACGCGTTCACGAATATCTGGTGGGATGCCATTAATAACTCTTTGGATTTCATCCTTCAATTAGTACATTGTTTGTGTGTACATGAATAAACGTTCATGTATACTTTTGATTTCACAAATCCTCAAAAAAAGTCACAAAGCGTAAGATCGCATGATCTGGTAGACCATTTCTGGTTGCCATACAAAGAGATAATTTTTGGAGGAAACTTTTCATTCAGCAGAGCAATCGTTTCATGGGATGCGTGACATGTCCTACTATCTTGTTAAAACTAAATATCGTCATTTTCATCCACAACTGCGAAAGCATGTTTCTGTAACAGTCGCCGTTCACAGTGATGGCAACTCGTGATGGCAGGGTCGTCCTGTTTTCTTAACATTTGCAACAGAACCCGTGGTCTCAAACTTCCGAACTGAGGATTCGGCTGCAGCAGCGTTACATCCGAGTGTCACATGCAATTAACAAACGGTGCCTTGGGACTTTCACTGTTTTTGTAATTTTTCTCACTTGGATACATTGCTTAGTTGTCATCTGCTTTATAATGAAAATAAACATCAAACTATAATACTCACCACACAAAAACTATCAGGTTGCTAATGGGAAGGATAGCAAATAACAAACATGAAATATGACATACAACAAAATGGCGTCAAATTTAAATTCGTCCTTACTACCTGGACACTTTACAACATTATGGAACGCATAGACCAACTGAAAGCGACAATGCAATTTCTAAACGAAAAAATAAAACAACTTGAAGAAGAAAACGCGACAAGGAAGCAGTCAGTTGTCAATGTGAGTTTACAAAACGCTTTGTCAAACAGCAACACAAATATCAGGAAAAATAATTCATACGATGGAAATGATATACAATCATATGATGTAAAAGCCTCAAATCCGAAAATAAAAATTGGTATAACCCAAAACAATACGACTGTGCTTTTAATTTCGCCAATAAAGATGACAATGAACACGAATAGCAAGTAAAAACTCACAAAAACTTAAACAAACCACACTAACCGGAACTTCCTCATCAACAAACTCATTCAAGGCATCTAATAAAAACGCATGGATTTATATAAGAAATTGCACAGCTGATGTAATTGGGGTCGACATTAAGACATTCTCTAAAAGATATAATGAGTAGTGAAAAACACACCGAATTGTCTTGTATATATATTCAAAACTATATCATACTTAATCTGTGTTTATCGTTCCCCACCAAGAGATTTTAATATATTTTTAGATAAAATTTCAACTTTGCTAACTGAAATTAAATATTATCATGAAACTGTTATCGTTGGTGATGATTTCAATGTCCACTTTAATTGAGATGAGCCGTTGCTCTAATAGATGTTATGAATACTTTGAATGTTGTTAAGGTCGTAAAGTTTACTACAAGGAATAAAAACTGTCTAGATAATATCTTTATAAATATGGAAAATGATCAATTTTTCAAACCTTCAGATATCTGATCAGGAGGCAATAGAATTAAAAGTGTTGTACCCAGTAGCCCAACTCACTTATATTTAGATCTATTGTAGACTTATAAACCTTGGAGGTAAAGCTAAGTTCTATAATATTATTCAGCTCACATATTGGATGTTTGTGAATGATAGAACTAACTTAAACTATAAATGGGATCATCTGTTAATAGTGTTGAAAGTACATCTAAGTACTAAACGTAATAACTATTGTTTGGAGGTAGGCGTTTCCCTGATGATTTAAAAATAGCTAAAATAATCGCAGCTTACAATAAGGGAGACATAAATGTTTAAAAAAATATAGGCCAATCTCACTACTGCCGATAATATCAAAGATTTTTGAAACAGTTTTAAAAATACAAATAGTTGCATTTCTTGAAGAAAATCAACTATTCAGTTCAAACCAATTTGGTTTCCGATCAATCAGGTCTAATATTGATGCCTGTACTAAAGCATCAATATTGGACCTGATTGATCGGAAACCAAATTGGTTTGAACTGAATAGTTGATTTTCTTCAAGAAATGCAACTGTATATTATATGTAATAATTTTTAAAATAAGAAATTGTCTATGACATCATTCCTCGACTCAAAAAAGGTATTCGACAGTGTCCCGCAGAATATACTAATAAATAAATAAAAAATATGGTGATAATATTTTTCTCAAAAACTATGAGGTTTACGCATAAATATCGTAAAAAAACAAACAACGGCCTCGAGTAAAAATCCACTTCCGGTTTTTGAATGTTCACCAAAAGCTTTTCAATTCCAGTTTTTAACGATTAAACCTTAAATTTAAATATATTTATATTTATTTATTTATAAAAAAATATTTTCAAAGATCGATATCTCTAAAACGGTTAAGTTTAGCTTTATGACGTGCTTTACCAATTTTGTTTAGAATTTCGAGATGAATTGAAATATGGAATAATATACGGGGTGTTCCATTAAAGAAAAAGCAAGTTTGTTTCGTCCTGTCTTTTTGAGTGATCCTGTATACTTAATTTGTCTTTATTGTGGTAGTTTCTTAAAAACCCTCAAACTTTTGTATCTTAACATTTTGCGCTAGCTTTCTTATTTTAGGAAATATCCGACCGTTTCCATACATATCAGCGACCCTGTATATTCTATATAGGAAAAGTAACAAAATATAATTTTGATACGACTAGTATCAAAATAATTAGTTCATATTTAGAAAATAGAAAGCAGCTGGTATTTTTAAATGGCAATATATCAGATGTTCTCTCTGTGAATACAGGGGTACCTCAAGGGTCTGTACTAGGCTTTTGTTATTTATTATCTACGTTAATGACCTGCCAACTAGATGAGTCTACTGTAATTATATATGCAGATGATACTACAGTAATAAATAGTGTTTCCAATTCTGTAAACGTGAAGGAAATAAATAGGGTACAAATTGAAAAATTATCTGAGTGGTGTGAATAAAATAGACTTGTTCTAAATGACTCAAAAACAAAGCAAATACAATTCTCTGCCAAAAGACCTAATGCATCCTGTGAGAAAGTATGTTTCTTGTGCGTTCGTGTAGACAGTTAGTTAAATTGAAGAATCCACACTGAATATTTATGCAAAAAAATATCAAGATATATATTTCATCAATGTATATTTTAGAATAATTGATTGATGAGGCTGATAAATTTTGAAAGTTCATCTTCACTTTTAGATAAATAAAACTATATAACACTTTTAAATCTATATTGTAAAACGCAACAATTGTTTCGCCACACTGTGGCTTCTTCAGGCGAAGAAATGGTATTACAAAATTGTCGGGTCAGGTATATATACAATGTTTATTTAAAAAAAAATGCAAATTTAAAAGAGATGAATTTGTTAACTCCGTTTTGTTTTTGAGAAGATGTCCAGTGTGTTTCTTTAATTTATTTCCATGCACAGGTTGTTAAGTTTCCGGCCTTTGGTTTCTCGGTGTAAAATTTTGAAATTTTCATCAAACTAGTGGTTGTCTTCGATGAGGTGGTTAGAGTATGTAGAGTTGATTTTGTTTTGTTCGAAACTGAATTTATGTTAAACACTTAACTAACGCACTTACTATGTTTAACCACTAGTGGTTAAAACTTACTATGTTTAACCACTAGTGGTTAAAACTTACTATGTTTAACCACTAGTGGTTAAAACATAGTAAGTGCGTTAGTTAAGTGTTTATCATGAATTACCACGTAGTAACGGTCACCACAATCCTTATGATTGAATTTATGTTCTTTGATTCTCTCTTGAAACGACCTTCCTGTTTCCCCTTCATACATTTTTGGACAGTCTTTGCAACTTAGCAAATAGTTTTACTAGCTTTGTCTTTATTATTTTTGATTTTTTCCTAGGATGTTATTTGTTTTATAAGCTACATTAGTATTTACGAAAAAAATAAATTAATACATTCCATTTATCCCATAATAAAAGACAACAATAAGAAAATTAACATTCACAGGCAAAAATGGTACCCAAATTCGTTCAAATTTTGAGATTCTGTAGACGAAGAGTAGAATATTAATCTACAATCATTCGCTCATAGATGTCTCCCGTTCTTTTGCTATAATTTTTGTATAAATTCGTAGGCATTTGCTGGCATACAAAACCAAAGGTATTCTTTTTGTTGTAGATGTTACTGTAAGCACTGGGCTGATTTCAAGACCTGGCCATGAAATGTAAAATGGCTTTTGCAATATTTGGACCTTTTTTGGTAGTTTCTAAATGTTTTTTCATAAAAATCTTATTTGGGTACAGTTTGCTTATCAATAATGTAGTGGAAAATGTTTGTTTACAATAAAAGATTTGTACAATATATTTGAGGCGCCTTCATATATAACAAATATATTAAAATCTAGACTTTTATATCGATTAATTATACAATGACAAATCCAAATTACATAAGTAATTAAAATTCTTCGAAAAAAATTTTGGTTACATGAGAAATGGTTATTGACTAATATATTGAAAATGGCCAAATTCTTTATTTAATTCAAATTATGATACTATGGAATTAAATAAATTTCTAAATTAGCAGATATTCAAGCACAATTAAACTGATCAATAATTTATATTTTCAAAAAATATATTCAAAGATATTTATTGATATAAATATATGTATTTAAGGAGACCTTATAATTTCTGGTAAACTTTCGTGCTCACAATATTCACACTTAACATTGAATTGACTAAATAAGGACTCGAATAATTACCACCAATGATAAAAATAAGTAATAATCCACAGTTTAAGAATAAGAATGAATGAGGAAAATGTTTGTATATGGGTATATCATTTAGAAATGTCGCGTTTAGTGACAGTAAACTATTGAAATAAATATAGAATTAAATATTACACTTCTATATTCAAATAAAATCTAGTTTCAATTAAATATCTATTCTAATTTTTACTTTTCATGTAAAGAGTAATTCAACGTTTACCGGCTTATGGCAACAGGTTTATCTGTTACCGTCGCTTAGTTTTACCTCAGAATCGCAGCACATGTATAATTGTATTATAATTACATTTATGAGCTACCCACTGCTCAATTAATTTCACATAAATAATTTTCCTAGGTATGCCTGTCAGAGTAGATATGCGTGCTTGAGAAAATGAAATGTTGATTGTACATCCACTCATATAACCGTTATACCAGCAATCATTTGCGAAACGAAAATAAGTCTTGAAAAATATAAATAAGTAAAAATTTAGTCATAATAGAAATAATAACAATATATTTTTCCCGTCAGATAAACGCTTCTTATGTTTATTTGTTTATATCATTTAGGTATCATATATTACAGATACCTGAAGAGTTTAGAACAACAAAGTAAACTCGTAAACTGCACTGATGAGATCCAAAAAGGATCGAAACCGGCCTGTGGCTATTGTTTACAGGGATCAATAACTAGATAATTTACTTTTTATATAAATTATTACACAATTTATAATATTTCCAAAGATGTTATTGCAAATTTTTATTTTGTGTGGTTCGTATATGAGGTAAATAAACACGAGTGGCCATTTTTTAATATATCGCTTTTCGTTTCATTTTAGGTGAGTGATTATTATTATTATTATTTACGGCTTTATTTATTTACAGAAAGAATGTAGTACATAAAATATATTCTAGTGTAGGCGAAGTTCAGGTAGTTGACATATAACTACTACTGTTCTTCCACTTAACCTACTTAACTTAGGTGATTACAAAGTGTATATGTGTACAAGTACTATTAAAAAAACATTAATTATGATTAGAGGTAACATATAAATAACATTTGGTAGACTTGGTAAACACATAGCAAAAATTGGTAAACCCGGTGAACTTAAAACTCACACAATTCAAGCATGGGGTATCAAAAAGAGGAAGTGGTAAATTTTTATTACAGCAGCAAGCTTCTACGTAAGGAATTCTTAAAAAGACGCAAATTTAATACTTTTAGATGTGAGGGTAGGTTATTGTAGGTCCTGTATATATTAAACGTGAAACTTCTTTCAAAAAAGGTTGTTTTATGACTTGGCGGAGAGATAAGACCACGATACCTCACATTGATATTGTGTACATCTGTCCGCCAGACAATTTTATTATAAAGATACGGAGGGGTTTGCATTTTTATGATCTTATTGTAAAAGACACAGGAGTGAAAGTACCGCCGATCAGACATTTGTAACCAGTTTAGTGAAGCGAGTTTCTGAGAGACACGGTCAAATTTGCGTATACCAAAGATGAGACGTACGCAGGCGTTTTGAACTTTTTGAATTCTGTTTTTAGTAACTGAATCCAGGCATGCATCATAGACCACGTCCGCAAAACCGAAATGGCTCAATACTAAAGTGTCACATAGAATTTTTTTAGTTTGAAAAGTCAGGAATTTCCTAATAGAGTATATCATTTTTAAATTCATATAAGCACGCGCAATACATTTACTAATGTGGCCTTTAAATCGCAGGTCACTATCAATGGTTAAACCCAGGTTACGAGCTTCGTCAACAAAGGGTAGAGTTACGTCATTGACTTTTATTTTAAGCGAATTCTTAATGTGTTGAATAGTTCTACTGTGACCAAAAAGCATTGCAGTTGATTTATTAGCATTTATTTTTAGAGAGTGATCGTTAGATATTTTTATCAATTGTGCTAAGTCAAAATTAATATTATTTTCGGCGGTTTTAATGTCACTAGGTTTAAATGAATAAAGCAATTGTGTATCATCAGCATAGAAATTGACACTGCAGTGTTTGAGACATTTTGATAAGGAAGACGTGTAAATACAGAAGAGAAGGGGCCCCAGAATTGACCCTTGCGGAACACCGGCCGTTAAATTGCTAATACCAGATCTATTATCTCCAATCTTTACTTGTTGTCTGCGATTATCAAGGAAACTGGAGATTAAAGTTTTAGCTTTTTCTGAAAACCCAATGTAGTGAAGTACCGACTTTAAAATATCATGGTTTATAGTATCAAAGGCTTTACTGTAGTCCAGTAAAACCAATGATGTAACAAGACCCTTATCAGAAGCAGAAATTATATCGTCAGTTACATTCAGCAATGCGGTTGTACAGCTGTGATGAGCCCTAAATCCTGACTGCGTTATTGGCAGAAGGTTGTGTGCGGTGATATATTCTTCAATTTGTTTATTCTGCAAACTTCTACGTTTCTTCGTACTACAATTACCCAGGGTATGTTTTATGTGAAAATGTGATGTTTCTAAAAATATTATTTTGTGATTTTTTGTTATTTTCTCTGTTCTAAATAGTCTTGTAGAAAATTCTTTTTAATATATGATTCTGCTGATGTTCTCTTCTTATTTCTTTAAAATGAAAGCAAACATTTAAGTTTCTACTATAAAGTGAGGGAAGTAAACTCTTATATATTTTAATGCAATAAGGTTTTTCATCAATTAAATCATATTAAATATGAAATATGGTGTAAAAAAATAAATCTAATCGATATTTTCGGCTACAGGAAAATTAATAAATTAAAAACGAAAAAACAAGAATACAGATCAATAGAAGTTATAAATGCATTATTTTTAAATTTTCCTTATATATTTAGTTTTTTTAATGTTTTATTCCCTAATTAAAACTATCATAACATATAACCATGTTTCTTTTGTAGGCATTCCTTTGTAACGTTAATTAATATTTCTAATAAACTTGTGCATTCATAAATCCACAACAATAGCCCGAGTACGTCAATTGTATAGTGTATACGAGAGGTGAATTTCCATTGTGTTTATTATTAATAATAAAGCACTTATGGTTGGTGAACAGGTCACGTGTGGCGTATATTAAATGAAAGCATCTCTGGCAACAAAGAGTAAACATCTCTAAGCATGTCGCGTGTTGTTATTAGGGTTAGCTACCCCCATTGTTGATATCACTTATCGCCTCTATCGTTGCGTGGGACTGGAAGCCAACAATATCAGGAAAATTTTCACTAAATGCTACTAGTGTATAATTTATGTTTATTTATGGCGTCCAGATTACGAGTACGTCAGAACGGTAGATAAAAAAATATACGGGAGGAATGAGTTATGAACAGATCCTGGATTTGCGCTTATTTAAATATTATTTTGTTACAGAACGTCACGTATGTGATAGTAAAATTAATTACAACTATTCCATTTAACACACAACATAAAAAAAAACACTACATCAAGTCCAGATGCGGTAATTGCTTTCGTTGAATTTATTTAAATAGATCGCATTGTCGAAAGAAACAGACCATCTCCTTCCCCATTAATAAGTTCACACTAAATTAAATTCAAACCAAAAGTTCCATTCCGACATTAGAAAGGCGAAAAAGGCCACTAATTGCTCCGTTAATTCTTTCAGAGAATGTCAACTTTAATTTAAAACTGCGGAATCCAATAAAACGAAGACAAAGAAGAGTGGTAGCACTTTTCATTTTTAACCAAAGAAAGAGGAGACGAACAATAATTAGGAATTCCCTGATTATTTCACGTAATTGTCCCGGCTTTGGAACTTCTTCGGGAGTGTCATTAGCAATAATAGATGAGGCGGTGGGTCAATCGGCGGTCAGAAGGGTTCGAACCCGAGTCGTTAACTCTGAATAAATTATTGTTTCTCAATTAGCCTTTCTTAACGGAAAAAGTAAACGTTGAGCTCGGTTTTCAAATAAGGATCGCCCTCGCCCTCGCTTAAAAACCGCCACCGCCGCTAATTGCAAATAATTTACTGCCCTCTTAGAAAAAGAGATAATCAATTAATTTCATCAATTACTTAAATCTCCTAGGCACTTTTAAACTTACCCAACGGGGGTGATATAATTCTGGTTCCTTTACATAATTTTATCATGTTTATTATTATTTTTACTGTACGAAATTTTATTTTTAATGCAAACTCTTCAAGGTAATATTAATAAAACAATTTAATTTATTTCCAAAATATTGCCAATATTTTTATATGATTAAAAGTATATTCATAATATAAAAAAATAATATCCAACAATGTTGAAATTTTAGTTGTTCTTAAAAGCTGTTAATTTTTACTTTTGTATTTATAAAATAATACATTAATTGATTTTTAATATTAGTTTCATACTCGTAATTCTAACATTCTCAGGATGAATAAAGCCATCATTGATATTTAAAATATTATATTACAATTTTAAAGGAGTACAGACATTTCAATTTATTGTGTAATGCCTGCCAATTACGACTTTTGCACACTGATTAAACAACGACAAGCTAAGCGAATCACAAACATTAAAGCGTGTAGCATGCGTAGGCTCAAACCACCTTTTAGTAAGAGTAGATATGAACCTGATAATTTAAGAACATGGCATATTTAGGAAATAAAAAGACAAATAATAGCGATAAAACTGTGTAAAACTGAGTATTCGGAAAATGGATAATTTATTTTTTTCAACTATTCATCTGAAATTTTTGTAAAAACAGTTATAAATTCTGTTAAATACCAGCTATATCGATTGTTGTGAAAGCGTTCAAAATTATCAAAGAATATCTACTTTAAACAAAATATATATGCTGACTATCTATTGTCTTTACCTAATTAGGATAGTTTTGACCTAAATAATGTAAATGATCTGATATAACAAACGCTGTCCAAGGTCGCCTCATATGTACAATTTTACAATTCATAGAGATTCAAAAACTTTTGGTATCTCTGAAAGAATGCAGACCGCCCTGTAATGTTTAATATTGTTTTTGTCTCCTGTTTTAAAAATTGAGACTTCTATAATGAAGGAAGTACCCCTTGAAAATTAAATATGCAATGGCATAAATAACGAGGAATGGCATACATTAAGTAAAAGCGAAGGTATATCATCAGGCCCAACACTACCTTTAATATCAATATTTTGCAACGCCATCTGGATTTCTAATGGAGAAATACATACTTCAGTTATATTTAAGTTTGATTCGATATTATTTTTACATGAAAATGGACGTTTTTCGTTATATATTGCGAATTCATTAGCAATGTTTTTTTCGTCATTCACATTCTTGTCATCGTGAAAAGTAGAAAAAAGTAGTTTATCTGCTGCAGATTTCGACTTGACAAATTTCCAGAAGTATCTTTGATTTCCAAGTACTGATCCTTCTGCTTCTGTAATATACTTGTATTAACAGAGTTTAGTAAGAGCTCGACATGCTTTCCTAAGATCTGAAAATTCTTTATAATCAGTTTGTAAATTTGATATTTTAAATCTTTTATGAGCTTCATGTTTTTGCCGTACAAGATGTCGAAGTTCAGAACTAAACCAATTTAGGTTCATATATAACTTTTGATGAAACAAATTGTTCAAAACAATCAAACAAAATATTGTAAAATAAATTTAGATAACAAAACTGTTAGATTTTCAAATTGGTTTTATTGTAAACACTGCTTTCACAATAAAACCAATTTGAAAATGTAACAGTTTTGTTATGTAATATGAATATGGATTTTCAACACTTAAGTACCTCAACAATCAATCAATTGTTAAATAAATGTGTACCAGTATCAACATCCGTAATATCTAGAAATACCTGATTCCAATTAATAGGTAAAAAGTAGTTATTAAGAAGATAATAAGGAGCGTGTTTAAAATTATACACAACAGTAAAATCTGATGTTACATAGTCGGAGGTAATAGTTGAACAAACAATTTTAAAAGAAGGATGATATGTATCGCAAGTAATTAAGGGATCACCTTTTGAAATGGCTTCAACCGAGTTCGTTGAGAAACACAAATCTAACATAACCCCTTTATCGTTTATAATATTGTTACATTGAGAAAGATCATAAAGCGCATAACCATCACACATACACCACTTTCACTTGCACTTTTAGTACTCGAACTACTTCTAACATTAACTGGAAACAGTCCCAGGAAGTCATCAACTTTTTCCATTGGAGATCAGGCATATTGAAATCACCCACACAATGCTATTTGATTCACTATTGCCAACGCAGATTTCTGATAGAGGACGCAAATGTAGAAATTTGTTGTTGAGTTACGTGAAGATATGATTAAAATTTTATTAAAACACTAACGATTTCTTTACAATTAATTTAATTGTGACGCAAATGTGATTAATAAACCTCAAATTCTGAGCTTGGTGGTATCTATATACTACCCAGAATATATTGGTCATTATTGACAAATACCTTGACCCAAACATCCTTCGCACTGGAATTTGTAATAATGAGAAATGAGTTAAAAGTGTTCATTACAGCGATGAGGACACCATCACCATGATGTTTAGAACTTTTATATATGCACGATATACACTATATCTACTATCAAAAATCTCAGAGTTAGAAATCCCCGGCTCCAACCAAGTCTCCTTAAGTAATATGATAGGATAATTTTCAGAGACCACCGAACAATAAAAGTCATTTAATTTAGTTCTAAACCCTTTCACGTTTTGCGAGTAGACAGTAAAATTGTTTAGACATTGGGTTTTGGTGGTATCGTCTTGGAAAAATTTCCTGTCATGGGTAGTTTATTAACACACCTTGGAAAAAATTCTTTGACAGAAAGACCAGCAGGCTATAAAGTAGAATCTAATAGGGTCCTAACAAATTATTCTTTAACACCTAACTTGTTGGAACAGATGTCTTCATTTCTCATAAGTTCGAAGCATTTCACGTCTTTTATATCCAGTATATTTTGAACATAGTCTAGAAACTGGACTACACCTTCCGATATAAATCTATAGGCAGATATAAATGTGCTTATATGCATGCCGGCACTAGCAATATTTCCCCCACCAATAATTATTTGAGTTTGAGTTTGGGTAATATTGTTTTCGACTACGGTGTTGTCTGACGAAGATTTTAAACCTAGTTCTATTACTGATTACAGAGATTTATTAGTCCTTCTTTTTGATATTTTTATGTTAATCAAATAATGTTTGATGTAGTTAAATATAATAAAAACTATTTGTTTAACTCTTGTCATTATTATTGACTGGCCAATACTAGAATTAATTAAATATTTCTGATTAAAAATTGTGTATGAAGAGAAACAGCTGTAATTACATTAGGCGAAACATTGTTTATTACAGGCTGCCAATTTTTGTTTGTTTATTTTAATTTGGATGAGTTGTGCCAATTATTTATCATAGTTTACTAGAGTTTGAACAACTTTTCTTATATTGCTTTCAACTGCTTTATTAAAATAGTATATCTCATTAACCCTTTGATCTTTCTTCACCATCAGAATGTGAAATAATAATTAAATAAATTATTTAGAACTTCAGCAGCAAAAACAGCCAAATAAAATGGTCAAACTTAATTTTCTGAGTTTTCTAGCAAAGATGTCGTTCATAAATTATTATGAATAATGTGTGTTTGATTAGTGGGATATTTGCAGATGAAATGCAATTTCTGAGGAATCCAAATATTAATACGTCAGTTATGTATGTAAAGGTTTTAAAAATATATGTATATTAAAAAACATATTAAATATAAATTAATTGACTGCGATCACTCATTTGAGCAAATGTGGTTCACAGTTTTATTGCACAAAATCAGCTATGATGTGGAAGTGGGCTACAGACCTCCCACTTTCAATATGGATAATTTTTTGGCCAGCATTGAAGCGTCTGTTAGTAATTTAATTCCATGTACTGAGGAAATATTTTGCATTGGTGATTTCAATATGTTTTGGATATAAATAGTAATTCTGTACGATTGTTTGACTTATTTATATCAATAATTTCATTTAAACAGATAATTGTAAACCCTACCAGAGTCACACTTACTTCATCTTCAATTATTGACCTAATTATAACTTATAGCAAGCAATCTTTAAATATTTATAATCAAAGTTTACATAACTATTCTAACCACAATTTAATATCATGAGATTTTCGAATTTCTAAGCCTAAATTTAATCCAGTAACTATTTCGTACAGACTTTTCAGAGGCATTAATATTAATAATCTTAACGACCGACGATTTTAATTATAGTTTAAATAACATTGATGAAAAAGTTGAATACTGTACCTTAATACTATTAGACTTATTTGATCTCTATGCACCAATTAAAATATCCACATTTACAAAAAAATATTCGCCTTGGCTCACTGATAACATTAAGAAATTAATTAACGTTCCAAACAATGCATTGAACAAATTTAAGAAAACAAAAAATCAAAGCCACTGGGATTATTATAAATCATTGCGTAATCTGACTACATCAAGTATTAATAAAGAAAAAAAGCTTAGTTTGAATTTTCTCTCAAATCAAATAACCCGAAAGAGCTATGGAAAGAGCCGAAACACCTAAACATACAGAGTTGTCACAGAACTGATAATGTAGTCAGTAATGAATTAGAGGTAAATATAGTCAATAATTATTTCATTAACTCTATCCCATCTACTACAGTGAACAATGATCTCGATCTATTATAACTCAAATTCACTAAACCCCTTATTGGACAAATTCTCATTTACAGAAGTTAGAGAGTCAGAAATACGCAGAATTATAGATAATCTATCTGAATCCTCGCCAGGCTGTGATGGCATTAGTGCAAA
Organism: Ontholestes murinus; assembly: GCA_963969525.1. NCBI lineage: Eukaryota > Metazoa > Arthropoda > Insecta > Coleoptera > Staphylinidae > Ontholestes > Ontholestes murinus. The sequence goes on along the minus strand of OZ018390.1, from coordinate 58,138,781 downwards.
AATGCTAAAGTTGTGTTGTCCTTTTATTACCCCGTACATTACACAAATAATTAATAATTGTCTAGCCCAGGGATGTTTCCCCTTGGCCTGGAAAAAACATACATTGTGCCAATTCCTAAAAAAAGTACTATCTCTGATCCAAGTGATCTACGACCTATTAGCTTAATTTGTACCCTCTCCAAAGTAATGGAAAATGCTATTTAGCTGCAAATAAAACTTTATTTATCTGATAACTCCATCCTACTAATGACATAGTCAGGTTTTCGTAAAAACTATAGCTGTACCACTAGCCTCGCAGATATTACTGATAAAATAATTATTTCTCGGGATAAAGGTCTTTTATCATTGTTGATTCTATTAGATTTTTCGAAAGCGTTCGAAACATTGAATTATAGCACATTAATATCTATATAGTTGATGCTTGAAGCCATTACTTTGAGATACATTTTTGAAAATTAGGACGATAAATGAAATTCACTTTGTTGTTATCATTATATTGTGTGATAACAACAAAGTGAATTTCATTTATCGTCCTAATTAATATTTATATTGTCCTTTATTGGATTTGATCAGATTTCTATTAATTTCTCTAAAAAATACCTACAAAATCGATCGCAGATAGTGGAATCTAATTTTATTATGTCCGAGGGAGTAGAAGTAAGTATGGTTGTTCCTCAAGGGTCGGTTTTGGGACCACTTTTGTTTTCCATTTATACTTCACAGATATTTTCTACCCTTAATATTAATAACTTCCACCTCTTTGCTGATGATACCCAACTATTATACACATTTGCGGAAAAGGATTTAAATTCTGTATGTAACAAAATAATTACTTAATAATTCGAAAACGGAAGCAAGAGAGTGGAAGATCATCATAGGCGAACTCAGTCCATTTTATGTGCGGTTAAAATTAATTTGAAGTTATGTATGTATATAAATATTTAGATCATTTTTGTTAGCACATTGAATAAAGCTAATAAACATTAAACATTAAACAATACTTTTTGGTCCCAAAATAATACGTTAGAGAATTCTACCTCAAATATTAATATCTATGAACAATGATAGATCAAATTGTGTTGTAATAAAATCATGTGTAAAAAGCCTATGGCTTCAAATAGATTCTGATCTCAAATTCTATAGCCACATATCTATGTCCATTAGAAGAGCATATTTTTTATTGTTATATTTTTTTGTCCCACAACAATCTATATTGTAACAGGTGTGTGTATGTATGTAGTATTTTGTACGTGTATTTATATATTTTCAAAATAATGTATACTTATGTTTAATTGGTCAATAAATGATTTATTATTATTATTATTATAAAATTCTATCCCTTTTTAATTTCGTGGGAAAAACAAATTATAATTTATTTAAGGATTTTATGCTCCATAAGAAAACAAAACAAATTACACACAAATAGATACACAAATAACACAGTAAAAGAAACATGTGACCGACAGCTTAACACTACTACTTAGTAGGTTATCCTTCTACATGAAAAGAGACAGAAAAATTGAATCAATTGTAACATAAGTAAATTGAAATAAAACAACACAGTTGGGAGGGTTTCACATTTATTGTTGAACACTGCAACATGTTTCGCCACACAGTGGTTTCATCAGGCAGATGAATAAAAATAAAAATGATTTTTATTATTCATCTGCCTGATGAAACCACTGTGTGGCGAAACATGTTGCAGTGTTCAACAATAAATGTGAAACCCTCCCAACTGTGTTGTTTTATTTCAATTTGTTATGGAGTTTCATCATGTATCCGCCTCGTCAATTCAATATCTGTAACATAAGTGATTTTGAAAATTTATTTGAATATATTTTTAAGAACAGGTAAACAATTTGATTCATTTTTGATTTGATTATTTTATAGAACCATGTTATATATTCCAAGCTATTGGTTAATTACATGAATAATCTTAATTAGCTATTGATGATGAGTACATACTGCTCGAAATACACATCTAATGTACAAAAATAAAATGTGAAGTAAGTGAATTCTAATCACAGTTTTAATTATTTTATAAATTTCCAAATGTTGTGGTCATTGTACAAAATTTTTACACTCGTCTGATTCAAGTTATAACTCAAATTCAAGTTTGCAACTTTATTTTATTCTACAAGTTCTTTAAAGAGCAAAACCGTAGAAGATAACACTAATGACAAAATTGAAACTTTGAGAAAGTAAAGATATATGCACATTTTTTTTTATGTTTAAGAATAAGAAACAAATATTCAAAGCGTTTTTATTTAAATTTTATCCATTTTTAAAAAACAATCAGTTATTTATTTTACTGCAATATCCCAAGATTCTAAAATGTGATCATTCTTAGATAATTGTTTATAAGTCAATCAATTTATAATTACAACAGTCCATGTTCAAGAAATAACGGTCAAATCATTGAAAAATGTATTGTTTTATACAATATCTTTAATAACAACAAAGATAAAAAATAGATGACTAATTTATATAAAATAATTATAAATTCCATTTCATGTACAAATAATATATCATGAACATATTGTAAAAATGTTTGTTTAATACGACAACAGTGTATTATATATATTTCAGTTATATATTGCGTACACAATCAGCGATTATAGTATTATTTGTCGTGGCTTTATCGTACCCTATTAATAATTAATATTATCGGGAGCAATAAATACAATAAAGTGCCTAGGCGCAGGCGATGGCGGCGTACAATAAATAATAATTAATTAATAAAAGCGTGGGTCTGCCCAGTCCAACTTATCAACGGCAGCGTAATGATAATATTTATAACGAAATATGAAAAGGTCGTGTCGATGTGTGTAAAGAATCTATAAACACTGGTGTTAATTAAATATCGATTTGTTTGTTTTGTTTCGCAGTAATACATTTGCGTTTTAATTTTGATTGGTGTTAATAATGTAATTATGAGTGACTAAATGATAATAGAAATAATAGTTAATTTTTCTTATAAAATAAATTATAAACAACTAAATAGAAGCTAATTATTTTGATAAGTTGTTACTTGATAACGTAAATGTTTTGATTATATAAGTATAATTGTATATAGAATTGAATGAACACTTTTACGTTTATAATTGTAAATTTTAATTTTTAATAGAAAAAATTATGAAAGTTAAGCAAAGTGAAGCTTTGCTAGATTATATTCGGATGGGTAATGGGTTAAATTTTAACAAATGAATACACATATAATATTAGCTATATTTTATAGACTGCGTAGTCGATGACCAAACACTATTTCTGCCTCCACTACTAGAAAATATGCATTTTACATGGTTTGTGAAATAATATGTAATAATTTAATCTTTTAGTTTCACTATAAATTATGTGATGGACTTTTATCGATTTTAAACTGAACACCTTAATTGCCAGAGGAATGTAAAACAGAGTCACCAATTATCGCAACATCCGACCATAAACAACAAATGGCTATTAAAATTTCACGGATGTTTACATTAGAAAAATCGTCCACGGACGGAAATTTATTTAGCATGTAAACGAAGTGGGCGATTAAAATGGCCGTTATCAGAAGAAGTGTCAAGCAATTCCGTTTATTTATTGGCCGCTTTTTCTAGATATGTTATAGTTTACGAGTTCAAGTGTTCACACTCACAAGTGGGAGTAAATAAATGTAGATGCATCGTTATTTATTTTACAAACACACAAACACGGCGTTTGTTCTTAAGAGAAGAAGAGATTTATACGATTCTTATGCACATAAATCATTATATGTAAGACATTGTTTTAACAGATAAGCCATCTTCACTTTACAAGCGTGACCTTACATTTAAATATATAAAAATGTTATGAGTACATTAAAATAATCGTGGATTTATATCGATTTTATTGCCGCCATGAGTAATTCTATAAGAAAATATGTTTTTTTATAGCTCGTGTAATTCCCATATGCGGTTGTATTATTTTTTAAATTAAGTACACATTAAAAAAGGCAAACATTTTCCCATGACAAAGTGATGAAAACTTTCCCCTAGTAAAAATAATTTTATTACCAACAAAAAAAATTCATATTGTGTTGTTCCATTTTTTTTATAACTTAATAAATGTAATTCGAAAGGTTAAGGCGCAATAAAAAATTTATAGCGAACATTCCGAAATTACCACACAATGGTTTTAATAGCTATTCGCATTTATCACAATTATTGTTTCCATCAACTGTTTCATGTTGTCATATCACCTTCATAACTAATTAAAATTATACTTAAATAGCGATCCGTAATTACAGTCACATGTATAAATATTAAAATAGCTGTGCTGTATTCGATGTGTTGTTAATGATAGAACGATCGGGTATTTAAATTATTCATTGGTGATATATATATATAAAAAAAAAGTGTTCCGTGATATACATTTGTGCACGAATAGAGTAAGTATTTAGTATGAATAATTAGTGGTCTGGAACGTATCCATTAATGGCGATGAAATGGTTATGGTTTATTTACTGATATTAGTATTAAACAGGCCTCATGATTGGCTGTCAGCTTGCTTATTTAAAAGCGATAAGTACACGTATGTGGATTATTATTATTTATGCTGGTATCGATGTTAGTATGGTGTCCTACATTTGTTTGATCACGACTGTTTGTGTATTTGTCTATTCCATTAATGCTTGAGTTCGATTTTCATTCGGGCAAGTGCTTTTATCGTTCACATGCATATTAATTCAATTTTGGTTTTGTGCCCAGAGCGCTGCGGTATATTTTCTGACAAATTAAATTATTGATAAATTTAAAAAACAACAGATGTACTGAATTTGAATTTATTTGCGGAATCCCAAAAAATTCATTTAAATTAACTTTGCACTTAATTTACTGAGCTACGTATAGAGATGAATGTAATTTAAATAAGTGAATAATTAAATTCTAAATATATAAAATAACTTTTATTGACTTTTAAATCAACACTTTAATTATATAGCAACATTCGACCATAAACAGCAAATGACTATTAAAAATAATTAATGTAGAGCTTTATTACGTGAAAATCAATAAACACGACAAATCAAAACTTAAACTATGATTTTGTATTTAAATGTAAATTGTATTCATATAACGGCAATTATGAGGTATGTAATTAAGTCCGGCGATAATTAGTTGTTTTAACTGATGACTTGTTAGTACATAATTATAAGAAATTGTCCAATAATACATTATTAAATTTATAATGTAATTGCAATTGTGTGTGTTATTTCACTAAATTACAACTCCTCGGTGTTATGCCTATAAAATTAAATGCTTTTTTCAGACAATCAAAATTCCTGTTTTAACTTCTTGCTAATGATCCAGATCACACATTCCCTCGAGCCTTTCAATACCTACTAAGAACTTATTGTCTTTTTGCTATATGGCTCATTAAAATTAATCTTACAAATCTTAATAATTTTTTTCAATCATTCCGAAACTAAATGATGAATGTTCCGAAACAATCTGCCGCATTTTATTTAAATATTGCATCCTATACTCAATAATCCTATATTATATTTCTTTAGTTATTTCTATTGAAGAAGATGAACAAAAAAATGGATCATTAAGGGTATATTTTGAACAGCCTTTAAATTTTCTAAAATAAAACAAAATGTATACATTATCATCAATTGCAAACTTTATACTTATAAAAAATGTATGATTGTTTATATTTAATTAATTGCTCACTTAACCCGTGCTGAAACATTTTTGAACTATCTTGATTAGAACTAAAAAAAAACACTTTCTATTATAATTTCAAAAATAAATTAGAATCATGGAATTACATCAAAACTAAAATGTTCTGCTATATTTACTTACATTTTCAATTTAATATTTTGGTGTAAATTTTTTTATTTCATGAGCATTAGAATTTCCATTTCCTATTTCCACTATTAATACTAATTTGATTAATTACACAATACACGGTTTTGGACCTGAGCAAATAAAAATTGTTTATGAGGAAAATAGGGGGGCTGAATCCAAATCAGCAGCCCGTTTTTTTTAATTGGTTCTAGTTTTCGAAATATTCAATAAATTCATTGTTTAACTATTTTTGGGAATTTATTGAATTAAAAAGTGTAAATCAGAAGTAATCAGAGGTTGAACTGAGTCTTTTTACTGCTTAGGATCTGTTTGGCCCATTAGAGTCCAACAGTAGTCGCTCACCATGCCTTCGTCCCAAAATTCTTGGTATCTCCTTTCGTTTTTCGCTATATCTTGGTGTAGTCGCCCAAGTTTTGTTAGAAAAATCAAGATGTTAATGTAGAAAATGTATCTTGAGAGACACTCGAGCTCCAATCTTGTGGTAATTTTGCAAAAAAATGTCGATTACTTGCTTGTAATCCGGTGACTTGTGGTTACCGAGAAAGTTGTGAACAACACGTTGAAACGATGCCCATGCTGCTGCTTCATAAGGCGTTAAACATTTTGTAAACTTTGCATCAGCCATTAGTTTTCGAATATCAGGTCTGACAAATATTCCTTCTCTGATTTTTGCGTTTTGGAAACATCTTGATCAAGTACTGGTTCTTCGCGATTGAGTGCTTTGACAAAGTTCTTAATAAGGCCAAGTTTAATGTGAAGAGGCAATAAGACGTCCTGTGGGTTCACAAGTAGTACAGAGAACACGTTTTGCTGTTCTGGCTCCTAATGGGAACGACTCGGCCACACCCTGCAAAGTACTTCAAATACGCATGTTTGAGTTCATTTGTCATGATTTTTCCAGAATATAACATCCAAAAACGTAACAAAAACACTTTGAATTGACTTTGCAATATAGTCTCTGCATTTTCATATGTTTCGAAGCAAATTCACTGCACAAAAACAAGTTCCAAATGATGTTTAATACAACATGGTCAAATATAAGAGCGCAGTGCTGCCACCATGCGCGAACTCGAAAACTAGAACCAATTTTGGCACACGGATTGAAGATTGTGTAAGGAGTTTTAAAAATTGTCTTATTATTAATTTCATTTACAAGATAATTTTTGGAGAACTGAAAAATTAAAAACATTAAATTTATAAAATTATAATAATGATAAATGATATTATTATAATGTAAATTTCTTTAAAAAATTGTCGTATTACAGCCAACATTTTATGTATAGTTTTTTGTTTCAATAATTTGTTTCAATGTGTATTATTCAAGAAAGCAGGCCAAACATAAGTAAATAATTTTAAAATCTAAACAAAATTTATGACAAACATAAAATAAAGGCTGCAGAACCGCTATCAGTTGTTTGTTGAGAAAAATATTTAATACAAATAGCTATTTTCCTTTCAAAAAGTGTTCCGTACGTTATTTGATTAATTTATTAATCAGAAAATACTTACCCTGCCAAAATAGGAATCGGAAAAGTGCGGATCAAATTTTATAAAGGATTAAAAATAAAAATCCAAAATTCCAACTGCCTGTTAAGAGAGATTGTCTTAGTAAAAGCATATCTCTTAAATCTTGTTATTACAAAATAATGTAAACAATTTACGTACATAAAATCAAATATTGAAACATTATAAGGGGTTAAATATTCTATACAAAAATCTATTAACCTATCAAAAATTTTCACCCAAGTTGTTATTAATTATTCATATTCAGCAAATAATTGATTTTTCTTGTCAAAATTGCAAACCAAAAGTGCCGATCAAATTTTCCAAAATAATAGAAATTCCAAACTTGAATCAAATAAAAATTAAATTTTAGATATTAATTATGTTTAAAATTATTCTAATAAAAATGCAGAAACTACAAGCAAATCTAAAAGAGGAAAATATTAGGAAATATGTTTTAAACTAAGAAGAGTAAACAATCAAAGAAAATAAACTATTAGATTACTTAAGCTATTGTATATTATGGGATGATATGATATTAAACTTACCTTTATGCGGGGGTACGAATGGAAACACATCTTTTTTTGTAACAATATTTTTCCTTATTCTTCAGATATTATTAACAATAGTTTTTGAGTATTATAATCAATTATAAAATAAATAAACTTAAAAACCCAAAACGCATTTAGATTTATATTTTTCAAGTATTACAAAATTTGATGCTTTATTTCGATTAAACAGTCACAATTATTGTTTATATGTAGTAAATATTAAGGATGTTGATGCTATTGCTTTGCGTAATGTCTTTATTTAAATAATAGTAATAATAATAATAATAATTAAATCTTCTTATTATGATTCAAGAATTTAACACTGAATAAAACATTTACTGTCTTTAACCGCTTTAATTTATTATAATATATAAATATATTACAATATACAAGACTTAAGTTTCGACTTTTTACGGTCAATATTCAAGAATTATTTATTTCTCTAGTAGCAATATCGATCTATTTGCAGATAATTTTATAACATACGTTGTTATTATTAAAAGAGAATATATACTCCAAATGATTTTATTGAAATTAGATTAACAAAAAAGAAGAAGAATACACATGCAAATCATGCAAGATAGAAATCACGCAGGGATATATTAAATTCAGGAATGATTGTTCTAAATTTGGACAACTTTATAAAAAACTATATTCATTATACAACCTCAGACTGACAATAAATTTCGGTGAATAGTCCTGTAATATTAACGCAGATGAAATATTAACGAAAGTTACCTTACTGACCTTCGAAATAGTCACCTCCTATATCTACGCATCGCTGAGAACTACTATACCAAGTCACGCCACGTTTCACTGGACGTGAAGAATATCGTCAAATATTTTTCCTTTCAATGCTGCAAGGTACATTGAAATTTTTATGAAACGTCTACGCAAATATGGGGATGGTGCAAATTAAACATCTACCATACTCGCCAGATCTTAATCGTCCAGACTTCTTCCCATTCCCACGACTCATACTCGCTTTGAAAGGAAAAATATTTGACGATATTCCTGACATTCAACCAAACATGACGAGCCCTCTGAACTCCATACCAAAAGAAGTCTTCCTGAAAAGTTTATAGGACATGTATAGCATATCTCAGCGGTTTCTGAAATAAAATAAATCAGTGTCGTAATAATAACTGCTTTTCCAAAGAAATTATATTTACTTTGTATAAATAAATATCTGTGTTTCAAAACTGTATGTTCACAAGAATTGTTTCGCAATTTTATAGCTTCTGCAGGTAAATGAACACAGTGACATTAGAAATCCTATATATATATCCATACATTGACTCTGACGTGCGGGTTGATATTTTTAGTTTTCATATTGATAGTTTTAGTTTGATAGTAACGCTTATTCGTTTTATTTTCAAATTTGTGAATGTCCAAGTCTTCTAGAAAATTAGATTTCTATTTATCTCTAAACAGATAAACTTAAAGATCTGGAATTCCTGAAGCCCTCCCGTGGTTTTGGAAAGCAAGTGGAAATCAATAATTATTTAGAATTTAATTTTTATACAAATTGAATACCTCACTGCTTAACAAATCTTATGTGCATTACTCAGTTTATTTCTGGTGAACTTGATCGTGGTGGCCAAGTTGATGTACTTTACACGGACATTAGTAAGGCTTTTGATCGTTTACCTCACAGTAATATTTTATCCTTTTTAAAACAGTACAATTTAGCGTCAAATATTATTACGGTAATTCAATCATATTTGTCACAGAGAGGTCTTTATGTAGGTTATATGGGTTGCCGGTCCAAGACCTTTGCAGCTACAAGTGGTGTTCCGCAAGGATCGAACCTAGGCCCTCTTTTATTTAATGTGTTCATTAATGAAGTTGCAAGTGTTTTAGACTGCAATTTTCTAATGTATGCAGATGATGTAAAACTGGACAGGACCATAAAAGATGCATCAGATTGCATGGTATTACAAAACAATTTAGATAAATTATCTACGTGGTGTATCCAAAATGGTCTTACAATCAATACTTCAAAATGCCGCATTCTAAGTTACGGAAGGTCACATTCTAAATTATTATATAATTATACACTTGGCAGTAAAGTAATCAAAAGAGATACACATTTTAAAGACCTAGGGATACTCTTCGATGATAAATTATCATTTAATTCTCATGTGGAAAAGGTAGTTGTTGACTGCTGTAAAGTTCTGGGGTTTATAATACGTAATTGTCGTGAATTTAAACGTACTGAAGCAGCTATTAGGCTTTATGATTCGTTCGTTGTAAGTAAAATTAATTATTGCGCTTGTGTTTGGTGACCCGGTTATATGAAATATGTAAATATGTTGGAAAAAGTTCAAAAACGCTTCCTTAGATACTTATATTTTTGTAAATATAAAGTGTATCCTGATTCAAATATTGGCTATGACTACTTGCTTCAAGAATTCAAGATGCTATCAATTTATAACCGACACAGATATGTTCAAATATATGAACTCTATAAATTAATAAACTATCACAGCGACAATAGTATCTTCTTAAACCAAGTAGATATATTAATTCCACGTATTTCTAGTCGTTGCAAGCAGACTTTTAATTTTACAACTCCACGCACTAGTCACCATTATTTCTCTCCATTAATTTTAATGCTAAGAAGATATCATGAGGTGCAGTATGCTGTCGATATTTTTTGTTCCGACAAGTCTGTGTTCATAAGCGCACTTAAATCAAGCATAATTTAAAATGCATATGTATATATGTTATGTGTATATTTGTATATAAATATGTATGTTAATTTTTAAAACGAAGGTATATATCTGTTTTATAGGCAGCTTATGAATAGTTTTTGTATTTTTATAATTATCTTTAGTTTTTTTTTTTTTTCATTATGTATTTTTCCTATGTAATAAGGCTTTAGCCTGTTTGGGAAATAAACGATTATTATTATTATTATTATTAACAACCAGCCATTTGCGTTTGCGTAAATGTCAGTTGATTCCTTATCCGATGTTAAAGAATTATTGGCCGAATAGTTGTCAAACTCGTCCCATGAGATTAAGTCTAATAAAGTGTTTCAATTTTATTTTTAAATATCGATTGAGTTAAGTTACTTCTATGGTTGAGTTAAGTAAATATGTTTTCAACTGTTCATTTAGTTTTAAGGTCACGTAATGTGTATTCTAATGGCATTTTAGAAAACTACAAATTTTCACTCAGCACACTTATTACTTATTCATTCAATTTATCATTGCCATAAGGAATTTTCCGATCAAATTATCAGATTATCAAATCTGATATACACATGAAATTTCTCAAACATTTTCATCACACTAGAACTATATGTGACTATTTTGCTGCATCCTTGGCCTAGATAACTTCAAGTTACTGTACTTCAAGCTTACTTCTTACATATATTTTTACTATACTGATTTTATTAAGCCTTGTTAGCACAATTTATGTAATCTTTTGTAAATCGAACAATAAAAATGTCATTAGTTTTTAGGGAGGATATAAAAATATATATTAATGGGTGAAATAGACTTCAATTAAATACCTACAATCTACATTACCAAAACTTTTTGATCGATTGGTGTCAGAAGAGCTTATGTGAAATTGTAGAAATTTAATTGCTAATGAGCAAGTGTTTAAAATTTATTTTAAATCTTTTAACATATTATTTATATATATGAACACTGGTTTCCTAAATAGAGAATAACTACCAATCCCAATAAATCTCATCTTTTCATCCCCTTCTATTGTGCATCCACATCTCCATTTAGTATTAACAAAAATAATTCATAATAAAATATATATGTCTTATTAAGACTATAAGAAACAAATCACTTTTGAAACAACTACTTCTCTAGCTAATACTTCGACAGACATTGAATGATACAAAAGTAATTTGCGTGTTACAAAATAGCAAGGCTATCAAAGCAACACTAGTTTTAACGTATTTCTTTCTGTAAAATGACATTTGTCTGTCGAAGTATTAGCTAGAGAAGTAGTTGTTTCAAAAGTGATTTGTTTCTTGTAGTCTTAATAAGACTAATTTGTTGTAGATTTTATGAAATATTTTCGTGTTTTTTCTAAAATAATTCATATATTGTAACCTGCAAGTATCTTGGAATTACCTTTGACCCTAAACTGTCCTTCAAACACCATTCCCAAGCTGTTAAAATTAAAATTAAAAACATAGCTCGACATTTCAGATACCATACATTCAAAAATTAAAGAATTTCCATAAAATCAGCAGTAAATATTTACAAAATTGTAATATGTCGACCTCTGTTACACTATGCAGCAATCTTTTTCTTAAATCCCCGCAGTCCCGTTCTGAGAAACTTGCAGGTTAATGAGCAATTAGCCATACGAACCTTAACTAAGGCATTCCAATAACCCTCTACACAATCCTTTCAACACATTGCCATACCAAAAAACCCAAATAATTCCCATCGAAAACCCCCTTGAATACGTTGCTATAAAATTTGCCACTAACACTGATACCCAAGACATCGTCAAGCACCTATGTTTACCCCACAATCCTACACACCCCCTAAAACATTCTTCCACAACAATTTTCGAATTCATAACATCCTTTCATGATTAATCTATATCTTCATCAACGTAATCAACGGACAACTAACAAACAATAACAACAACAAGACTGGCAGAAAGACCATGGGTCGATAGCCATAAAGTAAATCAATTACGATTATTATTGTAAATATCCAATGTAATAAATAATAAATAAAGATGTTTCTTCCTCTCTTATTTATATCTATAAAAATGTTATTATTATGATTCTTTATATAATTATTTTTTCAAAGCCTTCGATTTATTTTTTTATTTATTTAAGAATCAATAACTTAACAGACCCAAGGTCCAGTTACAAGGACGATAATCAAACAACTTAAGGTAATAGAACTAAAAAAAGGTTATATAGTAAGTATAAATATATGCTGTGCACAAACTGACAAGAAACTTAACACAGGTTTAAATACATATCTAAGAGATGCCACGACAATAGGTTAAGATTAGGAGCGAATAAGCAACATTCAAGCTTAGTTCGTTATGAGAATTTAAAGTACAGTAATTATTAGATATATCATATGTACGTGTTCTTACATTATGAGATTCCAAATGTGGGAGAATGAAGTTAAATTTACTTAAAAATAGTGGTTATCAATGGAATAATAAACTAATTCGTTATAATGAATCACCCATATATAGAAATGCTTATTAGCATTATATAACATTTTTTACTTACACTTATAAAATGTGAGTTGAAATGAAGCCTACTGCTAAACGCAACAGCAATACCTTTATAATACTGATGAGATACAAATTATAGGGGAGTTTGCGTACAATCGGTGATTCCTAAAATACTCGATTGTCTTCTATCACAGCAACTTCAATGGTTACGTATTAACATTATCACAGAGCAGCAACATGGGTTTCAGAGAGGGGTCTACAACAACCAATCTAATTCTATTGGAATCTTTCATATTGGAAGCTTTGGAGAACCAATATCAAGTTGATGTAATCTATACCGATTTTTTCGAAGCTTTTGATAGAGTGAGTCATAATAAACTTCGTCTTCTTGGTGATATTGTAAACTGGATAGATAGCTTTATTTCAGATAGGAAACAATGCATGAGCACCATATCATTTGCGAGCATCATTTCCGTTATGCGTGTCTTGCAATTTTTAATATCCCAATTTTAACCCTTAGCTGTACCTGGGGGTCCTGAGGAACCCCGTCCTTTCCTAAAAGTACTTTTTAATTATTTATGTCTATTTATGTTTTACATGGAAAAATCTTTTTATATATTTGACTGCAGTTTTTTGCAAGAATATTTTTTGAAAGAAGCCCTTATACTTCTTATATACCTATATAACTAAATAAAAGTTTTACGAATTTTAATGGCAAAATGCATTCTAAGAATTTTCTTAACTTATTTTCTCAATTTTACGAGTTAACTCTCTAGTATGGCTGATTTTTCTAGTCCATAATGTACCAATTAACACTTTTGTACAGTTATGTAGTCATATATAGAGGGTAGAAGAATATTTTAAGCAATTTTTCAACTTGGGGTCCTGGAAGACCCCATGTGCAATTATGTTACAAAATTGAAGTGGTGCAGTTAAGGATTAATGTCTTCATTTCCTTCATTGCTTCTTTTATAGCTTCGTCTAATATTAATTTGAACAGTAGCGAACTCATGGAACACCTTTGTTTTACTCCTATCTTTGTCACGAAACTACGTTTTTGTTATTTCTGTACATTAACTAGTTTTGCCGTCCTTCTGTCTATTCCTCTATATTCAAGCACTTTCCATATGTTTTCTTTTCTCACTCGATCGAATGCCTTTTCCAGGTCTATAAAACATACATGTATCTCCCTTTTTCTATTTATAAGTTTTTCGCTGATTTATCTTATAGTGAATATTAGGTCTTGTGTGCTTCTTCCTCTTCTGAAGTCACATTGCGCAACTTCTTCAATCATTAATAAATATAATCATTTCGGTTGTCATATCGTCTTTTCTGGCGCTTTTCCAGCTTTATCTGTTTCTGGTAGTTCTATTATTTCTTCTATTGTCTCTTCTTGTGCTTTTGTAAGTTCTTCAAAGTATTGTCTTAATCCTTCCATTATGTTACCTCTGCTGATATTATGTTATCCTGAATAAAATACGATAACTTTGTTTGTATAACTTGAAAACTTTTTATTGTAACTAGTTTCGACAAAACATAGTGTTTGATAATGACAAGCTAAATTTGTCGAAACTAGTCACAATACAAAATTTTCAAGTTATACAAACAAAGTTATCGTGTTTTATTCAATTTACACCATATATAACATTACAACATATATAACATTATGTTATCTTTTATATTCGTCATATTATATTTTTTCTTCTTTCTCAGTTGTTTTAGTGTTCCGTGGAATAATTTTTGATTGCCTCGGTAATTACTTGTCACTTTCTTTCCAAATTGCGTCCACGATTCTTCTTTGGCTCTTTTGACTTCTACCTTTACTTCATTCCTTTTTGTTGTGTATTCCTCGTAGTCTTTTTCTTTTTTTGTACTTTAGAGCTTAGTACTTTAGTTCTTTTGTTCACCACTTTCTCTCCTTTGCCTCTTTATTCGTGATTTTTGTTGTTCCGCAGCTTTCTTTGGCTGCCTCTGCTATATTGTTTTTAAGTGTCTCTCAATTCCTTTTGGTTCTCTGTTATCGTTAAACTTTTGATTTAATATTTCTCATTATTTGTCTCGACATTGTGTTTCTTTCAGTTTATGGTTGTTTATTTACCGCTACTTCAGGTGTGCTCTAAAGATCTAGGCCCAATTTTATTTTATTTATTTGTAAAAGACATTGTCAACCAAGTAAATTATTTTTAAATATTGCTATATGCTGATGATTAAATTATTCAGAATAATACGCAATCAAATGGATAGTACGTTGCTTCAGTCAGACATAAACGTTATTTTTAACTGGGTGTTCTAGTAATATTTTGCACCATAAGATTAATGCATCATTTTTCAAGAATAAAACTTGCATTGATTTTATATACACAATAAATAATGTACCCTTAGAACGAGTCATATCAATGAGGGATCTTGGGGTTACACTCAATACTAAAATGAATTTTCAGAACCATATTACCACTATAACAAGTAGAGCCATGAAGATCTTGGGCCATGAAGATGTTGGGATTTACTTTAAGAGTGAGGAAGTTTTTTTATGCTGATGTACTGTACATTTCTTAGATTTAAATATTGGAGTATGCATCTGTTGCTAGGAATCCTCATTAGTTATATCTCATCAAAAAAATTGAAACAGTCCAGAAGAGTTCTTAAAAATTATTGCTTACAAGATAAGAATAGCAGTAATAATTATCAACCACGATCATTTATTATCCTTACTTAATATACAGCCATTAACTATCAGACCATATGTAGCAGATTTGTGTTTCCTTTATAAAATACTAATTTCTAAAATAACTTGTCATGAGTTACTGGGCAAAATAAATATTTGGGCTTTAGGTGTGCAAATTAGAAGTAGAGCTATTTTTTGGAACTCATATCAAAGAACCAATTACCAAACTAAATGCAATTTCATCCTTTACTATTTTTTTTTTTAGATTTTACCTTTTTAGAATAGATTGGGACTCTATTTTTAGTAAATTCTTTGCAATAATAGTTTAGTTTCATATTATTTGACATTTTGTTAATTAGTTATTAGTACTTTTTTTCTAGTATTTCTAAATCTTTATATTGAAATCATTGTTCATGTATATAATAGTTATTCATAATCCATAAGTCATTCTTATGGATTAAGATTTCGCAGTTTACGTTTGCTCAGACACTATCAAAAAATAATAAAACGATAAATCCATCTAGCTTAGATTCTTGATGAACCCCACCAAGAGCTAGCTTTGAACAGACAGCGTTCATTCCAAGATTTTTTTGACGATGACTTAAATAAAAAACGATTAAATTAATTGTGTTAATTAATCTGTGCTCAAGTCAAATGGGCTTAGTAAGGTCTATATAGACAATATCGATTTGATTATTCTTACGTTGCTTTAGGCACAAATTGAGGTAAATTACAGAATAAATTAATACATTTAGATCGTATCAGGAAAAGGTCATGTGGGTAATTAGATAATTTTGAACTAACACTATGATAAATATGGTTTAAAATAATTTCAAAAACAAAAAAGTTTGAAAGAATAACGGTTATTCACAATTTGAAACTTATTCTTAGTTAATTACTAAAATAATTTAAATTGTTGGCTGCATTATAATACATTTGTTTCGTGTTTTAATTAAATGGTTAAGTTGTCACTTTACTGAAAGAAAACAACGAGATAAACAAACTAAAATTAGCAACAATTACCCATCAGAAATTAAAATTACGGCCAATTGAGTTAAACTCGATTAAATACTCCAAAGTTAAACTCTTTTATCTGACTTTAACTGCGCGACGCCGATGAGATTCAAAATAGAACGAAACCTGTCCGTGGCTGTTGTTGACAGAGAACGATAATTAATGATTAAAATTACATTTGATGTTTATTTATTAAAGAAGAAGTCAAAAGATGTTGCCTGGTAATATTTAATAAAAATACAGAATACATGTTTATTAATCTGTTTAATAAAGTGTATGAAGTGAAAATATTCTCTGGAATAATTTAAAATTCAAGCTTAAAAAGTAATTTCAATATTATATTTTATAAATAATTACTTAACACCTGTTGAAACTCTGTTTAATTAATTAATTAAACTGTTCCTAATGGAGCCCAATAAAAAAACAATTATGATATATAGAATTAAATGTAATTTAATACCGAAACAAATTCTAAAATAAAATATAACGTGACTCATTTGAAATGTTAATGTTGGAGTCGATATCTGATACTTCAACCATTCTCTCTCCTCAGGCTTTTAGAAGTAATGAAGCAATCAACCGACGGACCATTTTATAAGTATACATTAATTAACTTTTCAGTAAATGAATGAATGTTTTAATTTAAACAGGTTGTAACCCTAATTGAAAATCCAGTTACAAATATGTTTAAAGAGCAAAATTAAAAATAATTTTAATTAAATCCATATTTAGTCATCTGTCGATATTGAGCAATAATCGAACTTGCATTTTTAATAACTGTCTCACTTATCATTTGCTGAAAGCTAAGGAAATTAACAAATTAATGAAACGAATTTAGGGTTTATTAGTTTAATTAACTGTTGTTGTATTTGATGAGAAAGTAAATATTTAACGTAAAAATATTTGATAAATTAAAGACTAAACAAAATTGTATTATTAATCTTAAGCAAAATATTTATGATTACATTATCTAATTAATGGTTTCTATACTTAGTCTCTTTGGTAACCCGTGTTAACATTATACATTTTTATTTCATTTTTCATGATTTACAAAAGAATAAACATTAATTAAAAACAACCCTTTATGCGGTATGGATGTATTTTTAAAGCTTTACATAATTTACACGCGTACAGATCGCGGTAATGAATACGTTCGATTAAGGTTCATTCCATGTTGTATTTTTTTTGTTCGCTTATGAAACGGCAGATTTGTTAACAAATCACGTACAATGCCCCTTTGAATAATTACACACATCATTTCCAACAGAAATTACATATTTTCTTTCAATTAAACAGCCAACTTGATTTATAGCCGAGCCGGCACAATGCTGAACACTTTTATGTTCGCCGAGACTCGGTAGACTAAATATAATAAAAGACATTATACACACTTATAGGCATTGAAATGCACGACGGTAATAAGTAACAGTTAATAAAAATAAATAAAAGTCCCAGATAGAACCAAATGATTTTTTTTTCTGCTTTTTAATTAATAATTATAAAATTTTAATTTATACATTAATTATTGTTCCCTGTCAACAGTCATCGACCGGTTTCGGTCAATTTTGGATCTCATCAGCGTAGCCCAGTTGGAATCAGGGACACGAGTTTTGCTTTGAAGTATTTAATTTAACACTAAAGATAAATCGTCAATCAAGAAATTTCCATGGATGACACCCTTATGGTAATATCTTGATTATGAACATATTTTTTGAGCTATTTGTCAGATGGGCATGAAATAATTGTTCGATAGTATTTCTATCTTTATTTTTTCTTTGTTATAGCCATATTTTCTGTTAGTGAAACGTAGAAATTAGATTTTTATAATTATTACCATAATGTTATGCAAAGTGCTCAGCTAAATTAGCTTTATACAAAGCAAGCCACGTTACCATTTCAAGATAAGAAGGAAAAAAAATAGAAACATGTGCCTGCTGATGTTAAGTAGATAATTCGCAGCCATATTATTCCCCATAAAACACTGAAAAAATGTGTACCTCTGTCCATTACAAAAAGAATTCCGATTCTAATCACAATATCACAAAGAATGCTATAAATAATTTAATACCTCCAGAACTATTACACCGTTATGTAACGCGGTGTGTATATCGGCGATAAAAATGGAGTTTTTGGCCCTTGAAAAATGGCGGTGTGTATTTTTGATGTCGGCATCTGCCGTCCGAGGGCCATTAGATTAGAGGATTTTTAATTGGGGTATAATGTCGACCTTCGTGCCCACCTAATGGACCTCATTGGTCGCACTTTATTAGACGGTGATTATTAACGGTTCGTGACTTTTCCGTTTGTTTTTTGTTTCAGCCCTCTGCGTTGTTTGATTTAGGGCCTAGTTAATTGCGCCCAGCAGGTGTTTGCATATGTAAAAATTACATATTTTTAGTTGGCGTTTAGGTGGTATTTTGTAGTGATTTAATGTGTCAGGTGAAGAGGAAATGTATCTAGTTTCAAATTACTTTAGGGGCCCACCTTTAAATATTTAATGGGCTACAATTAAAGTAGGTTTTAATTAATTAATGTCTAAATAACGTACCAATTTTAAATAACCGGTAAAATCAAAATGTATTTACAATTCTAAACATTTCTAAAATTCAGAGTTTAAAATTCATTCATAAAAGTATATGTAAGAGGTAAAAAGTCGTGGTTTTGATTCAATACAATTAAAAATTATGGCATTTATGAAAAATAATTAACCAGTTAACTGTGTAACATAGAAACGGAGAAATTCACACTTTCAAAACCTGAACATTTCACACACAGTTAACTGGACAAAAACTAACACCCCCCAACCATATACACTTAAAAAATATTGTATAAACCAGTTATGTGTGTCGCTTCGTTTTGAAAGTGCGAATTTCTGTGAGTCATAAAAATCATTTCCTTTAGTTTTAATATTATATATCAGGTATTGGAATTAATTCGTAGCGTTTTACGAGAGATGGTGCGGGTATTACAGTACTCTGTTTTTACCTTCAGAAACAAATTTATCGTAAACCAGCTGTTATTAGGTGTTATTTTTACGATTATTTGAATACGGCACAATTTGTGAGAAATAAAGTGTTTTTGCGGTGAGATTTACTCCATTACTTTCATAAAAATAAAAGTGCTGCGGAAAGTAATCGGATTTTGTAAGAAGTTTATGGGGAACATGCTCTAGCTGAGCAAACGTGTGCAAAGTGGTTTCTACGTTTTAAGAGTCGTGATTTTGATTTGCAAGACAGGGAACAATCTGGACAGCCAAAAAAGTTTGAAGATACTGAATTTCAGGAGTTGCTAGAAGAAAACTCATCTCAAACTCTTGAAGAGTTGTCTTCATCTTTGAGTGTTGATTTATCAACTGTAGGAAAATGCCCTAAAACTTTGGGAATTATTCAAAAGGAAGGAAATTGGGTCTCATATGAATTTAAACCAAGGTACGTTTTTTGACATGTGAGTTACTGCTTCAACGGCACAAGAGAAAAAGTTTTTTACGTCGGATTGTTACTGGTGATGAAAAGTGGATACACTATGACAATCCTAAAAGCCATGGGTTAAGCCCGGACAACCATCATATTCATGGGTCTAAGGTCCTTCTTTGTATTTTGGGCAAAGTTGGTGTTGCTGAATCCTATTCTAAATAGAGGGTTGTTTCGAAGGGTACGTGTTGAGTTAGAAATACGAAAATCAAGATGGCCTATTTAATCTGGGCAGTCACTAAAGCTCTTAACTATCTTGAACAAAATGCATAAGTCAGTAAATATTCTACGGTCTTTAAGAGAGTGCATCCGTAATTCATTTTTTATATCAGAGTATGATCCGATAATATGTCGTTGTCGTTGCATCCATTCCATAGTTCGAAATAATGTATTTTGAATAAGTTAAATTCTACTTATATCAACCTGGAATTGAGGAGACCAAAAAGGAGATGCATATTCGATATGACAGCGAACAAGGAAACAAAACACGATTTTTAAACAATCACTGCTTAAATCTTTTGATGTATGTAAAACGAAGCTCAACATTCTTCTTGCTTTATCACAGGTAAACGAAATATGCTGTTTAAAACTTAACCTATCATCAAATAATACACCCAAATCCTTAAAAATATTTATTTTTTCTAAATTTAAGCTATATATCATATATTTAAATTAAGTAAATCTTCTACCTCGATTAAGTGAAATAGAATTGCACTTATTAATTTTTAAAAATAATAGGTTTACACCAAGAATTAATAAGGGTTAAGTCCTCTTGTAATTGTATGCAATCATCGAGTGAAGCAATAGTTTTAAATAATTTAATATCATCTGCATAAAGGAGAAAGTTGGAATTTTTTATTATATTCTGAATGTCATTTACAAATAAGAGAAAGAGTAGAGGACCACAATGCGAGCCTGAACTAATATAAAAAAAATTAGATTCATGATTATTTATTTTTAGTCGACGACTAATTATGAATGATTCTATCCAGGACATAGTAACGTCATTAAAGCCTAAAGATTTTAATTTAAATAACAAAATATTATGATTAACACGGTCAAAAGCTTTGGAAAAGTCTGTATATATTACATCTACTTGAAAATTCTTTTCCAAAGCATTAGGCAGAAATTGTTTATAACTGATCAAATTCGTAACAGTAGATCGGCCTGACACAATTCCATGTTGGTTAGAAGATATCACTTGGCGAGACATCTAAGACAATTGATCAGTGATAAGTTTGTCGAGTAATTTGGGAATTACTGTATACATACCCCCACGATAATTTTCCACCAAGTTACGTTCGCTAGATTTAAAAATCTGTTTGAGAAAATTACCTTTACATTTTATAGGAAATTTACCTGCAGATACTGATTTTGAAAATATTATGAGTATTGGAATACTTAATATACATACACATTTTTTAATAAGAGCACTAGGGAGTCCATCAGAATCTGATGAAAAGCTGCCTTTTAAATTAATTATGCCTTTAAATACTTGCTTAAGGCTGACTTTTAAAATTGAATCATTTATTTGTATGTTCTTGTCGAAATTAAGTGATATAGTGGGATGACTGTTCTTAACAAAACTGAAGAGAAAAAGTTCGAAAAAGAATCCACAATACCATCACCGTCGGATAAAATTTTATTTTTGAAAAACATCTCTTTAGGGATTCCGCCTTCATTTTTCTATTCTCTTATAAACTTAAAGAAATAGCGTGGATTACCTTTGATATTAGACTGAACTTCATTAATATAACGATTATAGAGCTTTGTGGATAGTGTAGAACAAGCTGAACTTAAATTCTTGAATAAGTCTTAGTCAGAAAGTGACCCTCTTTGTTTGTAGAGTCCACGTAATTCTTTTGTTACCCATTTATGATAATTTGATCCGTGATTTCGAATAAATTTAAATCGAATGAACGAATCGATACCTACTTGAAGTATTTCATAAAAAAATTTCGACAATTTTATTAATATCTTCATTTTCCAAAATATCGCTCCAATTTACTGCAGCAAACAAATCATTTAGGGCATAATAGTCACCCAACTTATATAAATAATTTTTTTCAGGGAAATCTAATATATCTCGAGGCAATTCAATAGGAAAATTTAAACAATAAGCATGGTGATGAGAACTTGTATTTAGCAAATTATTGTCAGATAGGTCAACATTAATATTATTTAAGTTAGTGAAAAATAAATCTAAGAATATTCCTCTCGAATTGGGTAGGAGATTAGTTTGATTAGAATTAATTACTGAATATGAATTGATTATTCACTCAGCTTTATGGTCATTAATATATGCAGAATCATATACTAATCAATTGCAATTCCTTTTCAGTAATGGAAGATTATAGTCAACACAAATTAAGATCTTGGATAAATTATGAACATCATATAAATATTCTATAACTTTACCGTGTTCCTCATACAAAGCAGAAGAGGAACCAGGAGGGATATATAATTCGCCGACTATATAATTTTTTTTAAATGTTATTGAAGCAAATAAATGTCCAATACTGTTATCAGATACAATTAAAGACCTAAAACATCTCTTAACTGCAATCAGTATCCCACTACATCTATTTTCCCCATGGATTGTTCGATATATATTATAGTTATTAAATTGTCATTGACTATTTGAAATTTCCTCATGAGACCAGGTTTCAGTAATAATTATTATGTCTAGACTGTTGCTGTTGACTTGTAACATTAAATATTTAATTGTTGTACGTACCTCTGCTACATTCTGATATTATACTGTTAGATTTTTGTACTTTGTGACACAATATTAGCTGTAGTTATGAACGGAACGTCATTATTAATTTAAGTTCACTCTTAATTTGTCTAAAATAATTGATTTGTTTCAAGGTGCGATCGGCTCGAAATTGATGTTAATAATAATATTTTCTAGAAAAGCATTATTACTATTAAGCAAATTTATATTAACTCCTTCAGAAGCTCCAGACACAGAATTCTCAAGTCGTTCAATGTGAGATTCCAAACTGTCAAGACGTGACGCAATTGTATTTCTGATTTCTTCTTTGAATTGATCAGCAAGAACTTTTTAAAGTGTTTCGAGACTAACCATATTATTATTGGGAACGGAGTCAGAATTAACACAATTCTGACACATCCAGCTCGTTTTAAAATTGTTGATGTAGTTAAATTCAAGTTCTTTAAGGCCGGAACTGCGAATGTGAATCGATTTTTTACATGCTCCGTTGCATTTAATATATGGTGTATTAGGAATGATTCTTTCGAAGCAAATATCCAATTTATTAACCATAAACAGAGGGCAATAAGGGAATTTAATTGAGTAATTTAATAAAATTCTTATTGAAAAATCGGGCAAGGAATGGTCGCACTGTTTAAATTTCACCTTCTCAGCTGTACGAGAATCAATCAAAATCGATTCCGGCAAAAAACCACCGATCAATAATAAACTCAACTTGTGTCTACTTATAATTAACCTATCCTAACAAGAAAATTACTGGGCCGATTCAATTCAAATTTTCACAATGGCACACATGTACTTATTACACCCTGTATTTCAAAATTTATAAAATTTACTTGGGTATTACACCGTATATTATAACACAATATCGGAGACAAATACAACGTGGCGTTCGCTTTCGTTCACGATTCACAATAAACTTTTCTTCAGAATTTTTCAACTACTTTTTTTAATTGCTTCATTTATAAGAATTTTCTTGGGCTGAAAACCAAATTTATTATTGTATCTCGTTAGATTATCTTTGATGATGATGGATGTTGTGGAATGAATTCAAACGTTGTAAATGATTCAATGTTCAAAGCTGTGCTGTTTTAGAAATTTAGTTTTTGATCTATGGAAATGCCCAAATATTGTGTAAAGGTAGAAGGAGAAACAGTTGTTTGGTAGATGTATGTGAAGAATTATCATTGCGATGCTGACGATTAGGAAATGGGATTTGTAAGGATGCAAAGCAGTGTTGCAAGGAGTCAATAATCTGCTGAAGAGACTGTAGAGCTTTTGGTACGGTAGGTGCATGGGCTGTGTTATCTGCAAATTGTAGAAGATACTTGGAGGGATTAAAGTAAAAATCCGGATTGTAAATGTTGAAGCAGAAAATGTAGAATAATAATAATAATAATAATTTATTGATGCCACCAACATTAAATATGTTTTACTTAAGTCATTTTTAAACTAAATTTTAAATTAATATAGTGGAGATGTGGGACTTGGAGGAATTGTTTAATAATAGGAGTAAAGATCTTAAGGAGGTAACATTTGCACAAAAAACCTTTGTTTTATTGAGCAATAGGATGGCTGATGACTTTCCTTCGACGTGTGTGATGTTTGGGTAAAAATGGTAAGTGGGATGGATGGTACTGGATTGCTTTGAAAGGAAGCCAAATTGGTAATTAAGGATGCGGTAATAGATTTGACAGTATTTTGTTTTTGAGGTGTGTTTGGTATAATTTTCCTAGTACAAGAAGTACTGTGATAGGACGGTAACTGAATATTAGGGATGGAGGGAGGTAATTCTAAATTATTTACTTAATATTCAGTGTTTTTCTTTGATTGTATTTATTTGTTAATATTTTTTTAATCTTCTCTTTTTAATTATTTTCGTAGCATTCCTACTAATTGTAGGCTAATACTTAAATGTTTTAATAATAAAACTTTATTAACGAACCCCATTTTATAAAATGAAACAAGACGAGAGAAAAAAAGAATAAATACTACATATATAAATTGTAAAACAAAATAGAATAGAACTAATTACAAAGTTAGATTACAAAATTACAAATATAGTAGTACCAAAAGCATTTAATTTTGGTTTAATTATGCCCTCGATACGACGACGAAAACTGCTTAACGATGAACAAAATAAATTACAGTTATTACTATCGTGAAATTAATTACTTCTATGCATAAATCTAGATATAGAGTAATTGCGACTATAGTTAGTTCTATGGTAATTAAAATGCTTTTACTTCTTGTAAATCATCCATGTGAATATACAAAATGAACAGCCAACAAACTCATTAATAATTTTATATAGGAGCGTGACATCACTATCATTTTGCAAGGCATCAATATTTATATCGTATGGCATCACAGTAGAAATTCTATATCTCGTGAATTTAATTGATTAATTTTGCATTTTCTCCAATATCTGGATTAAATATTCTTGATGCGGCGACCAAATTGGAGATGCATACTCCAAAATCGGCTTTACTAACGTGATGTACAGTATTTTTAGTGAGAGGTCTTTATCAATTCTACAGATGAAACCTATTAATTTAGGACATAAATTTGATTCAAATGCAACTACCAAGTCTTTAATCTCTACCAAATTTTCTAGATCACCTCTACCTACATTTTAATTGAATATTATGATATCTTTTTGTCAAGAAAATGTAATCACTTTACACTTTGGTATATTCAAGAATTATTTATTCAAAGGGACAAATAGTAAAGATCCACGTGTAAGGCTGTGAAATCAATAGCTCTTTTCACAGAACGAAATATTTTCAGCGCATCCGCGTATAGCAAAAACATGGAATTGTTCAGGTAATGAGGAATGTCATTTATGAATATATTTAATAGAACTGATCCTAAATCCGAGCTTTAAGGTACCCAAAATAGGAATTCTAACCTGTTGAGTTCGACCAGTGACATAATTCTCAAGCCAACACAAGATAGAAATATTTAGTCCAATATATTGTAATTTTCTTAACGAAATTGAATAAGATACTCTATCGAACGCCTTGGGGAAATCCGTATAGATAGCGTCCCCCCCACTTTCTAAGGCATTTAATAGATAGTCTTGGTATATTATTAAGTTTGTGACTATAGGTCTACCCTAGTAAAACCCGTATAATTACGTGACAATGAAGTTTTTACTTAGCCATTGTAGCTGTCTGGGCCATAATTTATCCAATAGTTTAGGTTAAGCCAACACCCCCCTATAATTAGTTGTATCGTCACGATCACCTTGCTTATATATTGGTGTAATAAATCCTTTCTTCCGTGCATCAGGAAAGATATGATCACTAATTGACCGATGAAATATATAAGTTATTAAGATACAAAAACATTTCTCTAGATCTCTAATTTTCCAATTTCAACAAAAATGTTCTCATTCTTCTCACTATCAACACATGAATCATAACAATATAAAAGAGTGTAGGGATTAGTCTGATCTTTACTATAAACATTTGAGACGATTTACTGAGGCTTGTAGATTGGTACTAGATGTTTTATTTAAAAACATAGTGACATTTAAATCTTCAAATGATGTTGGCGATAAAATCATTCATTACACAATAATCTGTACTCTTTAAATCTTTAAAATATATGTTGTTATAAATAAATTTAGAAGACCCACAAAGTAAATTAATATCGTATCCAATATGATGTACATTATCATCATCAAAAATACCGTCAACAGCATGGTATATATTAATATTATCACTGGAACTAAATACAAAGTCGAGATATACACCACGATTATTATGTAACTAATTAACCTGCCTTAAGTTTAACTAACTATAATATTCCATAAGTATAAGGGCTTTATCAAAGTTAGAGTCATTCTTTGGTTGCTTCAGCAAATGGTACTCATTATTAAGATCCTCATTGAAGTTTTCAAGCTTTGCCATTCGCTGATTTAATTTTTTAATTTCGGTGTTAATTTGTTGCACTTGGCATGAAAGCATTTTATCAACTGCTTTTTCTATGTCATTGGTATTAAACGGTTCATCATTCGGTAGTAGTGTTTTAGAATACCTCGCACAATTCCATTAATCTTTTAAAGATATTTTTAAATGTTTTGCTTAATGAAGTTTAATTGTTTCTTCTTTTGTGAAAATTATATATATGCTAAAAACAATACGAAAAAAGTGTAAATAAATATACGTTAGGCAATATAAATTTGAGACATATACACATTAAAAAATAAAAATATTAAAAATCTAACAAACTTTTAAAACCTTTAAAAAATAAAAAATTATTTGAAAACAAAACAATAGTTTTAGTTCAAATAATAATGGTGTAAATATTCTAAGCATTTATTATTTATAGTCCCAGAAATAAAAACAGCAAAATTGAAGTATTTCACTAACATAGTTTAATTATGTTTTATTACATTCATGCTTATGATCAATGTTTTAAAAAGTATTTTATAACTATAATAGCAAATTACACAATTTGGCTTTAATAGATTGATGGTATTTATATTTTACGATATAATAAAAAAGATTTGTCAATACAAAATAAATATTGAACGTTATTCTCGCACCTGAAAAAGTAAATTGCAAAAATATATAATTATAGTTTAGGTTAAGATGATTTAAGCTAAAATCTTCAGGGAATTTTAGATTTGCTACAAAAAATCATAAATGTATTCATAGTATTGAGAATAGTGAATCTTTTATCATTTAAAACTTACCATTATTAAAAAGTCTAATTTTTAAATAACTATACACTTAATATATAGTTGAGTAATTTAAAGAACGAAAGAATTGGTAATTGTTGATACAAGGTGCAATAAATATTTTAGTAGAAATTTTTATCGAACATACTTGTAACATAACTTATTAGTACACATTTCTCTGATTTAAAGTAATTAGACGGAGGCGTAATTTAAAAAAAAATATTATTTATGTGCGAACTGTACAACACTGTACGGAATAAATAAGTTTATTGTTAACACACTTACAGATTAATAAGTCATTGTCATTATAATTGCATATTTATACATGAGAACCAGATGCGATTATGAATTGTATTCGATGATATTAACATAATTAATTCTAATTAATTACTACACAAATACATAAATAAATCATTGGACTTTGTCACAGGGATTTATACGTACGATTCAGCCTGTAGGATTATTCCTTATTCATAAGACTGTTTAATTATTTCTTATGGCTGAGATCCGACTCTAATCAGGATTTTAAGATTGTGTGGCGTATAAATAATTGTCATCTTTATCTTATTTTAAAAGATTATGTTTTTAGGAATATCTTAAATTTTTAAATATTACATAACGAACTGTTGCGGTAAAAATAACAAATTGTTTATAACAAATAAATGATAAAAAATGTTTATAATCAATTTGTAGAGTATTTTAATCCCGAATATTATTTTATTTATAAATAAAATATATTTTTAATACTTTTAAATTTCATTACAGTACACAGAATTATAATTAAAATATAAACAGTTATTATAAAAAAAGTAATGATTCAATTATATTGATCTAAGTCGACCGTAAAAACTGGTCGGATACAATGGAACGATTCAATTCCAGTCATATAATAACAAAGTAATATGCGACAATTGTGTACGTATTGTAATTCATACTTGCATAAAATTTGCTTACACAATGCGAAATTTATGTATTGTAACGTTAAAACCGCCATTCGAATAAATCCGTTTGTAATCACGCGTAGCGAAAATTAATAATACGCTTAAATTAATATTTATGTATCCATAAATAAAATTAATGAAAATATCAAAACTTATAAATGTTAACGTGTAAAATGAAATGCGCTTGTTTTCGAAATGACGCCGCCCCAGCGGCCCCGGGCGGTGAGTAATCCGATTTGTTTTTTTTTTAATTTTATTTTTTTCCGTTGGAAATAAATTCAATGCGGCTTTGTAATCGCTTAACTACGTAATGGAAATGTTAGTATTTCAGTGATAATTGGACAGATGTATATTAATTTTTAGGTATGTGATAATATATATTTATAAAGTATTTATATAGTATTTAAAAATATTTTACTTCTTGCCAAAAAAACGAAAAGTTAAATATAATTGGTATAATAAGTTAAGTAATTTCGTTATTAAAAAAATCGAAAATGTTTCATGAAGTGAACATTTCCTACATTCAAGAAAACATTTAGAAATGTTTTAAGAATAAACAATAATACTATTTGAATGGCCAGAAAAATATAATTCATTTCTAAAATGAAGTAAAATATGTTGGTTTGTGCTATTACGAAATAATTAATTTAGAAAATATATTTCAAACTAGAAGGTTGCAATTTTGAATACACAATGGAAAATATTGTCAATGCTTTTAATTTTGTTCGAAAAATTCACCTTCAAAATTATCATTTGTTTTAACAATTAATTGATTGTACAGTATTTAAGTTTACACATTTTTTAGATTATTTCACATTACCTAATATTACTTCCAAGTTATTGTATATTTTTATGGAAAAATACTTGTAATAATTTAATAAAGAAGGCAATTTATCAAAAATGAAAGGCATTATAACACATTTTTGTACGGGTTAAAATTACTTTTTATATTTATGTTTTATGTGTTTTACAAAGCTAATATAATAAATAGTTACATGTTATTTATAATAATGGTAACTATTAGTTAAATTCTCTCTTCTTATAATACGTACAAAAATGAAGTTATTATATGCATTTAGCTTAAGCACATATCCATCTTAGTAATTAAATTGTAGAATATTTTCCACAACACAATAGAAAATTGTGGTATTTCCATATTTTTCCATTCGTGTGGTATTTCCAATTTGCATTTCAATATAAAATGGAGCGCAGCACGTACGCGAATATAATATTCAATTAGTGATCACGTGAAATCTAATCTATTTATCGCACTTTGTATAATTCTAATTGATGGAGATAGGAAACGAAGAGGGAGTGTACATATGTAAACGTCACGAGAAGTTCGCGTCCCATCTAGATTACCTAAATGCATAATTGTATGATAATAGAACCAGCGGAGATAATACCATTGTCTATGGTGGTAGTACCGAGCATTACAAAGGTTGGCAATCTGTTTCCGAAACAAATGAATACAACTCGTAAGACAAGCTTAATTAAACCATATATCACCAACGCAGAGGAGGAGCCGTTCCGTTCCTCCTTTCCAAGATTTCGGATTACCTTGTTAGCCCCCGTTGCGGATTAATGATTCAACATTTTTAATTTAATATATTTACTCGAACAAATCCTCAGTTCGGGATTTATTGCATTTTCGGGTGGAAGAGTGCGCGCCCGCCTAGATTTTCGACTTTATTTATAGCTATCGGATTCAGCTTTGTAAACGTATAATTTCCTCGGTACAAACGCTGTGACATCTTCATTACAAATTACCACACAGATTTATATCTGCATCTCGCGTACATAAATTAAAGGCTTCATTTCATTTCATCCAATTATACCGGAGAGGATCACACATTTAACCGTGGGTTCAACGGACAATTTGTACATAAATCACGCTGCTAAGAAGAAAATTTTCTTATTTATCGCCATATTTCATTACAATGTTTCCACACTGAGAACGTGATATGTCCGAATATAAATTTATGCACAATTATCTTTTTGTGATGTGCAAAATTCTTACGATTGTATGGTTTCTTAATTTAAATAATATAACAAACAAATTTGACAAATAAAGCACTAATAACCTTTCTTCACAATTTTATTTGAATAACCAAATGTACATTTCGGACACAAAGTGACCATTATCAATAGATTAGCACTAAAGTGCTAATCCATTGAAAAAAGGTTATTAGTTTTTTATTTATCAAATTAATTTGATCTTCACGTAACTCAAGCAACCAATTTATAACAAACAAATGTCAATAGTGTGATAATTTTTAACTTAAATGTGATTTTTGCAAATTAGGAGATTAACATTGAAATAGTTGTTATAAGGAAGGAAGGTATGTTTATTAAGACTTGACATATTTATTTTTATTTTATTGGCTACTAATTATACTATATCTTAGTCTAACATCATGCCTCTTCCATACAATACAATAAGAAGACAGATATGTTATGAGAATTAATTTATATCTTGAATTTTGGAGGCGTTCACTTCGTAGTACATTTTTAAGAATAACAGAAAAGTATAAAAAAGAATTAATTTAATTGTTGTCTAGAAGTATACTATACATTAAAGCCTACATATGTTTTATTTTCATTCTAATAATTTCAATTGAATTAAATGGTTTTTATTATATATAAAAACACTGATACATGCTATACCAATAAGAAATTTTTCGACTGTTGTAAAAACTCAATTACATATACAACTTTGTGATGGTTGAAATCGTATCTAAAACTTGTATGTGTATCTTTTAACAGAATTTGAACTAAGATATTAATATTTTAAGGCACCCATTTGCATTTGATTTAAGCTTCAGTTTTAATTTTAAGCATTAATTAGGAAGTTCTGCTTAATTGTACAGTAAAAACAGACTTTTATTTAAATCGAAATCTCATAATGCAAAATAATTTTCGTCGTTCTTCTCCCATACCAATCAATCTATTTTGTTTCATTTTTATCCACTCCTAATATATCTATCATGTATATTCACAAATAGCAGAAATGTTTTATGCATTTGTCCCATATAAGTATTCCTCCATTTCTCCTCTGACTCACATCTAACTCCAAGTTGACATTATTCAGATACCTTTATAACCTTTCTGCAACTTCACCCTCATAAATATATTATTATAACTTTACTCAATACAATAGATTTCTCCGTTCCATGAATTTTCACTTTCTTCCTCTAACCCTTACCTAAGCAATTAATTAACTTATAGGTAAAATGTAAAATTTTATTTAACCTTATTGAAGAAGAAAATATGTTTTTGGAAAGGATTAATTAAATGGAATTGATTATAGCATTGTAGTGTAGGGCTGATTAAAGTGCGGTGTTTTAAGAAGCGGTACATAACTTAAATAATGCAAAAGCGATTAAATCGGTCTGCTTATTAAGAAGATTAGTGTTAATATTCTTACTTTGATGGTATATCAAGGTTCAAGGTTAAAGAACTGAGGTGAATAATTTTAGACCAGTATCGATTTGATCAATTCTTTCTAAAGCTTGTGAAGACCTATTAGAAGATCAATTATTAGTCTTCATAAGTAAAACACAAATATTATCAAATAGTCAACATTGAGAAACAGGATTGTGGTGACCGTTACTATGTGGTATTTCATTTTCAATTGTAGGATGAAATAAAACACTATTTTCTATCTTTTTTAACATTGTATATTAATGATTTTTACAACATTAATAAATTATCTACGACTAGTTTTGGCTCTTTCACTTGATAATGACTTGAAAGAGTCGAAACTATAGTCGTAGATAATTTATTAATGTTATAAAAATCATTAATATACAGTGGTAAAAAAACTATAGAAAATAGTCTTTTATTTCATAGTCAACATTGGTTTAGATGTGCTAAATCTACCACAAGTATCACACTAGATTTAATTGAGCAATGCTTAGATGCTTTCAATAACAATGAATTTGTTCAAACCATTTTCCTAGACTTACAAAAGGCTTTTGATAGTATGAGCCATGAAATATTGCAAGGGCGTTTCCGGCCAACTGGCTTAGGGGGGTAATTAAAAAAAGTTAAATATTTTCTTTATTCCATAAATACAAAGCAATCATGTTCAGTAAATGTAGGGGTCAAATTTTATGTATGCATCTATAGCATTTTCTGGTAATTGTTCTTTTAGTTTATTTTTCTTTTGCCATTGTAATTTCCAAAATTCTAATTAAGACTTAATTGCTATTGCATATTGAAAGAAACAAATGAGTACAAAAAGAGAAAGATATATTGACAGACATGAATATGGATTCCAAGGTTTCCAAATGAGCAATGGAGAATAGACAAAGATAGAACGGAAGCAGCGATATAAAACGTTGTAACAACAGGATACAAAAATAAAACAAAGGCAGATGAAAATAAGGACAAAACTCACGGAGAAGGCAAATCTAAATATAGCTAAGAATGATGTGGAAATGGAGGAACTAAAGAGCATGTTTAAAGACTTGATGAAAGAAATGGCAAAAACCTCAGAAGAACTAAAAGATAAGATCAGAAAACTAATAAAGAAAGAAATTAGTAATAAAGAAGAGAATTGGGTCCTAGAAAAGCAGGGTGTTAAAAAGAATCGACAACCTGGAAACAAAGTGGAAAAGTAAGAACAGCAAATGAATAAAAAATAATATCATAATAACAGGTTTAGCAGCAGAGGCAAACCAAGAACAGAAGGAACTCGAGAATTTCACATTATATAGAAAATAAAAAACAAAATATTACGAGTCGAAGTTGGGACATGGCAAGCAAAACCTAGCACATGTAGAAAGATTCGTACAAAAAAATAGAGAAATATAACAATTAACGGAGAGGAGTACGAATAAGAAAGCAACTAAGAAGAAGAAAATGGCACAAGAAAAATGTTAAATACAATACAAATGGGAATATGGAACGTAAGAAGTATTAAAGGAAAAGAAAAGGAATTAATAGAAGACATGAAAAAAAAAACGTAAAAAAACATAATATAAGAAAAATATAGGGACGACAGAACAATGAGCGTGGATATCTAAATGGAAGAAACTAAATAGAATATAATTGTGGCATGTGCACCAAAAGAAAACGACACAATTGAAGAAAAAGATAAATTTTACGAGAGACTGCAAAAATAAATAAGCAGAAAGGAAAGCAAAGGAATCACAATAGTCATGGGAGATCTTAATGGAAGTGTAGAGCAGGATAACAAAGGTAAAAATATTAGAAAAAACACGAAGAAACGTTTCGTAAATCTATAACGAATCTTATTAAGACTATAAAACAAATCACTTATTGAAACAACTGCTTCTCAGTCTAATATCTCGACAGACATTAAATGATACAAAAGTAATTTGCGTGTTACAAATAGCAAGGCTATCAAAGCAACACTAGTTTCAACGTATTTATTTCTGTCAAATAAACTAAAAATGATTGAATGTACGTTAAATAGTTTGTGAGTGACTATGGTATGACATATTTACGAAATATTTTCGTGCTTTTTTTAATTATTAGTTAATTTTCTACAACGTAAGGATTTTATTAAGGCAAAAAATGATACAGGGGAAAGTATGGAGATGAAAACAGAAACGAAAATGGAAAAGAATTATAGAATTATGTATAGCAAACAACCTCATTGTGGCAAACACAAAATTCAAACACAAAGAATTACACAAATACTCTAGAGAAGTCAGACCAAGAAATGAGAAATAATAGACTACTCCTTAATCCACAACTTGGAAAAAATAAAAATAATACAGGAGCAGAAAACTTTAAGAGTACGTAGTCGAAGACAATAATAAACAAAAACACAAAAACCAAAATTTGAAAATAAAGAAACTAAGGATGAATACCAATCAAAAATAGAGAAGAAGACAAACAAAATAGAAGGAGCAGAAAGCAAATAGAAAAAGTAGAAAGAAATCATATGTGAAGTAGTCCAAGAGAGCTGTGAGACAATCACTATATCAAACAAACAGAGGAAGAAAAGCAGGTCGTGGTCAGAAGAGGTAAAACTATTTGTAAAAACAAAGATTACAGAAGATATAGAATAGCAAATAAAACAGTGGAACACAAAATCAAGGTAGCAAAAAAGCAATCCTGGGAGCAGTTCGGTAAGAAACTGAATGAAACGTTCACAGAAAACCAAAATATATTTTACAGCACAATTAAACAAATGAGGAATAAAAGAACACTAAGCCAACCAAGTATAAAAGACAAAAACGGAAATATAATAACAGAAAAAACGAAGATATTAGAAAAATAGAAAGAATACTTTAACAAAATAACCGAGACAGACCATAATGGAGATGAAGAAGGGAAACAAATGGAGGAAACAACGAAATAACAATCGAAGAACTGGAGGCAGCAATCAAGAAAATAAAACTAGGAAAATCTCCAGGTATAGATGACATCATAGCCGACATGATAAAATATATGGGTGAAAGGGGAAGGAAGAATTCTTAGAAATAGTAAGAATCACAAGATACCCGAGGAATGGAACAAGCGGATTATAATACCCATACACAAAAAGGGAGACACAAAAATATGTGACAGCTACAGGGGTATTACACTAAAAATATTGACTGCATCATTATAAATTGTTTAAACGATGTGGCAGTAGTTTTCCTCTTATTGGATAAAGATACAGTTATTAGCGTAAGATTTATCTATTTACTCAGTTTTCGTGTTTCGCCGTATTTCTAAAATTATCGGACCAATTTTTTTTTAAAAAGAAGCAATATTTGCAAAAGATTCCGTTTAGATGATTAGAAAATATTAAATTGTCTAAAATGTTTTTCACACAAGTAATATTTAACATCCTTAATTAATTACCCAATTATTTTATTAAATTAAATATACTTCCACTGCCTTGTTTGTACATAATGGAATGCCTCACGTACGTCCACGAACATATTGATCGCTATGAAAAACATTGTGATTTTAATTTGATTGTTAAGGCATTTTGAAAATGGACTCAACACGAGTTTAACCCTTTTGCTCCGGGATATTTAAATGCAATGCTAGATTTCTCTATGTATTGCTCATACTTAAACTCATAATCGTATTCTTGAGGCTAGTTATCAAATTTCTCTATTCATCGCTAAATCTGGAAAAAAATATATTAAATCAGAGAATTTAATAAAACCATCAATATTAGCATTTCTTAAAAAAATTCTTGAAAAAGTTGACAAAGCTATGCCACTCAGTAACAATACTGTTGGCAGAAGAATAGACGAAATGAGTCAAGAAATGGATGAATCAACTTTGAGAGACATTTTGCTGAAGAACAGTTGTTCTGTAAAAGATTAGAAAGTACCACTACCTCCAAATGTATATATAATAAGTCACAAAACTACTTCATTGTCAACAATATACCAATGAAAAATATAACATCTTGTGCTGCAGATGGTACCCCTAATATGATGCACAAAATGGCTGCTTAAAATTGATTAAAGATGAGTATCCAGAAATGATTCTTGTGCATTGTGTTATTCATAGAGAAAACTTTGTAGTCAGTAATAAAGTGTATCAATGCTATTAAAGCTAATGCCAAATGCGAGCGTCTATTCAAGCTATTTTGCGAAGAACAAAATGCAGACCATGTGAGACTTTAACTTCATACTGAAGTAAGACAGCTTTCTAAAGGGAACTGCTTGACAAGATTAATGGAACTATTTGATAATATTAATTATTTTTAAACGACAAACCTGAAATGAAACAATTTTTAACAGTCGATTGTAAAACATTTATATGTTATTTAGCCCTTTGAAAAACTAAATATATTAAATAAGCAACTTCAAGGAACAAATAAAAGGAACAAAGAAAACTCTTGTCGATGCAAAAGCGAAGATATTTGGTTTTATTACCCTTATTGAGTTATGTCAGGGATATATTTTTTCATTGGCTCCAAAATTGTGAAGTCAAAAATACCGCTATACTTGTGATTGTCGGTCATCTGAAAATTTTATCAGTTGATTTAAAAGAAAGATTTTTTGATTTAAAACAAATTGATTTTCCAACATGGATGATTCAATCAATGTTAGTGGATTTGTCTGTTATATCAAAAGTGCAGTATCAAGAAGAACTCGCAGAAATGCAAAATGACTCAGTTAAAACTTTATTTAATATAGCACAAAAAAGGTTGGGTAACACTGCTCTAGAATATGATAGAAAAATAACTTGTATATCTAAGTCGAGATGCTCTATAATGTTAATTGACATTGTTCTCAAAACTCCTACATATCTTCTCTGTATATGCTATTACATTCAGAACATGAAATTAGGTATACTTCCGATGTTTAAATTGATTTGATTTTATCTTTGGCGTTAAAAAGTACATTTGTAAGCTTACTCGCTGGTCTAAAAGCTTTTTGATAATTTTGATTTCTGAAGATATTAGATATTTTATTTGTTATTTTCCCAAAATAAGATAATGTTATAAATTTTATATTTATTTGTTCAATAATGTTTAGATAAATATGAGCCCTGGTTGATTTGTACAAGTTTTTTGTAAATAAAATAACTAGAAAGCCACTTTCGTTAGCTATTGAAATAAATTTGTCTAGTTCCGTCACTTTATTTTAATCAGAGGGATTATGAAAGCTTTATGTACCATTGGTTATATGTAGCTAGCTTCTGAGCCAGAGGATGATTGTAGGGAATTGTTGAGTTGGTAGGTATTTTTTTAAATATTGCATCAAAACTAATAGTCTGTTAAAAATTGTAAGTATTTCTTTAGTTATAAAATTACAAAATTTTGTTTATTCGGTGTTACTAAAAACTAAAAAGTTTTGGTTACCTTATATAACAAAAATCTTATTATGATTAAAAAGATAATTATTCTTTCAACAAATTTTAGTTTTATGTTTTACTTTATTGAAAAAAGCTTTAGGTAGATCTCCTGACATTTTAAGACGTCAATAACGATATTACAAACAAAATGTTTAATTTTGATGGTAAAAATAATAATAATAATGATGAAGTTATAAAAGTTGAAGGCTTACCTATACAAATTTATGACAGATATGGGTTGTGTTTTGCCTAAATACGTATTTATTTTCTTAATTCTTAATTCTTCATATTCCTGAAAGCCTTAAGTGTATTCTTTTTTAGAACACTTAAAGGCTTCCAGACTTAATGTTGTTTATTGCAATAATAGTTTTCTGTTGCTATTAATAATAATTGTATATATACAGTGTGTCCCGTTAATGTGGGGAAATGGCTGGACCATAGATTCCTGGGGTCAAAATATGATGATTTAACACAACTTATCTATATCCAAAAATTTACGGTTAAGCCGAAATTTGTCTTCAAAGTTTCAAAAATTTTTATTTCTTTTGTTTATAACAATTGAACGCTTTATTCGATTTGAATAAAATTTATTATTAATAACTTCTATAATGTTATACATCATTCCAGTTATTGTGGCCATTAGTGATTGATAGGAAGTATAAAAAACAGTAGTATCACCACTTAGAAAATAAATTATTTTTTATTGGTTTAATTTAAAAACCTTTGTCTCTTAATAATATTTGATATCTTGTACGGTTTTTGCACAAAAAAATAAAATCTCAATTTTAGTGTATGATCTATTGTTTCTTTAATCACTTCAAAAGTTCTGTACAGCTTTGTTCTAGGTCCAATAATACTTTTTTCTATATTTCGCATATAATTTTTTATTAGTTTTATTTTAATAATATTAACTCTACATATTCGAGAAGAACACTTCTTTTCTTTGTATTTGCATTTATACAACCTCATTTGTGCGCATTATTTCGGTGCAGAGATTTCTTTCAGTAGCTCCAATTATATCTATATCTTTTAGAAAACTGTTTATGTTGTATCTAAATTTCCTTTATTACAATTATATCTTCTTCATATTTAGTCTCTATTTTGCTTACCATCACTTGTATCGCTTTTTAGTATCCTCATGCAGAAGATGATTTACTCTAACCTTATACAAAAAATTATCTTTAAAACGTTCTATCTAAAGTCTTTGTTTCTGTCTTTCCGTGCCCTTATCCCAAATCCGAATAACATCATATTAGTCACCAAATTTCCGAAGAATAATTCTTAGAATATTGTACTATCAAATACTTAACATGGTCACTTTGTGACCTAAATGTACATCTTACTGAAATAAATATTTCATGAACGATTTTCACATTTATCACGTGGTGAAACCTTGAAGAATAATAGGGAATTAATTAAAAACACTTGGTTTGTTTCACTAAATTTATATATTGACTCGACTAGTTTCGCTTTTTACAGCATTTTCAAGAGTAAACTCTTGAAACAAACCAAGTGTTTTTAATTAATTACCTATTATCAAACAAAATTATATGTGAAGAAAGTGTTAGTGTTTTATTCCAAGTTTATTAATTAAATTAACAAATTTTAAATATCTAAATTAGGTCATATATTTTTGGAAAGGATTTCTATAAAGCTCTTTAAAAAAAATGCCCTTTTTGGAGATGATCAAGAAATTCCGATAAAGAATAATTCAAATTTCGGCATTAAAATAAATTGGTTTTCTGGACTAATTTAAAAATAGATTTTATTGCCTTCCGAAATAATTTAGTTTTGGTAGATGTGATCTGGCAATGCAAATGTGGAATGTCTCCTCTGAAACCGCCCCCAAATCCACTATCCACATCTCCATGGGATTAATTTCTAAATATGCATCGCCACCAGAGATTGCTTCATATGATCCTGGGAGTAGACTGTAGCTATAGACGGCTTCCGTAGGGCAGATATTATCGCTACAGCACAAGTTGGCACCTAGAACAGACAAAAAACTAATATGTAATGCAATACATTTACAAAAAACGAAATTTGTTTTATAGCTTCAGGACTTTGGAACTATATTACATTTACTCGACATTTACTATCAGTGTTAGGGTATTACTCCCCTAGACAAGATTATAATGTAACACATATACGTACTAGCAAAAATCCTTAAATTAGCTTTAATTTTTTTATATAACTCCTAAAGTCAAACTTGTTTTTTACCTTTATAAATCTTCGTAAATGTATTAAAATTTAGTTAAGGCAACATTAATTTGAGGAATCAACAAAAACTTTATTTTTGAAGTTTAGACGATCTTTCCAGCTTTTAGATTTACCTATTTTAAAGATATGAGAGAAACAGAAACCTTTAAATACTGTAAGATAATTTGTGGTTATCATTGGCCTTCCAAGATTTGATTGCATAGATTAGATATTGTTTCAAAGATTTATAAAATCTTTTAGATTTTATGACTTTAAAGATATGAGTAAAACATAAGCCACTAAATATCTGTGGTTACCTTACTAATATAAGCTATACACGTAAATAAGTGTGGTTTGTGTGATTGTTCAAGCAATTAAATAATTGATGCTTCAGAAGCGAGTTTAAAGTAAGGAAATGTACTGAAGTAATTAACTGAAATGGTCATAAACTACATCCAGGTATTAGAGGCATGAACACATATTTAGCAGATCAAACTTGATGAAGATATTGAATTAGTACTTTAAGTAAAATGTAGATGCTAAACAAGTAGAAAGTTAAAGCTAGATAGTAATCCAAATATATTTTTAATAAATTAAGACAAACAGGATATTTTATTCATTCATTCATTTATTTATTAGTACTTCATCAGACTTGCTTTATAAAAATAATTCGAAATACATAAAGCAATAAAACAAAACCATACAAATAATTTCATCAGCAAGCTGAAAGGCAGAGTTCACTCTTGAAGAATGTTCTTCCACTCTAAGATTGATAACATTAATTAGTTCTTATAGTTTAGGCGAAGGTATCTAAAAATATATGATGTTGTACCCAATCCATAATTATATATATTTGATTATACGCTTCACGAAACCTAAAAACAAACATCGATCTTATTATTAGTAGTTGTCTAAATTTATTATAAAATATAGGATTTCTTCTGAGAGATCCCTAATTGGTTTTTATAATTTTTAAGAAGAACTTTAAAAATATATGATTGTTCAAAAGGAAATTAAAAGTATGAGATTGATAAATTAAATGTATGCGGATTAAACACATTTTAAGAGAAGAACATCTTGATAAAATAAAGCACTTTAAGACTTTGCAAGTATGAGGAGTTAAACTGGATAGTCTAATTATTATTTATCTGATTTAGACATGCAAAATGTTTTAATAGTTGTCCAAAATGCAAAACTTGTTTTATAAGATTCCTAGCATAAATTAGTTCTTATGATTTAAGAGAAGGACGTTTAAAGAATATATTCTGATAGATCAGACGCTATATTCCAAAATTTTCATATTTGAAGTGAAGAAGATAACCAGATCTGCATTTTAGGGTTTTTTAACATGACTTGTTCCGACAGATCCTTTGTTTCTGATTAATAAAAGTTTTGACAATTTGTACATTCTAGACGTCCTTATGTATAAGTTAGTTTTTTGTTTTTTGTTACTACGTCTGAACTTCTACTAAATAAATAAAATAATTTAATAATATTTGAAATATTTTATAGACACATTTAAATCCTTTACTCATTTAAACATGCTTATAGAAGCAATATGTCCAAAAACAGTTGATGGTTAAATTTAAAAGAAGTGAAAACACATATTGTAATTTTTTAATAAAGTATTATTGGTTATAAATAATTCAAATCTTTGAATAATTATTTTAAAAAGAAGATCTTTGCTAAGAAGTTAATTAAAAGTTGAAGAAAAATATCATCAAAGAAATGAGAAAAACTTTAAAAAATAAAAAAATAAATGAATTAAAAAATGTAACTACTTTAAATATTAATCTGCAGAAGAAATATTAAAAATAAGCTAGAACAGTACTTAATGTAATTAATCTTTTGATTAACAAGTTCAATGTAGTGGTAGGCAGTTTTGATTTATTTTTAGAAATATGAATGTGAACATATAGTGTATGCATTGATTTTAATTCTACATACTATACATTTGATTTTAAATCCATGTATACGTTCATTGTAACTGGAACCTGTCGAATTAATCCTTGGAGGAATTTTATTTGTTCGTCCCTTATAAAAGGATACACAAGTTCTTGGCATGTCACGGTTAAAGAGATTACATCTTTATATTGACGTGGAAATCGTAACCCCCGCTAGGTCTTTTATGCTACTTGATATTTAAGTAGTGATGCTATCTTATTGTTCATAAGCCGACGATTTTTACTGTCGTATTATTTCGTGTTTTATTTCAACTCCGAGTTGTTTTACAAGACATTAACGACGATTTATCAAACGCCCCATCCTGGACGCACAAAAACCAATATATTCTCATCGCGACATCATATAATTCAACTCGATTTGATCAGATAAATCAGATTAGATATAAGTAGTGTGTTTAATGAATACACTTTAGTTTTTTTTATATCAATAATACATACTGTTTTTATCAACTGCTAATTAGTGATGTTTATGACTATAAAATACTACAATATATTCAAAATGTGTGATACAATTTACCTACTTGAATATTGCTTTAGATGAAATCAATGGATAATTCTTTTTTTCTACTCTTATAAATTAAACGCACGGACAAACAATACCCCGTTTTAATCACACCTTGGCAAGTTGTGAGATTGTTTTATGGTGCCTATTGGCTGCGAAAAAACTAGACTGTTTTGTCTAACGAACAAGTCTGATCGATCAAAAACGATGCTTAACTGAAGTGTGTAGCTCGAAAATTGTCGAGTACCAGCTACACACTTCAGTTTTTGCGTAATTTTCGATCGCACAGAACTATTCACTGAAAAAAAACAGTCCACTTTTTACAAAGTTTATGGTTTTCCATAGATGGATAGTTTCCGCTTATATTTATCGTTATTAAGAGTCATGTAACTCAGTTGTCACTTTTTAAATACGATCAAATGTAAATAAAGTGAATTATGAGTGAAAAATGAGCGTAAATACGATCATTGAAACTGAATAAGATATTATTATTGGCACCCCTCCAAAGAGGGGGAGGAGAAGTATCAATTGCAAATTCGTTGCCACCTCAATATGATAGAGCCTATAAACTTTTCATGGATTGGCACAAAGATAATTCAACAAATTATTACTTAAAGAATGTTCTCGTTATCTTCTTCCAAAATTTGGTGCAAGAATGAAGCCTTATTGGCGAAAACAGCCAGTTGGAACAAATAAATTTCATAATCTCGCTAACAAAGTCACAAAATTTCTAAATCTGCCAAATCCGAGTTTGATATTGTCTGAGACGATCCTCAGTAACAAACAAATTTTGCACACTTCTATGTAAATATTACTGCGTTGAAACGACACGGCGAATGGTATTTAATAATAAAATTCAAACTGCTTATCAAATTTTTCGTTGAACAACATTGAAAACCTCGAAAATTTAAATATTAAGATTAGCAAAAAGTTACAGAAGTTACCAATCCTCGCACAAGCGTATTAATTGCAAATACAAGTAACTTAGATAACAATGCAGGCAGATCAATAGTTTCCTTTAGCAATTGTTAGAATTTTTCTGATATGACAGTTAATGCATACATACCTAATAATACGTGTTGTGTTCAAACACCAAATAAACAGAAAAGACTAGAGGAAGTCTTAATTCGTCCATCTTTTTCCTTGTACAGTTGTGTAAAAATTAGCTTATCTAAAGTTGTAACTGTATAATACTTCAAATTTTCAATTTGAGAGAGGTGATATTAATCTTAATCCTCAGTTACAAGAGGCTTTAGGTCTCTTTGCAGTTCACAATTTGGTTGACTAGAGACAGATCTGTATCTAATATTCTGTTCAGATTGTTTGGAATTGTATTGCATTGCTTCAGGTCGTGAAATTCCAAAAAAGTATTCAAAGCTGTTATGGAATCTGTATATGTATTACTCTGTTGATGATGGTTATATTCTGCTATATTAAAATTTCAGATAATCAATGCATAAATATATTGAGTAACAAAAAGATCTAGTACTTCGAAAAATGTTTTCAAAATATCGATATGAGGTTTAAGAATATAAGTGCAAATTAGCAGTATTGTCTTAGCATTGCAAGTTAATTTTAGAGCTACCGTAACAATCGATTCATTTATAGGGGGGGGATATATGATTTGATGAAAGAGTATTTTTATAGCAAGTACAACTTGTTAATTCTGTCTTGACGATAAAGTTCTGAATTATTAACTCCTGCAGTAAGCCAGTTCACCCTAATAAAAATGATATTTTTTGATGCACAGGTATTATTATAAATTCAGTAGTAATTTAGGCCTCTAACAATCTGATAGAAAGCTAAAATTGCACCACTGGTAACATTTTGTTGGGAGATCAATAGTTTTTTTTTCAGTTGGAGTTCGAGATGCAATGTATGGTTGATTGTTAACGTGCCGTATGTAGGCAGTTGGGTCATTTAAATACTTTAAGCCATCCAATAAATTTTTAAATTCGTTTCTTTGAGTTGGAGTTCTGTCAGGCTAAACTCTAGAAGTCTGAGGAAGCCTCTTTTTTTATACTTACATGGCATCCTACCGCTGCAAAAGAAATAACCTTAACCGGTCGGGCACGATCTCCTTTCTTACCCAATCGAAAAAAGAATGACGAATGGAACACTACCGAAGCAAAAATGGATTTTAGAGTAGATTCATCACTTTTTTATTTCCGAAAAGTTGTTCAGTTTCGGAAATATTGAATACA
Organism: Ontholestes murinus; assembly: GCA_963969525.1. Lineage (NCBI taxonomy): Eukaryota > Metazoa > Arthropoda > Insecta > Coleoptera > Staphylinidae > Ontholestes > Ontholestes murinus. Next base: position 58,094,539 of record OZ018390.1, on the reverse strand, counting down.
AAGATATTGTTTTCCCTATTTTTCGGTCTTTCAACTTGCGGACTAGTGACATTTTAGATGAGGTAAGAAATCAGGTTTGGATTCTAGCAAAGTAATCCTACCAGATAGATTATTTACCAATTATCTTAGTTCCTTGTTCTTGAATTATAAGACCCGATTATTTCTAAAAGATTATTTTCAATACTAGTTATTAAAGTTTTTACTAAATTTTCTAGCTATCACATTTAACATTATCTCTATTATCTAATTTATACGAACAGCAGAGGAATTCGTCAGCTTTTATAGGTATTTTATTTAAATTGATACCACACTGCAACGGACACAATCAGCGCGCACTTTATCCACAGTCTTTTTCCTTAGCTTACAATTGTGTTTATTGAGAGAGAGAGAGAGAGAGAGAGGAGATTATGGAATTACAAGTTACTTAACTGACGTTGAGTGACTTCAGGCGGCACAATACCAAGAATAGAGTTTCACTTTGCACTGAGATAAGAGTTGTTAAGAATAATTAACAGCAGCTGATAAACATGTCCTCACGCAAAGACGTACACATATGTAATATTATTTTGAGGCATAGGAAATTAAATAATTACCATTTTCCATGAAAGATTTCAACAAGGCGGTACTCCTTGGATAAAACTTTTCCGAGATGATGGATCGAAAAATGAGGGGCAATTAAATGGCAAGATCGATCCCCAGACTTTTAGAATTTCTTATAAGGCCATCTAAAGAATAGTCTATATGTCAATACGTCGCATATTTGATTTTGGGTATTTTTTCTAAAAACATTCTTACAATTCATAATGTTTATTGATGTTATTGGCATAGTCTTACATAAGTCGGAAAGGTAGGTAATCAACTATAAATAAAGTACTGACAGTAACTATAATAGATCAGTATCAGCACTTAGCCTCGAAAAAATAAAACAAATATGAAAATATATAACCTAATACTAAATATATTTAAAACATAATTAAGTTAAAACTATAGAAGAATAAAAACGCAAATCCAAGGCAATAATAGACATTTGAAGTAAAAAGGTTAAAAATTCTCTTAAGGACTAGATCTTAGTTAAAAATAAGCACATATTAGTAAGTAAAATCGATAATGCACTTTAATAAATAAATAAATTTAACAAAAAAAATGATAAAATAGACAAAATTCGCTAAAATAAAATTAAATATTAGTTAATAAAAAATTAAAAAATTAAATTTAAGAAATTAAACAGATTAGGTAAGTATATTATAAACTAAATAACTTCATAAAATCAATAAATAAGATAAAGTTACTAATAAATACTTAAAACATAAATATTTCAAGTCTGTAATTAGATCTCAGTATTGCATTTTAAGAATTCATCCGTTGAAAAATACCTATTGGATAATCAAATGTTTTAAATCTTTGTTTAAATTGTTTAAGCGGAAGTCTTCTGTTAATTTGTTAAAAAAAATGATACCAAGGTACACCTGATTAGGATTTTGTTAGCCTTAATTTCAAAAGGCATAAATTGGTTTTATTTCGGATTTGGTGCTCATGATTGTCATGTATGGGGTAATTTTGAATATGTGTCTATATATAACATAAACATTCTAGTATATTTAGAGATGGTAATGTTTACAATCCCAACCTATCAAAAGATGATTTGCAGTCTTCTGTATAATTATATTAGCAACAATGCGAATGGTGCGCCTTTGCAATGAAAATATACGGTGTCTAATAGCTGAGTGTCCCCAAAATAAACACTATGTAATATTCTTATTGACACATTGTCGCAATGCTAGGTTGCGTAGACAAAATACATTTTTTGATAAGTTAACAGCTAATTAGTCACCATGACTATTCCATGTTAGGTTAGAATCTATGGTATATGTATTCCTAAAAATATGGTCATATCAATTTGATCGCGAAGATTCGATGATAACTGTTTAGTTTTAGATTTTGATGCATTTAAAATTAGATCATTTTTAGTACACCATTTATGACTTTGTTTTAAAGATTCCGAATTTTCTAATTTTACTTTGTCTACCGTATTTGCCACATTTATTATAGCCTCGACCGCAAGGAATAGTACCTGGCTATCATTTAAACAATTAGGTAAATCGTTAATGAAAATAAGAAATAATACTGGTCCTAGTATCGATCCTTTTAGGACCCCTAATGATATCTCTAATTCATTAGATGGTTTATCGTTTACATAAACGACTTGTTTTCTATTAGATAGATATGGCTTTAATAGTTCTAGACTATCAGTATTGAATCTATACTGATCCAATTTACATAGCAATATATTGTGCGGAACACAGTCGAATGCTTTACTGAGATCCAAAAACGAGCCTTATTTTCCAAAGAGTTGTATATAATATCACAGAGTTCTAATACTGCTGCTGTAGTTGAGCGATTTGATTTAAATTCAATTTGGTTTTCATAAAACAAATTGTAGTGTTCGAAATATTCCATCATTTGAAGCTTTAGAACTATTTCTACTATTTTGGATAACATTGGCAAAAGAGCTATGGGACGAAAGTTATATCATCTTTTTTATTGATTGGTAATATTTTTGCGTATTTCAGGCAATCTGGAAATGTAGATGATTATGTAAATAATTAATTTAGTAAGTGGATCTACTAAGATATTAGAAATATGCTTAATAATATCGGCACTAAAACCATATAAATCTGTGGCGGTACTATGCTTTAATTTCTTAATTGCATCTCCTGTTTGAATTTGTAATACAGGACAGAATTTAAATTATAAATTATTTCTGCAATTGTTTATATATTTTTTTTTCATCTCTAGACCCAATTGAAAACCTTTATTTAACTTTCTTACTATATTTCTAAAATAAACATTAAAATCATCACTAGCGATATCACAGATATTTTTATTGCTTGCATTCGTTTTAAATTAGCGTCCTTTATTGATCACTAACCACATTGCCTTCAGTTTATTTTTATATTTAGTTATATAATGATCATTGACATTTATTTTAGAATTTTTAATTGCATTTTTGTAACGTTTCCTAAAGTCATCTCTATTTTTTTCTTGTATTTAGGTGAAGGGAATTTATTACACCTCCTACAGGAGTGCATCATTTCCCTCATTTCTCTGAGGCTAGAATTTAACCACGTCGCAGTGTTTCCACGTGTATGCTCATTAAACGCTCTAAAAGGAAAGGCTCCGTTTTTATGAAAGAAAAGCTTCCACTTCTAGTTTATACTAAGTTTAGAGTCATCGACAAAATTCCAATTTATATTTGAAATAGAATTTAAAAAAAATATTTTTCCACCTAGTGTAAATGGTCTGTAATAATTTGTTTAACTCCCAGGGGGATTTGGAAGTATGTGGATACACTACATTCACCGCAATACCAGAATGATCAGTTAGGTCAGTTTCAAAACGATTTACAGTAATTAAATCTTCCTTAATATTTGTAAAAACATTATCTACGCATTTCTCGTTTCTTGTATTAGAATATACCAGCTTGGTTAAGTCATAAGGCAATCAAGTAGTATATGAACTCTATAAACAGTTTTGTTAAAATTTATATTAAAATCACCTCCTAATTTAACATGCCTGTGCTGATACTGAATTCTATCCAAAAGCGATATTAATAAATTAAAAAATATATAAAAGTCGCCTTTTGGTGTACGATAGAGACGTATGATATATGTGTTCAGATTTGGAAAATAATTACAACGAAGCTCACACTAATAGAATGAGTCACATCATTATCACTATTAATATCTAGATTTTTATCCTCATATGTCATAGAACCCCCAAATTTCTTTGCAGAAAATTGTAATTATAAGTGATTAACCATTGATATTTCACATTCGAAAGATGAAGATAACCAGTGTTCTGATATGGCTAAAAAACTGAAAACATTATCAATTAATAATGATTCAAATTCAATTATTTTGTTCCGAATAGAACGAGCATTTTTAAATAAAATATTAATATTACTTCTTCTTTACTTGGATTTTTGGGTTTTTTGCGATTTTCACTATTGTTTGCCAGTGGCCATAGTATACCCCTCATCCTGAGAATTATCAATAGAATGTGCTGTTGATTTTTTTGGTGATATTCGGTTGATCTGCATTGTGATATATGGGGTGGCCAACTTCCTTCTCTTTATTCGGTGTATGTGTTGCCGAGTCCGTGCATATCTTCACTCTGGTTGTATTTTCACTTTTGTTGACATTAGGCATAATTTCTATCGAAGCCCTACATGGCTTTACACTGGATGCAACTTCAACTTTATTGACATTGGCTGTTTTCCTTATAGAATTAATTTTTGAATTCAGCCTGTTTATTTCCTGTTCTAGCAAGTTTATTTTATCTAGCAAAAGCGAATTAGGACATTTTAGTTCACTTACGTGTTCTGTTAGGCTTATAATACCACTTTTTCAAAATCATTTATTTGTTCAATCATCGGTCTATTCATTGGACTAACCTCATCGTTGTGAATTGGAAATCACAACAAATCACAGCGTGATTTGGCTCTTTAAACACAACCAGGGTGGTATGTTTTATATACAGACCACTGAACTCCTGATTTAGCTGTATATCCGCAGGAACACATTTTTTTAACACCGGCCATTTTTTATGAATCATAAGTTATTACAATTGGCAAACAACATTATACATAATTTAGGTTTTCTTAATAACAAAAAATACAAAATAAATTTTGATGCATATTTAATTTACGGTCATAATAAGAATTATTATTTATAAAGATTACTTAAGTCTACTGAGTCTATACATGTCTTGTATTTATAAGAGACCTTCAAATATTATCTAGATTACTGATATTGCTTTAAATTTCTACTTATGTTAATGTTTAATTAATTTTTCACGGTTCCTTGTGCTTTAAGAGTTCACGAAACGATCAATTCCTCGATGAAAGTCAACTACTTGTATGAATTTATTAACGAATTATATGTTGAATATACAGTAAACAGGAATATGGATAGTTACTGACAGCAGTCTAGAAGACTACTATTTCTTAAATCTAAATCAATATCAGTTTTCATATTTGGATATAATATATTTATATTTATATAATACTATTTCTCGCATTTTCTTCATCTAATTATGATTAATATGGTGGAAAATTTAAATCATATCGACGAAAACCGTGAAATCATAAAATCAATATGCATGAAACATGTCGTTGATACTTCACTTAATAATTTTAAACATGAATGTGAAATCCACTTATACCATAAAATTTCCAATCAACACAATAACTTTTATTTATAAAAATATTAACCGTTAATATATTGCTTAATAAACCCAACAAAAATGAATGGTACATTTATATACAATAGAGTTTATCGAATTAAGAATATCAACAATACGCATTTATTTTCACTTCATCGAATAAATAATCAATGTTTATCGTATTCAATTAATTTTATACAATTTTATAGCCAACAATAAATTGCAATCGATGATGACATTTTTTTGTTAATACGTCAGATCATGATAATAAATTGCAATCGATGATGACATTTTTTTGTTAATACGTCAGATCATGATAATGACTACAACTTCAATCGGAATAACTAAGAACTAAGAATTTTCTGTCAAGATAAAAGCTGTATCTCGCAGCTTCGCGCGTTCTAAATTTAAAACCGTAATACACTGTTAATTGTCGGGCAGACACATTAGGATACTTGAGTGATCTCTGGTGAAAAATCGGTGCCATTTGAGGTTAACCAAAATATCCATTAAAACAAAAACCTGTCTAACATTAGACATGTGTTTCACTCGCACGTATTTAGATAAATATGTGAGGAAAGAATTTAAGGGCGTCGGGTCACGTGCGGCCTGTTTGTCACCGCTAAACAGAAATAAATAGCAGCTTATAGGAGTTTCCCAAATGCCTTCCTATCGGACATATGAAAAATGTTTGTTTAAGACAAAAATAAATCGCCAAACTCGCTTACATTTAAACGCTTCCAGGAATTGCTTCCGCACCGCCTATGATATATCCATTGTCTAACCAATGTCTATTTTGTTTTGTCATTCGGAATGTCACTTCGTTCTAAAATATTTGAATGTATTTAAAAATCGAATATATTTTGATGCATAAACTTCCTTAATAAAATAAAGTAAGTCTTTAAAAAGAAAATATACACTAATTATTTATCATTAATTAAATGGTAGATACCTTTATTAGTTTAATTAGATTACTTTATATCAGAATTTTATAGAACCTCGTAAAATAACTAAATTGTTCTACAAAACCTGAATATTTCCCAAAAACTACTTGCTAGAAAGGTTAACTAATAATTTAAATCAATGTAATAATAAAACATTATGATGAAATGAAAATAAAATTCGTTACTTCACTTAGGTGATATACTCAACCCGAAATTTAGTAATAATAAAACAATTGAATTGGCGGTATAATACACGCTCTACAATGTCTATTTATTTAGTATTTAACAATCGTTAATAATACCCAAACTCAACAATAACCCTCCAGTCAAACCCCGTTCCACCTTTATATCCTAATAACCAACTACCTGTGAAATCACGAACGCGTGAAATAGTTTTCAAGTCTGTCACCGATTCTTCAATTAAGGCGTGTAAATAGCCCGTAATATCGTTACCTGTGCTTTTGATAAAACTGTGACTCTGTGTCACCGGACTTGTAGCTCTTTGTCCTCGCTCTTTGGTGGTGTTGATTGATGACACCGATTATTACTCAGGGTTAACCAAAAATTATTTCCAGAAAACGCATTCCCACGAGAGCGAGTCGACACTCAGGCAGCGGTTTTTAGAAAACGTTAATGGCCAACTCGCATTCCCAATCAGGGCCGTGTGACAACGTGTTAAATGATTTGAATAGCTGCAAAGTAGTTGTCAGCAGTTTAAATGTAAACATTGGGGGTGTAAGTGTAAAAATTGAATTCTACGAAGTGAGGAGAAACCATTAACATAAATTAGTGAAGGGATTATTGTAATGAATATGACGAAGCAATTTCAGTCATATTGTAGTTTACAACAAAACATGTTTATTCCTGGACATACTTAAAATTTGTTTTTTTTAATAAACATAAACTCTATTATAATAAGTAGTAATGGCGGAGGAGTTTACATACAAAAATGTGAATCAATTATTAATTACAAAGCGACTGCCAAAAAACTCGTTTTAAGCATTACAAAATAAACAAAACTAAAATTAATCTAATCTATAAATGGGAAAACAAGTGATATCGTTTATTCCTAGGTTTATATATGGATTCTATATTGCAAGTCGGGTAATGTAAAAACATTTACAATATTTTCTTTTCAAAATTGCATACTATAATCTAATAGACACTTAACTAACGCACTTACTATGTAAACCACTAAAAATTATGTAATATATATACATATATTACAAAAACGCACGACTTAAGTTTCGACGGTTTAATGTCATTATCAAGTGAAGCAAATTAATGAAGTTCTATTTATACTAATGTGTAGTGGTTTGGGGGTAATTATTGTCGGGTAGGTAAAAGAAGGGGATTACGCATCGTTAACGGATTATATGTTTTTGAAAAGTGGCGTGTACATTAAATCTGTTTGCTCGTTAAGCAGATTAACGTGAGGATTATTACTTTCTTTGAAAATTTCGGCAGATTCGAGGAGATTAAGCTTTGTACCTTTGGTACAGTGATGTAAAATTTTTAGATTTTGGATTTTGGGAAATTCATGTTTACATTCTAAAGAATGGTTTGAAAAAGTACTACTGTTTTGATTTAACCTATACGCTCTGAATTGTTCGAAAAATCTAGTTTCGAAGCTGCGACCTGTTTGACCTATATAATTAGAGTTTCATTCGGGACACGAAATTTTATAAACACCTGATTTTTTTAGGGGACTGATTTTATCTTTTGCGTTAAATAATATATTGGACAATTTACCGCTGGCTCTAAATGCAATTCGATGATTATGTTTTTGAAAGATGTGAGCAATTTTCTCGGTAGTTTTACCGTGATAGGTGAGTGTAATGAATGATTGTGTATTGGAGTCTGGGATTTTTGGATAGATATGGGTTCTTGTGTTTGGGTATCGCTTTTTATTGATTAGATTTTGAATTAGGCTAATCGGGTATCGATTGTTTTGTGCAATCTTTAAAATTTTCTTCAGTTCTAGGTCTTATTTTTTGGGGGATAGCCGAATCGAAAATGCTCGATGAATCATTGAGTGGTATGCGGCTAGTTTATGTGACAGAGGGTGGTTAGAATTATACGGGATAGTTGAATTTATATTGGTAGGTTTTCGGTAAATTTTAAATTCAATTTTGTTATCACTGTGGATCAATGTAAGGTCTAAAAAGTTAATCTTGTTGTTCTGTTCGCTTTCAAGTGTGAATTTAATTTTTGGATGTATATTGTTAATTGAATTTAAAAATTGATCTAATTGGCGGGAAGTACCATTGAAACATGCAATTATATCATCCACATATCTATACCAAAATGAGATGTGTTGTTTTGTGAATGATAGGTTAAAAATGTTATCTTCTATATGTGACATGAACAAATCTGCCAAAAGAGGACTTAATGGGGAACCCATTGCCAAACCTGTTGTTTGTTGAAAGAACTGGTTATCAAATTGTAAATAATTTTGGTTTAAACATACTTCGAATGCCTCATATAATTCTGATTTGGTTATAATGTCTATATCAAGTTTGTCCAACATGTTTCTAATAATTTTAAGACATTCGTTTGTTGGAATATTTGAGAACATATTTGTTACATCACCCTTGCGGGGTGACTATTGACTTTAGATTTTGAGTTAGTTCCAGAGAGTTTTTAATTGAAAATTTAGAGGAAAATTTTGTATACTTTTTAAAGATGTTATTTAATTTTATTGCTAGATTTCGAGCTGGACAATTAACATATGAAACTACGGGTCTGATAGGAAGGTCTGGTTTATGGGTTTTTATTAAGCCATACAATCTCGGAGCAAGTGGATTTTGATTAATTATTTGAAATTTTTCGAAACTAGAAAACATTACTGATGTGTGTTTAAACAGATTTCTAATTTGAGTTTGAGATGAGGCGGTTGGATCTTTTTTAAGACGAACTAAATTTTCTTGATTTATAAATGCATTGATTTTTTCCTTATATTGATCCGTATCCAGAATAACAATTGAATTTGATTTATCGGCTTTTGTGATGGTTAGGGAGTTAAGTGAAGCTTTGGACTTGATAGATTTAATAGTATGTAAATCTGAAGATGATTGATTTGGTTGGACTTTTACAATGTTTGAAATTTGTGCTCTGGGAATAGAATAGAATTACCTGATACTTGGCGTAAGGGAAATTATGTAAATAGAGAAAACATTTTGGGATCATAATTTTTTCTAATGAAATATGTTTTAGGATTTCCTTAGCCAAACTTTTTTTAAATGTATGTAAATGTTTGTCAGCGCCATGCCTTAAGAACTGTTAATTTTTCAGTGATGCCGAAATTTTGTTTGGTATAATTTGAAATCAAGAAAATCAATCAAAATTTGCTGAAACTAAAGTAACAACAACAAAAAAATTGAAGCTGAACCAAACATAGTAATAGTTTGTTTTTTTATTTTATTACAATAAAGTATAACAAATTGGAAGCTTCCAACAGAAACAACATGATACTTTTTTATTCTTTATGGGAAGAGTTAAAGAGCTTTTAATATAATAACTGAACGTGGGTGTTGAGTAGAGCCATATTTTTTGATTTCCCAATTGAAAACAGCAATGATATATGTAGTGAATAAAAAGTATTTCTGAGAAAAGTTTTACGAAAATAATAATGTAGCTACATACATAACATTCTTTTATAAATTGTTGCTCGATAATATGGTTAGGCGACAGTTATGAATTAACATTATAGCCCTCGTAGCAAGGTTCATTTATATTGACACAGTGTGCATTTCTTATTTTTAAAATTAAGCTTTTAGTGACATGTAGTTCACCTGGATTGGGCATTTACTCAATGCCTCTTTTGGGTTTTCCGTTTAAACTTCTCAATATGGAAAACACATTTGCTTTCCTTATTTGTGCATGGATGCTGTATCTTAAAAACCGCTACGTATTTTGAACTAAAAGAAGAGCATGATAAAAATAATGAATGATTATTATTATCGGTTATTATCGAAATTTTCACCTTAGAAATCCTTTCAATTTTCATTTATTTGTTTTTCAACAACGTGATACATATTTCGTATTTTTTATTTTTTTATTCTCTCTTCTAATAAGTTCGAATTTATTTTTTGTATGAGGGTCATCCGGAAAGTGGCTTGAGAATATTAAAAAAATATATAAGAAACAATAATAATAATATATACTAACCAATATTAACGTGAGATTTATAAAGAACATAACTTAAAATATTTCTCTTCTAAGTCATCTCGCAAATGTAAGTATTTGTCGTAACGTGTGACAAGTTTTTGTATCCTAGCTTCATAGTACTCTGCCGCCAGTTTACTGACAAACGTAATCATGACATCTTTCAGTTCTTCATCTCTCTGGAATTTCTATTCTCCTAAAAAGTTGAGTTTTGTAAACAGATAGTAAACTAAAGGAGTCAAATAGGTAATTGTGGAGGCCTCTACTTTGTGATACATTCTTATTAATAAATGATTTTAAATACCTTTTTATATATCACACACTTTTATTTTTAATGTGAAAAATAAAAGTGTGTGGTATATAATTAACTGAAGCCTAATGACCATGCACAGCGAAGCGAGTTCATTGAATGGATCATTGAACGGCGAAAAGTGGTTGCTAATTTTTCGAGCAAAATAATCCTAAGCATAAAGCACATTTACACCTTGATGGTTTTGTTAATCGCCAAAATTGCTGTGTTTGGGGTTCAGGGAATCCACATGTGATTGTCGAAAAACAAACTGTTTGGTGCGGGTTTTGGGCCGGAGGCATCATTGGACCATATTTTTATGAAAATACGGCTAGTCAAGCAGTGACTGGTGTTCGATATCGTAACATGCTCTTACAGTTCTTTCTGCCGAAATTGGATCATAATGATGTGTCCAATATGTAATTTCAACAAAACGCTGCCACGTGCCATACAGCCTGTGAAACAATTCAATTACTGCATAAGATATTTCCTGGTGTACTGTCGCGTTTTGGTGATCAGAATTGGCCCTCTAGATCGTGTGATTTAACACCACTAGATTTCATTTTATGAGGTTATTTGAAATCAATGGTCTATATCAACAAGCCCACAAACATCCAGGAGGAAATTAAACGCTGCATTAATGAAATTCAGCCAGTTTTATACAGAATGCTCATGGAAAATTTCAAAAAAAGAAGAGCGCGTATGTGCCAGCAAACGGCTTTGCTGTTTTTTACAAATTACTCATATTATTTTTCTATCGAATTATTTGTTATACAGGGTGACTGACGAAAAACCTTTGGTGCTGTATCTCGCTTATTTTTGATCCGATTTGAATAAATAAAACATCAAATTAAATGATTTTTAAAAGACTTTAATATGAACTGTACTGATATTTTTTCTTGCATCCAGTTTTTGACAAAAGACGATCAACTTTTTTTTTCAAATTGCCCTATATATATTTTGTACTGATCCGCGAGGAGATTTTTTTCTGAATCTAAATTTGTAAACGATTTTATCCATTCATCAAACCAAAGTCTTAAATTTCTTTATTGCGTCACAAGAGTATTGCAATGTACAAATGAACTTATTCTAACTTAAAACTAACCTATATTTACCCTCCCAGGATTTAGGAATACGGTGGTAAGAAAACAACCCGCTAATTTAAAACTTTATTCCGCCCTCACAACAATTACTCCCCTTAATATTATTCCTCTTCGTTATGAGCAGCTACTAACAGCTACTCGATCCACCGTTAGCTTCTTGAGCTTGCCCTTTCTTCTCTTCTTTTCGCTCTTCACTCTTCTTGCTTGTGGTAACGGATACGTCACCAGTAGCTACTCAATCCACCATTAGTGTACTCTACATATCCGTTCTCTTCTTCTTCTCCCTTCTTTCTTCTGGTACGCCCATGCATCGGTAGCTACTCAGTCCACCCCCGATTTTGCGCATGGTCGATTTGCTTCTTCTTCATTCTTCTTTCTTCCACGTACATGTCGCCGATAGCTACTCAATTCACTACCCGCTGTTGACATGTCGGTTTCCTCTTCATGCTTTCTTCACTCTTCTCGTTTGTTCATGCCACCGGATGCTACTCAGTCCACACCCGGTGTTCTTTGCATCTTCGGTTGATTGCCACCAACGGCTACTCGATCCACCATTGGTTTACCTGGCATGTTGATTTCCGCGTTTATTTTGCCGCTGCCTTAATACCATTTTTGTCGTCGATTTGTATTTGAAGTGAGCCCGTGCGTACAGAAATCCCCACAAGAGCACGTAATTTAGCCCGGTTTGAGTTTATCTATTGATTCCGCGAACGATTTGAAAACTTTCCAAAATGCGTGTTCTCTTCTTAAATTTACCAACTCATTATAATTATCGGGCCACTTTAACCCAGCCATAACTAGTTCCCCATGGGCCCTGTCTCGTTGTTCCTGTGTAAGTGAACATGAAAACATTACGTGTTCCTCGCTATCTATCCCACCTCCGCATTCGCAGCTTTCTGTATCTGTTTTTCTTACCTTTTTTAAGAATTTATTAAAATTTCCATGCCCTGTCATTAACTGTGTCATTTCCGCGGTTATTATAACTGTAACGTCTTGTCTTTCATATACTGTCCTGAAAAAATTAAATGTAGTCCTTCCCTTTGTCGAATTTATCCACGTATCGTTCCACCTAGTTTTTATTTCCTTCTGAATTAAATTTTTCGCGTAGGAGAATGGCGCTTTACTATAAACACATTGAATATCTCCCGTAATTGCTCCTGCGGCTTCCTTCGCGAGTTTGTCTGCTCTTTCGTTCCCTAGAGTCCCTACATGTCCTTTAGTCCAAAAGAATTTAATTGATTTTTCGCGCATTTCTTTAAGTAATTGATCTATTTCTACCATTAATTCCGTTGGTTTATGCATTGATCTAAGTGCATGAAGTGCCGCCTTAGAATCAGATATCACGTGCCATTCTCCGCTAATCTGTTTATTAATGTAGTCGACCGCGGCCCTAATCGCTACTAACTCACTTTGAAAAACAGTACATTCTTTGCCCAATCTATAGTTCATATTATTTATTTCTTTTCCGTGCTTATAGATCACTATAGCCGCGCCGGTGCCCTTTTCTGTTTTTGACCCATCTGTATAAATTACGTTTTCCGCATTAAATTCTGAGCCTACCTCTTCGAATCGTATACCGCGTTCTATGGCTGGGTGAGTTGGTCCTTCCTTTCCCCGTTTCTCAATATCTACACTAATTCCGTTATTTTCATATTCTCCTATTTTCTGTACCCTCCACAGTGAACTAGCCTTCCGTACCTGTTCCTCTATGGGTATAAGATCCCCGATAACTAATGCGGCCTCTGTCGAGACGGTTCTGTACGCTGCTGCCGCCCCTATCGCCATGATTCTCTGTGTTGAACGCAGTTTTAGAATGTCGCGTGCCCTTAAATGGTTTCCCCATATCGCCGCCCCATATGTGATAGCCGGTTCAATTGCACCTAGATAGATAGTTCTTGCCGCGTCCCTTGTTAATCCCCACTTTAATTTACAGACTACTCGCATTTGTTGAGCTACTTTCCGCGCCTTGTCACAAACGTATTCGATGTGCTTTTTCCAATTTAACTTTTCGTCAATTACAATTCCTAAGTATTTCATATTTTCCGCGCAATGAATATACGAATTTCCCATTTTAAATGTAGGTTTCCGCTGTTTCGCCTTTTTCGCAAAGAAAAGTGCCTGTGTTTTGCCCGCATTAAATTCTAATTTAACCCTCTCGCCCCAGTTTTTGATTACTTCGAGTGCCTCGTTGACTGTCCTGATTAAACCATTAGTCACTCTGGACCTTGCTAATAAAATCGTGTCGTCCGCATATGCTATTATTTCACAGCTTTCTGGCAGAAAACCAAAGTCGAGAAATTGAGGATTAAAAAAAAAAAATCAAATACCTATAGTAAACAATATACAGAGCCTATTCCAAATGTCAAAAGTGACAGTGTCAGTCATTGGTACAATACTGCAATGATTTTTAATAATTTCATAATAAAAATGTTGCAAGATTTCAAAAACTGAAAAACGATTTCTGTAGAAGCACAAAATTCTAGTACAGTGTTTGAAATATTGCAACATTTTAATTATGAAATAATTAAAAATCGTTGCAGTATTGTATCAGTAGCTGTCACTGTCACTTTTGACATTTAAAGTATATTGTTTACAATGGATAATTGACTTTTTATTTATTTTTTTAATCCTCAATTTCTCGACTTAAGCTTGATGTATGATAAATTTGTCTACAATTTAAATTCAGAAAAAAAATCTCCTGGCGAATCAATAAAAATATATATACAGTGCAATTTAAAAAAAAATGTTGATCGTATTTTGTCAAAAACTGGGTGCGAGAAAAAATAACAGTTCAGATCCTATGAAAGTCTTTTAAAAATGGTTTAATTTGATGTTTTATTTATTAAAATCGGATAAAAAATAAGCGAGATACAACACCAAAGGTTTTTCGTCAGTCACCCTGTATATATTTTTTAAAGCCTAAATTACCTGTCGCCTAAGTAAAATTTAAATTTTTTAGAATAAAAAAATAGAATTTTATATACAGCTTTGAGATAATACTCTCAAACAATTTTAAATATTATTCTTGTTCTAAAGGACTTAGTCAGAGGAGTAGTTCTTTCAATAAGTGAATTGTTTTGTAGTCTTAGTAAGACTCATTGTTTTAGAATACTAAATGATTTTTAAATTATTTAAAATGTTATTTTAATAAAATATTGGATTTTTGAAACATATTTGATAAACTAGATAAAAATAAATACGGTTAAGTGAATAAAATAATATTGTTAATAATAAAAAGCAATGATATAAAAATTTATATAACAATATACTGTATTTAAATAAGGAGTTAGATCTAAGTGTTGTCAAGATCATGACATTGATGATATTGATCTAGAACAATTGTGATAGTCACAAAATATTGATTATGTTTTTCGTAACTTAAGGTACCAATAATACATACTTTGGTTTCATTACGTTGACTGTCGTTATCATTTTTGTAGCGATTAAAAATTATGAGTCCTAAACCATCCTTAAATACGAAAAACTTATTTGAGAAAATGTGACAACATGACAAATAATTTATTGGAATTAATTTATAAGAATGTATAAAGTTATATTAAATATTAATGACAAACTCGCCAAGTACTGTAACAAAGTTCTTGAGTTTTTTTACTTATGGAAAATATTTATCATGGTTATAATTATAATATTTTTCATATAAAAAGAATTTTCTGCTTCTTTCCTTTTTACTTTCCCCATATAGAGAAAGTATCATTTTCATGAAAATTTTTTGAATTTTTTTTTAACGGAAATATCCATTTGATTTCCCCTGAGAAGATTCCATTAATTTCTTGAAAATTGTTTGTGTCTGTG
This sequence comes from Ontholestes murinus, assembly GCA_963969525.1. NCBI lineage: Eukaryota > Metazoa > Arthropoda > Insecta > Coleoptera > Staphylinidae > Ontholestes > Ontholestes murinus. Next base: position 58,079,000 of record OZ018390.1, on the reverse strand, counting down.
TGTGTGTGTCTCGCAGGCCGCTGTATTTCAAAAACGAATGATCCTTCTAAGGTGAAACTTGAAACTAAAGGTTTTATCGTTAAAAGCTGGAACTGGAAAGCTTTTGGTAAACATTCTTACACCGGAAATTAATGTCTACTCGAGACGGTTTTTTTTCAGATATTTTTATAAATATGAAATATATTGCATATCTTTTCAAACAAAACTTTTATTAAAACATATTTTTCCTAAATTCTTAACTTGTGAGAAAAATTATAAATTAAAATATTTTCTGCCTATTACTAATAATCTATAGGAGTTTCATGGAATTTATATAACAATTAATTGTAAGGAATTCAAAATTGAGCAAATCATTAAGAATAGCATTTTTGCGAAAACGTCATAGTTTTCGAGATAAATATAAGGAAAGTACTATGATGGTCACATCACCATTGTTTTTTTTCCTTCCTTACTTCTCTTGCTATTTATCCTTTTCTGTTCTTCTATTCTTATCATCTCCTATCTTATCTTACTTCATCAGTTTAATACATTAAATAATAATATTATTTCTCAATTTAGCATTCCTTATACTTTTCTTTCTTAATGAAGAGTACAGTTGCGACCGTTACTACATGGTAATCGATACTTACTCTGAATTGAAAATTCACAATATTTTAACTTTAAATAATTATTACTATTTGTGGTTTGTTTTCAAATGCGCTACGCTGATGAGAATAATATAGATCGAAACCGGTCAGTGGCTGTTGTTAAAGGGAATAAAAATTAATATTTCTAATGGATTTGTTTTACTTTTTGTGTCAGTTGCTTTTCTACATTAGAATATACATTATATGTCGTAATGATATAATTCTCTAGTACTTTATCTGTAACTTATTTTAAATTATTAATTAAAGCGTTTATTAGAATATTTTGTTAGACTAAACAATTTTTATGAAAGTTAAATTTTAAAAAATCTGAATTTTTTGAATATTTTGCGGACTTTGAAAGGAATCTTGAATCAATAATTATCCATACGATATAGTAATGAATAATTGATTAGGATAGGTCAAGAGTATGCTACAGAAAATCAGATTAAGGTAAGGTAGCAAGAATTAATATTAAATAAATTAACTCTGTTAAATAATTGGTTGTCGTGTTATTTTTACTTTTTTCTGAAATAATACATATTATCTGTTATAGGTTATAGTTCCTAGAAGGGGCCTTAATATGGTTTGCGTTGGAGGATGTTTTTATAAAGTTTAAAAAAATGTCTGATTCTGTCGACTGTTAAATCATTTTAGTCTTATTCAAATTTTTATTAATCTGTTTTATCCATCATAATTATTTTAGTTTTATATAATTTTTTAATGCTTAAACATTTTTTTATATTAAGAAATTTATTTCTTGTGAAGTAGTTATTATTTCAAGCTAATTTAAAAAAGTTTTTCTTTTTCTGCTCTTTAATAAAATAAACCCGAGTTGTTTTCCATATTTTTTTTATAAATTTAGTTTGTTGTAAAATTTTAACTCTTTCAAATTATTATTTTTTAGCTGATCTAAAAATATTAATATTTGTTTTCATAAAGAAATTTTCTATTGTCCTTTTTGTAATTTTTTTATGTAACTTTGAAACTGCATTTGACTAGTTTTAGTTGTTACTCTTCAATTTTAATTTTTTAAATATTTCAATCGAATTTGAAACAACTCTAAAAAACAGTTTCCAAATATTTATTTTTGTTTGCAAAATTTCAATTGTCTTTGGTAACTTGTTAATGATTTCACTGATTTTTTTTTAAGGAAATTCTTATAGTTTTCAACTGTTTTTAGTAAATTTTTATTTGTTTCTGCAGTGTTTTTTCCTTATTTTTTCAAATTAATGTTTTTTCTTATAAAATATCGACTGCAGTTTTTATATCTGCTTTTTTTAGAAAGTTTTAAATAATTTTATTAAACATAAACATATCAAAGTTTGAAATATTTTTGTTTCGTTTTTTTATTGTCCTTTTTTAATTTAAACAGTTCTTATATAAATTTTTAATAGTTTGTTTTATTTTTAACTGTTTTTCTGCGTGGCAAATCATCGTTGTTAAATTAACATTTCAATTCAATTTTAAAAGAATTTGATACAAGTTTCAATGGTTTTTACCTTTTTATTGGAATTATTTAAAAAAATATGACACGAGGTCAAAGATCACGTGTTGAAAAAAACAGTTAGAATCAATTTTCTCTAAAACATTCTTAAGCAAGGAAAAAAACTTATTTTTTGATTTTTTTGTAAATAGCTTTCAAATGTTTTTACTACATCCTAATATAATTTTTGTAACATTTCAACATTTCAGGTGATTTTTAGTAAATTTTGATACTATTATCTTAGAATGATTCAATTGTTCTTCAGAATGGAAATAACAATCAATTGTATTACACAAAATTATTAGATTTATTGGAATTATTCAAAACAAACGCCTCGCGAAGCCAAAGGCTCCACGATCACGTATTAAAAAAAAGTGAATCATTGTTCTTTAAAACATTTTTAAGCATTTTTTTGCAAAAAATGTTTTTACCATATCCTCATATATTATTTTTTAGTTTTTAAATTTTCAAGCGATGTTTAGTAAACAAAAAAACACTTAAAAACTGTTCTGTGTTTCAATATCATGGTAGAATTTTAAAATACAGGAATAAAAATAGTTGAAACAAATATGTAATAGGAATCCCTAGATTTCTTTTTCGCGTTTCTACGAAACTATATTTTATATTCAGTCCTTTTTTATTTTGACATTACTTAATTATTATATTTTTGAGATTTTGGGTTAGTCAAAGGTATTTATTTTTTTTATTTATTTTAAAAATAGCATTTATGGTAGTTCAAGAAATTTTATATTTTCTAAGGTTTTTGAAAAACCCACCCGGTCAGTAATCATTGTACCCCTTTGAAAGTGATAAGCAATTCTCAAAACACGTCAAGAAACTGATAAATTAATTTTGAAACCAAAGTAGTATTTAATTTCGAAACCCACCCCTGTGATAATGATTTGTCATTTCCTTCAAATACTTTTAAAATTCCACAGGACTTCCTAAATTTCCTTTTCAAACTAAACATGTAAATTTTATTGAGTTATATTTTAATATGATTTTACAATACTCTCAATTTTCTTAATGATTTTTTTTCATTTTCTGTTTTGGAGAATTTATTGTTAATCTTCTAGATTCTTTTATTGCACTTTAAGCTTCGATTTAGTTTTGACTAAATATATTGTTATTCTATATTTAAAACTAATTTTTTTAACGGAATTATAAATTAATAAGCTTATTTATTCTGTTTTCGAATAAGAAATAAATGTATAATAAGAGTATATATTTATGGCTTGATTGTATTATTTAATCTGGTTTTAATTATTTTTCGCATAACGAAATAAAACGACACAATAATACCGAATATACAATAAAATTGAACAATATTAATTATTCATAGGAAAATATATTCGAAAATACACATTATATTATTAAACAGGTGGACAAAAAATAAATATTTAAATTAAAATTGATATGTGAAATGCGCCGTGAAAATAATAAATTTTCATGATAATTAGTGAATAATTAAAATAGGAAAAACCTGCCGAAAACTAAAATTGAAATTTTCATAATTATATATGCGTAAATAATTGATTTAATGTATTAAAACAAATACTCGAATGAATCCGATAAATATAAATTTCTACGAATTGAAATGTCAGCGTTTTCATTTAAAATCGTTCCATCAATTATGGCTTAAATGAAAATACTAATCAATTAAAATAACTTGAAGCGCAATAATAAAATCTGTCCGCCATTTCATTAAATTAATTTATTTTATACATTATAATGGAATTTAAGTGAATATTCATAGTGTTTTATTTAAATCCGGCTTTTCAATTTACATAAACATTTTATTATATTTATATAATTTTTATGCTTTAAATATATTTATTATTATATTCAAACGATTTGTTTTAAATATGGAATGTACTTATATTACCGAGTATAATTGGATTATCCTAAACCACCATCATTAGCTCTAATAGTGAACGATAAGAGTGCATTAAGTCTCATCATTTTATAAACTTTGACTTCACTTTTTATAAGGACTAATGGCCGTATTTCAACCGTCCTTATCGCGCCAATATAATAATGATGCTTTTAATTGAATCATATTACGTGATTTACGAGTAACCGAGTGTAAAAGAGCATGCCGGTCATGAGATACCATCAATCTATAAGCAATAAATTGCTTCGGTGCATTAACACGTTACAAATCTATCTCGGTGGAAGATAGGAGAAAAATTAAGCACTTATCTCCTGTGTTGATTATGTATGGCAGTACTTGAATGTGTGATGATCTGTCCTAACATAAATTCACTATTATAATGTAAACTACTTAGTTTATATTTGTTGACGCCGATGTGAGATGTGTCTTTATTAAGTGCTGACTCTTAAACGGGAGAGATAAGTAATCGTTAACTTAAGTAGAGGTTGGTGCTACTGACATGAAACATACGCGGTGTGTCTGATGCAAGAATAACTCGAGATGTGTTGTTGCTGCGATGTTTTAGTAAACAAATCTAGTAATCAACTAATCATCATCTAAAATTAAAAATAATTAAATAACATGAAATGAGAAATTTCTTCATCGATTGTTCAAATTACTTTTAGTCAGTTCTAGGTTGAAATTGTAATTATAAAGATTAGTAAGTGACATCTGTATTTAATATTGTAAATTATGCCTTAGTTGTTCATATTTATAATAATTTTAATTTTAGCGTTTTAGAAATACATAGTTGTAATAAATCTATAAATTAATTAAGGTTATACGTGTTTTCTTTCGGTTTATTTGTAATTGTGTGGAAGAAAGTAAAACAGTTATCACGCACAATATAAAATGGGCGAGTGTTTTAAGCGGTAAGGAACATCCATTACAATCAGCAAGAAATTAGCATTCCGAAAAGCGGCTTCCGCGGCTCCGGAATTTAATTATACACAATTCAGTGATGTAATATTTATGTATTTATTTAAATGCGATGGTAATCCCTTGGCCAGGAGGAAACCGATGATGAGGGGAACAGCTTTGGGCTGGGGTTGCTTACTTAGCGAGTTTCCAAAACCGACACTATTATACCACCGAAGTGGAGGAGGAGGGGGAGCGGAGGAACGAGGAAGGAGGAAGAGCCTGTTTACGGTCGCCAAACTTAATGACATTTAAAGATACCTCAGGGGGATTTAACCATTTACTTCAACCACCGCCCCTTCCTATTTCGCTTCAATAAAATTTATAATTTCAATTTATTATCGGTACGCTGTTATCTTACTTACATTCAATGTACATACTTATAAGGTTAATTCTACAGGACGTAAGTCTTAAACATCGGATTTTTTTCTTAAAGATTTACTCTTTATAAAAAATCCTTATATTTGCTAATCAATATTTACTGGCCAAAACTATGTTCCTTCAATTTAATTTTTTGCTTCTTCTATATTACTCTTCTTCTTCCAATTGTGCTTTAGAGAGCATGACATAAGGCCCCATAAAATTTACACCAGCAGTGCTTAATAGTTACTTTTGTGTTATAATGCGATATTATTGGTAGGGATGTCTTAATATATGTATACTACTTTTAAAATTTATAGATTTTACGACGAAAATCTTTAATATTATTTAGAATAATATTTATATTATTTTAGAATAATAATACCAGATACTGTTTTTAGCCTCATCATAAGAACAATTCGATCAAATCTATCTATAGTATTTCAAGCCTATAGCGTTTGATAACTTAATTTCTTTCTAAAAACAAATCTTCCCCTATTTTTCGATTACCCTAATCTGGTTCCTCGTTTGTGTACTCTCTCTAATTCAGGACATCTTAATAAGTATTTTCGGCGACTTGTTCCGAGCTTAGTATGCGTTGGTTTAATTCAGAAATTAAAAGATGCCGCACGTGACGGTGGAAGGGGAAGCCTGATGATGAGTCGGAAGAGTGTCCCGGCCATGTAAATCGCTTCATTAGCGCAATATTATCTAAAATTGCAGCAGTTTCTGGAGCGTGAATAGCCGGCCATACATTAGCGCCCGTGTAGTATGCCCTTTATTAACGCTGCGCTATGTTCGAGCTTCCAATATCTTTAAGTTTACGATGTCGCTGGAATGTCATATCACTGGTTTTTATGAATTTAAATGAATGTTGTACTTTGAGACTCAATTTTTAGATAATTGAATCCGAAATGGCCGCTTTTACGAGTGTGTTTATGGTCGTCCTCTCTCTTGCGATGCGGATTATTAAAGGGCCGCGTACATGTCTTCCAGACGTCTTTGTTTTACAAATTTATTTATATATATATTTCTCACATTTCTCCTACTTGAATATGATTACTGTACTAGATATATGTTTGTAGTTAATTTATCAAATGTCTTCATTAATTAGAAATCAATTAACTAATAATTTATGATTGGGTAAAAATTATGACAAAAATCTAGCAGAAATAATTTAAGTGAAGTATTAAAAAACCAAATATGGCACATATTTATAAAGCTAAAGAAACTGTTAAAATTAATTTGTACACTTACATTCTTGATTTAGAAGACGTACACCAGCAGCAGCCTTAAGACAACAACAAACAAATTATTTCATTAAGGCAGCTTCCAAAATTGGATTTATGAGAAACAATGATTAAATTTCTTTCAGAAAGGAGTTTCAAAGCTTTTGAATTACATAAAGGTAATCATAATTAATCAATAAAGCACTTTTTATTCTATAGATATATATTTTGAATACAAAATAATCGTTATTTTTGGCTACGTCATATATGGTATTGTGTTCTGCCTGTTGATGATCTGCAGTTGATAAGGTTCGTTAGTAGTAGTGAGTGTTTTATTTATGATGATTGAAATGAGTTATTCAGTACAATAGTGTCGGTAATTTCCTAAATATAGAATAATATAATAATTGGATCAGCAGTTGGATGGGTTACCAGTACAATTCATCATTGGGATACAAGTAATGGTACTTTAAAGTGACGGAAGCGATCCTTTAAAGTAACAAGCTCATTTACATACACAAATACTGAAATAACACGGCAGAAGGACCACGTGGTCTATAACCAAACACTACTACTACTCCTATAATAATCGGCGAAATATATTTTGACAGTTTTGTCTGTTTCCTAATAATTAGGTTTTATAGTTCATGATAAAGCTCTTTTATAAATATATTTAATTATTGATAGGAGCCAACTCGTATATAAAAAACATCGTCAAATTATTTGGGCCAAAATAATATACTTCTGTGCATCTATTTTTTTTTTCTTTTTGAGTGATTCCATCAGGTTTTCTGCACTCTATAGGCAATACGTCTTCATGGGCGTAAAATACTAAATAATTTTGCGATAAGAAGACATATATTTATAAATTTTTAGACGGGATCGACTACCAACGAAGAGAGATCAGCAAAAAACTGGGAATATATTATCACAATTCTGGAGGAATTCGCACCAAAATTAGTGAAATAATGCATGCTGTCAATTTAAGTAATTTTGATGTAATTATTATAGTTGAAACTTGGCTAACCGATAAAAGACCGTAACCTAACAAGTGAGAAATCTCGCGGGGGTTGTATCCTTATTGAGGTTCATAATTCTATTATATCACAGGAACTATTAACACTCGAATGTTCTATTGAACAATTATTTATTTTATTAAAAGTGCGTTATTCTAAAAAATAGTTGTAGGTGGAGTTTACACCCCCCTAATGCCCCTTTAGATAAATATAAGACACACTGAATCAGTAGAACATTTAGCGCATTCTGATTGTGAACTTATCATTTTCGGTGATTATAATTTACCAAATGAAACCTGGAAAGATGGCGTTTGTACATCTACAGGAAATAATGAATGTGTTAACACAATTATTGAATCATTTTCTTATTTAAATATGCTTCAAATTAATCCAATACCCAATATACCTAATACCTAATATAATAATAAGATCCCCTTTATTTAGACTTCTCTACCTTACACAATATCTTCATTGGTTTGGCAAATGATAACATCTCTGATAATTGCTTGCATCATTATGGTTATGAACTTTCATTTTTTGTTAATTATATCGAGTCGAATTTAAATTTTACTGAAGTCATTTATAATTTTTCAAAGTGTAATTATGTGGAAATATAAATAACAACCTGACAAATGTTGACTGGAATTAATTGCTGGTGAGTGATGACATCAATTTAATGGTAATTTTTTTTACAATGTACTGCATTTTGCAATTGCGATGTATGTTCGACGTGTTTTACGTGTTTTTCGGTTTATTTGTAATAATTAAGCAAATTAGATCCTCAAGTTATCCTAAGTTGTTTGACAAGAACTTAATTAAGTTAATAAAGCAGAAAAAAATTGCTCAATTTAAATATAAAAATTCTGAAGACTACAATGATTTCGGGAGCAATGTTCTGTATTAAGTAAACAACTTTGTGTTCGTTATTACTTTCCCTATATAGAATATATGTATGTTTGTAAAGTGTAAATAAATGATTATTACTTTCCCTATATAGTATATATAGGGGAGTATTGTTTTCGTGATTTCTTTTTCATATTTTTTTTGCGGAAATATCCGTTTTGGGCCCCCCGAGTCCATTGCACTAATTTCTGGAGAAAAAAAATGTGTCTGTGTGTCTGTCTGTCGGTGGGCGCTGTATATCAAAAACGAAATATCCTATTGGGATGAAACTGTAAACTTAAGGTTTTATCGTTAAAACCTGGAACTGAAAAGCTTTTGGTGAACATTCATAGACCGGAAGTGGATGATTACTCGAGGCGTTTTTTTGTTTTTTGGTAATATTTTTCTAAATATGAAAAATTTTAAAAAATGGTTCAAACAAAAGTTAAAGGGGATTGTAAACTGAACAAGTTTTATTTGAATATTGTTTTCATAAAATTCTTAACTTTCAAGAAAAATAATAAAAACTGAAAATTTTGATATTTTTTGCTAATTGCTAATAAACTATTGAAGTTACATGAAACTTCTATAACAAATAGTTATAGAGAATTTAAAACTGAACAAATTATTAAGAATAACTTTTTTATTTTAATATGAAAAATATTAAATATTTAAAATATTCTCGAGGGTTCCTTCAAAAATTCTTGCTCATAACAAGTATTTCATTGATTGAATTTAACATTGATTTCCCACCCAAAATATACAATTACATAAATAAAGATTGACGATGATTTCTTATAATTTCATTAATATTTTTAGGTTTTGTTTTATTGGAAACTTAATGGCGATCAGTAACTAAAATTACCACAGTACATGTCGGTCCTCTATTCGACCTTTCAATATTTAAAATATTCTTGAGGGTTCCTTCAAAATTCTTGCACATAATAAGTAATTTATTGATTGAATTTAACATTGATTTTATTCAGTTAATAAAAGTTTTTTAAGTAAAATAAAGCATATATTATACTGATTGGAGGGTGGGATAGTGACCACCCACCCACCCTACATATATATTTGAACATAAACTAAAACGATGATTTCTTATAATTTTATCAATATTTTTAGGTTTTGTTTTACTGCAAACCTAACGATGATCCGAAACTAAAATTACCAAGTATGTACATCTAGGGCGGGTGGGTGATTTCTATTCCACCTTTGAATACTTAAAATATTCTCGAGGGTTCTTCAAAAATTTTTGCCCATAAAAAGTAATTCAATGATTGAATTTGATTTTGATTTTATACAGTTAATAAAAGTTTTATAAGTAAAATAAATTTTTGTGTATAGTTGATGGAATAAATAACTATGGTAATTTCAGTTACTGATCGCCCTTAAATGTCCAGTAAAACAAAATCTAAAAATATTAATGATCCAAACCACCCTACAAATAATTCTCTGCTGGTTTTCAGAGGTTTTCTAATGAATTATTTCCCCAAAAAATTCTTTTTCAGTTACTGATCGTCGTTAAATTTCTAGTAAAACAAAGTCTAAAAATGTTGATGATCGAAACCACCCTACCCTGCAAATAATTCTTTGCTGATTATTAGACGTTTTCTAATGATTTTTTCCCCAAAAATTCAATTTGTGTTTATACAACAATTTTCAAATTTGTTTATTTATTGTAAAATTCCACCTTTTAGAAGTTTACAGCTGTTTTTTTAACAGATTTTCAATTGTTTTTATACTTTTATTACAACTTTTTATCAGTTTCTTTATTATTGTTTATTATTTGGAAAAGAAAATACTGCAAATTTAAAGAAATCATGCAGAGAGAAATCTTTAAAATTTTAGAAACTGGGAACAATCGTTTGAAATCTAGAGGAAATTCATGCAAATTAGAAAAAGATACTGCAAAATTAGAGAAGTTCGCTACATATATTACTATTACATTTTTAAAACTAGGGCCAAAATTCCCTGAAAGGAAATTCTAGCAAATTCGAAGAGAAGAAAAAATTTCAAAAAACTTTAATAAAATCGTAAATCAATTTAGATTTCAAAAAGAATTCACAATTAAAATTTTGAATAAAAAAATTCATTTCGATAAAATAATTTTCTTGAAGAAATTTGAAACAATTAAATATTTCAATAGTCCAACAAATATTTAAGTAAATTCTCTTGCCAATTTAGCAGTGTTTTTTTTAATGAGAAAACTCTTGAAAAATATTATATACCCATCCACATACACATGATAACTTTAAATACTAATCGTAGAAGGTTTTGCTGCTTACAAAACAGTAAAACCTTGTATGTAATAAAAAATAAAACAAAATCAAAATTTAAGTTCAAATATAAATGTCTTTTTTATAGCTAATCTTATCTAATTTAGATTTAAAGTCTGCCCACCCATCATGTATCAAATTTTTGCTAATTTGTTCATTCCTTTACTTTTTTTTAATGTATTTTTTTATTGTAATTAATTTTATTTGAAAACGCGAGATGATAAGAAGTTAACGTTTATATGTATATGTAGGGTGGGTGGGTGGCCTCTATCCCACCCTCCAATCAGTAAAACATCATCAAAAATTATTTGAAAAAGTTGTTTGAATAAATCTATTAAAATATGCAATAATGTTATGTTGATTTACGTTTTACAACTCTTAATTAAAACCCTCGCTTATGGTTTACTAACTTCTCAAACAAATGTTAAGGACAATGAAAAACTCAACCATTTTTATTAAAAATGTTTTTCATAATTTGCGAGACAAAAATTAATAATTTTGACATTTTTTGCTTATTGCTAATAAATTATAGGAGTTAAATGAAATTTAAGTAATTAATTAAGAATAAAAAATTGAGCAAATTATTGAGAATAGCCGTTTTGCGTAAACCTCTTAGTTTTCGAGAAAAATATAGGGAAAGTATTATGGTGGCCACATCACCATTTTTGTAATCGTGTTCAAGTTAATATAAAAAGTAATTCTTCGCACGTTTAGAAATTTATTAATAAAAGGAAAAATGAAACTGGTGTACCTTTTTCAATGACTTACAATGGTAATATTTTATCAAATGGACTGGGATAGTTAACTCCTTTGTTAATTTCTTCTCTGAAGCCTATCGTAATATTATACCTTATAATGAATTTAATGAGAATTTTACATTATCGAAGACCGTGAATCCTGCAAAAGTAGTTATTTCTCTACAAGAAGTATATGAATAATTGATATTACTTGGTAATAATTTTAATGTAGTCCTGATGGAATTCCTGGTCATTTTTTTTTGCAAATTGCGTATGTTCATTGGCTAAGCCAATCCATAAATTGTTTCAGTCATCAGTTAATAACTCTTGCTTTCCTGATACATGGAAGAATAGCTACATAAATCCTATTTTTAAAAGTGGCGATCGCAAAAACATAGTTAATGATCGCGGTGTTTCTTTGCAATCATATATACCTAAAGTTTTAGATAAACAAGTAGCACATCAGTTAGCTTGGATGTCTAAACACGTAATTAGTAGTCAACAACATGGGTTTTTGGAAGGCGAGTCAACAATAACCAATTTGTTAGAATTTAAAAACATTTTAATAAATTCTTTTTCCGATCATAGGCAAGTAGATACGATTTATACTGATTTTTCGAAAGCCTTTGATCATGTACAACATAAAGTTTAAATCGAAAACTTGAAGCTTTAGGGTTTATAGACCAAACTGTTAATTGGGTTAATTGTTTTTTATCAAATCAAAGTTGTTAAAATTAATAATCATCTATCGGATATCATTAGTGTATCGTCTGTGGTACCACAAGGATCACATCTAGGTCCTGTACTATTTCTCAAATTTATTAATGATATTGTGGATTGTTGCAATTACTAGAAATGTTAATTGTTTGCAGATGACTTAAAGCTATATCATATTGTGGATAATGATTCTAATTGCTTTGAAATCCAGTCAGATTTAGAAAATATATCCGCATGGTGTATTAGGAATTACCTAAGTATAAATATTAATAAATGAAAAGTAATAACCTATAGTAGACGTCATAACATTTTAATATTTAATTATTAAATTAATAATGTTATCTTGGATAGACTGGAAGTTATAAAGGATTTAGGTGTTTACTTTGATACTAAATTAACATTTGCGGACCATATTGATATTATTACTAAAAAGGCGTTAAAATTATTGGGGTTTTTGTTTGAGGAATTATTATAGGTTTTATTATGATACTATAAAAATACTATACTTTAGTCTAGTTAGATCTAATGTTGAATATGCGTCGGTTATTTGGTCGCTTTATTATAAGATCTATAAGGAACAAGTAGAGCGGGTTCAAAAACGATTCATTTCTTACGTTACATTTAAGTATAGTCAATTTAATTTCAATTCCTGTAATTATAATATTGTCTGTGGTTTACTTAATATTGATTCTTTGGAAATTCGTCGAATCATGTTTGATTTGTATATCTTATTCAAAATACGAAATGGTCTAATAACAGATAATTTAATTCGGCTTTTTAATTTTCACATTTCAAGCTACTTAAGACCTTAAGAGATATAAATCACTTTTAGTAATTCTCATAATAATTACTTATAACAATCCTATCAATAGATTGATGGGGTACGCTAATTTACTTAATTCAAGCGCTAATTTTGATTTGCTTTCTTCTTCTTTTTGTAAATTTAAGGCTGATATATCTAGAGTCAATTTAAATAATTTATTTTAACACTTAGATTATACATTGTTAATTAAGATTAGAATTAGTTTATAAATGTATATACTTTGTATAAAAGGTGTAACCGTTAAATAAATAAATAAATAAATCAGTGCCTTCTGAGTTGTGTTGTGTTGTAATAACTCTTATTGTCTATTTCTGTTTATTGTTATATAAATTATAGACAAATTTTCTTACAGGTTTCTAAAATATTTTAGCATTTTTCGTTTTCTATTGCTTGAAAATTATTTCACATTTTCAAGGAATTACGTCATTTTTTATTTATTTAAATTTTTTATAAACTTTCGTTTATAAATTCTTCTTAATTTATTACTTTAACTTATCAAAATTTCGTTTCTAAAGCCAATAGGTTTTAGTATTTTGAAACAAAGTCAATAAAATCTTTAGACTTCCTTTTATTAGTGTTCATTCCATTTCTTCTTTTATCAAAATTTTCTTGAAATTTCCTACAATATTCTTCTTTATTTCTTACTTCAACTTATCATTTCTTGAGTTGTAGTTCTTTCTTCTGGTAATATAAAGTTTTTCCTCATTTTCTCAGAATAACCTTGGAAATTTTTCCAGTTTTATTCATTAGAAATTTTGGCATGATTTTTTATTTCGGTGGGATCTTTTTTTCGACATATTTAATTTGTTTTTATCAACTTTTAAATATATTAGATTGTTCAGAATGTACTTCGGTTTTTTTCCAATATACTTAATTTTATTTAATATTTTAATTATAAACAGTAGTTTTTAATGGTACCCTTTTAAAAATGGAAATTAAAATGGTAAAAATGCTTCTTAAGTAAGAAAAGAATATCCGATGTATATGTAAATGTTACAGAACACCAGTAAGAAAACCTGTTTGCAAAATTTGGATCCAATTGAGGGAAGTATAGCTCTTGTTATGTCGGTCCTTACAGATCATTATCAAAGTTAAAACTTTATCAAAAATGACCGAAACACGTGTCAGTTATCTGAATATAAAGGAATGGAACATAACAATTTGAAAATTTGGTTGCATCAAGAGAGTATCAGAACAAATATTGATTAAATTTGGATCCACTAATATTGAAGTTAAATATGTACGTTCTGGAAGGCCAGGATAAAGGAAATACAATAAAGGCATTACTTGGTACAAAAAGGTGAATCGCCAGTCGTAATATGAAATAAAATGATCAAATTCGAATATTCATCTAGGTTTTTATCTCAAAACTCATCATACGTATTCCTTCTTTATTACGAAAATAAATTTATTTACGTCCGTTGGCGTATTGTCATCAGCTGTATAAATTGAATGATTTACTTAAACAGAAAAAGCCATCATCATTGATCCATACAATTAATGTGAGTTAATTTGAGACCTTTTGAAAGTCGAAAATTTAGTTTTTATAACTTGGATAGAATTACCACTTCGTCGTCCATATTATCCAGCTCAGGCACGTTCTGATTATTTTTTGTCACGGACTTTACAAAGTTTTTAGACTGTAAATTATTTAGTTCAAATGCAAAAAGCAACATTTTATGAGCTTGGAATCATGCTAATATCAAAAAGATAGCAAACAGTATTGGATCAGAATAGATAATTTATAATTCAATAAAATACTTATTAACTATAAGAAATTAATCTTTTAAGTTAAAAACATATTATTTTCCGAACAACACAATACATAACACAATGTTTTTGCATAATTGTAATTGTTACCCTTATCTGCTTTAGATTTGATTAGTTCATCTTTTATACTACTTTTTTATTATTTGTTTGATGATATTTTCCTTTATAATGTTCCTTTTTAGTTTTTTCAGTTATTTCTTATTTTATTTGTTATTGATCGTTTGTGTTACCTGTTCTATTTAGTGGCATTTTTACATACAGGTGAATATTTAAGTCATTTTCCTAGTAGTTTCATTTAACCTTAATCGAGTGTTATTATTATTGGAACAATTCAAAACTCTCGGGCATAGATTCTATGTTAGGTTCTTTTTCGGCTTGTTTCTATATTTCTGGGTTATGTAGTAAGGGCTTTCGCAAATTTTCTCAATGATGCTTAATATAAAACATTCCAACAAAATGTTCATATAGTTTACCTAATAATTTTGTTAGCTTTATATGAATAATTTTAGGTGTTCTCCTAGGGAAAAAAATACCCCCTATGCCGCTTTTAGTGTTCAAACACTTTATCTTTTCACGGAGAAATCATGCAGATTACATACATTGGCAGAGTGGGAAGCTAAATCTTTTAAACAATAAATGTGAATAATTGCAAACCGAAAATAACTTAATAAAATATATAAGTCCTTTACGTTGTAGAAAATTCACTAATAAATAGAAAAAACACGAAAATATTTTCGTAAAATCTACAACAAATGAGTTATTAAGACTACAAGAATATACTGTCGAAGTATTAGCTAGAGAAGTAGTTGTTTCAAAAGTGATTTGTTCTTGTAGTCTTAATAAGACTCATTTGTTGTAGATTTTACGAAAATATTTTCGTGTTTTTTCTATTTATTCGAAAATAACTTAGTTTGGTTCGAAATTGTAAATAAAAACAAAAGTATTTCTTCGCCAAATTTAATGTATTACCTACTGGACGAAGGGTGACCCAAGGTTCCATTCTGGGAACATTATTGTTTTAGGTATTTATTAATTACTGTTGCAGAGTACTGTATGTGCGTCAGAAACAAACAAAACAAGTTAGATTAATATTATTACACAAAGAAACGCGGTTAAGTATTTCCAATAATGTTACGGCAACCAATGTTTAATAATTAAGTAATAAAAACCATCCCCTATATTTATTAAATGAACGAGAACAAATTTACAAATGATTTACATTTTGTAATAATAATAAAAAAACTAAACTAAATATGTTTTCATGATTCGATGGCTATCGACCGGTATAATTATGAGTGATTAATTTGTTGTCAGTATTTATTAAATTAAATAAAGTTGTTTAATTGGTGTATCGAGCAAATTGACTTTTTTTTTATTCAAAAGTTGCCATGAAAAATTCATATAATATTAAATATTTAATTTAACCATTTATTTGAAATAATTACATGTTGTCGATTAATTAAGATGTCAATGTTGTTAATAAACATATCAAGTAAGCCGTTAATGTCAAAAAGGGAAGTCGTTCGAACGAAACAAAAAGAAATGTAATAAAAGCGTATACGATTTCCTAAGTTTTATTTGTTTGATAAGAAATAAAGTTGATAAAATGAATTAAGGTTTGTTAAGAGATAGGAGATATAACGTGGCGCAATTTGAATAATTCAAGTTATCTCGGGTCGCATCTCGGCCTGGAAAAAAAGGCCAAACCCTGTTAGTTCGTCAATTAACTATACAAAGCACGTATTACTGTATCTAAACGAGCCCTCATCAATGTATACAACAATTAAAAGAATAAAACGTCGCAGACGGTCTTGGCGTCGGCGGCCATCTTGAACTTAAGTTCACCTTGTTAACACGATGATTTTTTACCAGAACAGGTCGCCAGGTATATATTTGAAGGAGTGGTTTTGTGCCGAGGCCACGCCTCGGTGCAGGTAATCGAACAGTTGTTACATGTCCACTATATACCGGGTAGGAATACCAGTACTGGTAAACCAGTAATGACATGAGCTTTGAGGTGCCAGTAATGGGACTTAATGAAGGCTTTGTTCGGCGTAACTTTATCTATGCGCTAACTGTATGTGCGTGCTTGCCGTTTTCCTACGTAAATGTATTTTTTTAACGGGACACTCTTATTATCGATTTGACATGTAACATGTGTACTCTATCGTAAATTAAGAAATTTATGTCGACAGTGTAATGGTAATGAACCCATAAATGCGCATTTGACGCATACCTGCTCGTACGAACAATATTATCAAATGGGCACACGCCTTGATTCTAATTTTCAATTTCAAAAGAATGCATATTACAAAAATTCTGTGCTACACGTTTAATTTTGACCTACATGCCCACTAATAATGAAAATACTAATTTATCGATTAATTCGTATAATCTGTATTGAATCTTCTTAAAAATCAGCAATCAAATTTATTGATTAAGTAGTTTTTAAAGCAATAAAACACAAGAGGTGTTCAGCATATTTTTCGGATAATAAATATTTAATATTTTGGTAATAACTACTTCTTATGTTATTCATAATTATGTATTAATTGGATACATTCGATAATGGTTCTAATGCTGATTAGCAACAATTTATGCCAGTCAAATCATTCGTTTTTTTTTCGTATCGTTTGGTTGTTTGAAACACCCCTGCATCTAATTTATTAAGCGTACAGATTAAAACTTGGTTTTCAGAAAACTATAAAAAATATTAAACTAATGGCGATTGTAGTCAAACATATTTTTGACTTGGGTAGTATGAGTCACTAAAATAATTAGTTTTCTTTGGTCATTATTATTATGGTTCAATTTGATAAGATTATTTTCTATTTCATTTTGTTTTATCTACAGTCGATGCCGCAAAAACAAGAGTTTTATCTAATATTACTACCTGACTGTAGAACATTTACTGTAGTTTTCTAGAGAAATAAAAACAGCTACCAGCTTTTAAGGTCTATTACATCTGAAATATTCCTTCCAAATTGCCTATATATTTCCAAAACCTCAAAAATATCATGTCTGATATTAATTTCATGATGAAAGTCATATTGAAATTTGTTGTTGAGTTACGTGAAGATATGATAAAATTTGATTAAAACATTAACACTTTCTTTACAATTACTTTTTATTTCGCTAGTTGTACATTTCGGGTACTATGCACCCATTATCAATAACTGTAACTATTTTATTTTAAAACAATGACAGCCTATTTATATCTAATTATTGGAAAAAGACGTGGGTGAAGGCAATACTGAGAAAGGTTTACATTTTCTTTTATTCGGGACGCATTGCAGGTATTAAATCTAACAAGAGATTATTTAATGGGGTTAAATCGAAGTTTAGAAGTTTATTCATCTGTTTTTTTAAATTTAAATGGCCTCCAACATAATTAATTTAAATCTTCTGGAATGTTTTAGAATTTTTGTATTATTTATTGGAAATTCATGACCTGTTATGATGGCGTGATTGTCTTCTGCTGATTTTTCGGGGTTTTGATTTTTAATATGATAAATGTGTTCTTTAAATCTGATTTCTAGGTTTCGTTTTGTTTGTCCTATATAAACTTTTTGGCAAGTGTTGCAACTAATTGAGTAGATTCCCGATTTTTGTGTATCTTCAATTTTATTGAATGTATTCCCTAGTAATGTATTCAATTTATGTCCAAAAAAGGGTGTATAAATAAGTTTGATGTATATATTTTGTTTGGTTTCTGTATTGGGTTGTAATCAGGTTATGGACTGAATTTTAAATTTATTTACTTGTTTATTTATTAATGACGTCTTTATTGTAATTTAAAGTTTCAGCGATTTGTAATATTAAATTTAGTACCTTTTTCCTGTTTATATCGGACAATGGAAGATTAACTGCTTTGTAAATCATGGAGTTGAACGCTGCTAATTTATGTTTCCGTGGGCTATGGGAATTTGCGTGAATGTAATTAAATGTATGTGCATTTTTTCTGGAAATATCAAATTCTAAAATATTGTTGACTCTATGAATAATTAAATCAAGGAAGGGGAGTTTGTTATCTTTTTCTAATTCGGTGGTGAAATTAATTGAATGGTATTGGTTACTTAAATCTTATAAGAGGTTGTCTAAATTATCTTTTTTTTTATATAATGGCAAGAACATCGTCTATATAACGGTACTAGACCCGGGGAAAATTATTTATAGAATTTTTGGCATTGTTTTCTAAATGGTTCAAGAAAATATTGTATAGTAGGATAGCTGTACCAAACGTCTGTTTGTAATATTTATTATTGAATTATAAATACATTTGAGTCCATAATGAGTCCAGTTAATTCCTGATATTGTTTGATATCGTCGTCTGAAATTGAATTAAAAAGTATTTTGATAGTTTCTTCAACTGGTATACTGGGAAACAGAGATTCTGCATCAAATGACACTAATATTTCGTTTGGTTTAATTTTAATAGTTGTGTAAGGTGGGCTGACTTTTTTAATGATAAATCATTGTTAATATTTAAAGATTCGAATTTTTCAACAAGCCATTTAGCCACATTATATGTAGGTTGGAGTTGGTATTCGAAACTATGGGTTTGTGAATTTTGGGTAAGCAATACAATTTTGGTAATTTTGTATTTTTAATTTTTGGTTTCCAGCTAGTGTTTTTATTGATTAAAGATGTTGAAGTCTTTAAAAGGTTATTAATATTTTTAATATAAGTATTTAGGAGTGTTTTTACTACTTCCACGTAAGGGTCGATTTCTAATAATAAATTGACTTCTTTAAAATAAACTGACGTATTAACAATAACGATCACATTACCCTTATCGGATTTTATGTAGAAAACGCCTTTTTGTTTTAGTGACTTAAGTGTGATATATTCTTCTTTGTTCTCGTTAACCAATCTTGGTTTTAATTTGAAAACATTTGTTGAACTCAGTTCAACAGGAATCCATGTTTTCATATAGAAAGAAAGTCATGATCGAATTAAAATTAGATACTGAAAAAATGACACTGGCTAAAAAAAACAACTTCTTATAACAGAATGACCCTCCAGCAATGATGAATTTCCAAACTATAATTTTAACTAACTAAATGAACAATTAATGTATATAGGGTTTGGTGTAATCCATTACTGGGTTGAGTATTTGGGTGGTTATATATAAAACAACGACGTACAAGTTTTATATAAGTATAACCACCCAATTAATGTATAGTTTTCTTGGACAGGTGTAAACATTGTATTGAAATGTATTAACACAATAAATATTATTATTATTATTAACTAATTAATAAGAAAGCTTCAAAATCAAAACTCTAATCGATTCCTACGTTCCATGTTCTGCTGGGCTCGACGACTGACTAATATTGGACAATAATGATACAATTAAACAAAGAATGCGATCAATTGGAAATGACTACAATTTAAGCAAATTTTCAACATTTAGAGGTGTGGACAGTTATCAGGAACGATTAATACTGAAATTGATGTTCTTGAAAGTAAAACCGCTAAATTCAAAATTATAAAAGATTATGCACGCAATAATCATAATCCTACTCACACCAATTACGAGATGAAAATCAATAAACTGGCGAGGGTAGGAAAAGAAATTAAAACTGTTCAAGAAGATACACAAAAAAATTTGATATACCACAGTTCTCGTGCTATTAATTTTGCTGTTATTATTATCACAAAGTTTAAGGATTGCTTTTCCACAAGCTTGTACATCTTTGATATTTATGGTTTCCAAGTATGCAAATTATTTTTATAGCGTGTCGAATTTCACTAGTTTGCTACTGATTTAGAATGTAGCTTCAGGAAAACTGCATGAAATAACTAGGACAGAATGTGTCGAGAAATTACTCAAAAGAAAGAACAGCTGCAAAGGTATGTGGAGAACACATCCTTATCCATCTCATGCGGAAAAAGAAACACCCAAAGAAACCTGGATAAGTCTGATTTGTTGAATAATAAATACATTGTCTACGACATTGCTTAAATCACAGTTAAATATTTAGTTTAAATGGACTTCAAGTATAGAAATAGTTAAACAGTGAAACAAACCAAGCGTAATTTGTGTTATTTCTATATTACAAAATATTTCGCCACGAGTTATATGAGAAACTAATTCGAGGACTTCAAGTATATGTTCCAATTTTAACTCTTAAGTTTACTTTTTGGGCAAAAATTTGTTTCATGATATAAATCTTGATATGAAGATAGAAAGATTAAAAGTTGTAAAACCTAAGTAAACATAACATTATTGCACATTGTAATAGATTTATTCAAAGAAAATTTTCAAATAATTGTTGATGATGTTTAACTGATTAGAGAGTGGGATAGAGGCCACCCACCCACCCTACATATTCATATAAACTTTAATTCCTCATCGTCTCGCGGTTTCCAATAAAATTAATTACAAAACTTTTTGAATAAAAAAGAAATTAAAAAAGTAATTTTTTTTTAATAAGTAAATTAGTAAAAATATGGTGCATGATGGGTGGGCAGACTTTAAACTTAAATTAGCTATGATTAGTTATAGAAAGTAACTTATATTTAAATTTCGATTTTGTTTTATTTTTTTATTACGTAAAGGGTTTTTATTGTTTTTAGCAGCAAAATCATCAACGATTAGCAATTAAAGTTATCATGAATATGTAGGGTGGGTGGGCGGCCTCTATCTACCCTCAAATCAGTAAAACATAAGCGATGGTTTTAGTTAAAAGTTGTAAAATGTAAACAAACCCAAAATAATTGCATTTTTTAATTGATGTATTCCTACAAATTAATCAAATAATTTTTGATGATGTTTCACTGACTGGAGGGTGGGATAGAGGCCACCCACCCACCCCACATATAAATATAAACATTAACTCCTCATCCTCTCGCGGTTTTGAATAAAATTAATTGCAAAACTTTATGAATTAAAAAGAAATTAAAAAGGTAAAATTTTTGAGTAAGTAAATTAGTAAAAATTTGATTGCATGATGGGTGGGCATTTAAATTTAAATTAGATAAGATTAGCTATAGAAAGTAATTTAAATTTTAACTTAAATTTCGATATTGTTTTATTTTTTATTACAAAAAGGGTTTTATTGTTTTTTAGCAGCAAAATCATCAACGATTAGCAATTAAAGTTATCATGCATATGTAGGGTGGGTGGGTGGCCTCTATCTACCCTTCAATCCGTAATACATAAGCTAGGGTTATATTTTAAAGTTGTAAAATGTAAATAAACACAAAATAATTGCATTTATTTAATTGATGTAAATATTTATACAAATTATTTAAATAATTTTTGATGATGTTTTATTGACTGGAGGATGGGATAGAGGACACCCACCCACCCTGCATATACATATAAACTTTAATTCCTCATCGTCTCGCGGTTTCCAATAAAATTATTTACAAAACTTTTTGAATAAAAAAGAAATTAAACAGGTAACATTTTTGAGTGAGAAAACTGGTGAAAATTTGATGCATGACGGGTGGGCATCCAAATTAGAAAAGATTAGCTATAGAAAGTCATTTATATTTAAACTTTCGATTTTGTTTTAATTTTTATTTGATAAAGGGTTTTATTGTTTTTTAGCAGCAAAATCATCAACGATTAGCAATTAAAGTTATCCTGTATATGTAGGGTGGGTGGGTGGCCTCTATCTACCCTCCAATCAGTAAAACATAAGCGAGGGTTTTATTTAAAAGTTGTAAAATGTAAACAAACACAAAATAATTGCAATTTTTAATTGATGTATGCATACAAATATTTCAAATAATTTTTGATGATGTTTTACTGATTGGAGGGTGGGATAGAGGCCACCCACCCACCCCACATATACATATAAACTTTAATTCATCATCGTCTCGCAGTTAATAAAATTAATTACAAAACTTTTTGAATAAAAAAGAAATTAAAAATGTAAATTTTTGAATGAGTAAATTAGTGAAAAATTTATGCATGATGGGTGGGCAGACTTTAATTTTAAATTAACTAAAAAAGATCATTAATATATAAACTTAAATTTGGATTATGCTTTATTTTTTATTACTTATACGGTTTTATTGCTTTTTAAGCAGCAAAATCATCAACGATTAGTATTTAAAGTTATCATCTATCTATATGTATTAGAGTGACCAAAAAAAAATTTTAGAATCGACTGTTCTAGAATTAGATATAGTGATCTTTGAGAAGTCCTTATGCCAAATTTCAGGTCATTTGATTAAAGTTTAAAGGTCGCTAAAATCAAAAGTATGAATAATAACCTGTAAATCTGCTTTTTCGGCGGATAAAAATCTATGGCATTTCCAAAACCCATTAGTATGTTACCGTAACGTACTTTCCCATTGAAACACAGTATATAGAAAAGGTTTTGATTATTAAATTCATATTATTAGCGGTATTTGAAACGCGGTGTGTATTTTTAGATGATAATTTTAGTCAAAAGTTTCGTATTTCCGGAAAACTTGACGTATAACTTCGGTTAACAGATGACTTCATCACTAAAGAATACATGTAACACTAAGTGCAACACCTTTGCGCCACTTAATGGTACCTCCCACTTTCTGTAACCCAGAATTTCGTCGAGGTGCTCTGAGCGGCGATTTCGGGATTTTTGTCTTTATTCAATAAACAATTATGAAATTAAGTACTACCATTGTAATGATATATCTTATTAGGAAAAACATGTTTTTAATTAAAACGTCGTCAAGGTCAGTTTTAAACAATTGAATTTTTGAGAGGTAGTTCAAGTATTTTCATTTTAATCTGCTATCAGAAATCTATTTCAATATTCTAAGATTAGATTTCTTGGCATTCGGGAATTGCTGTTTGATAACTACGCACAGATTTATATACATAGGCTTTTGTTCTTCTGAATTCGTAATCAAAGTGTTAAACTTTTTAGCCAACGCCAATGCTCTTTCAGCCGTGTCATTTGCCACGCGCAACTGTGATAAATATATTTTTTTAATAGTTAATTAAGAACTGAAGATTATATATTTAACTAAACAAATACTTGAATAATGAATATTTAAATATAATTTTATTCAATTATAGTATAATTAACCCAGAAAACTTATATTTTAGGTATAAAATTTGATAGTTGTTTATAATTGTTAATGCCTGTGAATCTATAATCTGACATGCCGCGTTTAGAATAATCTAATTTAATATTGAAGGTACTTATTAAAGTATTTATTCAGATATCCTTACTATGCAGCATTTCTTCTGATTTTCAGAAGGCTATTGTTAGGAAAACATGGGTGATATCAAATAAAATCGAGACTCTTCATTCAGTTGATAAAATGTATTGTTTAGAAAAGATATTCTGTTGGCTAAACCATGGAATAAAGATCCTAATTTTTATATAAAAATTTCTGCATTGGCAATTCTCCAAATGGTGATGCATTTATTAGGTAAATTTGATGGAAACATTATGTTTATAATGGATTATTTTACTTTGCTAGTAAAGGGTGTTGAGATAAAGGTCAATGTTTAATCACAAGCATATGAATGCACGAGTGCATATATAACATCTACTAATTTGGTCGGTAGAAAAGAAAATGCTATAGATTAGTACCACAATCAACCCGGTTATGGTGTTGTTGGCTGTCTGGAATTGATATTTCCATTTAGGCGAAAAAGTAAAACTATAAAGACCTTTTTGTTTCTATTGTAAGAACTTTTTCTTCAGAAAATTATTGGGCTACAAATTTTAAAACGAAAAACTAGCAATAATAATAATGTCAGTAAACAAAATTGAAGATTTTAGTGTGCATTGTAAATATCATTACTATTTAGGGGTTTCTTAATTTTAATCGACTTTGGATAGAAGGCTCTTAGATTTTTTGTGAAAGATATTGAGCTCTTCTAGTCATTCTAACCAATGCTGATTATACTACAAGACATATTTGAATTATCAGAGATATTTTAGCAATCTGAGGCAGCACTAGGATATGGAAGAATTATGGGTAGTGCTACAGATCCTTATGAAACAAAAGAAATGAAGATAAGTTATTAGAAGCCACTAAGAAAAGCTGCAAAATCACTATCAAATTTGTTCATGGTTTAGTGGCACAGATGATTAACGAGATACTCTTAAATGGAAACTGCATTGCAAAAGTCACTGCTAACTTAATGTTTAAATAAAATACTTTTAATTATTTTCAAAATCCATACTCCATATTTAAACACATTATTCTTTATTGGCATCATTTCTATTACAACAAATTCTACCACAAAACTGACTAAAAACTAGTTATTTCCACATGACTTTTTCTTTTCCTCTATCTTTCTTATTATGTTCATTGCCTCAATAATCACTTTTAGTAACCTTGTCAATTTCCCTTGTACATATTGCTTACTCCACGCGTCTCTAGTTCCCACACAGTCTGCTCCCATCTTTCATTTTCCCTTCCACATCCATTCAAAAGCGATTTCCCCGTTCTTCGCTGCCACATCTATACCTTGCCATCAGCACTTTCTTCTTCCATTCACCTCTTCCATACAAATATTCGAGTTTGCTATTATTTTTTAGGAATTGCTCTACTGACTGTCAATCTTTATTACACTAAAATGTTACATACATATATTTGACCACATTCTGATTTCTTCCAATTATTCAAAATGAAACAAGAACTAAATGTAATAAATAGTATACATCATTTATTTTTCATTTTCTTTATTGAAGATGCTTATATATAAAAATAAAGCATGTAGAATGTTCCATTATAAATTGGTAATGTTATTTTGAATAATCAATTACTAACAGCAAGATTCTTCTAGGAGAGAACCACCCTCGAGCACTCACCTCGACTAAATTAAAATATTTACAAAAACACCGTAAGCAGCACATGTTTATTTCCAAATCACTTCCACGTTTAAAAAATCCCAAATATTCAAGAACTAAAGGTAATAATAACATATTTTCTCAAAAATAATTTAATCTCTTGAAGATCCAAGTCATTAGTTTCAATATTTGTAAATAATCTAGTTAAGTTTAATGTCTTTGAATCATTGCCTCAATTCTTGTATATCTGCACCACCGAATCTGTTTTTATCTTAGAGCTCGTTTTTACCCAATACATTTCATCATTCAACAATTTAATTATAAACAATTTCAAATTTATTTTAATTGCTTATGTGTCCAACATTTTTTTTCTTTCAAGAAATGGAAATGGGAGTCCTCTTTTCATTGAGACTCACATCGCCTTTCCTAGCCAACTCGCTTCCATTCCATCAATCCACGATTGCCCCGAGGGCAAACACCTATGCGTTGGATGCCGCGTGTCTCTAGTGGCTGACTTTTTCAGCTCACAATTATAATATAATGTGCGTGCTGGACAGCTTTTACGAATCAGACAGCTTCATGTACATCGCCTTTTTCCGACTGATAGCGATTCCGCGGGACCGTAAAGGTTTTTAACGAGGGCATAAATATAATTACTCATGTATATTTTCGCAATTACACATCTCGCGTGGAATATACAACAAATCATCGGCGCGATAAAATATAAAACACTTTTTTTCATAATTATGGTAAGTTCTCATTCGCTCGTGCTGTTTTATTGCAACTTTTCCACCGCGAATCGTCTTTTTTACTGCCTACTAGACGGAATTCAGGGTATTCATTAACGACACATTATCTAACCGTGCGCAATCAATTTCGCCGCACTGCAATTTTAATTACCGTCTATCCTTTTTGTGCATTTGAGTTGCATCGATTTGCTTACGCAACCCAAGTTTCTAAATATACGAGCAGTGGCGAAGGCAGCCCTGCAATGTGAAGCCGCTTCAAGAACGCAACCGCGAGACAGCGCTCGGAATTTAGATTCAGTCAACAACCAATTATTTAACACTGGTAAATCTTTGTAAACTAATCAAGCCGGGAATACTTAAATAAATTGCCAGCGTGCTTATAAATACAATCGCACGAGGAAAATGCATGTAGGGATTCAAGCTTTTGTTGAATTAATAATTTAACGCTGCGGAAATTTCTAGAAGATGTGAATGCCCTTCAAAATTTATAATAGGCTTGTGCTTGATTTAAAGCAAAAAAATGACAATAATAAACGTCAAAATATTCTTTACAAATTCACATCATAAACCTTAACACTTAAATAGATATTAAAGCTTGTAAAACTATAAAAATTATCGTAATACGTCGATAATTGCCTTTGTGAAAACCCAATTACATGTAAAATAAATGGTGATGTGGCTATCATAGTACTTTCCCTACATTTTTCTCGAAAACTATGAGGTTTAGTCTATTCTTAATAATTTGTTCATTTTTTAATTCTCTACAATTATTTTATATAAATTTCATGTAACTCTAATAGTTTATTAGAAATTAGTAAAAAATAAGGTCAAAATTTTTTTTTTTACGAAAGTTAAGACTTTATGAAAAATATGTTTTAATGAAACTTGTTTAGTTTCCTATTCTCTTTAATGTTGTTTGAATTATTTTCTAATCTTATGCATATTAAAAAGAATATCGGAAGAAAACAAAAAATGGCCTCGAGTTCAACATCCACTTCCGGTCTTTGAATATTAACCAAAACCTTTTCAGTTCCAGTTTTTAACGACAAAACCTTAAGTTTGAAGTTTTATCTCAAATAGATTTTTCGTTTTTGAGATACAACGCCCACCGACAGACAGACACACACACAAACACAATTTTTTTCCTAGAAATCAGTGCAATGGACTCAGAAGAACCCAAATCGGTAATTTCCGCAAAAAAAATCTCAAAAAAAATCACGAAAACAATACTCCCCCTATATACACTATATAGGGAAAGTAATAATTCACGTTGTTTTTGCATAATGGGAGGCCATGGAAATTATTTTTAGAATTTAGGACGTCAAGAAAAAAAGTAGTGAGAAGTTTACTTCTAAAATGTGCAATTTTCTAAATTTCTTGACTAAAAGGATTGAATCTTAATGGTGACTGCAGATAGTTTATGTACGGCCAGATCACCTAATTCTCAGTACATTTCTGATTTTATCCAAAATATGCCTAAATCAAAATAAGTTTATCTTACTTTTTTCGAATTTTTATTCCAAATTTTTACAAAACTATCATACTTGACAAAAATCAATTCACCATTCAAATTCCATAATTTCATTAGAAAATTCTGAATCATTATTTGTATCAAAATCCCAATCAGATTCCGAGTCCGGTTTTCCTAATGTAATTAATTATAATTATTAAAGGGGGAACGTTATCAAATGAAAGATTTCCCATTAATTTCGCCCAATCTTCCGAAATAATTTGTTAACAATGTCTACAAACATTTTGCCACATTTCAGGAGTGCATTTCGAAATAGACTCAAGCCATAAATTCGCAACTCTGTCGTTAAACGATGGTCGCAAATTTATGTGCTTGTTATAATAGATCTTACAAAACACCCATGCCATTTCAATTGGATTGTATTGACAATGGTATGGGGGTAATCTAAGAACATCATGCCCATGTTCTCTAAATGTCTCATCTGTTACATATCGTCGATTACTAATAATTTTAAAAGGTTTTATCAAATTCCATAGTTGCTTTTTCGAAAAGTTATCCCTGATCTCTACGTTGTGTTTAAACATTCCTGCATTCGATTTTTTTAGATGAAAATGTGAGTGGCTTATCCAGCTGCACCGAATTATAGCGCGCATTGTCAATAATCACTACACATTTGTTATCTAACTTTGTCAAAGCAGCCATAAGCTGATTAATTATGCAATTTTGAAATAAGTTTCCATCCATTGTTTTATGATAACCACTATGATTATTTTTTGAATTTAACAATAAATCACATCCCTTCAATAAACCTAAATGACATGTGTAAAATTGTAAACCTTGACCCTTCAGTTATAATTTTGCGTGGATTACTTGTTTTACAAATCTGAATCGTGCACCTAACGACGAATTGTAGACCCATTTTGGTAAATCCACGTTTTGTCAAGATATACAAACGTAAAATTTTCACTAGAATTTTGAAACTGTAAAAATTTTCTGAAACATGTAATTTTAGCTGCAACGGCGTGTTTCTTGTTCACATAAAATTTTGCTGCCGTTTACCATTTTATACTTGTACCCATCGATTTCAGAATTTTGTATAAAGTTGTTCACCACCTTTAAATTTTAAATTTTCTCGCGAATTAGCCAAAAGATCATCTAACGTGCAATTTTTTTTATTCTTCGGTAAATCTCGAAAAAATCATATTATATATTATATATAATTTAATAAAACCGTCAATATCAGCATCTCTTAAAACGGTTCCTGAAAAACTTGACAAAGATTTAAAAGCTATGCTACTTAGTAATAATACTGTTAGCAGAAGAGTAGTCAAAATGAGTGAAGATATTGAAAAACAAATTGTTGAAATGCTGAAAACAAGAAAATTCTCAGTGCAAATAGATGGATCAACTTTAAGAGACATTCAGGCAATATTGATAACTTACGTAAGATATATTGATAACGGGAATTTTGCTGAAGAAATGTTGTTCTGTAAAATTATCCAAATATATATTTAATAAGCTAAAAAATTATTTAGATGTCAATAATATACCAAAGAAAAATATAACAACTTGTGCTGCAGATGGTGCTCCAAAGAAGAAGAAAAATAGTTGCTTAAAATTGATGAAATTTGAGAATCCAAAATTGATTCTTGTGCATTGTGTTATTCATAAGGAAAACTTGGTAGCTAAAAACATCTCGCCTGTTCTAAATGAAGTACTACATTCAATAATAATGTGTATCATTGAATAGTGCATCCAACATTTAAAAAAATAAATCAAGGCCTCCCATTACGCAAAAACAACGTGAATAGTGTTTAATACATAGCTAATTTTAATATTAATTTAAAATAATTCAAAATACATTTCAAAAATCTCCAATATAACCCTTATTCAGAATACCATTTTAACAGGACCAATGTTAAATTAGAAAAGCAATTTACATGTTACAAATAGGAAAATTATTAAAGCATTTTTTTAAAATTATATTTATTATATCTAAATACGAAAGGATCTTGAAAAATTTAAATCTTTTTCTAAAATGTTAAAAAACCTCCATGTTTATATTAGCTTTTTCTTTTCAGATAGTGACCTAGGTATAAGGGTTCTAGCTTCTAGTAAAATTATCGGGCTCCTCAAAGATAACTCATTGTTCTCGAAACTGCTGGGTGTTCTACCAATTAAAATTAAATTTGCAAAATCTTGTTTGCAGTAATATAAAACAAAATTTGCGATAACAGTTTTGAATTGCCTTGTGTCACATTTAATCCAAGGTAATGTGATCAGTCGAATCAGTGTAAGACTAGGAGATATCGAAGGAGCGATAGAATGATGCACCTGGCTATACATGTATTGCGTGTTTGACATGTTTTAGATTTTTGTATTTTTATTCTTCTTAGTAATATGAATAATTATAAACGTAGTCTTTAAATCACGAATTGTTTTCACAAAGGCAGATAGATGCTGATTTCTTGATTTACTGATAGATGCTATTGCATCCTTACTTATAGTTTTGTTTGCTATGTTTGGTGTGTTAGGTATGAATGTTTTACTAAATGTGTTAGCTATAAGATTAGCTATTTCTATATCTTTGGAGGCTTAGAATGGTTTGTTTGTTTTTAGAATGGGATTGGAAAGAATGGTTTAAAATAGAGTTTGGAATAATAATAATAATATTTATTGTTCACATATTTTAATTATCTCTTCTCAATTCTCTTGTATTTGCAATTTTACTTCTTTTTGGAGTGCTTTTTGTTGAATAGGTATTGAGAATTTATTGGTTTAAGGAAAAGTTTGAATTAGAGGTCGCCTTACTTAACAAAAATTGCTATACTATTAAATTATAGACAAAATGACCGGGATACTGCATATTATGGTTCAGTCTAATAACATTATTTTAAAGAAAATAATTATAAGATTACTTATAAGAGATATGAATTCTTCAATGGTTTTAACAAGCGCTAAAGGTTCCAGTATGTTCACTTTTGATTGAAATACTATTTCGTTCCTTTAGGCTATCTTCCTTAGTTAACCATCGCCCATGTCCAAATAAACTACACTTTATATAGTAGGTACTTGGGTGAGCTTTCCAAATTTCTTTCTGAAGACTTCATGCTAGTCGATTACAGGTCCCGTTGTTCTTCTCGAGTTATCTCATATCCATACTAGTACCCATAAAAGTTCAGAGCCATGAATTCTTCAAATGTGTCTTCTACACAGTCTTCTGTTTCTACAAAAAACTCTAGTTTAATATTGAGGTAATTTTTGAATATTTTAAGGTTTTATCTATTAGGATTTGCATTGTTTTTTTATTTAACAGCTTACCCGTTGAATTTAGTCATGAATGTCGCAAATTCTGTGTCTTTGATCACGTTTCTTAAATTATAGACAGCCAAACTTTTCGTCTTTGGCCTTATTCTCCTTGTCAATCAGTCACTATCCTTGATAAATAGCAATTTATAGATCATTTTCGTCGAGTTACATTGAACAGGATAGTGCATTTAGTTTTGTGTCTTCCGAATATCGCAGGCATATTTTATAAACTAATAGGAATATACTCAATTACTACATTCCTGTTTCTATGGCAAATTTTGTGTTCTCTCAACCTTCAAGTACTATTTTTACTTATATGAGCTAAAGTATCATGACTGGGCGAAGTGGATAACTGTTATATATGTAACATTATTAAAATGAAAGGTACCGTTGGTATTCATAAGGTCCATTTCGAACTGAGTAATGTTGTGTTGCTTAGGATAACCATAGATTTAATTTCATCAAAAATAGTAACAGGTACTCCTATAGTCTCCTTATCACTGGTTGAGATTTTTGTGATTTTGCTAAACAGTTAATTCGTATTATATAATACGAATTAACTGTCCTAGTAGCATCTATTCGAGTTGGTATGAATTTCCGTCGATGTATCTATCCACTAAGATAGTATCGGCGTAATGTTATTCACTATTGAAAATTTTCTTGTTTTTTAATATTTATCAACAAATGGATGATTGATTAAATGATCATAGTTCATGTCACTTAAAAATTCTCTCTGCAAAACAAACGTTGATTTTCTGGATGGGCTTGAGTCAATCCGGTAGTATTTTCTTCCATATCCCACCCTATAAAAAATTGTCCGAAATAAGCCAAAAATATTATTCAATGGCTAGAGTAGCCTAATGGGTATTATCACCAGCTGCAAAGTACAATGTGTCGAGTAGAAGAACACAAGAAGTCATGAACTCCGCCTTCAAGATCTACGCTCCAAATTTTAATGTCTTATTTAGCAAATACAATACGAAACTTATCTAAACTAAACTAAACTATAGTTTAAAAAACTTTAATTTAACTGAGCACGTTTATCCAAGATAATTGAATATCAAAGTAAGGTACGTGTAAATAAGAATAACCACAATTCTTTTAATTGAATTTTCCTAAACTTTTACTTTTTCGTTCGAATTTTTTTTGCAGATTTCAAGAAATTTTGGGGCGTTTCCAGTCTCAATCTATTTGATTTCGTTAAATTAATTTCAGCTTTATAAGCAAGTTCTCTTACTGATTTTTACAATTTTTAATGGATTTTATAATTATGCAGCAAATTTGATTTATTTTTGCTTTCAAACTCAGTGAATTTTCTCCGAAAATTATCAGACATTCATGCTTCGAGGGTTTTCCACCAGTTTATGCTTTGTCTTATCAGAATTTTCCATCAATACCCTTTTGACACTTTTGTTTTTTTCCAGTATTTTTGTTCTTCTAAATTGTCGGAGTTCTGTGATTTTTCAGCAATTTTTTCCAATATATTTCTTGTCTCTTTGGGAATTTTCTATGATGGTTGATACTGTGTTAACTTTGATATCAAACGACAATATTTCTGAATCATTGTTCTTCTCTTATAGTGCTTTCTTTAGTTTTTGTTGTAAAATACTTTACTTACCATCTATAAGCAAACATCATTCCTCTGCACTTTTTAAATTCGCCACTCTCAAATACATTACTTTTAAACTGCGAGAATTATCTTCGAGTGCTCTAGAATTTTACATAAACTTTTAATCAATAATAATAATATACATTTTTATTAACAATTTTTTACATTTTTACATTTAAATAATAACTAATAAATATTGAATGATGGGTTAATGTATTAATTTATCAAAAGACTATAGACCAGAGGTCTTTTTGTCTAATTTTGTCCAGTCATATGGCGTCAGTCTTTATTTAACGAGTAGAAGCATGAAATGATGAAATGAAATAAAAAATGATAGAATTTTTTTTTTTAATTTAGGGCTTATACTTGGGTTTCTAGGAAGAGTGTAGGGATACTATGTGGAATCTGAATATTGGAGACTACGCTGATTAGAGAAAGAGAAGTTAATCGACGGGGAAGAAAACCAAATTGGTATTTTGGAATGTGGTTAGAAATTAAAGAAAGGATTTTGTTTTTAAGAAAGGATTAATACAATTTTCTAATAACAGGATGAAGTGTGATGGGACGATAGCTGGTTAGTAAAATATAGGGTCACGTTTGGCTCCTATTTACCACACTTCTGGGAAGTACTTTTGTAGAGGAAGTTAATATTATTGAGGATGTGGTCATGTATATAGAATGGAAAGGATTTGAGGATGTGTTTATGCATATGGTCATGTGCAGTCGCTGTATTTTCCCTTTTGTTTAATACTTTTATGTGTATTCTTCATGTGTAAAAATGTCCGTCAGTTCTTAACAGTCATTTTTTTCAAAATATTTAACGTACCAGTCATTTACTCTTTAAAACTGTGTGCGGTAAAAGTTTGGGTCTTGTGTCATTGTATAGATCTTATTAAAATTGTCGGCAAATTTTTGTGCAAATTTAAGTATTGTAGTATTAATACTGAAAATTATTATCCTTTAAAAATAAATCTAACTGATCGCAAATATAAACGCAAATGTAAAATTAGACAATAAAAAACTTATTGTTTGAACGAAAGATGTAAAACATTTACGAGGAACGCCATAAAGTTTAATATTAGAATAAAACTTGCACTGAAATCAAACTGTCATTTACATAGACTATAATTTACAACAAATAATATTTTAATGCCCGGCGTATTTCACATTTTTCCGTGAAACGCGTTCGATTAGTAGGAACGCCATTATATTAATTCGACAGGGACCAGCGGAAAACAATAGGTGAAAATAGTCGGTAATAATAAAAAAAAAACGACCGGCGAGAGAGGACGTATTAAAAAGGACATAACTGTCAATTCTTTTTATGGTGAACGCATGTCCGGCCGTTAATTTAATTTACTATATTTAATTAAATTAAGTACGTTCTGAAACGAAATGTTTGTAATACTTTATAATCTGATATCAATTTAAAATAAAAGGCCGTAAAGTGTTATATATTCCAATTCTTACAACGGAGTTTACAAACAAAGCTTAACTACAGTTTAATGGGTCGTTAAAGCATTATGATACTATAAGTTTATACGCTCTTATCAAATCTATAAACCATTCCTGTTTTAATTTACACCCAGGCGGTAACGCGGATGGCATATTAAAAATCTTTGTGTACGCCCATACACTTTACATCAAACCACCATAAAATGTATCATCGTTTTTTTTTATTATTGCAACCAGTAAAATTAATAAAGATATGGAACAAAAGAAGAAGGTTTTTAATTTTTATATGCAATTATGTGTAGGCGTTTATTAAATATAATTGAGATATAAAGTTAAGATTTTTGATTGTAATAATAAATGTTATGGGGTTTTATTAAATATAAAAAATAAATAATTTATGGTGGTATTAAGCAGAATGCTTGAACATATTTTTGCAATATTTCTTGTAATTAAAAATAAAGTTAAAATTTTTAAGTACATAAAATTTGCTATGATATTTATTCTTTTGAGCTGCTTGAATATAATTCTAAACCAGTTTTCACTTGAAGTACATATTATTAAAATGCAAAAATCATTTTGTTAACACTTTAAACGGTTGAGGTTTCTATTTCGTTATATATCATTATTCCCAAATGAAACACTTGTTAACTTTGTTTTTACAACTGTGACTATAGTTTCGATAATTTTAATTTATCATTTTCAAAAAAAAAAATACACAACACACACTATTAATTTGAAAATGAAATTGAAACTTAAAATTGTCGAAACTATAGTCACTTAATAAAGTCACGGTTATGCAAACAAAGTTAAAACATGTTTCATTTGTGAAAAATCATTTTATAAAGGGTACTAATGATAAGACTGATATATATGTCGTAGGCGAATTGGAAAATCAGGTTTTTTGCAAAAAGCCTAGTTATTTTGCAATGTGCCAGGCGCATTAGAAAATCATAAATATTGCTGCAATAAGCCAACTTACTTCTAGGCTAGTTGAAAAATATCCAATCAGCCTGGTTTTAGCCAGGACAACTTTCGGGATATTTAATAGAACCAAGTCTCCAACAGCAACCGATTTTAGTTTTTTTACAAATTTCAACCATTTTTTCCGCCGCTCTCTTCTGGCCTTCGTATGCTTTTTGGCGCTCCGAAATAATATCTTTCTGTCTGTTGCAAATTTCATAGTGATATAAAGTATTATTCTCTTTAGAAGTTGTGGCAACATTTCGACAACAAGTTATATGAATTTTTGATGAACATAAATAGCATGAGATAATAGGTGAGTCATTAAAACTACTTGAACAAATTATACAAACATCTTGTTCCAAGTTAGCAACGTCTTCTGCGTTTGCAGTTTTTGTTTCTCTGTAAATACACTGTTCTAGATCTTCTTCTCTACCAATATTTTCTAATATTTCTGGCGGCATATTTGTAGAGCCTAGTCCTAATTTGGGTTCGACTCCAAAAAATGAGGTAAACGGACTTCTACCTAACATATTTTCAATATCTTGATTGCAGCGTTCCACACTACCCTATGACTGAGAATGCCGTAGTCTACCACTATTTTAAAATCGGACCACATACCTGTAAGTTCCGTGACGATGTTAGCGGTAAATTCGCTCTGCAAGATGGGAGGTGCACCGAAGTCTAAAAATATCTTCATTCCAACGCAACTTCAGCAGCACGTTTCGATTTCAAAGGGCGAAGAAGGCAATATTTCGTTGAATGATCCTGGTAGTTCAGAAACCATTTGTAATCTCTACAGGGAGTTGATTGAAAATCAACCAAATCTTCTTGACTTCGAAGATTTTTTTGTATTGAAAATTTTACAAAGTGAAACAAAAGTTTCAACTGCAGGTCTAGGAACATAAAATTTATTTTTCAATGAAAACAGCATTTTATTCTTCTTCCGCCCAGTGGCGCGATGATACTAAAGAAGTGTGTCAAAGTATTGTTCAATAGGAAGTATTACTACGACAGGATCCTCATTACATCTCCTATTTTTTTATTAACATTCGTTTTCCACCTACCTCCATGGTGTCGTATTTTTTAGTTAATCTATATTGCCTACTAGTCTTCTTTGTTTTTAGATTATTTGAATTTAAAATGTTCTATGGCTGCATTAGTCCATGGCCTTTTAATAATACTATTATTCTTTTTACTGTATTCTGTCATTTTTTTCCTGTCCAAGCCATAACGGACCCACCACCAAATGGATGTCGCTCATCAATACAAACTGAAGCATATTGAGGTAAAACCGCGACTCATCTGAAAACAGTACTCTGCTCCAGTCCTCATTATTCTATGCCCGGTGATTTCGGGCAAAAGCCAATCTTACAACACGATGTTGGCGTTGTAAAGGTAGATCTGTAGCTATATTTCTATCCAGCAGCCCGAAGCCTTCTCCTAACGGTCTATTTACTAACATTTACATATCTAACTTCATGGAGTTGATTTCGTAGATAAACTGCAGAAGCTGTTCTATTCCGCAAATTTGTAGACACCAAAAACGGTCATCTCTGATCGTAGTGACTTTTTTCGCCCTGATCCTGGTCTTCTGGTTATCAGGCCAGCATCTAAGTAGGTTAGGTTAGGTTGGTGTGGCAGCACCTCTTCGTGCACCGCGAAGAGATGCACACTTAGGCCTAGATAGGCCCGTTGTGATACCAATGAGGGACATACACGAACATCCATGGATCCGGACGGAGAATTCTTCCTTTAGAAAAATCCACCGCCCGGCTGGGATTTGAACCCACAACCGTGTGGCCCGTGAGCAGGCACTCTACCCACTAGGCCACCGCGGTCTAAGTAACGCTGATACACTTTTTGTATAGCACAAAGGCTTTTGCCAACAATCCTTGGAGTTTCACGTTTTCCTCGCCCATCTTCAAACAATGCTATAATTCTCACCACAACAATAGGGCCTAAAGGCATTATGACTTGTTACACCGTGTGAATGAGAAGTTTCGCAGAGAAAAATTAACACTAATTAAGAAAACCACAACGAAACGTAGGTTTTCAATTAGATAGATAACATTTGTTATGCACCGACTAGAATTGTAAAATTGTGTGCTTCTGTAAGGCTTATCGCAATAAGCCTGGACCAAATCAGGCGATTTGAACAAATTATTGAGTTTCTATTTCGCCTAGAGGGGTATTGGCTAATTACAATCAGCCTAAAAAGTATCAGGCTAATTGGAAAATTGTTAATGATTTTCTAATTAGCCTGGGACATTGCAAAACGACGACGCACTTTACAGTAAGCCTGTTTTTCCAATTCGCCTACGACATATACACCACTACATACAAGTAGGAGTAGAAGATAATGTGCCATTTAAATTATTTAACATAAATAAGTGCTTTGTTGAATTTGGTTCTCGTTTATCACGTGGTGAAACATTTTTAATATTAAGGGTTGTTTATAGAAAGGCACTTGGTTGGTTTCACAATTTTTACGATTTATTCCGACTAGTTTCGATTTTTACATCGGTACAGAAGGTAAAGTATTAAATATTAATATTAATATTAAGCAAAAATATTTTACCTTCTGTACCATTAATAGATAATGATGTAAAAATCGAAACTAGTCGGAATAAATGAGCAGAATGATTATTTAGATTACCTGACTTTAAAAAAAATAAAAAGTTTATAATTTTGATTAGAGCAAATAATGAAGTGCTCAGATATCAAAAAAATACAATAGTAAAATTAGAATTATTTTAAGGTAATCATATATTTATTTTTACAATGCTCTATGAAACACTGGCCTTGTGAAATTATACATACTATATATTCCTAACTTATAACAGTTGTAGATTTTTGTTTTTTTGAATGAGGAAAGTAGCAACAAAAGCTATTTATAAGATTTCAAGCTTGTACATATATTGATACTCACTACGATATGAACTGATTTGATTAAATAAACAACCAGATTATAAAGAAGATGATATAACTGAAAAAAATTACCAATAACTTGACTTTTGCACCAAAATTATATTTGGCGTCTCCAGAAGAACCATATCCCCTAAAATGAATGTCAATAATATAAGGATAGGTGCGATGATCTTCCACTCTAACCCATATTTCTGACAGGTAGTGATAGTTTAAGATTATCCATGTTCTCTTTGCCCTATTTGCCTTATTTTAAGCTTATTTTACATTTCTTTAGAGATGGACATATATGACTTTCTAAGTCAAGTTTCTTATAAATTAAATTAAAACGTTCTTAACTTTGGATTATATTCAGATTATAGACAAATAATGTTCTTTTCACAGCAAGAAAATCTCTTGAAAATCAATTAAATAAATCTTTTTTTTAAATTAGGTTATCATGTAACTCGCAGAAAGCCCTTTGTTAATATGTGAAAATAACTTATAATAAATAATAATGAAACAAACCAAGTGTTAATTAAATTATTTCCTTATAGATGGAAATTACTTTCGATTATTTGTTTAAGAATCTTGCAAATAGTAAGCAATTTGATAAAAATATATAAATAAGTAATCGAATTAAAATTAATAACAAAAAATATCCTAAAGTCATATAACTTTATTCTCAAGACTATAATGGCGATTGTTGAACCGATAAGCATGCCGGAATGTATGATTTTTTGCATTAAGGTGGGTCTTTGCGTTTTTGATTATTTGCTTCCATGCTGCTCTCTCTCTCGGGTTTTTCTCCCCCAACCTCTGATGTTTATCGTTCTTAGATCTTTTTCTGTATCTTCCATCCAACTGATTTTGGGCCTGTACCTTTATCTTGTCCCAGATGGCCTTCGTTGCATACCTCTTTTACTAGTTATTGTATCTTCCATTCTAAAGACATGTCCCAGGCATGTCAGTCTTCGGCTTTTTATATGTGTGACAATGTCCATTCCATTAATTATTTGTTTCATCTAATTATTTGTGTGTGTTATCTATTTTTCATCTATATTCTGTATTGGTCCGATATTTTTCGCATTATTTTTCGCTCGAATATTCTCAGATTTTATTTCTTCACTTACAGAATTAATATGGTTTGCCTCCATTCCAAGATACTTGAAGATCTTCACTCGTTCCAATATGTACTTGACTTCCTTGTATTTAGTTTTGGGTTCGTTAATTTTTTTTTAATAGTGCATATGTTTTCTGAATATTTGCTTTACTGGTTGCCTGATCGGACAATTTAAATATGTGTGGAAAAGAAGACAGTTCGCTATTTTTATCTGTTTTCTTTTCTTTTCATTTACATGAATTTTGTTTGTGTTGGAGGCCTGTGAACATATCGGAGAATAAGGTGCATTTTCGACATATTTTGCTTCATTATTTTAAGAAATGCAAGTAACTTACGGAGGCTCTCCGAATGACATACATCGTATATGGGGACGATGCCTACCACAACTTATCACTCAGAAATGGTTTGACAAATTTCATTCCGGAGATTATGATGATGATGAGATGATGTATACCGCAGCGGTCGGCCCACCGAGGTTGAATCGACTGATATCAAGACACTGGTTGAGCAATATCAGACCCTAAGGGAAGAAGAGATTGCGGAGATACTTAAAATAGGACAATTAACCGTTCAAAGGTATTTGCGACAGCTTGGCTACGTGTCCGACCTCGATGTTTGGGTGCCGCACAAGATAACCGAGGAGAATTTGGATAACCGCATTTCCATCGGCAATTCACTTCTGAAGCGGCTTAAAAGTGTACCTTTTTTAAAACGAATAGTTATTGGCGATCGTTTACGACAAGAGATTGTGGCGAACCGCTGGCGAGCCGCCAAATGCTGGCCTGCATACGAAGATTTTGCTATCCATATGGTGGGATCATCGTGGTGTGCTGTTTTACGAGGTGCTTCCTCGGAGGTGTACTGCACGCAGCTAGCGAAATTGAACCAAGCATTGCGACAGAAACGTCCAGAAATGGTCAATCGCAAAGGTGTCACATTCCACCATGACAACGCCAGACACCACACCGCAAAAATCACTCAGTGAAAATTAGTGCAACTTGGCTGAAATATTTTGTTCCACCGTATTCCGTATTCTTCGAACCTTGTACCATTCGACTACCACTTGTTCCGGTCCCTGTAAAACTCCCTCAAAGGGAAATCGTTCGCTAATCTGATAGCTGTGAAAACGTACCTTGACAGGTTTTTCGCATCTAAGCTCCCATATTCTATGAGAACGCAATAATTAAACTGGTGGAAAGATGGCAAGAGGTCTTGAACAAAAACAGAAAATATATCATTGATTAAAATTCATCCTTTGTATGAAAATAAAACGTGTTCCAGTTCAGTCTTCAAAAACTGAAGAAATATATGGAATATGGAGTATCGGTTGCATTATGCTTATTGACTATTCCTCTAGCATTTTTTAATGTGTCGATATTAAGACAATAAGTTTGTGCGGTCTATTCGATAGTTCACGTCCTCCGTTCTTCAACAGCTATAGTGCGATTTCATCCGTTCCTACGTCCTTATGATTCTTCGTTTTTTTGGGTCATTTCTTCTATTTCATCATATTCTGGGTTTTCGATTTGTTGTAGAGTTTCTTTTGTTTTTCTCCGTTATCTGTATGTAGCTTGTCCATGAAGTTTTCCTTGCATTTCTTGAAGACTTTCAATTTCTCTGTTACTATTTGGCCCTGCTTACACATCTTTTTCCCGCATATCCGGTCTGCATTTACTCGTTTTTCATTGTAATTTTCTCTACTGCTCTTAGCGTTCCTTTATAGTTGTTTTAATCACGCTCTTCTATTTTCTTCAATGGCTTGTCGGCATTTAGCGTCATACCATTCAGAGTTTTCTGTTGTTTTATTTCTCCGATGGTTTCACTTGCAGTTCCTATTAAAATGATCATGACAAAGCTATATTATATCGAATTCACTGTTAGGTGTTGTAACTAAAACACAAACTTTCAAAGAGTATGCTTTTATTTTCCGCAACAATTGTTTCGCCATACTGTGGCTTCTTCAGGCGAAGAATGGTACATTATGAAACTAGGGTTTTGTATTTATACATTTGTGAGTGGGGGTGGTAAATTGAGCAAGTTCAATAATGGGGATTTTGATAATTCAGTTTGTTCATTTAGAAGGTGCTCAGTTTCTTTTCTTCTATTGATTTCTATGAATTCTAGCTCATCCAATTTTCTTTCAATGTGTAGAATTGTTTCTTCTCCAAATCTATGGTTTTCTGCGATGAGGTGTGTGGCAAATGCTGATTTCTCTCTCTTATATTGAAGATCTTTCTTTATGCTCTTCTATCCTATCCGTTATAGATCTCCAGGA
The DNA here is from genome assembly GCA_963969525.1 of Ontholestes murinus. Classification (NCBI taxonomy): domain Eukaryota; kingdom Metazoa; phylum Arthropoda; class Insecta; order Coleoptera; family Staphylinidae; genus Ontholestes; species Ontholestes murinus. The sequence goes on along the minus strand of OZ018390.1, from coordinate 58,037,612 downwards.
TTGTCCTACATATATTTTGGGGCAGTCACAGCAGTTTAACATGTAGATTCATCACAAACCTACAGTACTATAAATTTCAATTCAAATCACCCAATTAACCATAAACTTGCAGCCTATCATAGTATGTTACACAGATTAATCAATATTCCTATGTCAACCCAGAATTTCAATAAAGAATTAAACATCATTCTATAAATTGCAAAAAATAACGGCTATCCAAATAATTTAATTAAAAACATTTTAAATAAAAAACTGAGAAAACTCACGATTAACGAAATTTATCCAGACTTACAATTAAAATCACATAAAAATTATATTCCATTAACGTACACAGGACAATAGAGCCGCATTATAAGCAAAATGCTTTCTAAAAATAATTTAACACCGTCATTCAAAACATAAAATAGTTTAGGAAAATTAATAAAAACAATAAAGACAAAACCGAACTTAAAAATCAAAGTGGAATCTACATGTTAAACTGCTATGACTGCCCCAAAATATATGTAGGACAATCCGGGAGTTGTATAACGGATAGGATAGAAGAGCATAAAAAAGATCTTCAATATAAGAGAGAGAAATCAGCATTTGCCACACACCTCATCACAGAAAATTATAGATTTGGAGAAGAAACAATTCTACACATTGAAAGAAAAGGAAGGAAATTGGATGCCCTAGAATTCATGGAAATCAATAGAAGAAAAGAAACTGGACACCTGCTAAATGAACAAACTGAATTGTTAAAATCCCCATTATTGAACTTGTTCAATTTACCACCCCCACTCACAAATGTATAAATACACAACCCTAGTTTCATAATGTACCATTCTTCGCCTGAAGAAGCCACAGTGTGGCGAAACAATTGTTGCGGAAAATAAAACCATACTCTTTGAAAGTTTGTGTTTTAGTTACAACACCTACCAGTGAATTCAAAATGGACTTTCAACAATTAAAAGCCAATACAATCAAATTATATTATATCGCCCAAATAACGGCAAACTAAGCAAATAAACTCTACAAGAGTGAACTCCGCCCTTCGGCATGGTGTTAAAATTATTTGTATGGTTTTCATTCAATTTTTTATATAACAGTTTATTTTTATTTTACATAATCATGTCCGATAAAGCTTAAATGAATAAATGAACTACTTCCAGCATATTTCATTAGCTTTGCGTGTAGTTTCGTTTCATATTCTTGCTCTTATTGTAGTAGCTTTAGCAGTTCCGAGTTCTATCCTTTGCACTGGCCAGTTTTCGTTTTTGCTACCATTGTATTTTTTCTCTTATTTTTCCTCCTACTAAGTAGTAGTCCGTGTTTACTCTTTGGAAAATACGTACATTAATTGTATCTATAGCCCACCTTATTGAAATGAGGATGTCATCCATCTGGTTTACCTTGTTGCCTCCAGGGATCTTCCTAGTTCCTTTATAAATATTTTTTTGGATTTTTGCATCATATTTTGACACCATGTCAGTAGCATCTTGCAGTTGCTTGTAGAAGTCGTTAGCTTCTTCCTTATCTGATCCTTCCGTTGGTGCGTATACATTGATTAAAGTAATATTATGCAATTTCTTTCTAACCTCATTATCCATATTTATTTTATTTTTATTTTATTCATTTATTTACGGTTTCACCTTTTACAATAGTATACACATATTTAGAACTTAAAATAAATAAGAAAACATACAAATTATAGCAAATAGGTGTGAATATACATGATATAAACTAAAAACAAATTATTGTAAATAAAAAGTAAGGTAAAATTACAAACAATAAACAATAATAGCACGATTACCAAATAACAATATACAAATAAGTTGTATCTCATTTCAGAATAAAACAATCAATAGATTTTAATTAAAACTTTTGGTTGTTTCGCGTATTACTAGGCACGTTGAAATTAATTTGATTGAGCAATTCAGAGCAGTCTATTATTGAATTAACAATTTTGAATAAAATGCAGAAATCAAAATAAACACGCCTATTTTCAAGACTGGTCAAATTAATTGTAGTCAGCATATGAGTGCGACTATAGTTTATCCTCGGAATGCCAAATTGGTAACTGATATTTAATAAAAATTTATTTTGCACACGTTCAAGTTGGTCTATGCGGTTGGAATAATATGGGAACCATATACATGAGGCGTATTCTACTTGAGGTCTTACAAAAGTCATATACAGTAATTTTTGTGTGGAAATAGAAAAAGTTTTACCAAACCTGAAAGCAAAGCCTAAAGTTTTCATAGCTTTACAACAAATGTTATCAATATGTTTGGCAAAAGACAAACGATAATCAAAAGTTACACCCAAGTGTTTAATGTGTTTCACTGATGACAAAAGTGTATTGTTGATATAGTATTGATTATCCGTTATGTAGCCCCTACCAAATGACATTGAGTAACATTTATTGATATTGAAATATAGAGAATTATCACAGCACCATTGATGTAAATTATTAAGATCTTTTTGCATCAATATCCGATCAGCGGGATTATTTATAATGCGAAATATCTTCAGATCGTCAGCAAATAAGAGTAATCTACAATGAGAAACGTAAGTGGTAATATTATTAATGAATAAAAGAAATAAAATAAAATAGGGCCGCAATGAGAGCCTTGAGGGACCCCAGAAGTTACCGTAATCGGGTCTGAAACAAAGCTGTTAAGTTTCACAAATTGTTGCCTATTATTTAAGTAACTGAATAGGCATTTAGTAACTTGCGACCCAAAACCAAGATTTTTTAGTTTTCTGATTAAAATAGAATGGGAAACACGATCAAAGGCTTTTGAAAAGTCGGTATAAACCGCGTCAACTTGTTTCCCATCCTCAAATGCACTTAGCAAAAATGACTGGTATAAGATTAGGTTCGTTAAAGTTGATTTTCCTACACAAAATCCATGTTGTTCATTGCAAATCACATTCTTACAGGCCCACATCGACTGATCAGATATTAGTTTATCAAATAACTTTTATATTACTGACGGTGTAGCTATTCCTCTATAATTCTTAACGTCATCCCGATTTCCTTTCTTAAATAATGGTGTGATAAAACTTGTTTTCCAATAGCTAGGAAATTCCCCAAACTCTATCGAGGATTCAAACAAAATATGTAGTGGAGTACATATAGTGTAGATACATCGCTTAATAAAGTAGGCAGGTAAATGATCAGGTCCATAGCTACAGGAATCAGGTAATAACTGAATAGAGTTGAAAATATCCGCCATGTTTATATTAAAACTATTCAAATTAACACTATTTTTATGTTGGTAACGCACACTTGCACTTGGTACATGAACATTAGAATAGACTAGCTTAAAATATTCCGCAAATAGATTTATATTCGTTCGCACTTTTGGTGTAAAAACTACTGTATAATTGATTTGCGTAGGATATTTGTGACTAAGAAACCTGCTCTTCTTGCACCTTGTCTCATTTGGTGTCCAAAATAGTAGAGTGAGGACTTAGTCGTGTGGGTTTCTCCACTACCTCTCCATATTGTATCCGTGTTGTATCTTTCTAGCTCTTCCTCTAGGCTATTCTTGGCTTCTGCATTCATTAAGGTTCGTATATTCCATGTTCCATGTTATATTCCATAATTTTAATTCCAGAATCTTGTCCTTTTGTTTACCTGAGTCGTTTTCACGAGAGCCATCTATATTGATTAACCATCCTATTCGAAACTGTTTTTTTATAGGGCAGGGTTGTTGCATCTAAGCCTTAAAGCCTAACTCTCCCACTCCCGTTAGCCTTGATCTCACCTTCCATACAGGTTGGTTACCGCATCTTGGATAAGGTTTCTCAGGTTTCCAGAGTCCATAAAGTGGAGGTAAGAGTCGGAATTTAGTAGGAGAGGATATGCGACAATCTCTTCCTTTACGTTTATCATGCAGTATGCATTTACTACCTCATTTTAATCTTAGATTATATAATTACGATAGAAAAAGATAAATGCTGACTTGAAAGACGAAACGAAAAGACTTATTACAAAAATCACACAACTGTTTTCTTCTTTGATGTACAAAACGTATATGTAGTTGGCTCGTTTATATATAATGATTATTTCTCGCTAACGAGTACTAATTTCTAAGTTGATACAAAAAAATTCAAATGTAATCATGGAGATTATAATCAATTACTTTGGAAGAAAATTTGGAAAAATCTGTTTCTTAATATCTAAAAGAAAACAATTAGCATATATTAATACTATATGTACTAGTACATGATAAGTATCTGTCATTTTCCTCTCCCAGTTTATTATAAGATAAACTTAATAAGGAATTGTGAAAAAAATATATATAAATAATCTAGAAATATGATTAAAATAATAACATTCTCAATCATATTTGATGATATAACGAAAAAAGCAAATATTTCAAATGTGTTTTGAAATTATTAGTATTAATAAATATTTTATGTATGTAGTTCTTAAGTATGCTAAAATACTATTATTAATGCTAGATGAATACTATAATAACGTAAATGAATCTTCAAGACAAACGGTATTCTGGTAGAACACATACGGATGCTAACGTGAAGAGAAAATTGTAACAAAGTGTTCAAGACACTGAAATTGTATTTCCAAGTGCAAGTCTAGACCCGGATCATTTTAGGAAATATTTTGACACTAATCAAAAAGGAGTAATGAGTAAATATGCTACAAAAATAGCCATCGTGGAGTTTTAAAAGTATTACACACGAACTGTAGGTTAATTAACAAAATATCTGCAAACGATGTCATCGTTCCAACTAAAAAAAATTTTTACTACCTGCCGATTGTGGACTATGTGTTAACTATTATAATTGATTGCAAAGGAGACATTAGATAATAATAATAGTTTAATAATAGCGTTTTTGTAAACTAACATATTTCATTAAATGTTTAGTGCACATTTAATGAAATATGTTAGTTTATAAAATTTAGGCTTCAAGTGTAAGAACTCAAGAAGCCTATCTTCAAGATCTATACTTTAAATTTTATGCCATATTTGGCTAATAATTTAATGAATCATCAAGAGAGTCTTCATAGACAGCTGCCACCAAAGGAATAGAGGGTGAGAATTGAAGAACGTATATTTCGTGAATTCAAGCACTTCCAAATCCGATCAAAATTTTTGTAGAAAATCAGAAATATTAGAATTTGTTTGTTAGCATGTTTGATAAAATAAATAATATCTAATACCTAATAGAATAGAGTTAATTTATAGAATGATCTTCAACTCGTACTTTTGTTTTCTTCTGTTTTCCATTACAGTTTGGATTCTTTTCCAACCAACAACCAACTTATGACGATATTATTGTGATGATTATTTCTGTTCAGGTGTTACTTATTTATGCATTTACTGCAATGATAGTTATTTTGAACCAAAAAAGAAAAACTAAAATATTTGTGAAAGTAAGATCTGTATTGCGAATGAAGGAGAAAAGTGTCAAGAGTTACAATACTACGTGGTATTTCACGATAATCACTAAACTAAAAGACTTACTATGTTTTTATTAGATTTAAAACTTATATTTAAATTCTGAACACCATCAACAACATCAGTTGTGTATAAATGTGTGGAATAGGATCATTATGTAGCGTTACCCTACGACAACGTCAAATTGGTGACGTTATTCTAACGACTTCACCGATATCGTGACGTGTCGCTCGTTACTAGGTTTTTTTTATACTTTGATTCCTTGGATTCGCTGATGAAATCGCAGTTGGGTCAACTTAGGTCCGATTAGCAGAAACTTTATACTTAACTTTAAGACTTTTATTGTACGAGATTTGAAAAAGACATTTAACAACTTGAAGCAATGAAAGATTAATTATAATTTAAAAGTGACTGTTTGGTGGTTCGATTGCTTCTGTCTAAAGAAGTGTTGCTGGTCTCCTCAATGCCAGAACAACCCCACTCCTTTTGCAGATAACATTACATTAAAATGTAATTAGGAGCACGCATAACATGGGGAAGCAAACTTTGGAAGTTGAAGTTAAAAATATTTACTTTACACTAATCAGATAGGAACTGGACCTTTGGTATTTACTAGATAAAAGAGAAATGTGAATAATATTTAAGTTTGAGCTAATGAGTTATTTGATGTTCCCAATGTTATCTGTGCGAAGAGATAATTAAGAATCAATTAACGATTAAGGCATGGAATTTATATACATTATGAAAATATAAATATGTAATACAATATAATAATAATATAGATTATTATTATTATTATATGTAGAGGTACATTACAATTAGATGTCATATAATAGTACTAATAAGTACTATTAAATAAAATTAAGTATTTCAACTTGATTTGAAAAATGATATCTAAAAATTAATCAATGTAAAATGTGATCTAAAATATATTATTAATTTCAAATTAAATTTACCTCCTAGATTCATAAATATAAATTTTTTGAATCTTACATTATACCATTATTTTTCGTATTGTTAGTGTTCACTACTCTGAAATTATCATAACAATGCTGTAATAAATATTTATTTGCATCATTTGAAGGTTTACAATGGAGCACGTTCCTTTGTTTTTGAATGGTTATCAGAAATTAAAATGCAAACCCATCCATATAAATTAGTAACGATTCGGATATGTTCGAATATAATTTTTATTGGACACGGTAAGTTTTCGAGTTTTATTCGTTTTATTGCGTGGGCGATAAGGCCGGTATCTGGCCGTAGAAGAGCAGCAAGTCCTCGCCCCAAGACCCATGCACGAATGTAAAGCAAAAGATCAGATCTGAGCTGCAACGCCGTCTGTCTGGCCTCAGTGACGCCAGGGTCCGTGTTTAGACCAATTATAACACCTTTAACAACTAAATGATTTCGATGGGCATCGTTGACAACGCTCACAAAAAAAAAAGCAAACCAGCACGGCACAAAAGAGAAATATGGCCGCAATAAAAGTTCTGTTCAGAATTTCTGTTATTCAACGTTTAGAAGAGTACGGTCGGAGATAAGGTATAATTAAAAGATTTTTATGTGCGTGTTTGGACTCGTCTCGCGAATAATTTATCGTGGGGTAAACACGATAACAAATTGTGTTCTACCATGGATATCCGAAAAATTGGCCCCACCAAATTACGTTTTGGAAATTCCGTCATCGTCCATTATCGTAAAAATTAAACAGAAATACTCACCGACTGATACAGCTGATAGCCTTTTCGTCGAATAAAATTTGAATCACCTTGTTTTTTATACAATTCCGTTTCTTAATCGGTATATCTAGCTCATACTGGTACTCCGGTTTTATTATTTTTTAATCTTTATTGGGCTTGCTTGCAATACTTTATATTAATAATTAACAGTAATTACTTCTATAGCACTGTTTATGAACTATAAACTATATGGTTATTGCACTAAAACATTTTGGTTGCTATATATAAAATAAAAAGTTTGGTTTATGTCCAAGAACTTTTTCATTTCGATTTTTTGACAATAAAATACTAATATATTATCACCCTTTCGATTTTACTCTCTACATGTCTTTGCTTGTGTATATATAACTGGAACTCTTCCAATGAGTTATTTTAAAAATAAATAAATAAGTTACCAATAATAGATTTTTTGTAGGGTACGTTTGATTGTTTGAAAACAAAGCTCTTTTTGACAATTACCTCTTTTGACTGTATTATCAATATTTGCTGTTTGCTGAATTGTTTCGTTCATTCGTTTGATCTTTAAATTTTAATATGTTCTAAAATACTCACCACCCTTATATTTTGTTCATATTGAGCAATACTATATTCGTAATAAAAATATATACACTATGAATATTAACTATTCCAGATTATTATCATTTAGAATCTACTATAAATTTTATAGTGTAATTAGACAATTTATTTTATCTAAGTTGGATCTAATATTTAGAAAAGGAATATGTAATTATTCAGTGAGAACCTAGCCGCTATGCTAATGGCAGCTAAGCGTTTATGTCAGAAAGAATATATTCATTCAGTGAGGAAACGAAATTGCAATTTAATTGAAAATTAATATGAATCAAATGAAGAAAATGTAAATGACGTAATAATAAAAGACTCCACCCTCGAACTAGAGCGTAACTTATCCGAAACTTATGGTGTGTTCGCGTTTTATTACATTAACATATATTAACATAGAAGCGGCAATCGTTACCCCGTTATTGTTCGGGGGAATGGGCCGTATTTAATAATTGAGAAGAGTGAGAAGTATTAAACGACAGCAGTTAACTCCACAGCTGGCACATAGCACATAATGCACACCGTACATGAATGCACTTAAAATGTAAATCACACATCGCCAGATACGTATTCAAAATTGCCGCAGCCCAAACGTGTACGTGTGCATGAAAGGGAAGAAAATGAAAAAAATCGGGCTAATATGCAACTAAAAGCATTTCGGGCGGTAGTTGCGTGTAATATAGGAAAGATAAGTTATGGACACGGTTATTACGGATATAAAATTCATGCGAATGCAATTTCGCGAAAAGTGCTCTGCTATTTTCCTGTGAGCAGTCATCTAAGTTCATTTTACAGTTGGAACACATGTCTCGCTAACTCTACGGCTTCCACGCTGAAGCAGAGGAAGGCGAGCAAATAAACCTCTCCACCTCCTACATCTCCTTTTCCTCCAACACCAGCTACGTTTTCCTAAATTTTATAATAAAATTCACAACCGACATAAAACTGTTAATAAATTGAGAATGTAGCTAAGTAAGTAATAAAGCCGCCCTAATATTCTTGGGGCTGTCACTTCAACCCGTTCACCGGAGAGAACAGTTTCAGATTCGAGTTTTCCCCCAATTTAAGTCGACCCCCTCCCCCCCCCATTCGCCCTCACCTCCCCAACTAGAGGCAAGCTTGTAGAGATATTCGAGAGGAGGGCCTTTTGTTATCTCGAAAGATTCCGCCGACTGAATTAATTAGCTCAAGTGATAATTGATATTAATTGTCTTTTCTTATTTTCCGGAGCGTTAACTCGCGCGCGGCTCGGGCTTCAATGCATATGAAATTATCGTCAAAGCCCTTCTGAGCCTTTTCCTCCTAAAATGGAGCACCTCCATTCCCAGCGGCTCCATCCTTTTATATCACATCTCACTAATTTTTACTCACGCCTTCCTGCACTAATTTGTATAATACCAGTGTTTCGTGTCATAAATTTTTACACACAACACGTTATTTCACAATATAAACGCAGTAAAATCTCGCATTTACTTTTAAACGTTGGAACGAAACAATATATTAATCAATGGTGGCGCAGAAGTGCAAGTATTTATAAGTTGAGTGAGATATTATTTGTTTGTTATATAGTGGAATTAATGCCGCAATTTGCGTCCGGGACGTGTAATTTACAGTACGTGCAAATAGAGCTAGCAACAGTTGTTGCCAAAACAATTACAACAAGTAATGGATGGACGGCGATCATTTATTTTATTGTGAGCGCTATATTCGATGGTATATTTAGGATAAGACCGACACATGTTTATAACCTAGTAATTACTACCGTGTACTAACTTGTCAGGGAATGTATAAACGCGACTGGAATATATGCGAGGACCACTCAAATTTATTACTTCATTTATACTCGTCATGGCTATTTTAAATAATCAAAAGCGAAACTGGTTGATGAAATGGTACTATCTTTTATTGTGCACAGCAAGCTTCATATACCCTAAAATTACAACTTTACTATCACATTTAGTTCACATAATTTCATTAAGTGAACTACATGTGAAAACAATATGTTATATATTAATAAGAAATATTAAAACTTAGTTGAATTAATATAATTATGGCATAGTTTTCAAAGCAAAACTACCTAATTAGATATGAAAACTTGCAATAAGTGGAGAGTTATTGCAAGTTAATAGGCGTTAATAACAAAATTTTCTAATTCAGTCATTTGGTTAACAATTAAACTATATTTTGTTTGAGCATTATGCAAAGCTTTTGAAGTATGATGGGTGATAATTTGAATATTCCGTTTATCTCCTTCAAATGCGATGCGCTGATGAGATACGTATAGGTAGAAACCGGTCTGTAGCCGTTGGTAATAGATAAACTATAATTTAATATTTTATATTTCATTGAATTTCTTAATTTTTAGTAACATATATTTATTGACAAATTTGTACATATTTACATTGGAATAATGAATTATGAATGAGGTGTTAATGTATTAATTTGTCAAAAGGCTATCGACCAGAAGTCTTTCTGCCTTGTTTTGTCTAGTCATATGACGTCAGTTGTTAATGTGAATTGGGATTTTTAAATTTAGGGTTTATATTAGGGTTTCTGGAAAGACAATATTGGGATAATATATGGAAGTTGAAAGTATTTTTGGAGAATTTTTCCGATAGGAATCGAATGCGTTCTAGGATAGGGATAACTAAAGTGGTATTATAGAGGACCTGATTAGGTGGATTGTGTAAAGGATTAAGAGGATGCCGGAGTTTTATTAGGGTACGGAGGGATACTCGCTCGCTAACTTCAATATTGCGGGAGGTTGGATTGCTGGGATTGGTATAGAGGGCACAACCATAGTCAACTAGTGGACGGCAAATCATTTTATATATTTTAGCAGCTATTCTTGTGTTTATTCTTATTTTTTATATTTAAAAATAATAACTAATAAGCATTTTTTATACATACATATCTGAAAGTTCGTATTTTTTTGTATTAATAAGTTAATTATAGTTAATTGTTCAGAATAAATGCTGTCATTTGCTTTAATACAAAGTGTGTACTAGAGAATTGCTCGTAATTCTAGCAACTACCTTCCATGAATTCTTCACGAGAATAGCCTTGATGTGTCAACAAAATATATTGATACGTAGTGTCAAATAAAAATCCGTTTGTAGGGCAAAACGACCATATTTGGCAAATCATTTGATGAATCGCCATCAAGAGAGACTTTATGGAGCAACTGCCACCAGAAGAATAGAAGGTGAGAATGGAAAAACAGATATTTTGTTCAAAATTTGATCAAAATGTTTGTAAGAAAATATTGTGTACTATTAATATATTTTTGTTAACATATTAGATGCAATCAATAATATTCCTAATACCACCATACATTTTTGTGTTAGAGAGAGGTAAAAAGTTAAACATCTGTGTAGTACTGTTCGTCTGAGAACAGTCAATATAGTAGAATTGAAGAAAAGAGAGAAGACATTCTTTCGAACACAATTAATCTACCAGTACTCGATCAATTTAACACAAAATGAACTACTTATGCATGCTAGTATAAAATCCAGTGTAAATCTTTATTTCTACCATTTGCAACCCGTTTAACACAAAACAAAATATTTCAAAATAAAACGAATACCTTTTTAGTTTTGACCACTTAGTTAGTATATTTATGGAATATACAATATATTAAAGCTACATTTATTACTGCCATATGTTGATAATATCCAAAACAGATCGAAGCCGATTCGTGATTTTGTTGACCAGGAAACAATAATTCAATATTTACATTTATTACTGTAAGCACCAATTTATAATATAAATAGTTCCACAGTAGAATATAATATAAGAAATTATTTGACAATTAATACCTACTTAGCACTTTTATGACATTGCATTTTATGATTTCCTTTTAAGTCCTTTTCATTCTCGGGAATAAGAAGAAGTTCGAAAGATATTAAATCTGGGCAATAGGACATAGTAATCGTTTTCGTTTAGGCTAAACTTCTGCACAGCATTTTCATAACCTCCAAATAGAATTATTGGTTTACTCAGTGTACGATACCTTCAATATCGAAGTGAATCAGGTAATTTCCATTTATACGACTGATGTTTACTTTCTGGATCATACCCATAGCACTATCATTCATTGCCTATTATGATTGTGTAGAAAACAATTAGGTTGCGACGATCTTTTTGATCTCCGGTGAGAAGAGTCGGCACGGACTTTACTGCCATTGTACGCACTCTTAAATCAACGGCCAAAATGTCCTGAATTAAGCTCCAGAACAATCGGCATAAGTTATCTATCCTAGTTGATCAGATTACAGGGAGGACCCCTTTGAACAATTTTTAAATCAAGAAAACTATTCGTACACATGGGTTTTACTAAGAGCATGTTCTGTTTCGATGAAAACAACAGTTTCTGCTGAGATCTTACCGAGGAAAAAAATCACAAGGGCATATTGTTGGTTAGCAGAAGCCATTTTCTCATTTTACTGTCGCTATCAGGTTAAATCAGATGTTCCACAACAATTCGTACACTTCCACTGCGTTCTTGCCGAAGAAAAAACAAAATTTCACATCGGCACGTTGTTCGTCCACTGTAACGATGAATCAGGAGATGTTCCAAAACAGCCCTCTGGCGGCGCTACTTAATATTACAAATACACTATCCGCAGTATTACGATTCCAGCTATTTCCGGGCCACCCCTCATATACCGTGAAAAATCATTGAATATTGTTGCGAACCGGGGATTATCTTGATGAATAGTACTTGTTGACCAATATACACAGCTTTTTCAAATAGTTTATAAACAGTTTACTTATTTAAATCTTAATCTGAACCTACGAAATATTTTGTAATAGAATAAAAATCAAAAATTTGTATTATTTTATTACATTTTTTAATTACTGCATCATGAACTAGTATTTAGTGTGACTGCTTTGCAATTTATTATTGGTTTCACATTAGTTAATAATATATTTGGATTTTTTGAATATCCATAATTCATTTAAATCAAGCAAAGTTTATATTACCGCTGTTAAATATATCCATAATTGAAATAATTACGAAAAACTTACTTGATTCCTTCAACGCGAAGTTTATTTTATGAAATGCACTATTGATGAAGAAGTAGGACGTCCTTCTTATAAATGAAGGGAAGGCAAAAGTAAAAAAACAAAGTCTAACAAAATGAATGATTTCAAAAATTTGTTACATAACTATGCTTTGAAAACTCCTCTTAGGATGTTCTTCTTATTCTGAGATGCTTTTGTCACTATCCCAATAAATATATCGTTGACATTAATCGCCATGATATCGGAAACATTTTTGACTTACTACCACTGTGTTACGCAAATTAATTTATATTACTAAATCGATGAAGATGAAAGAAGTGAAAATTGTTATAAGATGCATGAGCAGAATCAAATTCATAAAACAAACAAAATTTATATTTATCGGACAGCTATTTTTAGTTTTAAATTATAATACTTCTGTTTATCAGCTGGTTAGTTTTATCAATTTATTCCCTTCGAAGGAGCTAAAATCATTTTGGATGAACTAGATAAAGAATTTTAGGAGTTTAGAGTATTTTCGCATAATCCTGTTGTAGGTTAATAAACGGTCCAGTATTTTAAAAAACACATAAGAGTGATTTTTTAGTTTTAATTATAGTACCTCTGTTCATCAGCTGATTATTTTTATTAATTTATTCCTTACGAAAGAACAAATACTGAAAAGTTGTATACGTTAAAATTTAAGAATTTCTCAGAAGGTTAACTTTTTTTTCACTTCCTATAAATTATTGAGCGAACTATGTCAAAGATAATAATTTGTAATGAGAACAATTCGGGATAATCGTACTACAAAAATAATCAATGATTCCTTAACAGAAAGTGTTTATCGATTACAATGTTTCAATCTGGATGTAGATCTTCACAATGATGCAATAGATAATATTTCTTCGATGGCACTACAGCCCAACTCGGGCCCTGGCCTCTAGTCATTAGCTGATCTTTTCCAATCTCTAATTTTTACATACAATTCTTTAGCATCCGTCCATATTGCTCTTGGTCTACCAGCTGGTCGTTTTTAATTAAATGAAGCATTTTACCTGTGTGAAAAATACAATGTATATATGCAACCAAAATATTTAGAAAAATTCCATATCTAAAATTATATACCACATATAAAACCTTGTTGTTAAAAAAATTAATATTTCTTAATGAAATTGATATGTTATTAAAAAAATCCGAAATATCAATTAGTTTAATGAGTGACCTAAGATGGGTTCAGATTAATCTAAAGTCTTTCTTGGGAAAGATTCGTGCTTATTACTGATATATCAATGTGGTAATAAATATGAACAAAACATTTTCTATTTATAATTACTTGTTTTTTTCGAAAGAATAATGAAATTGAAATAATAGTATGGTTTAATATTTTTCTAGCTTTTTAAAAATTGGTCGTCTCCATTAAAAAAAAAGTGGCCGAGATCAAGATAATTAATTACCAGCTCATCAAAATAGTCGAAAACATTTGATTTAATCAAATTATTAGGTTTTATGAGCGAATAAAAATTAGTTTGGCTTTAGAAATAGAAGTCCGGACTGGGATGGCCGACTTCATCTTAAATGTATATCGTTTTAAATCTTATACTCCTTTTTAGATATAAAGAGGGAATTTGACTATGAGGTGACAATACAAAGGCTATATTATTAAAATTTCCACCAAACAACATGCTGATTTGTTAGCCCATTTTTAATGAATGAAAAACAACGGGTTTAATTTAATGAGGATATATCATTTATAGCACAAGTTTTCAATAGGGTACAGTAAGGTTCAATTCTCGGACCCTTGCAATTCCTCCTTTATAGAAATGACCTCCCCTGGCATTTAAAAAGTGTAAAATTGGTGTTATGGCCGAAAAGCTTTTCACCGACGAGGCTGAAATATACGACAAATCGATTCTTCTTTAGGGCCTAGAATCCCAAGAGGAATTGAAAGTAGCCAATGATGTCTTAATCAAAATACGCTGTCTGGGTTCTGAAATAGCTAAAGACATACTATAGGGTGTCCCAACAAGAGCGCCAGATTTAAATTTGCCGTCATTTTGTTAATACAAGTTGTACGGTGATTTTTTTGACAGCTGTTACGTACAGACCACTAGATTTAAGAATATGAAGAAGTATTCAAAGGAACAACTTTTAATTATTGCGAAAACACATTACAAAAAAGGTGAAGGTTTTGCGAAAACAGTTCGCTAATTAAGTCAAGTTTTCGGCCACAATAATGCGAAAGTGAGATGTTTAATTAAAAAAATTGAGACCAAATTTACGCTGATGGATCAGAATTTTTCGTAACACGAAAATAGAACCAAAATGAGGGAATCAGTGGCCGAGAACCCAGGAACATCCATTCGGCATCATCGTCAAGGATTAAACATTTGAAGAGGGATTGGAATTTTGGTAAAAGATCTGCCTTTGTATGCATACAAGGTTCAACTGGTGCATGGAATTAAGCCAAGGGGCCATGAACAGTGCAGTTGCTGATTGGATGTTGGAACATCATCAAATTAATTCGGATTTTTCGAAAAAAAATCATTTTTTTCAGATGAGGCGCATTTTCAACTCGACGGATACATAAATAAACAAAACTAAGAGATTTGCGGTGCTGAAACTCCTTGTGTGATGCTTTAAAAATGTGCGGTATCGCTAAATGTTAAAGGAGTTTTGTGTCCGGAATTGGATGTAATTGATGTGGAAGATAAGTTTTTCCAACAAGACGGTGCTAGCTACCACACTGCACGTGAAACAATGATGTTACTGCAGACCAAGTTTCCAGAGCGAGTAATTTCTCAATCAACATTGGCCACCAAGATCGTGCGATCTAACGCCGATGGACTTTTTCCTTTGGGGCTATGTGAAGGAAAAAGTGTATGCGAATAAGCCTGAAAGAGTTGAACGTCTTAAGGAGGAAATACGGCGTTATTAGTGAAATACAGCCACATTTATGCGAAAACGTTATTCAAAATTTCAACAAAAAATAACCCTGTGCTAGAGGTATCGTGGTGGCCATTTGCCTGATGTGAATTTTACGTTTGATGGGAACTATTTTCCTTATGTTGAAATAAAAATATTTGCTTAATTAAAAAAATTAATGTGTTTTTTAAATTTAAATCCGACGTTCTTGTTGGGACACCCTTTACTATGCGGAATTAATTCACTCGCAATTTTGGATGATTGGGTCCTCACAGAGGCAGAGGTTGCCAAGAATTTCTTGTGACCTCGAGATTCAAAATTGCAGAAGCCGTATTTAACAATTGCTTTGGGACTTTATTTAATGAGAATCAAACTTTGAAAATCTAAATACTGCCGTAATAATAAAGTGAATTTAATCTGTGATGATATTTTTAGTATGTTTGGATACTCTTTTGCCGACTTTCAAGGTGATGATTTTTATGAAGATCAAATACAATTATTGAAAGGCAAACCTAAGATGGTACCCCGGCAAAAATTTAACGTAGAAATGTTCAGGTGGCTAGAAGATTAAGTTATGTTGATCTATCAATTGTATTAAAGCTACCAGATACTCCCATTAAAGTTAAACGGAGGAGTGTATATTCCGCAATAAACAATTAAGAAATATAGAGTACTACTTCAAGAATGACATCAACGAGTTGAAAAAGATGAAGCACAAAATTTTACCCTTACATCAAGTGGACCCGGCTAAAATAAATGAAGATTTTTTTAAATATAATACTCGAGGAGATTATTCAACCACATGTAACAAAAAGTATTTATCGAGCGCATACATTTAACAATCGGTTTTTACACAAAAATATATATTGTTATTCACTCTATCATAGAAACCACTTGCATTTATTAACAAATGATTTTAATTTAGAATCTGCAAAAGGGTAGCAGAAAGAATTATTTTATATTCGAGAGGTTCAACTCTAAAAGCTTACCCTCAATTCCTGAAAACCGAAAAGGGGATTTTTACATTGAAAAATTCACTACATACTAGTACTAAATTTTTGTACACAAAGTTAGATTGGCACTTTAATATCGATTTTTTATCTTATAAGCTATGTAGAGCTGTATATTGTTAGGAGTCTTATAAATTCTCTACCAAATAAAAAGTTAAATTAGCATATTTATTTTTATTTCAATAAACACAACGTTTATTGTTATTTACTTTATAACTACTCTGAAATCAAATAAAATAAAATAAAATGAGTTATACATGATATTCCTTAGTTTTCTATATTATATCTACTCTATCAACAAGGTGCTGATACCTACTTGAATAATATTATGAGGGCTAAAACTAAAATTCTATAGATATTTTGAAAGATGTTCGAAAGTTAATTGTAAAGGAACGCGGAAGTTGTGCACCCTCCGATTTCTGGTGGAATTACATTGAATATTCGGAAGTGTGAAAACGGCGAAGTAAGCAAAAGCAAAAAGCTCGCCCGGGGAATAATGTTTCAGGGTATAATCCAATTTTTCCATTAAATAAAATTCCCGAAAATTACGTGTCATGTTAAACGCCACTGTAGTAGATATTAAAAAACTTGCGAAAGTAATCATAGCGCTATCTCGGCGGAGGAGTGTTATATGCGGCCTGGCGGAGGGATGCCGAAGGGCCGGGAAGGGAGAGCGCGGGCGTTTGTTAAAACTGTTAACGAATTTTAAAATCCTTTAAAAAGTCGGGCCAACTTTATAAAAGAGAGCCGAGTCGAGATTCGATAGAGTGCACACAGGCTATAAAAATTAAGCTTCACACAGCATCGGAGCGGGCGGCGTTCATTACGAAGCCGCATAACCATAAAAAAGCAAGCAAGCAACCTCTTCTCTTCTCCCCTAGTTTTAGGGGTGGCGTCTTTCCATTATACTTTCCGTACGCTGTTAATCTTGGAAAGTAAAACTTATGCAAACGAGCCAGTCGCGTGGTTTTACAAGGGACGTAATTTCAAACTCGAAATTCGGCAATCCTTGGCTGGGCGGGTCTCCGCTTGTTTTTACATCCCATCATCTCAGACGCCTGTCAGACACACACGCGCACACAATACAAGATTTATGCCCGCGTTTGCACAATGAACAGAGTATCAGAAGCAGTTCGCCTTTTCTCCCATGCGACCGAACACAATGCCATCTACAGATTTGTCATTTTTAATATCTCTCTTGCGCGCCCCGTTCGATACATTCCAGCCTCTATCACCGCACCATAATAATGAAAAATATACTATACGTCGCACTTAACGCAAAGGGTGAGAAAAAAAACAAACGAAATTAATTGATGCTGAAGAATACATTATAGAACAAAGGCACATAACGTATTTTCTCTTAGAAATATTCTTTTAGCGGCGCCATTTTTGTTTTTAACTATTTAAACACTCTGGCTTTGTATTTTGACGATTAACTAGATAAACATTTTATAAAAATTTCATCCCTACTTTAGATTACCTGTGGTAGTTTCTATATTCGCTTTACATATTTAGATGCACTCCTATACTATTTGTTTGTTTTATACATCTCCGAAAAAACACCATTCTGCCATTAAATTTGCTTAGCCATAACTTTATACTTTTCATCACTTTTGATATTTACTTTGAACAACCTCAAAAAATGGGTTGATTAGCACGTCATCTAAGATATTGTATTTGAGCTGTTTCTTGGCTGCAGTCATGATGAACAACTTGAGGAGCTTGACACAAGGATTTTTCAGTAAAGTTAGGTGTTTTTTAGTGAATATTCTGATAATGGTGACTAAGTAAGGCTACAAAATTAAAATTTATCACTTAATCTTAAAAATAAAAATATTAATATTTAAATATGTATGTAGATAAGAGTTAATACATTGATCTACTTCAGGAATACACTTATCGCTTTATATGTACTGAGCTTATTATAGTATATATAAAGCATAGCTTATTATGGATTGGATCAATACAATTTTGAGGAACTTCCTCATTTTGTTATATAGTTTTATTCTTGCGTATGCAAGAAAAAAAGTGTGTTATATGTTGAAATAAGAAAATAAAGGCTAGTTTCTGTGCAGTAGTTATTTACATAGTGATTTACTCGATACAACCATCCAGTAGTACAGTAAAAGTTAAATAATACATTATTTAAATATTTGCGTTTTTATTAAATCATTTTTTTAGTATAAATGTTTCTTCTTTCTCGAGGAGAAGTGACTTCTTGCAATATTATCAGCTACTCCGTTACCGTGTGCTCCAGAATATCCTTTCACCTACAATATTGTTTTGTTCGTAATTTAAATTAATTTATTTAAGTAGAGAATATAGGGTTCATACATATTTTATTTTAAACATTCTTGCGATTTGCAGTCACAGATTATCACATATTTTCCGTTTATTTTACTGCGTTTTTGATGACAAGTTTTACACTTGATATTGAAGCTGTACTAGAAAGGCGATATTTCACAGTGCGTTTCTTGTCTCGTGCCTTTTTTGCTATCATCCTTGTCCTCTTTTGCCTAATTGGCTTTTTATCCTACATCATCTTTACCACCGTTATTTTACCAGCCCATCCGCCCTGAAGCTCTCTTTCACCTCCAGGTTTATTCCACCATCTCTTTCAGAAATTCACTCTCCTCTCATTATCCCAAAAGGCTCTTCTTTTTCTCTATATCTCCCTCCACGTCCCATTCATCTCTCTTATCGCCTCTCTCCAAATCTCCCTCGCCTTAAACACATTCCTCTCATATTGAATCTCTCTCATAATTGTGTCTGGTCTCCAGCATATTTTATCGCATTCTCTGTAGGCACCTAAGCCATTCGCCTGTATACACTCGTGAAAATCATTCTGGAAGTTCCTACTTAGCTTAAAACTATACCCGGAGCGAAGGAATGTCTAATATAATAAGTATCCCAAAGTAAGAAGGAAGTCTTTACTAAAAGTACTTTTGACCTTATACAGAGATGTAACAACACTACACTACTATCACAAACTTCTCAAAATTATTTTTTAGTGCGCAATGTTTACTATAGGTATGTTTCGAATTATTTTAGGAAAGAAAAAGGAATCCTTTATTTTGGTAATACAAAGCAGACCCAAATATTTCTGCTAGATTCTTAGAACTATCAGTAAAACTTTTGTTTTGATTTTCTACGAAAGTAACTCGAGCAAGCAAAGATATTGAATGAAACTGAGAAAATAGGACCTTGGATAGTTTATAGATTTTGGATTTGAACTTGAAGCCTGAATAATTTGGTCATAATATTTACTTCCGCATGACAAACTAAGTACTGGTGCCCTCTTTTCTTTTTTTTTTCGAATATTTATTTGTCATTGTACAGGATCCGGCAGGGAACTATGCCGTTTTTAAAAAAATCGTAACTCAGAGAATATTCAATTATATCAAGATTTTATTTCTTTAGTAGGTAGGTGTGTATTTGCCATTTTGTATCTATATCAAAGAAAAGGTTAAAAACATATTCGTGTACTTTCAATAGTGTCATCTAAGTGATGTCCGTTCTTTTCCACATACTTCTGAAGTCGAGTTGAGAAATGGTTCGTGCGCCCTTCCAACATTTTGGCCGGAATCGCTTAAATATCTCGTATGATAACAATGGACAGCTAATCAAGACTCAATAAATACGTGGGCCTTAAGGAACGCCCACAGAAAAGAATCGTAGGGCGTAAGAACAGGCGATCATGGGGTCCCCTCTTGGCGAAATGAATCGTCCTGGAAAATGTTCTCTTAAAAATGCCATAAACTCCCTTGAGGTGTGACAAGTTGATCTGCCTTGCTGAAAAAAGATTCATCCAATGTCAATATACGAGAGAGCATGCTGCACAACCGATCAACGAAGACTTTCCTCCATAGCTACTCTAGCCATATTTTCAGGTGTTCTCACATTTCTTTCTCTGCTTCGAGTTTATATAGGCTTCAACTATTCTCTAGTACAGAAGTTCTGGATCCACTTCAGGATCATTTTTTTTTCACATTGTGATTTGTGTTCGAAATCTGCGTTGTGTAGCAACCACAGAACGCCCAGTTCCTATTTAAGTGTCGTAAACAAATACGTGTTGCTCTAGCGTCCACGGTTCCATACCGTCTTAACCAAACAAAATGGCATGGTCGGGTGGTCACATATCAACCATTCCGAAAACGTTAGGTTCCCTTTGCGCTGAGTTCCAAAAACATCGAACTTCTCTGCTGGACCCTGTTTTATGACAAAATCATGGATCTTCTTTATTGCATATTATAAGTTGTTCAAATCTCTGGCACAGCTTCTTTTACGCTAGTAATAAATGTCAGGATCTGCGTGATCTTCTCCTTAATTGATTGCCGCGTGCTCATCACCCTCCTTCTTTTCTGAGATTTAAGGGAGATGGTGAGCTGCGAATGCCGGTCTTTTAGCTGAGTCAGCTCTACATTCCAGCAGCTCTTGTTTAACCTTAAGCTTTTCAATTAAATCAACATTAGAACCAACATCTTTGGAACCTATTTTCAGTTCTTTGGGACAATTTTTGGGCTGCTGTAGGTTGGTTGTAACAACTTACATGGAAGATATTGGTGCACTTTTCATAAATATTTAATTTTCTTGGAAGTCTACATTCTATGCACACTTTATTGTCAAATTCGGCAAATATTAATGGTAAAGAGAACATAAAGAATTCTTGGACTCTCACTGCTTGTTAGAAATAGGGGTTTTAGTTGAAGATCATCCCAGCCGCATGAGCCCCGCTTAACTTCTTCAAAAAAATATTAAAGTATGGTTTTGTATACTGATGTGTATTTTGTTAAGAAGAAAGTTGAAGTATTATAAATAAATAAATAAGGTCTATATATTCAATAATGTAGGAACAATTGAAGAGAGGAATCCTCACTAACAGTGGGCCAAAATTCGATCAATATTAAGTAATTTGTCTGATTGTAACATTATATTGCTGATATGTAATTTCCTTAATTAAATCCTAGTAATGTAACATTTTCATGAATTGTGTATTAAATGTTATTGAGAATAATATCTCTGTCATGAAATATCTTTAAAGTAAACATTACTAATTTTGATTTTTGCATTGACATATAGTGTCTCAATTCAAAGAACCAACTCGACATTTTATCTAAAGCAGACTTCATACCCGTAGTATTATATTTCTTTGGAGATGTGTACAAAACAATATTCTAAGGTCTTCCGGGTGTTTCTAAATGATATGGGGGTTCTTACGCTTTGTAGTGCTTATTACGTAAAACTCAAAATCATAATTAATACTTGAAATAAAAGAGCAACTCAAACAGTTTAGTTTAATGGTATGCATATGTGCTAGAGGACGCCAGTAGAAATATGGCGACTATTGAACAGAAGGCTTGTTGTGTTCTGGAGTTTGCAAAAGCCCAATCTGTAGTTACTGTACAACATGCGTTCCGGATTAAGTTGAGATGTGACTCCTTAAGTGATAATAACATTCGTAGATGGAATACGACAGTTTGACTTTTCAAAATGTTTCTGAAGATAGTGTTAAGTGAGTAAGAGAGTCTATCACACGTAGCCCGACGAAATTAGTACGGAAGGCAACTCATGAATTTTTAAATTTAATATTAAATAAGATGTGTCACGAAGTAAACGCCTCAACCATTAATCAATTAGTTATGCATTAGTATTTCCGGGGATGACTGCTTGAAAAGTTTTACGAAAACGCTTACAACTGCGTCCCTATCGTTTGTTATTGCAGGCTCTATAACTGTTTAAACTTCTCTTTCATTTCATGTATTAAAGTTTTACGTAATAAATATCACAAAGCGTTAAAACCCCGATATTCATTTAGAAACACCCGGTATTTCGTGGTATATTATTAGGAATATATATCGAACAAAATTGGACCCTTTGAAAATCCCACTAAAGAAGTTCTTTTAACAATGTATTGATAGGATTTTATTGTGTCATTATATTTTATCTTCAAGAAAAAGTTGAGTTTATTCAATTTTGTGTGTAAAATGTCTAATAAGACATTCATTGGAACATTATTAAAAGCAAATTCCATATCTATAAAGAATGACAATACAAATTCCTTGTTTGTGAAGGCACTTAATATATCCAAAATAAAGAAGACATTATTTGTAGCTGAGTTATCTTTTCAAAAACCAGATTGAGTATTTGGTAAGAATTAATTTTATTTAATTAACTTCCAAGATCACGGTCTCTTGTCTGGCTTTAGAAACAGCTGTTTGGTTTAGAGTGTTTTGCATTGCTGTCTGTATTAATTATTATATACATAGTCTTTGGTTTATTTAGTATATTTTTTAATACACTTGGTATTCGCCTTTATTTTTATTGAATTAAATCTGCGTAATATATTTGTCTAATAACAATTTTTTATCTAGGTGATAGAAGATTTGACAGGATTTCTAATATTTCATAGGTCACTTATAAATTAGTCCCAACAAGTTTCCTGATTTCACAGCATAGCGCTCGGTAGCTTCGTATAGCAGTACATTTTGCTTATTAAAATCTCCCAAATTCCAAAATTTCTCAAAAGTGTTCTTTCTTTCTTTTTCTTATTTCTGTTGAATAAACTAATAAATGATAAACTGTACTTTAGATTGTTTAAATGTAACTATAGTTACATTTAAAAATAATTTCATTCAAATTAGTGTTGCTTTAATAGTTGTACTATTTGTAACACGCAAATTAATTTGTATTATTCAATGTCTGTCGAAGTATTAGCTAGAGAAGTAGTTGTTTCAAATTAATTTGCTTTGTAGTCTTAGTAAGACTCATTGTTGTAGATTCACGAAATGTTAACGTATTTTTAAATTTATTATTAAATATACATAATATACTAAATCATCTATGTATTCCTCGTAATCCTAATATACCTCCTAAATCCAAACACCCCAGCACCACCATTTATCAATTCATTTCATCATTTCATCTTGATTCATATGACTGACAAGGACATCCACTGACGAACGAGAACGGGCTGAAAGACCACCGGTCGATAGCCATGAAACGGAAGAAGACAACAACAGAATTTATTGTATACATTACATGTATTATTTCCTTTTGTGAATAAAGATGTTTAGTAGTAGTATACATAATAACATTTAACATGAATATAAATAAATGGTGTTAGTCCGTCTGGGCTATGGACCTGCGGTCTTTCTGCCCTGTTTTATATTTAATGATGTAAGAAAAAAGTATCTTTGCTAGCTAGCTTAACTGTCCTGGTGATTCGCACAAATGAATTGATGAATTGTGAGGGGAGGATGATGATATCTAGAAGGGATATTCTGGTTTCGAGGGATACAGAATTTGGTTAATAGGGGTTGGTTGTGGGGATTATTAGCAAATTTAATGCTTAGGGCTAATATACGTTGGGAGATGGGTGGCATTTGGGTGGTTTCGTATAAAAGCTCATTTGAGGGGTTGTGGAGTGGATTTTTCCTTTATTTTACTGCGTTTTTGATGACAACAAGTTTTGCACTTAATATTGAAGCTGTACTAGAAAGACGATATTTCACAGTGCGTTTCTTGCCCCGTAACTTTTTTTGCTGTATCCCTTATCCTCTTTTTCACCTCTCTCATGACGTCATATATTGTATTCCTGTCTTCTGTTTTTCTAATTGGCATTTTATTCTGCATCATCTTTATCACCGTTATTTTATCTGCCCATCCGCCCTGAAAGCTCTCGATCACCTCCAGGTTTACTTCCACAACCTCTTTCAGAAATTCACTCATCTCTCATTGCCCCAGAAGTCTCTCCTTTCTCTATATTTCCTTTTTTAACTCACTTATCATTGCATTTAAAACCTCCATCTCCTCCCTCCATAACCCTTTCACCTCTCTCATCTCCTCTCTTCAAATCTCCCTCGTCTTGAACACCGTCCTATCTTATTGAATTTCCCTTATAATTGTCTTAACTAACTTCCTACTGTTTTGGTTGCATTATCCTCCTTCCTTTCTCCTACT
The DNA here is from genome assembly GCA_963969525.1 of Ontholestes murinus. Classification (NCBI taxonomy): domain Eukaryota; kingdom Metazoa; phylum Arthropoda; class Insecta; order Coleoptera; family Staphylinidae; genus Ontholestes; species Ontholestes murinus. Next base: position 58,012,997 of record OZ018390.1, on the reverse strand, counting down.
CCTATTCCTTTCCCTTATCTTTCTCTTTTCCTCTTCGAATTTTTTTTCCATCCAGCCTCTACCTTTGCTTCATCCCACTCCTTTTTCATATTATTCTTCCTTCTTTTTTCCCACTCTTCCATTTCTTTCTTACACTTCTGTTTACTTTTATGAGCCATTTTGTAATACTTATCCCTTGTTTCCGACTTTTATTACTATGCTACTAACCGCCTAAAATTACGCTCTGCCCGTTCTTTCTTAAAAAAAACACCTTCTCTCAATTTTGGGCCGGATTCGTCCTATAATACGAATGCATCAGATTCAGTTTCTGCATATAGCTATGAGGTACTTCAAAAATGGTCCGATTCCGGCACATTTTGTCGCATTCTCTGTTGGCACCTATCAACTTGCCTGTATACACTCGTGAAAACAGCCCGACAGTTCCTATTCAGCTTGACACTAAACTCGGAGCGAAGGAATTTACATTCAGACCTGTCTAATATAATAAATATCCCAAAGTAAGAAGGCAGGGTCTACTGAAAGTACTTTTTGGCCTTATACAGAGACGTAACAATACTAGAATCTTATCACAAACTTCTCAAAATTCTTTTCTAGTGCGCAATGTCTACTATAGGTACGTTTCGAATGATTTTTGGAAAGACGAAGAAATTCTTTATTTTAATAATTGAAAACATATCCACATATTTCTGCTTGATTCTTAGAACTATCGGTAAAAATTTTGTTTTGATTTTCTACGAAAGTAAATCGAGCAAGCAAAGATATTGAATGAAACTTAGGAAGTAGGACCTTGGGTAGTTTATAGATTGTGGATTTGTACTTTAAGCCTGAATAAATTGGTTGTAATATTTATTTCCGCATGACAAACAAAATTTTATTTGTTTAGTAGGTAGGTGTGGGTTTGCCATTTCGTATCCATATCAAAGAAAAGGTTAAAAAAACATTCGTGTAGGAAAAATAGTGTTATCTAAGTGATGTTCATTCTTTTCCACATACTTTTGAAGTCGAGTTGAGAAGTGGTTCACGCACCCTTTCAACATGTTGGCTTGAATCGCTTGAATTTCTCGTGTGATAATAATATACGGCTAATCCATGGTTTCTCAATAAATGCGTGGGCCTTTATGTACCCCCACAGAAAAAAAATGTAGGGCGTAAGATCAGGCGATCATGGGCGCCACTCGATGTCCCCTCTTGGCGAAATGAGTCGTCCTGGAAAAAGTTGTCTCAAAATTACCATAGGTGTGTGTAAGGTACCCCATCTTGCTGAAAAAAGATTTTGCTAATGCCAATATGTGCGAGAGCATACTGCACAACCGATCGACGTGAACTTCTATAGCTGCCCTACTTCGAGCCACTCCAGGCTTTAACGATCCTTTAGTACAGAGGTTCTGGGCCTACTTCAGTATGTTTTTTTGCTTAGGAACATGAGCGTACCTTCCAACATTGTGAATTGTGTTTGAAATATGTGTTTTGTAGCAACCACAGGACGCCCAGTTTCTATGTTAATGTCGTCAACAAATACGCATTACTCTAGCGCCCACGGTTCCATAATGACTAAACCTAACAAAATGACATGGTCGGTTAGTTTCATATCAACCATTCCGAAAACGTTAGGTTCCCTCTGCGCTGAGTTCCAAAAACATCGAACTTCCCTGCCGGACCCTGTACTTATGACAAAATAATGTATCTTCTTTATTTGCGTGTTATAAGTTGTTGTATTTATCACTAAATTGTGTTGTTCCTGTTTGTAGATTATGTTCAGAAATTTTTGCTAATAGAGTATTTGTATGAGTTAGGTAAATCCGTAAAGCTTTGTGGACAGACATCTACCAAAGTATTTAAAACTGCTGCATCTAAAGTGAAAATTGCCATAATGATAGCTAACCTCAGTTAGGAGATGCTTAACATATGAATGACGAGAGAAATGAAACATACATTTAAAATTATTTATAAACTGAATACATCATCAATCTCTGACACAGCATCTTTTACATTAGTAATAAACGTCAGGATCTGTATGATTTTCTCCTAGGTTGATTGCTGCATGATGAGCAGACCCTCTTTCTTTTTTGTGATTTAAGGGAGGTGATAAGCTGCGAATGCCGGTCCTGCAGCTGAGTCAACTCTGCGTTCCAGCAGCTCTTTTTCTTCTTAAGCTTCTCAATCAAATCAACATTAGAACTAGCACATCTGGAACCAATTTTCAATTCTTTCAGACAATGTTTAGGGTGCTGTACTTATATTGAAACCATTGGTGCACATTTCACAAATATTCAAATTTCCTGGAGTTCTATGCACAATTTATTATCAGATAAGGCAAATATCAATGGTAAAGAGAACATAAAGAATTCTTGCTCTCACTGCTTGTTAGAAATAGAGGTTTGTGTTAAAGATAATCCCAGCCAATGAACTTCGCTAAACTTAATATATTATATTATGTATATTTTGTTAAGACGAAAGTTATGATAAATAAATAAATAAGGTCTAGTGTCTTTTGTAATATATTAGAAGTAGAGTCGTATAGTATTCAGCCATTATCAATCCATGATCTAATCAATTTTATTCTATAACGTAAGAACAATTGAAAAGAGAATCCTCACTAATAGTGGACCAGAATTCGATTAATAGTTAGTAATTGGTCTGATTATGAGAATATATTGTTGATATGTAATTTCCTAAATTGAATCCTAGAAATTTTATATTTTCAAGAATTTTGTATTGAATGTTTTTGAGATTAATATCCCTGTCATTAAATATCTTCAGAGTAAACGTTACTAATTTTCAATTTCGTATTGACAGATTGAGTCTCAATTTAGAGAACCACCTCGACAGTTTATCTAAATATCTAAAACAGACTTCATACCACTAGTATTAATAATAATAATAAACATTTTTATTGACAAACTATACATATTTACATTTAAATAATAAATAATGGATGATGTGTTAGTGAGTTAGTTCGTCAAAAGGCTATCGACCAGAGGTCTTTCTCCCTTGTTTTGTCCAGTCATATGGCGTCAGTCGTTAATGCGTAGATGGAGATGAAATCAAATATGGTTGAATTAGGATTTTTAAATTTGGGGTTTACACTAGGATTTCTAGGAATACAATATAAGGATAATATGTGAAAGTTGAATCGAAGACGTTCTAGGATGGGGATAACTAAAGTGGTATCATAGAGGAGCTGGTTAGAAAGATTGTGTAAAGGATTAAGAGGATGACGGAGTTTTGTTAGGGTACGGAGGGATGCTCGCTCGCTAACTTCGATATTGTGGGAGGTTGGATTGTTGGGATTGAGATAGAGGGCACAACCATAGTCCAATAATGGGCGACAAATCATCTTATATATTTTGACTGCTGTTTTGCTAGTGATACCATTATTTCTGTATGTTAAGCATCTAAAATATTTTTCCCTAGATGTTATTTTGCTTTTAATTATAGCTGTGTGCTTTTTGAAATTGATTTTGGGGTCTATGGTTATGTCTAGGTATTTAACGGAAGTTAAAGGAGGGATAATAGTTTGGGAAATTGAAACATTGTAAGGGGAATTATTGGTGCGATGGTATGGAATTAGGAGCAGTGATTTGTGGGGATTAATTTTAATACGCCATTTTGCAAACCAGTGTTGTAGGGAGTCAATAAGCTCTTGAAGGAATTGGAGGGCTTTTGGTAACGTGGAAGCTAGTATCCATTTTTTTTGATATAAGGATTCTAACGCTTTGAAGTACTTGTTACGGAAAACTTAAAATGATAATTAATACTTAAAATAAAAGAGCAACTCAAACAGTTCGGTTTAAGAATACGCGTATGCGCAGAAGGCGCAAGTAGCAAAAATGTAGTAACTGTACAACGTGCGTTCCGGATTAATTCACTCGAGTCCTCAAGCGATAATAACATCCGTAGATGTATCATCAGTTTAAAAATACCATTGCAGGGAAGGGAAGAATAAATGTTTTTGAAGAGAATGTTGTGCCAGGGAGAGAGTATATCATGCGTAGCTCGACGAAATTCGTAAGCAAAGTAATATTTTTTTAAATTTAAAATAATTAAATATTCAAGATGTATCAATTAGTCATGAATTAGTAATTCCGGTGACGACTATTTTGGAAAGTTTTACGAAAGCGCTTACAACTACGTTCTTACGTTTGCAGTTATTGCAAGATCTATAACTGTTTCAGTTGCTCTTTTATTTCATGTATTAATTACGATTTTAAGTTTTGCGTAATAAATATTAGAAAACCTTAAAACCGCAATATTCATTTAGAAAGATCCGGTATTTCGTGTTATATTATTAAGAATATATATCGAACAAAATAGCACCATTTGAAAATCGCACAAAGAAGTCAGTTAAACGATGTATTTATAGGTTTTTCTTGTGTCGTTATATTTTATCTTCAAGAAAAAGTTAAGTTTGTATAATTTTGTTGGTAAAATGTCTAATAAGATATTAATTTGAACATTATTAAAAGCAAATTCCATATCTATAAAGAAAGACACTATAAATTCCTAGTTTGTGAAGGCACTTAATATATCCAAAATAAGGAAGACATTATTTGAAGCTGAGTTAGGTTTTCAAAAACCAGACTGAGTATTTGGTAAGAATTTTTATTTAATCCACAATACCAGCTTTGTTTAAATTATATTAAATTATACTTTCAAGTGTTTTAAAGATACAAGATAAAAATGTAATCGGTCTATATGAACTTCCAAGATCACGGTCTTTTGTCTTTAGAAACAGCAATTTGGTTTTGAGTGTTTTGCTTTTCTTTCTGTATTAATTTTACATAGCCTTTGGTCTTTTACTATATTTTTAATATACTAAGTATTCACCTTTATTTTTAGGACTTTTTTTTAGGAATTGAATCTGCGTAATATATTATGTATATATATAATAACAATTTTTTATCTAGGTGATAGAAGATTTATACTATTCTTTCTGAATAAGATGAATAATTTTTAGCAAATGCAAGATAGTTGCATTCAATTGTCTGTTCTTTGGCAAATTTGAGAGAATTTTTAATATTTCATAGATCACTTATAAATTAGTCCCAATTCGAATCACAAGTCAATGCTAATAGATAACTAAAAAATAAGAAGTTTCCGAGTTGTGCAAATAATAGAAATCATATAATTTTTGTTTATAATTAAATACACTCACTGCAATTTCAGATTGGTCGGAGTGTCTGCATTCAAAACAAGTTATCATTATGTTATTATCCTTAATAAGATCATATGACCAAATATTGCTTCTACTATCATTACTTATAAGAGTAGCTCTCACTAAAAAAAAGAATTGAGTGTGCAAGCGCTTAACCTTCTCTTTAAATTTTACAAATTTTAAGCACAATGCTAAAGTATAAATTAAAATAAATATCTGCAGTTGTAGAAAGAACTCTTAAGAATGTATATGTTTACAAAAACATTCACGAATATTCAAGTCGAAGAAATTCTGGAATAAATGGGAACATTCCATTAAGGTTTGACGGGAAGAACATTCTGAACAATGATGTCCGAATGTGATTCCTGTGCTCAAAATTAAGTGTATTATGTATGTATGTATCTATTGATATATTTTGTAAACAGGTAATTCAGAGCATTGCAATAAATAAAAATAAAATAAATATTAACATTCCCTTGTATAAGTTTATTGATATATTTAACTCTCTCATACGTTCTTTTAAGCCGATGATATTTAGCAATTGGACTAATTTCATTAATCTGGATCAGAACTCCTCAGCACGATTTAACTCTTTATTAACATCCTGCATGATATATTATATTTTTTATCAAAAAATATTCATTTTCAATTCTAAAATGTTTAGGTTTTGTGTATGTTTAATAGCACCTTTCGTGTGGTTTACTTTTAACAAAGCAAATTATGACAGTAATTAAAATGTGAACATGTTACGAAAGATAACTTTATAATATCCACAAGGGTCGAATTTTCCTACGAACCATTCGATAATAATAAATGCAAATTTCACCGCCGGCGCATAATTAAAATAAGCCGGCAATTATCCGCAAAATATGTATTTTCGTAACAGCATAAATTTCCTCTTAATATTTTTGCAAATACTTCAGTGCACACACGCATCCGCATCCCCGTAATTTATGCCCGCGTATAAAACTCATAAAATATGTTTAATTTAGATAGCAAGAAGCAATAACTGGAAGTGAAATTTCTGTGATCTCGGCGAAACATAAATTATACATTATACAAAGCGTATACTAATTATTGCACGCATATTTCAAACGACTCGTAAACGCGCCAGTAACCTCCACTTCTCGGACGTTTGCGTAAATAAACATCTCGCGCCCATCCTTCGATTACCTTCTTGTTTTCTTCTTTTCGTTTTCGAAAACCGCGAGACTTCGGCGTCTCTCCAGCAACAAAAGGATCGATTCCCCTATAGATTTCAGAACCGCTCCATAAACAATTCTGGCGAGTTAAAGAAACCCGTAGCGCCTTGTAAGTTGTAGTATTTACAAAACAAAGATACAGACTGATAAGTTTAAACGACGCCTTTAGTTTATGTTACGTGACATCAGAGGTCGTCGCGATCACGAGCTACAAACAGGGTTTTCAACTACTTTAACACGGATGGGAAAATGCATGCTATATCTTTATGTATTCAAATCATTACAAAAATAGAGACAAACAGTGAATTTAATTTTAGATAGAAACTTATTTGTTCAAAAATATATATCAAAAAAGGTAAAATAATTGAAAGATTTCGTGTAGTCGCCGTTGATTTTTACTAGTTATTTAATTAGAATATATGAATCTGTGGTTTATAGTTCATTAATAATAAATAATCTTGACAGACTTTTTGATTTCGTTTGGATCAAAATAATACTAAAGATGTTTGCTAAATAGCATAATTATATAAGAAAAGGTAGAGGGCCCACTTACGATCTAGTTATCAAACATATCTTAGGATTATTTAATATAAAATCTATGGTGGGCTATGCTGTACATATATTTTTAGGTACGTGTGCATTATCTGATTTTCTGTATTCAGAATCATGAACCAATTATAATAGTGTAAAAAATTGAGGGTTCAGATGCATTAACTAGTTATAATGGAAGGAAATGGACTGGAAATAGTAAAAGGAAATAAAGAGGGAGATGAGCAGGGTGACTACACATATGTGGGGGGCAAACGGACACTTCGTAATTGATTATGCCATTGCAAATGAACAAGCGTCAAGAAAAAGAAAAATTTAATATAGCAAATAAGGTAGACTCGGAACACCAGCCACTTAAACTGTACATATCAGGCACAGGCACAAAAAATTATAAAAAGCAGATAACATGTATAAAAAAATATGAACGAAAAATAGTATTAAAAAGTATAGGGAAAATTTGAACAAAAGTAATTTCGCAGATACTATATGATGAAAGAGAAACAAATTTTAAATGCGACTACTAAGAATTTTTTTAAGCCAAGGGAAGAATACATATCAAGTAGGTGATGGACTAAGGTATATGAAAAGAGAGAAAATGGAAGTCCAGAAAGCGACAAAACATGAGTACCTGAGGATCCTAAAAACATACAAAGTTACTTGCAAAACAAATAAAACAAAACACAGGGACAAAGAAAAGAAAAAAAAATAAAACAATCCGATCAGAGGATTATATATTAACAAAGAAAGGAAAGAGAGAAGAAAAACAAATGACACAATCACTATAGACGTGTGGAGAAATTATTTTATGGAGCTATTTGGAGGAAATGAAATACGTGCTCATAATCAAGGAGAAACAATAAATGATTACAATAAATACATAGCAGATATAAGCGAGGAAGAAACAACAGAGCAAATAAGAAAAAACTTTAAAAAGGTAAAGCGGCTGGTATGGATGGTGCAAAAAATGAAGCATAGATCGAAAAATGTGATTGAGAAACTGAGATGTATGCCCGATACATAAAAAAGGCAGAAAGGACCGAGTCGAAAATTATAGAGGAATTACCTTACTGACAACGGCATATAAGATATATGCTATGATTTTAGAAGAAAGGTAGAAAGGAAGAAAAAGTGTGCTCGTTAGCATATGCTGACGACATGGCAATTGTGGCGAAACAAGCAAACGAAATTAAAGACATGATAAGATGCGTAGACAAATATTACAGATAGAAAGGGCAAAAAATAAATGTCCCCAAAACAAAAATTATAAAATGGTGATGCGGCCATCATAATACTTTCCCTATATTTTTCTCGAATACTATGAGGTTATTCTTAATTATTTGCTCAATTTTGAATTCTTTATATTTACTTGTTATATAAATTTCATTTAGCTCCTATAGTTTATTAGCAATAAGCAAAAAAATTGAAAATGTTTAAATTAAGAACAAAAAAATGTTTCAATAAAAAATTTCAGTTTTTCATTCTCTTTAACTTTTGTGTGAAAAGTTATGTCTTATTTTTCAAAATTTCTTAAATTTCAAAATTTGTTTGAATAAATATATTAACTTTTGCAATAATATAAATTTATTTACGTGTTAAAACTTATAATTAAAACCCTCGCTTCTGTTTTACTGATGGGAGGGTGGGTTAGAGGTCACCCACTCACCCTACATATACATATTAATGATCGCCTTGTGGTTTAAAAATAAAAGAATTGATAGAGAGAATGGTTGCGACCGTTAGTACGTGGTAATCCATACTTACAATAATTTGTGGTTAAAACATATTGAATTTTTCAATTCAGTTGAAGAAGGACTTATTAGAATTATTTTAAATTTTTGAAAAAAATCATAATTTCTAAACAAAACTTTTTTTAAAAAAAACTTCCAATTAAATCTTCACAATTTAGAAAACGGATTGAATTTAAAAATCTTGAAACCTAGAGAAGAAATTGGTGAAAATTTCTTAAATTCTTGAAAAAGTGAGTAGATTTTAGAAAAAAAAAATCCTAAAAATCTAGGGCCTCAAAAAAGAGAAATTACTGAAAATTTCACTCAAGAAAAATCTAGATTTCTATAAACAAATTTTCTAAAAAGTTCTACAGCCTCCAAAAAAATCTTTGTAATTTAGAAGATAAGAAGATAACCTTGAAATCTGGAGGAGAAATTTCTGGAAATTTCCTAAACTCTTGGAAAAAAGTCTAGATTTCTAAATGAAAATTTTCTAAAAATTCTAGAGCCTCCTAGAAATTTAGAAGACCAGTTGAAAAAATATATTAAAATCGGGAAGAGAAATTACTGAAAATTATTTAAACTTCAAATAAGAAAAGATTTCTAGAGGAAAATTTTCTAAAAAAATCTAGAGCCTCCAAGAAAAAAATCGCAATTTAGAAATAGCCTCTAGTTGAAACAAAATTTTAGAGAAGCCATTGCTGAAATTTACATGAATTTTCGAATAGAAGACGAATTAAAAAACATTTAGAGCCTGAAAAAAATCTTCGCAATTTATAAGATAAGTTGAAAAAGAAATTTAGTTTTGGGAAGAAGTTATTTTCTAACCTATTTAGAAAAAAAAATCTAGAAAATCCTAATGCCTCATAGAAAATCTTTCTAATTTAAAAGACGACTTAAAAAAAACTCTAGAGAATAAATTCCTAGAAATTTCCTGAACCCTCGAGAAAATAATATAGATTTCTAGAAGAAAATTCTAAAAATTCTAGAGCCTCAAAATTTTTGCGATTTAGAAGACAAGTTGAAAAATCTTGAAATGTGGAGAAGAAATTACTAGAAATTTCTCGAAAAAAGAAAATTTTCTACAAAAGCCTTCATTCAAATCTTCGCAATTTACTGGAAATTTTCTGAATTCTACAAAAAATCTACATTTCTAGATTATTTTGGGAATTAGAATTTTCCCAAAATAATCTAGAAATGTAGATTTTTTGCAATTTAAAAGACAACTTGAAAAAAACAATCTTGATAGCTGGAGAAATGACTGAAAAGAGTCTATATTTCTAGGAACAGACTTTCTAGAAAAATCTATAACCTCCAAATCTGAATAAAAGTTAATGGAAATTTCTTCTGAAAGTCTAAAGTTCTGGAAAACACTTCTTTAAATTTTTGAGCCCTGAACGAAATGTTTGCAATTTATAAAACAATATTAAAATCTGGAAGAGAGATTACTGGAAGCATCCTCAAAGAAAATTCTATAAATATTGAAACGAACTTTCTAAAAAACTCCCGAATAAGACCGTTGCTACAAATTCAAAAGTTTTGGAAACATGAAGCAGAAATTACTGTAAACTTTTAGAATCCTCCAAAAGGTTCTAGAAATCTACAAGGAAAACTTGTGTAAAATTCTAGAATCCTCGAGCATAATTCTTTGGAAAAGAAGATGCGAAAAACTGAAAATATGGAGAAGCTGAAGCTTCCAGAAGCCTCTAAGTAAATTCTAGAAATTTAGAAAAAAATCTTGAAAGAACTTTCTGAAAAATCTAGAACTTTCGAATAAAATCTTTGCTAAAAATTCTGGAAATATCTATTTATTTATTAGTTAAGAAAAAGAAATTACTGTACACTTCTAGGGTCCTCAAAACATGTTTTATAAATCTAAAATGAAATCTTGTGAAAAATTCTAGAAACCTCAATGTAAAGAAAAAACTAAAAGTATGGATCACCTGAGAAAATTATAGAAAAAGTTGAAAAAAATATTCTACAAAAACTACGAAGAAATTTCTATAAATAAATATAAATAATAACTTTCTGTAAAAAATTGCAACTCTTGAATAAAATCTTTGCTAAACTTGTAAAAATTTGTAGAATTCTCGATGAAAATTCTTTGGAAAGAAAGTTGCAATAAAAACTAAAAGTGTGGAGGAGAAATTTCAAGAATTTTTCAGTTAAATTTTTTACGAAAAACATGTCTCAATAAAACTTCTTCAGTTTCTCATTTCCTTTAACATTTGTTTGAAATAAAAATGATGGTAGCGACCGTTACTATGTGGTAGTTCATTTTAAAAAAAGGTTAAATGAAAATAATTTTTAAGTTTTTATACCACTATTTATTGTATAATATACACAAACAAAGTTTACAATATATTATCAATTTTGACTTGGTTGCCCTAACTCTTCCATAATATTGGAAGAGTTAGGGCAACCAAGAAACGATATAGAAATATACTACAACAGAAACATTTTCGCTGTCAAATAAGTAGAAAAAATAAGAGAAATCGGAAGACATTTATACATCGAAAATATTTAGTGAACCTGAAATTAAGTAAGACTGATAAAAAAGAGATTGCAAGAGTCAGGTGCGGAAATGAAGAAAGCGAAAATAAGTTCTGGATGAAGAAAGGGAGAAATTATGCAGAATGTGCATAACTATCGTTAAAGCCACAAAAAATATCTTTAATAAAAACAATAGCACCAAACAATGGTTACAATAGTAGAATTATTGATAATTTACTTAAGAAACACGAAATGCTTAAGGTTAGAAAGTTTTTGTTTGCAGAAATACCATCACGTAATGATTCACATTATACATCTTTTTCATATTTTGGGAAATGTAGTTTTGAAATTTTGAATATTCTAAAAAAAACATAATATTAACGTAGCATTTTGACCTAGTTTAAAAATTAGATATATTATTTTCAATCCGAAAACCAGGCGGGATAAAATGAATAAATCGGGAATTTATAAGTTAAGTTGTGCAAACTTGCACCGCAGTTACTTAACCATTGATTAAAAGTTAATGAATGGTTAACGGAAAATCGGCTTGCACCGCAATTTAACCACGGTGGAAGTCCCCCAAAAAAGTTGAATATTTAACCAGCCGATTTTGGCCGGTTAAGTACGTAGCGACTAACTTCAGGACGTTTATATTCGTGAAGTTATTTATGTACATTTGTCAGACATTTTTTATATATAGGTTAAGTATTCAGACGCACCACTGTTCTCTGTGATTGGTGGTTACTTAATCAGCCGTCGATGCAAGAGAAATACTCTGGTTAAAGTTAATAAGGATTAGTTAATCGAAAAATTTAATCAGAGCTGGTGCAAGTGGCCATTAAAGAACATTTGCGATCTTTTGAGCTAAGATAAACTTCTTTTGGTGAAGATATACTCTTGGTATTGCACTTTGGCGAGAAAGAGACAAAAATGTATCTGTTGGAATCACTCGAAATTCACAAAGCCTGTGCTAATCCAGATTTCCCTCTATTAAACGACCAGATTTATCTTATGTACACTCCTCTATTTTCGGCTGTTTGTTCATATTACGTATAAATAGCTATGTTTTGTATTTTTTCAAAATGATACGTGTCTTGTCGAAACTATAGTCCTATATTACTATAAAACGAAGATTAAATCCTGTTATACATCTAAGTTATTAAGTGATTTTATTGTAAACCGTAGAACATTTGTTAAGAAAATATAATGAGATTAAAGACAAGAAAATGCTACACAAGGAGGTGTTGAAAGAAGACGGAGAGAATTTGAATGTATGCGAGGAATTATAAAATAAAAAAGTAATTTAAACCAATAAGGAAGAAGCAAATCTTTTTACAATAATCTACAATAATTGTGATGAAATGAATTACCATATGTTATGTAAATTCTACGCCGCAAGGCAAGGAATAAACGATTGAGATATAATGTTTTACATTCATTTATTTAACTATAACAAATACACCTATATTTAATGAATCTACCAAATACTGGTATTTTCTTTATGTTGATATTACTTTCATTTCATCGTTATTTTGTTAACAAGTATCGGCCGGAAAGGGTACCAGTCGTAAATGTTTGGAAGGGAAGAAGTGATTGTAAGAAATTCAAGAAATTGTACTGATGTTTACTTATGGCTTTATCATTCAGGTCGTTTTTTTTTCAAGGTGTTGGTTACGAGGTGGTGAATAATTTATCGATGCGTGGAAGTAAAGTGATCGTTGCTGATGTTGAAAATGTTGGGCAATATTCAAGGTGAAACTGTACAAATATCTTCTACAGAAAACTAGATTTATTCTCATTGGATTCTGTATGGAATTTTGCCAAATCGATGAACGCCTCAGAAAATCAATTGGATAGACTCTTCAATAACCCTAATTATGGAGGGGCGACTGGTGTCTACACAGATAATGGGATTTTAAAAGTTATGCAGATTAATTATTTGGGACATTTTCTTCTCACGCACTTATTAATAGGAAATAATAATAATAATAGTACCTTTATTAACGTGATGTACATTTTATCTTATTAAAACAATAATCGTGAAAATAGGTATTCAATTAAACTGCAAGGTATGTAATAGATATGACTTAGTTATTTGACAGGTGTCAAACTCAGCCACACTTTCTAGTAAAGAGAAAATATCCCTATTCGCAGTGTATGTCAATGTGGTATCTGCTTGTTGTCATTTTCTATCAAGAAAGCTTTAATAGAATATCGAATATCACTAATTCATAAGTGCTGCCCAAATATACTATTACTAAATTGACGTTTGAGACAATTGTTATTATTTTATTCTTTATTTTTCTTTATTAGCTTCGTTATTCCTACTAACATATTTAAGTAAATTTATACATATAACAATACAAACATTTTGTCCGCAGGAATCACAGGCGAAGTTCACTGCTTCTCAATGATCTTCCACTCGACACATATCCTTTCATAGACAAGTGATAGCCCTTGGTTGCTTCTGGATTCATTGTTGATTTATTAATTCAGCAAATATGCTGTATTTTGTCCCTTTTTAAAGGAAATTCTGGACATTAATCTATATTTATATCATCATGGCGTTTATTATTGAAAATGATTTGACTGTGGTTTGACTTATCACAGTACACTCTCAATACATATAATACAAATTATCCTTTAATGCAATGAAGTTTTTTTTGCATCATCACCTCCAGTAGATTAAATATTTATGCATTGAATTTTTCCTGTGTGTGGCGACTATTTCACTAATGGGGTCAACAAATTTTTCGTTTAGTATATGTAAACCGCACTACGATCTCTACCTAATGTTATATGCTTCCCATTTTGATGTTTTATGTTTGTTGATGTTAGAGTTAACTATCACAGGCGAACTATGAATATCCTCTGTATATGCATATGTTCTTCTTCATCATGTGCACGGAATTCTACGCCTACTGTTATTAGAAGATCGTGGTTGATACTATTGTATTGTATTTCATTCAATATGCTTACATAATATATTCAAATAATAAGTCTCACCTCTTGTGTTTTTCCACTCGCGTCAATTTTTAAGCAGACTTGGGATAGTCATCTTAAGTTCAATTATCGTTATTCTTGGCTACTTATGCAGCATTTTTACTCAAAACTTTGAGTATGTTTTTTTAATTATTCCATTAATACTTCCAAAATGCCATCTCTCTACGCACGTAGGATTCGGTCAATTGGTGTTGAATTTAAACAGAAAAAAAAATACTTCGACATAAGTCAGATCAAAACGAAGTTTCGATGGTCGACAACTTACGATATAGTTACAGCTTTAATTCCCATCGTTTATATTTAGTAATGAAATTGTACCATCCTCACAGGCCGCCGCTAGCTATTCATCAGTCTAATTCAAATTCAAATTCAAAACGCTCTAAAGGTAAATTATTTAATTCTAGGTTTATTTCTAGTATCATAAAGAGTGACTGTTGATGAATCTGTTCCAATATTTATTAATTTTCAATTTGATTCTAGGTGACGTAAACTAATTATTTTGGGAAAATTTATAACCTCACTATTTGTCAATAGATTCTAAATGTTTGAAAAAGATTCATATAGGGCAAAAGAAGAAATGTGACATTTGGAAAATACTGAAATTTAGAAACTCACGATTTTGATGAGAAATAGGGGGATACAACGAATAACGCAATATGATAAATGCTGGAATATTTTAGAAATTGTTGGAGAATTTTTGAGAATATTTAAATCGAAATGCTGCTGTAGTTTTTTTTATTTCAGAATTCATTAATTTCTAGAATGTAATTCTCAAATAGTTCAGTGTAAATATAATAACTTGTAATTTTGATTCCAAGTGACGTATATCAATTGTCTTAGAAAAATTTATAACTACACTACTTTGCTTATGAAAATTAAACCGAATTTCTGTTGTAGTTACTTTTTAGATTTGTTTTAACCATGGAATGCAATTTTACATTACCTTAGCCTAAGCATAATGGATGATTTTTTTAATTAAAAACGTTTTGTTTTATTTCATATATATTAATGTATATTAAATATATAAATGCCAAGACATAGAATACATCTTTTGAAATTCTTAAACGTTTCACAAATTCATATAGATTCACTTGTCGCTATCAGCATGCCTCCAGTAGGATAAAATCTTAATATTAATAACGGGTTTTACTTAGAAAATTGTGTTCTCCTCTGTAAAATAATTATATATTAATGTATCTATTACCTTTAAAATATTCAGAAGAATTTACTCCTTCAGGGTATCAGTGGAAGATCATCTAGGATGAATTATGCCCAATTCTTGTGCAATATAAATGATTGTGAATATTATTTTTGTATGTATTAGGTTATTTTGTTAGTACTGAATTAAAACAGATAAATACAAATATTTAGGTGACGATATCAAAGTCTCAATACGTTTTGGATGTGCTAAAACTGGGGGTTTTGTTAAAAGAATTTGATAAATAAATTTAACAATAAAATAATTATCCTTCTTATACAGTGTAGAAAAGCCACATCAGTTAGTGCACATATTTATATAAAATCCCGCAACACTTTAAATTAACATTCTTCAACGTGAAAATGTGATCTCTACCTTCAACCCGTTTCGGGTGAGAGTTACAACCCCCAATGTTTTAAATGGGAAGTATGGGTTTGTTATATATCGCTTGAAAGGTCTCTTCATTCTCGATTCAAAATGCTAATTTAATTGCAAAAATTAACATTAAAAAAATAAAATCATCTGATTACTGAAATTCGTACCAATACACTCAATATTGTTCATAATCTAAAAAAACAAACGAAAACAAATGGTGATATAGCCATTATAGTACTTTCCTTATATTTTTCTCGAAAACTATGAGGTTTGCGCAAAAATGCTATTCTTAATAATTTGCTCAATTTTGGGTTATTTACAATTACTTGTTACCTATATTTCATGGTTATGAGTGTTCATCAAAGGCTTTTGAGATACAGCGCTCACCGACAGACACACAGAGAGACAGACCTAGATGAAGTAGATGTTTATTCCCGATATTTTTCTAAATTTAAAAAATACTACATAACTTTTCGTAAAACATAAGTGAGGGTTTTAATTAAAAGTTGTAAAACGTAAATAAACATAACATTTTTGCAAATTTAATTTAAACAAATAATCAAATAATTTTTGATGGTGTTTTACTGATTGGAGGTTGGAATAGAGGCCACCCACCCACCCTACATATACATAAAAAAATCCTTATGGTCTCGAGGTTTGCAATAAAATTAATTACAAAACTTTTTGAATAAAAAAGAAATTAAAAAGGTAAAATATTTGAGTGAGTAAATTAGTAAAAAATTTGATGCATGACGGGTGGGCAGACTTTAAATCTAAAATAAGCTAAGCTGGGTGGGTGGCTTCTATCCCACCCTTCAATCTGTAAAACATAAGCGAGGGTTTTAGCTAAAAGTTGTAAAATGTAAACAAACACAAAATAATTGCATTTTTTAATTAATATATTCATACAAATATTTCAAATAATTTTTGATGATGTTTTACTGACTGGAAGGTGGGATAGAAATCACCCACCCACCCTGCATATATATATTAACCTTAATTACTGATCGCCTCGCGGTTTGCAATAACTTTAATGACAAAATTTGAATAAAAATAAAATTGACAAAGTAAAATTTTTGAGTATGTAAATTAATAAAACATACATACATGATACGTGGAATGGCTTTAAATAAAGCTTAGATAAGATTAGATACAGAAGCTCATTTATATTTAAACTTAAAGTTGGATTATGCTTTATTTTTTTTATTACATACAAGGCTTTATTGTTTTGTAAGAAGCAAATTCATCAACGATTAGTATTTAAAGTTATCATGTATATCTAGAGTGGGTGGGTGGACTGTATGACGAGCGGGCAGACTTTAAATCTAAATTAGATAGATTTGCCCTAGAAGTTTATTTATATTTAAACTTAAATTTGGATTATGCTTTATTTTTTATTACATACAAGGTTTAGCAATTAAAGTTATCATGCAGGGTTGGTAGAGGAGATACAGCGCACATATACATTCTCATGCACGAAAACAATAGTTTCAACTATATATTCTACATAGGGAAAGTAATTAATGTCAATGCAGTAGATGTTCAAAATACTCACTGAGAACATCTTGATAGCATCCTAATCTTAAAAAAAAGTTTTTTCTAGGTTTATTTAACATATCAGGGACCTAATTGCAAACGTGATGCGTTCTTTTAAGTCATCTAAATCACATGGTATACTTTTATATACAATATTCTTCACACATCCCTATAAAATAAGTCCAATGTTGAAAGATCAGGTGATCTTGTTGACCATTCTATCAATCCTCGCCTCCCTATACAGCGATATAGAAATGTACTTGTTTTATTTTTTTAATGTAAAGTTTTACATTAAAATTGAAAAAATTGTATTTTAAATAGAAATTGAAGAGATCTTTCAAACGATATATCATAAGCCTATACTTCTCATTAAAAAATGGGTGTTGTAACTGTCACCCGAAGGGGTTTAAAGATAGGGATCACATTTTTACGTTGAATAATGTCAATTTATACTTTAAATTTGACGTGTTATGGGATTTTCTATAAATATGTACAGTAACCGAAATAATGAATTTATTCCATTTGGTTTTTCCAAACTGTAGGTATTTTATGCCGTCATTCTATGATAATAGGGTTAAAGTTGAGCTTTTAATTTGTTACAAAAATATATTATTTCATAGAAAAAAAGGGTCTTTTGCAATTAATCGCCTCGTTTTTTAAATTGGAAGGTTTTTGAAGGAAAGGCCTTTTCAAATGAAAAGTCGTATTATGGATACGGTCGTTAGTTATTTCAAATTGTTTATTTATTATAATAGTCGTTAACCAGTTTGGTTAGTCTGAGTACCGTTGAGTAAGGTTGCTTAAGCTTTGAGTACACTAAAATCATTGTTCTTTGTAAATTTCGGATGCTGTTTTTGGCAGAACTGTTTTTATTCTGAAAATACTTTTTTCAACCATTTCAATAATTTATACATTTTTAGAAAAAAATATGTATCTATCCGTAAATGCTTAAGATTTGAAACTAAAATTTTAAACTGGGGTTATTATTTGTCAAAAGAAGTTTATCCTGTATATAGGAATAATTCAATAAAATGCATGCAAAGTTAGAGGGCATTGAAAAAACGTTTTATGTACCATATACTAAATTTGTATACATTTAAAAAAAATTATTCAAAATCTTTAACAGCAAATTATTTATAAAGAGATACATTAAGATTACTTTAATGGCTAAAAATTAAGAAACTATAAAGAAGTAATTTTATTAGCTTGTATTGAGGATTAAGGGCACAGACTCAATTATGATAGTAAACTGATAAAAGTTGTACTAAGAAGAGATACACGTTATCCTGAACCTTTAAAATCATCTCAATTAATTATCTTTAGAGTTACACATTTATTAGATTATTATTATTTGTATATGACGTTTGTAAAATATATTTGTTAATACATCAATAAATTGAATTGAATAGAATTGAACGCTTTCTCCTTACATTACAAACAAGGTGAAAAATTTATGCGGTCATAGACTGAACAAGTCTTAAGGTCTATAATACATTATAGAGAACGTGATATTATATCTTTTGATTTCAAAAACTGATTTGAGAAATTAACATTGCTGTCAATCATATGCTGAAGGTGTTTTTTTTTTTTGGGAACAATCTTTGAAGCCATTTTTCACCCTAAGTTATTAACAAATCTAAGAGTAATAACATCAAGTTTATGTCAGTACCTCTGAATCGTTTATATCATTATTTTTAACTTTTAGATATTGTTTAAGGTCTGTAAATTGTATTTATGATTCTTAATCAACATAATGTAAATACTACCTTTGGCATAGCTGAGATTATCCGTTTCGATCGATAAGATAAGTATTTCAGAGGCTTCGTAATAATTATTATAGTAAATATGAACGTAATGATACCGAACCCATAAAAGTTGTTAGTAGATTTCTGTAAATTGTTGAACACAGAAAATTATTCACTACCTTATAAGTTGTATAAATGGAGTACGGCTATATTATCCCATCTTTTTGGTAAGGAAAAAAATATTTGTAGAATCAATTACCTTAGAGATTTTGTTACAGTATCCTTGAAAAGACATATTATACATATTCAAGAATGATCCGAATTACTCATCAAATTAAAAACAAATTTGTCTTGAAATTTTCTACAGAAAAAAGCTAAAAAAAGTTAAGGTTATCTAAATTTGTGTAAGATATTTTAATTTAAGCAGAAACATGAAAAAAATACAAATAATCTTAAAAGCACTTTATTACACAATTAAAAATGCTGACAGGTGATACGAATAATGAAACCGCAATTAAAAAACTAAATTTACCGTTTCAATGTCGAGTTTTGCCTTTCTGATTTTAATAATAATAATAATTTATTTCCCAACAGATAACATCTAATTACAGGGAAAAGTTATCTTAAAATTACAAAAGAGTACAACATTATTTAAATAATCAGTAATACATATGAACAAACAAAAATTAATAATACCTTCGAAAAATAAA
This sequence comes from Ontholestes murinus, assembly GCA_963969525.1. Taxonomy (NCBI): domain Eukaryota; kingdom Metazoa; phylum Arthropoda; class Insecta; order Coleoptera; family Staphylinidae; genus Ontholestes; species Ontholestes murinus. Next base: position 57,993,304 of record OZ018390.1, on the reverse strand, counting down.
AATAATGAGTAACAATACATAAAATGCAAATAATAAGTATTCTATAACAAATTTAAAATTGTATCCATGAATTGGCGCAAGGAGGTGTTAAATATATCAATATTATGCTGAATGTTATTATATGTTCTAACCATTGTGTTTAGTGGAGAATAGAAGTATACATTTGTCTGACTACGATTATACAAGAAAGTCAACGGGTTTCTACTATTCAACCTAGGTACATATAAGTTTATTTGTGCTAATAAGTTCGGATCATCTATAACACTATGAATAATTTGGTACAGAAATTTCGTTGATATTATTTTGCGCCTCGAAGCTAATGATTTTAAATTAAACATAGACAACATATGGGAGTATGTAACAGATTCAGCAGGGTAATGTGAATAGATCTTAAAATAAAGAAATTTAAGAAAAATATTTTGAATTCGCTCTATGGATTTAATATGTACACCATATGAAGGCGACCACACTAGCGCACAGTATTCTAATTTTGAGCGAACGTACGATATATATAACGATATAATTACATTAATATCCTTAAATGGTTCACTTAAGCGACGTATGAAGCCAAGCATTTTCATCGATTCTCTAATTATTTGGCTATAGTGTGGAATGAAAGATAATTCTTTGTCAAACAATACCCCAAGATCCCTAATACAATCGACATTATTTAAGGAGGTGTTGTCTAAGGAATAATTAAAACGGATAGATTCTATCGTGCGGAAAAATGACATACATTTACACTTTGAAATATTTAATTTTAGGTCATTGGCTTTGCTCCAATTTTGTATTTGTAATAAATCGTTTTGTAATACAACACAATCATCACCAGACCGAATGCATCTGTAAATTTTTACATCATCTGCATAAATAAGAATTGGAGACTGTATATCAACTACGAGGTCATTAATAAACATTATGAACAGTAGGGGGCCCAAATTTGAGCCTTGAGGGACACCACTGGTGGGACAAAATTTATTAGACCTATTGTTCAGATATTCCACATATTGACACCTCTCCGACAGATAAGATCTTATTAGATTAATCATATTATCACTAAATCCCCAAACTCTTAACTTATCTAATAGAACCTTGTGGTTAATAGAGTCAAAGGCCTTGCTGAAATCTGTGTATATTACATCGACTTGCCTACGCTGATCAAGATGACGAGATACAAATTCTGTGAAATTTACCAAGTTAGTAGCGGTGGACCTGTTTTTCATGAAGCCATGTTGTTTAGTTGATATTTGTGATTTTACACATGAGTAAATCTTACTAGCTAGTATAGTTTCAAAAATTTTGGCAAAGTTATTTATTATATTTATTTTGAAATTACAAAGTTGTAAGTTACTCTACAGACTATAAATTTGTTGAGGGTTTGTTGTAGGTGAATTTTTAAATGCGCTTAAAATCTAAATATGTTTTCTGAAAGCTCATTAAAAAGACAACAGTTAAGAAAGAATATTTTAACTTATTCTAAGATTTAACAATTGTCGTTGTATATATTTACAACAATTACACCAATAATGATTGGGAATTGAATGATATAATCAAGGTAAAATATAATATTTTTCCAATATGTTTATATTGAAGTTTATTGTGTAATATGGCAAATAATTTTGTTGTATAACTGACAATATTTACGCCTCTTTAGTTTTTTTTTTATAATACGGTTTTCCAATCTATTTTAGTAGATAAGATATTTATACTGAATTACCAAATCGGTATATAATTCAATTTTTTTATATTTCATAATATATTGCAACCAAGTATGAAATTAATTAATTTTCCAAACACTGCGGTCCGATAACGAATGTTCCTCACGTTTTGGGATTGTCCATTCTATGGTTAATACGGTCGAGTGGTGGACACGAAGAGGCCGGGGAATAAAGAATAAAAAAAAGGAGTAGTGGTGTTTCTTTTATTTATAGGAGACTTTGAGTGTACCGACCGAGGTGGTGATGTAATTAAGAAAGGCGCGCCACCCATTAGAAGAAGCGGTCTCTCGTAAATCTCCCCTTTTGTCTTGTTCCACACTCCAATCCTTTTTTTTTGCAGCCAACCAGCCATTTTTTGTCCCCCAAACAGGACACCTTATACTCGGCTTGTCGAATGTGCTTTTCGTGTTTTTAATTTATCTCGCCCGTGATACGAATCTCCCGGTATCATCGATATCTTTGTCGCTGTGCCGCCAGTGGCGCCAGAGACGCTCATTAAGTACGCTTTGATAGATGGACTGCTCATTGACAATGGCCAATGGCCAATGGCCAACAGTTATGGTAATGGTGTCGTGCCTTGTACTCGACTCCAACTGGAAGCTGAAGGAGTTGCATGTCGTATGAAACGATTCGTGTACGGTCTATACAGGGTGACCCAATTCATGTGTTGTAAGTACAAAGGCACGATTATGTTATATTACCGTTTTATTTAACTCGACCGTAAAATGTGGTAGGTTTAAATAGAGTTTCTTTATAATATATGTTACAATGTGCATATAAATTTATATTTCGTGCACTGATATAAATTAAAGAAATAGTGCAAGAAAACATGTTACGATATTATGAAATTTACGAAAAATGTAAGTTATGTTTATTTATTGAATTTTCTTATATACAAAAGGTATGGCAAAGAGAAAAAAAATTATAATGATACATAATTATTGTAGCATTTTACAATCCTGTTTTTTTTGTTTCGTGTGCTTTTTAAAATAATTTTTTTAGCAATAAAATTTGTTAAAAATTATGTTTACATTAATTAATATACACAAGTGAACATTAAAATATTATTAATAATTATAAAGGTCGGTATAAAAAAAAGGCTTTTTGTAATCCCTTTCACCTTAGAGTAGTTGTATGTGTTATTTATTGTATTATTATGTATTATTATTTATTATAATATACGAGATGAGGACATTGTTGGAACAAACCACAGCTTCAATGCAAAGGCAGAATTAAAATGTCGAATTGGAAAGTATACTAGAGGAATTGAAGGAAACTAAGGAGGTAAACACTGCTTTACAAGTCCAATTGAACAGCACTAAGAAGTCGCATCAAATGTTAAAGGTCTTATACGAATAACTCCTCAGCAGTAATAATTAACTCGAGCGTAGAATGCTTATTGTTATTAACATCTTATTGAAGTACAAGATAGAGATGCAAAATCCTCAGCTGCAGAATTATTTTTGATTACTATGATAATATGTTATAATTGTGAATTATCCCCTCTTCGCCAAAATATAATTGAGCCAAAAATGTAAATCGTATTTAAAATTTTAATTCCATAGGTTTTGATAACTGATAGCTCTATTATTTACGTTATTACCGGAAAATAACTTGAAACGTATATTTAAAATCACCTAATCTATTGAAATGAGATACTGGTAAAATATATTTTCTGAATATTAGAATTTTGATTAAAATGGGAATAAAAGCTTATAAATTAATATAGGAATAAAAAATATTTAATCATTCTAGATTTAGTATAATAATAAAATATAAATAGGAGGAAAGTTTAAACATATCCTTCTTATTGGACTTGGACTTCTTTTTAATAGGTAATCAATTTTAAAAATACCCTTTGAATAATTCTAACGCATGTCACCTCATTACAAGTAGGTTAGATGTTTTACTCAGAAAAGTATTAGGTATATAAAATTTACTCAGTTATATACAGGTCCTAAACTATATTCACAGAATTAAAAATGTTAATGAGAAAAGTAATTTTTGAGAGCATTGCTCTGCCGTTATCTTGTCAACGTAATAACAAAGTTTTCATTCTGGAAATAAATATATATAGCAAGAAAACTGATGGAAGATCATCAATATGATCAGGCATCAGAGCCATCAAATTAGCATTGGACTAGAGTGGAAGATCATATGGACCTGAATTTGAGCCTTTCCATGGAAAGTCAAAATGTATACATTTTTTAAATTTTGCTTTCCAAAACTGTTATCTTCATACATTGGATAAATAAATAAATATCAAATATTAATAATTATACAAGAAGTAAGTTACGTGAAGATTTAATTAATAAACTTGGTACAAAACAATAATACTTTCTTCACAAATAATTTTTAGATGTACATGTCTGTCAAAGTCACAAAGTGACCATTATAAATCCAAGTTTATTAACAGCTAATAGTTTAAACAACTACTCATCATATTAAAGCAACGCCGGGCATCATTGAATTTCATAACTAATAGCTACCACCACATTACTTAAATCATAGTAAGTATAAGGTAACGTTTTTTGTGCTGTTATCCTTTTTCTAAACGCGTCATAAAAGTTATTATGTAATAGCAATTTATGGACATGTGTTTAGCTCCATTACAACTCGTGATTGAAACTATGCCATAATTCCAACAAAACTACATCGGTAAATTAATATTTTATAATCATAGAGATTATATTTGTAGCTTGTATATAAAAAAGCAGTATTGGAGAACTATCGCTCTTTCTCAATGAGAGATACTGCATTTTAAACAGAATTTTAATTAGATAAAACTTTATTTTATTTATTTCAATCGCACACAACCTTATTTAGACGCCGTATTTTGACATAATTTGTCAATTTTTTCGCGTGAAAGGAACATATTTTCCTCTTTCTAACGCATATTTCAGTTTGAAAAAAATTAAGTGAGACCGTGGAGCCACAACACGGCAGGCAGTCGCCAATATCAATAGTATATCGATAATTCCTGGAGACTTAAATGGTGGCCCAAGTTATTTTGGGTCATGTTATTATGTTGGAGGCTAAGCTCCGAACTTCTTTGTAAGGAGTATAAATCTCCTACTGGTCTTCATCCCCATCATGCATGTTTCTGCATTTGAGAAAATGAGTTTTTAGAAGTATATCCATTGCCTCTCCGGGCTCATCAGTACAAATACCATCCTTCTTTTTTATTATTCCAGGCTGCATGTTTGGATCTTTGGAGAGAACTTTTTTCAGCCTTGCGGCCGTGATTGTAGACTCAATTTGTTCACAAAAGTTTCTCTAGGATTTCCTTTAACGTTACCTCAATTTCTTATTATTAATATTATTATTCTTCATGCGCTTTATTATACGCTTTTCTTGCTTGCATCTTCAACTAGATGAGTTCTTTATTTCAAATGTTAAATGTGTATATGTAAAGACAAGTGCCGTTTTAAGGAAAAATGTCGCCACCGTGTTGTTCTACCATCAATCACACCACACCAATCGAAATTTCAGACTGATTAGGTTAGTTTTTATTTGGCATCCAGTTGTAACATCACATGTGTTTCGTGTTTCTCGATAAAACAAAAAAGAATAATATCGATCCGTTATTCGCTTCGGGATAAAAGAGTATGCAAAGAAATAAGAACAAAGTTGGATGGTGATTATAGGGATCCTTAACTACATATGACAACTGTTCAACGAATTTCAATGTGGTCGTACATCCACCCAGGCAGACGTGGTTATTGAGTATATCAGGAACAGGCCATAATTCTTGCTGATCGTCAAACAACAATGCGCGAAATAGCAGTCAAAGTTCAAGCAATGTTTGATCTATTTAAGCTAAATTCAAAATAGTTTTCGTCGAGTTGTTAACGTTGATGAAACCTGGAACCATTACTATGCGATAGAGATAAAGCGATAGGCAAAACAGTAGACTTATTCGTAAATGAAAAAAGAAATGAAAAGGACATAGAAACAATTGTTTGTGTTTCCAAAGAAATAACCACCTAAACTTTTTCATGAAAGGAAGAACAATACAATCAATTCTTGGACGGATTCGATAAAAAAATTGAAGATGACACGGCCTCAATTGGCTAAGAAAAAGTGATATTTTACCACGATAACCCACCAGCACATTCATATAGAATTGTCCAAAATTCAAAGATAAAATTCGTTGATATTCTTTTCTCTGGATTGCCTCAGATTCTTTATCCACCTAATGCCATTTGCAATCATAATATAATTTTTTTTAAGCGATGATCTTCACATTTGTTTCCAAAGTTTTGAATCTGCCGACAAGCCCCAAACTCACCCTACCTAAATCTGAGCGCAAACAAGATCAAATATCTAGACACTCTTCGGCCGCTGAAAGACTTTAAGTACTTAAAGAACTTGGACCTCTTTAATAATGAGTCCACAACCATAGAAAATTGCCATGAGAAGATAATTAAGCTGATAGCGAATCTAAAAAATTTATAATGAGGATAATGCAGAGGCAGAAAAGTGATGAAGAAGTTAATGGAAACGAGGATGATTTCGAAGAGGAAGGTAGCTTGGTTTGCTCCGATGAAGATGTACTGATAGACAGTGTAGGATTGGGAGCAGTATACTCAGAAAATCTAGATGAGATGTCAGATGAGGAGGATTATGCGGTTGGAGAAGAAGAGGAGGAGGATGCAGCGATCGCAGAGGAAGAATAGGAGAAAGCTCAAACTCCTTCAAAGTGCACATAAGAGGCAAGAAACGGAAACTAGAGGATGATTAAACGGAGAATTACTAATTACCAAGTGACCAATGAAACTATATTAGTTTTTGTATTGGTAACAAATGAGGTGACACATCTGACTGTGCTACTCTAAATATTAAAAAAGATTTTAGAATTTTCCTTTTAGCAATATAAAATTCACTAAATTGCATACTTGTCTTGTACTCACCAATAAATGATTAAAACTAAAAAGTTTATATTGAAAAAAAAACGAATTCAATGATGTGCATTTTTTTGCTCCATTTGATAATTGACAAACTATTATATTTTCTTTTTGCAATTATCATCATTCTAAGCTTTATTGGATACTACAAATGATATCGTGAAATATTTTATTATGTTGTATGTTGTTTTCTTTTCTCTGTCGAATTTTTATTTTTCATAAAAGAAATATCTCTTTCTAGTTCCCTGGATATCATCCTAACATTTTTCAAAAATTTGTATTATTCAAATAAAAATTATGGTAATATAAAGCTGAAAACCGTTTATTGATTTACTTTAACATTTATATGAAAATTAATTAAGAAATGCTTGTTTTGAAAAAGAAAAACTGGGAAAGTAACATGATGCCATATCATTTTTAATAAACTTGTCCTATAACCCTCTCATTAAAGTCTTCTTGCGTAGAATACAAGGTTTTATGAAGAAAATTAGAGCTATATTATTTTGGAATAAGCTTGTATCCAACCTCAACATTCAAAATATTGCTATTGCTCAATTACCTTCTGATTCATTCACAGTTTTTCTACAGTATAATAATAGGTTTTGTGAAGGTGAAAATCGGATTCTCTAATGATCTGCATGTTTTTCCTTTCATACCTTTTATGGTATGTATTTTATTATCATGAGAGCTTAAAAACTAAATAAAGAAGATTTTCAAATTAATCTTGTTTCTTGACTGGCAGGAAGACCATGGGTCGATAGCCGTAATAAAAATCAATTACGATTATATTGTACATAACGAATGTATTCAATAATCAATAAAGATGTTTGTCTCTCTCTTGTTTCTTGAGTTTCCGAAAAACTAATAGTCTTTTCGGTCAGTCTTCCCCATTCTTTTCTTATTAAACATAACGATGGACTGAATAACTTTAATAAGAACAAGTATTTCATAAATAACTTTATTTTAGAAAATAAAAATATACATTAAATATATCTAAATTTTTTGACATAATTAAAATTATTCCTTAAAGTAATGCCTATATTGTGAAAGGTTATGATATGTATATGTTAAATATTTACAAGACAAAGCAAATAATGATTTTATGTAGTTTAATAATTTCGCGTATAATTTGTTAGAAGAAATTTTTATATATGTTTATTTAGAATGCTGATAGCAGGATTTTTTATAAATACTAGATAATTTAACAATAGCATATGGTTAATATGATAAAAACAGACACAACTAATTTCTAAATATATATCTTGATGAAGAAAAGAGGATCAGAAGAGGATAGACAATAACAACGTTGTCTTATTTATCTTAACTAGTTCTTATTAAGCAAACCTTCTTTACAATCAAACTTTCTTAGATAGTAAATAAAAGCGAAAGCAAAAATAACTGGTTCAACCTTCCTAAGGCCATTTGTAGTAATTGTGTTTAGAAAATTTCTGTTAAATCTAGAAGCTACCGCATTCGCCTTTTAGTTATTCCAAGTGTGATCATTTAATAGCACTCTGCATCAATTAAATCACAAACAAAAAAATCCTGTTTGCATTTATTGTTAAGAATCTGCTTGGGGTAGAAATTTATCCCATTTTTTAATGCGTGCTATGCTACACCTGTGTGTTCTTATTTTGAATATCTTGATACTACCTTCCTCTACAGATAATAATTTTGAGTATATATTAAAGTTGATATTGAGTCTAAAGGTATTCTTTGGATTTCAGGTATTGGTTGGCCCAAAAATTGGTGTGTGAAACTGTGACTGGTATAGAGATGTATACAAACACCATCCTGCACACGACCAGCTCTTCCCTTCCTTTGCATTGCGTTAGCTCTTGTCACCCACACCGTCTCTAAACTCTCCATGTTTCGGTTGGAATCAAAGTGTTTTTCCTTCATTTTACCGGAAACTATCACAAACATGCAGTCGTCGATGGTAATAGATGTCTCTGCTATGTTTGTAGATAAAACAATTTTCCTGGTGGAGGGGTTATTAGGTTTTTTGAAGACCAAAGCTTGCTCTGCACTGGTAAGACTTGAGTGAAGGGGGATGAGAATGTACCTTCCATACTTTGGATTGAATTCGGGATGGCATGAGAGTTGATCGTGCAATGATGTGATTTCTGAAATTCCTGGTAAAATTACTAAAATACTCCCAAGTTTTCCATAAGAGTGATCGCCGGACACAATCCAACAAAATATCTTTTCAATCAAATCCAAATTAATTTTCTCTGGGTCCATGAGATGTCTTCATACTACATTCTGGATATCTTGCCATCAGTTCTGTAATCTTCAAATTTTCATTTCTTACATTATCTCTGGGTTTAACGTTGTTTCTCGTCACTTCACAGGATAACAAGTCAGACTCGAAATTCATCGATTTGACATGCCTGGCGAACTGACTGTTCTCCTCAAACACATAATCTGTCAGCTCCAGAGCAGTCTCCAAGAAGATGTGTTCCACTGGAAAGGTTCTACCAGGAACTTGAAAAACAGGAGCGCCCCCGAAATAGTCCGAGAAAATGTTTGCATTCAGAGTAGCACTCATCAGTATCACGTTTAAATCGGATCTCACCGTAAGAAGATCCCGGAGAATTAACAATAGGAAATCACTTTCCTCGCTCCTTTCATGCACCTCATCAACAATAATGTGTATTACATTTGACAGCAATGGATCAATTTCCATCCGCCTCAACAATATTTCAAAATTCCAAACCGGCAACTTTCTTCGTGCATCCTGCATTTTCTGGTAATTCTTTTCAGATTGTTTATTGATAAAGTTCTCGGCTAATTTGATATCAGTGTTCATTATTTCATTTGAATTTAAGTATTTCCTAGAATCTTTATTGGTGGCACCCTTTTTGTACCGCGTGGGCCAATTTGGTTTAACTGCATCAGGTTTAATTTTTGGAAACAGCCGTTCGTCTGGACTTAAAAAATCTATTCCATTCGACTTCAAATAATTTGTCATTTCCGTCTCATTCTTCAGCAACTCGATCACAGAATAGACACAAGGTATACCATCTTTAGATAAAGCAAATGCTTCTTGATACAACCGTTTGCAGACATGTAAATTTGCAAGTTTTGGAATGACAGCATTTATCTTTAAAAAGATGACAGGAGGTTCATATGGATAACAGGTACCAATTAGAAACCTAATTTCTAAATCGTAATTGTAATCAACCAAATGGGAATTTTGATCAGGTTTTGGATCTTCCTCGTGTGAAAACCTACAGCGGTTACCAAATTTGCAACTCTTATCTTTTAGAAAATTTCCTTCTTTTTACCTCCACCACTTTCCCTTTCTGTTCTTTTGTGCTTTGGAGTACAATACATTTCTGTTAAGTAATTAAGTTTACAATTGATGATCCACACAGAATTTTTGACCTTTTCTTTAAAGCTATCTTCATAAATTGATTCTAACACTCCTTTTTCGTCAATTCTCTGTTCTAATAATTCAGATTCTGAGAGGTCATTGGCCGTTTGTAAATTCATCCGGTTGATATTGAGTATTATAAAATTATACCTTTTCCTACATTTGTGGCCTAAAATATGTTTATAGATAGAGTATTATGGAGAAGTTAAAAGTAAAACTTCAAAATATAAATAAGCTTACTGTTGTACAGTTTCAAATGTATATCGAGGATGAACTAGATATTGAAGAAGATGATGTTGATAGTGTTCCAGAAGATACCGAGGATGAAGACATCATTGAAGAGCTCGAAGAATTCGAAACAGACGCGGAAGATGATACTCTGCAGAACGGCAACAATTTGCATAATTTGGTACAAATGTCCAACAAAATGCACTAAATCTATGAGGAAGATTAATGTACGTCAAAAAGTTAGCCTTATACAACATAATTAGAATTTTTATACAAAAGCAAATAAATCCTTTTCACTATTTATCAATGACAATATAGTTCAAATTGTTGAACCAAATAAAGAAGAAAATAAATATATCAAAAATTGTAATACTAGAAATACTGATAAAATGAAAATATGGGTGCCTGTTGATGCGATAGAACTCGTAGCGCATATGAGTCTTCTTAAAGTATAAGGAGCTTTGAAGGAAAATATAGTACATGTGAAGATGCTATAGTCAACTGATTCTTCTCTCTCAAGATAAATTGTTTCCGCTGTGAAACAGGTTCCAAAATATCACCGTATTTTTACGATGTATTTTTACGATTTAGTGACATAGATTCTAGAAAGGAGCGAACATTATCTGATAAGCTAACTGCTCTCCGGAATGCATTTAGATCTTTGTAGATAAATGCAAGATTATTATGAACTCAGGAATCAATTTAGCCGTGAATGAACAGCTTGATGGATTTAGAAATAGGGCTTCGTTTAGATTGTACATGAAAAGTAAGCCAGATCAAAATTTAGAATTTTGCGGACGGCGAAAATTCTTATAGTCTACCTGGGAAAACAAAATAATGTTTTCGAGAAAAGGGCCACTGTTTTCATGTATTTTGAGTAAAATAATCAAGCTCTTTGTAAGTCAAATTTTAATCAAAATACATGAAAACAGTGGCCCTTTTCTCGAAAACATTATTTTGTTTTCCCAGGTAGACTTGAAGATTATGACTATGAGCATTTTCGTAGTCCGCACATTATTATTATTTTTTAACATTAATTTGTCAAGCTGGTAATGAATGTATTGCTTGCTATAAGTTTGGGAGCAATGAAAAATACTGAGTTCTTGATCTTAAAATACATGAGAAATAATGGCTTTAAAAAATTCCATTGTGTTAAATTTAACGGCTATTCTAAGAAGTTTTTTGATCTTAGTTCAAAAATCAACTCCTATTAGCATGATCGGGTTTCCATATAATGCTTTAGACATTTAGAATATTTTTCTTATTGTTAATTGTGCCTTTTTACTTACATGTGGGCTATATCCTCTTTATAAAATATTACAATTTTACGATTCCTCTCTTGCTAATAAAAATCCTAAATGTAATTATATATGTTCTTTATTAACGGTAGGCCATATACAAGGATACACAAAGTCAAGTACATAGAATATAAATTACAAATTAAGCACGACAATTAATTTTATAATAAAAATACACATTAATATCTAAATTAACAAGCACAAATCAGTCAGATATAAAATTAATATAAGTCTATGCGCATAAATAGTACGTATAATACAATAACTGGTTGTACATTTAAATAAAAATGTCGTTTTAATAAAATTTAACAAAAATTAAACACAATAAAAAGAATTTGAAATTACAATTTAAGAAGTTGGGCGCGTAATTGCGAAAAGCTAACATAAAATAAATCAATATTAATCATGTTGCAATTTCTGAGTAAGCGCGGTATACCAAATTGGTTTGCATAATCGGTTCTTTTTCTTGTCTCAGAGAACAGCCGGTTAGTTCTAAGCGGCCTGGATGGAACATGTATATCAATATTGCTTACTAAATCTGCTGAATTTATTGACCCATTTAACAATTTATGAACAAAGATTACGTCGCAATTAAAACGTCTTTGCTCTAAGGTTTACAAATTGAACATACCTAGTAGTTTTGGGTACGAATCGCATATCAAAAACTTAAAGGACAAATACTTTATACATTTTCTCTGAACACTCTCAATAGAACCTATATCATGGGCTGTATAAGGGCACCAAATAATGGAGCAGTATTCCAGGTGGGGACGAACTAATGCAACATACAGTTTAATAACAGTGCTGGCATTTTGAAATTCGCTAGAATTTCTTTTTATAAATCCAAGCATTTGGGATGCCTTGGAGGTAATTTTAGAAATGTGCTCGGAGAAACTCCAAGTACTGGTAAAAGTTACGCCTAGGTCTTTTATTAGATTAACCGATGTTAGGCGTTTATTATTAATAATGTAGTGATTAAGAGCAGGGGTCCTAGTCTTATAAAAAGACATTAACCGACATTTTTCAACATTCAGCAGCATATTGTTTGACTTACACCAGTCACTAAACCTATCAAGGTCTTGCTGAAGTAGTTGAGAGGAAATGCTGTTAGAGATTTTAGTGAATATTTTCATATCATCTGCGAACAATAGGCATTTTGAATGTTTAAAACATGTAACCACATCGTTAATGAATATATTAAAAAGGAGTGGACCTAGATGGGATCCCTGCGGAACCCCTGATGTAACGGATATTAAAGAAGACGTATAACCACCAAGACGTACCTGTTGAGTTCTTTGACTAATATAAGATTCCAACCACATAAGCAGAGATCCATGAATGCCAAATTTGCGAACTTTGGATAGCAATAGACCATGATCGACGGTGTCGAATGCTTTAGCAAAGTCCGTATAAACAGAATCGACCTGGTAACTGGTTTCTAGCGCGTTTGTGATGTAGTTACCATATGTAATTAGGTTGGTCGCCGTTGATAGACCACGTCTAAACCCATGCTGCTCGCATGACATCAATCCATCAACCCTGGAGGAAATGTAACTGGTAATAAGTTTTTCGAAAATCTTAGGGATATGAGATAAAATTGAAATGGGTCTATAGTTTTCGATCCTATTTTTAGCACCACTTTTGTGAATTGGTGTAATGAGTGCATTTTTCCAAAAAGACGGAAATACCCCACATTTTAATGAAAGGTTAAATATAATCCAGAGAGGACGACTTAGCGAAAAGGCACATTGTTTAAGAAGTATCGCTGGTACACCATCTGACCCGATAGACTTGCTCAGCTTGATATTAGACAGCTCTTCCAGGACAGTAGATATACCAATATCAGGCGCAGAATGCAGGTTTAGATGTGAATTCTCAACTTCGACCGTGTTTGCAAAAGGGGTAGAGTCTTTGTACACCGATCCAAAAAATACTGCAAATAGGTTCACAATGTCACCCTCGTTATTGGTGATCTTGTCATTGCATACAAAGGAATTTGGAATCTCATCTAGTGCACGTTTTGATTTAACATATTTCCAAAATAAACGAGTATCCGATGCAATTCCATCTTCTATCGACTGCTGATAACGATCATGACAGGATTTTATCATGGACTTGCACTAGGCACGAATATTTTTGAAGTCCTCATAATCAAACTGGAGATTGGATTTTTTGTATTTGGAATGTGCAGTTTTCTTCAAAAATATCATGCGTCGCAACTAAAAGCACTAAACCATTTTGGAAAACGGTAGCTAAATCATCTACTTCAAAATCCTAGATTCCATATGTATATCCAGAAACAATTACATTAACCCAAAACGCAGTTTTGTATATCGTTTAATTGTATTATAAATTATTATAAACAATATGAATTCGTTATAACTTTACCATATAATAAAATATAATCATTTTTTTTCATACGTTTACCACTATCGGCGAGTTTTATGAGTACGTGAAAATATTTATATTAAATAAAACACTAGTTTTCACTTGGTTTATTTTATAGCTAAATGTACATTTCGGTCACAAAGTGACCATTATCAATAGCAAACTAAATAAATAACAGAAAATCAATCTAATATATACCTGCTCGGATTAGGGAAATGAGGAGAAGGTTAACAATTTTGTTAGTAATTGGTTTTTTTTCGGGATTAGTGTTTCTAGTAATGGATTATTTAAAGCGGTTAAGTCGAAATTCAATAATTTGTTTTGATGCTTTTTCATATGGATTGCTTCTAACATGTTTAAATTGTAATTATTGGACATTTTTAATAATTTTACACTGTCTACCGAAAATTTATGACCTGTTCTTAACGAATGATGGGCAACTGCTGACTTTTCTTCATTTAAATTTTTTATATGATACATATGTTCTTTAAATCTGGTCATTACGTTTCTCCGGGTTTGGCCTACGTACAGTTTGTCGCAATGGGAACATTGTATTGAGTAAATACCGGATTGTTCTAATTTATTTGTTTTCGAAAATGTGTTTCCTAGAAGTATTTTTAATTTTGAAGTTGTGTAGTGAGCTGGTTGTAAATTAAATTTTTTAAATAGTTTGTTAAGGTTTTGGTTTAATTCAGGGACATATTGGAGTTTGACGAAATTTTTACTATTTAATTTTTCAATGGGTTCTAAGCGGGTGGCTGAATGGAGAGTGTATCTAAATAATTGTTTATTAATTAATTTTTTGATTGTAAATCTCGGGTAATTCAGTGATTCTGCTATTTGATATATTAATTTAATTTCGTTGTTTCTGTTGGTGTCAGTCAAAGGTAGGGAAAAGGCTCGATAAATCATACTATTAAATGCTGCAAGTTTATGTTTCATTGGGGAATTAGAGTGGAAGTGTATGTAGTTAAAGGTGTGAGTGGCTTTCCTATATATATCAAATTCTAGTTTATTATCTTTTTTAATGATTAAAATATCTAAAAATGGTAGTTGTTCTTTATTTTCTAATTCATACGTAAAGTTTATGCTAGGATATAAACTATTAAGTGAGGTTATGAAATTATCTAAGTTTAAGTCTTCTTTAACAATTGCGAAAATATCATCTACATATCTGAACCATGTCGAAGGAAAGTGTGGAGTAGAATTTTTTGCTTTGTTTTCTAAATGATTTAGGAATATGTTGGCAAGAAAAGGTGATAAAGGGTTTCCCATTGCTGTACCAAATGTCTGTTTGTAGAAAGAGTTGTTGAATTCAAAAACATTGCATTCCATTACTAATTTTGTGAGTTCTAAATATTGTTCTATATGTTCGAGGGGTATCTGATTATCTATTAATAAATGTTTTAAAATATCTACTGTTTCTTTAATTGGAATGCTTGGGAATAAGGATATTACATCAAAAGATACCCGCTTAGAACCTATTGAAAAATTAAATAGTAAAAATTTCGTCAAACTCCAATATGTCCCTGAATTAAACCAAAACCTTAACAAACTATTTAAAAAATTTAATTTACAACCAGCTCACTACACAACTTCAAAATTAAAAATACTTTTAGGAAACACATTTTCGAAAACAAATAAATTAGAACAATCCGGTATTTACTCAATACAATGTTCCCATTGCGACAAACTGTACGTAGGCCAAACCCGGAGAAACGTAATGACCAGATTTAAAGAACATATGTATCATATAAAAAATTTAAATGAAGAAAAGTCAGCAGTTGCCCATCATTCGTTAAGAACAGGTCATAAATTTTCGGTAGACAGTGTAAAATTATTAAAAATGTCCAATAATTACAATTTAAACATGTTAGAAGCAATCCATATGAAAAAGCATCAAAACAAATTATTGAATTTCGACTTAACCGCTTTAAATAATCCATTACTAGAAACACTAATCCCGAAAAAAAAACCAATTACTAACAAAATTGTTAACCTTCTCCTCATTTCCCTAATCCGAGCAGGTATATATTAGATTGATTTTCTGTTATTTATTTAGTTTGCTATTGATAATGGTCACTTTGTGACCGAAATGTACATTTAGCTATAAAATAAACCAAGTGAAAAAAGTGCCAAACTAGTGTTTTATTTAATAACGTTTACCACTAGTAAATGTGGAACTTTCTGAGAGAAGCGAGCAAAACTAACACCTCGATTTAATTAGCAATTATATATTGACGGACTAGTTTAAAAATCAAAATAGACTAATAGAAATCTTACACGAGGCAGTAGGATAATAATTTAATTTTGCTTAAAATTAGATATTAAGTGATTAATTACGAATATAATTTTTTATGAAAGGCAATTATAATCGTTATTCCAAATTCACTAATATCATATTAAGTAAGGTTTACTACGAGCACTTAGTGAAATTAATGATAAATAGGTGTTTATAAGTGCGTGAATTTATTAGGTGTCAAGTTTATGACAACAAATTGGCTATAGAACATCCATGAAATATTAAGCAGCGGCGCTTGTATAATAAACACGAAAACATAATAGTATAATCCTGTTGGTAAAATGTTGATTGTTAAACTTAGCTCTTAACTAGAGGATATTAATTTAGGCGGAACGTGGACTGGTCAGCTCGGTCAGGGGTTTATGAATAATAATTAGTGTTGCAAACAAGGATCTAGCTACCGTCCCGGCGCGGTTTGTGGTATACCGAGGCGGTATTTTGGCTGTCTGCCCCCAATGACCAAAGGTCGCATTAAAATTTACCATATTATATCTAGCACTTGCCCTCAGGCCGTATTTATGAGGTCGGCAGAACGGAGGATTAATTTCCATTTCCATTTTCCATCTGCAATTTTATTTTATTAATATCCTTCGACCCCCGCGCTCCCCTCCCAGCGCGGACGGGAGATCAATTAACGCATCCCATGCAACACGCGGTGAAGTATAGTAATTCGTGCAATATGTATGTATGCAAGTAATGCTCATCTAACTAACAAGAGTCGCTAATAACTAATACGGGGTCGTGTTAAACTCCCCCCTTGGGGTTTAATCCGCTGTTCGTATATCATGTGCAGCGTGTTCTTGCTGGTTACCTACCCTGTTATGTTAAGCTTAATGTTATATATGTGCTACGGTTTGTCGAGGGAAAGACTAACACGGGTTCCTGCTACATATTTTCATTTAACACAGCGAAAAAAATGTTTTTCTCTCTTAGTCATTATCGATCTATATACCAAACATCGGGAGAATTAAATTCATACATTACAGTATCAAATCATGCAAATCAAATCTATTATTTACTTTTACATAATAAATTTAATAGAATTATAATAATAGTAGTAGTATGTTTTCGACTACATGGTCCTTATACTGTATTTGTGCAAATTTGCTTGTTACTATAAAGGATCGCCTCCGTCCATCATTAATTGTATTCATTCCAATGACGAATGGTACCGGCCAACCATCTAATTTCTGACCCGGACTAACTATGTTGTTCTATTACTCAACCAATCAATCAAATATTCTTAATTTCAAGGTATCATAAAAAAATTACATCCAAATTGAAATAGTGTCAAGTTTCGATAATAATTCTATTTATATAATTTATACTATCGCTAGTTCAGCAGCAATCACCAGAATTAAAATTATAATATTAGTACAATAGTATATTCTTAATTTCATTATACATTTAATTGAAAAAAAGCATATAAATATCTTTTTTGAATTTAAGTATCATAAATATATAGTAATAATAATTTTAGTATTAATTGAAATTCCGTTCAACTATAAAAGTTAAAGATTCCTGAGTCTTGCCAAAAGCACGAAGTGAGAATTTCCTTAGTCATGTTGTTACACCTCTCAACGAACACGTACAAGATTAGCACACTTAAAATTACAGGGACTTGTTTTGCAACATTTCTTTTTGTTAATTTACTATCGTAATAAAGTGCGGGATTTTATTAATTGTAACTAAAATACAGTTGAAAGTTTTAGTCGATGTCAGCATTTACTTCGCATGCACATAAACGTCGACGCCTTAATATTTACACATCCCGAAAATGTGTAACACGGAAAATTATTAAGTAATGTTTATGCGGGTGATGACGGGCCGAGGGAATTTAATAAGGATTTTGATGATGATGTTTTCTTTTTCGGAAATGTCCCGACGGAGGTTAACAGCCTGGCAAGATCGATTGTCGACGGAGGCCCTCTATTTTCGTACGTTTGTAAGTCGCGCGCTCTACATAGTTATTAGGTATTTTCGAGTATTTTTAAGATAGATAACAACTCATCTCATCACTGTCTGCGTAATGGGAATTAGTGTCCGAGGGAATGATTGACGAGCAGCCACTGATCAACGACGCCGCCGCTGACGCCAACTGCAGAGAGTAAGCCCACTTGTACTCGCAACGTGGAGTCGCTATAAAATACATTGAAGACGCTGTTTACACCTGCTCAGACAGGATATATTTGGCAAGGATCATAGGTAAGGAATTTTTCTTTGTAGTTTTCAAAATTAAAAAAATATATATATAATTTCTGAAATTTTAATACCTTGACTATATTTATAAATTGAATAATACTTATAGGAAGTATCAAACTTGTATATATTTATTTAAATCCATCCAAAATTGAAACTTGTATAAAGTGCGAGAATGAAGATAAAAAATTAAAAATTTCTTCTAGGAATATTTATTGGCAAAATATGCTGACAGTAGACGAAAATAAATTATTAACTCTATTTTACGATTTAAAATTACTATAATTGTTTGTTCTCACTCATATAATTATAGTTTTAAAATAATTAAATTGCTTGAAATTTAACATCCAATATATTTCATACTTATTTGTTTTGAAATTACTTAAAAATTTCGCCTGCAAATAAAAATCATCCAAATAGTTTTATTTAGAGCTGCAATAAGCTAATTTACTTTCCTTTTTGTAGAAATTGTAGATAAAAATATGGTTGCCATAGTTATATAATATATAATAATAATATAATAAAAATAAACATCAACTTTGAATTCATATTTTCCTGTACATCTCTATGATAGAATCTAAAAAATTGTAATTGAAAGCAAATGGTAACAAACTATTTCAACTTAATTGATTGTTTAAAAGCTAAAGATGAGTACTGTACTTTATTATAACGTAATTGTTAAGTGGAGATGGATAGAATGTATTTTTTAAACATCATCTGTTATCAAAAATTTACCAAAACAAAGAATAAAATATGGACAAAATACCATAAATATATTTTTCTGTATAAAAAAATACTAATTATTGAAGCATATTCAATAACTTTTTAATGTAGTTATGAAATTAGTATTTCTCTTTCGCAAAATAAAATATTTTGATCTTTATATGTAAAATTTGTTTCGCATAGTATTCAAAACTTTTTTTTTGCATCGACATCGAGGTCATCTGCAACCACCGTTGAATTAATTAATAGGTACTATTCTAATTATCCTGACTTAATACAATAGGCAAGTGCACATGCAACTAATTTAGTGTTAAAATTTGATTTATTTAATTGAATTGGATAATAATTTGAAGATAAGATTATTTGCGTCGGTTGAATGGACAAATAAAAATGTAAAATATATTTTGGTAGTGATTTATCGCGCACCGAATAGAATCAATCTTGAGGTGTTCTTCACTAAATTAGACAAATTATTGTGTATATTATTAAAAGAAAACATAAAATACGTTATAGCAGGAGATTTTAATATAGATATAGGTTTAAGAACAACAGAATCTATTGAATTTGTAAATTTAGTTGAATCTTTTAATGCTAAATTAACAATAAATACTAGTACGAGAATTACAAAAACCAGAAAATCACTAATTGATAATGTAATTACAAACATTGATACAGATTATTGTACAAGCGTTTTTGAATCTCATATGTCTGATCACTTAGCTCAAAAATTTATCTGGAATGTAGGCTCACCAGTCAGTACTACCTATAATTGTGAAAAGATACGACTATTTACCATGGCAAATAAAAATAAATTTGTAGAGAAGTTAGCAGATCCACATATTTGGGATAATCAATTTAATAGTAACATTAATGATAGCTGGAATAATTTTATGCGCATTATACAATCCCTATTGGATGACTCTTGTCCTAAAACTAATGTTTCACAACCAAAACAAAATAAAATAAAACGAAAATATAATACGCCTGAAATTATCAGGTATAAAAATATGTTAAACACCCTAAATGCAATACAGCCTTATTATCCAGAGGCAAAAGTGCTATACAGGAAAATTAACTATGAATATAATAAATTGTTACAAGAAACTCACAAAACAAATATTGCAACTACAATATTAATCAGTGATAACAAAATAAAAACTACATGGAAGGCAATAAACACCTATCTAGGTAAAACAAACCAAAACTCAATTGCAAAAGAAAATTTATTTGTTAGCAAAATTAATGAATTTAATGAATTCTTTAGCAGAGTAAAGGAAGAAACAATCGATGTATCACAAACTCAATATAGAAATCATATTAAAACTTGTAATAATACGATTTACCTAACACCAACAACACCAGAAGAAGTTTATAATATAATATCTGAATTAAAGAATAAATCCTCGGGTGGGTATGATGAGATAAATGCGCAGTTATTAAAGGCTGCAGCTATGCATCTCATAAACCCTTTATCCTATTTAATCAATTTAACATTGGAGTCTGGAATATTTCCCGACTGTCTAAAAGTCGGAATAATTAGACCAATATTTAAAGATGGGAATCCCGAAAATTTTATAAATTATAGATCTATAACTTTACTTAGTGTTTTCTCAAAAATCTTAGAAAAAATAATTGCAAAACGTTTAATAAACTATTTTAATGATCTAAATATATTTAACAAATCACAACACGGTTTTCTTAAAAATAAATCAACAAATACTGCATTATTCGAATACATATCTATGGTGACGGATGTCTTGGAGGGAGGAGAGAGCCCAATGCTTATTTTTCTCGACCTATCCAAGGCATTTGATACCATGAATCATGTAATACTTCTAAATAAATTAGAACATTATGGAATACGGGGAGTCTGTTATAATTTAATAAAAACATACTTGGAAAATAGAAAACAAATTGTAAAAATTAAAAACTCTTTCTCCACAGCAAAGCATACCAATATTGGGGTACCCCAAGGGAGTATTTTGGGGCCAACACTCTTTATTATATATATGAATGACCTTCAGAACATCACTAATACTAGTAATGAAATGATGGTTACTTATGCCGATGACACAAGTGTCCTTACTAGGAGTAAAAATTTGGAGGATCTAATACAAATATCAAACAACTTATTTGCAAGTATACAACAATGGATGACTGCAAATAAGTTAATACTAAACAAAAATAAAACTAAGGTGATGATTTTTGAAACAAAAAATAAAAATATACAACTTTCTGATGTCTACCTTAACAATGTTCAAATTCAACTCAATACTAATGTCAAATTATTAGGAGTATATATTGATAACAAATTAAATTGGAAAGAGCATTGTATGAAACTAATTCCCAAATTAAATTCAATATGCTACACCTTAAGAATCTTAAAGAAAATATTTGATATAAAAACATTAATAATGCTATATAGGTCAAATTTTGAGTCTATAGTACGATATGGGATAATGTTTTATGGTACAAGTAGTCTCAGTTATCAAATATTTGGTTTACAAAAAAAAGCAGTAAGAATTATTTTCGGTCTAGAATATACGCAATCTTGTCGCGGCTACTTCAAAAAAGCTGGAATATTAACATTTTATAGCCTTTACATGTACGAATTGCTTATTTTTAATTACAAACATAAACTTAGCTTTAGTAATTATTCAAAAACTCATTCATACAACACCAGAAATAGTAATTATTATGATTTTCCAACTCACAAATTAACTTTATTTGAAAAGTCACCAAAGTATAGTGCAATTAAAATATTTAACAAACTGCCAACATATATAAAAAATATTACGAATTTAAAAGAATTTAAAACCAACTTAATCCAGTACCTTCTGGAAAAAGAAACATACACATCAAATGATTTCTGAAAACAAAATCATACTTAATTTTTCTGTTAAATTTTTCATATCCACTAATGTACTTAAATATTAAATCCCCTTTTAGTTCTTAAGCTCATTTTCTCTTTCTATATTTCGGTAGTTTTAAGTTAATTTTATATTTTATATTTAGCTATATTTAAGGATTTGATTTGTTTCTGTAAATCATTATTATGACGTGTTCCATTTAAGTTATGTTATGTACTTGAATTGAATAAATTTATTATTATTATTATTATTATTCAAGAGACAAGACATATATTGGTCAATTTTCCCGAAATACTACTAAAATTATCTCTATAAATACGTCTTAAACATTTTGGAGGCGTTCACTTCTTGGCACATTTTCTATTTTTTAAATAAGTGGTATAAAAAAGTTTAGGGTATTCTTTATTTAAAAACTGTCTTAAACCATTTCAACTCTTATCAAAATAAATTTTTATATATGAACTAAAAGATAGTCAGTAATAGTTACAAAGATCCTAGGGGTTTCGATGATAGCTATAGTGAAAGCTAGCCTACATATGTTTCTACTAATTTAAATAAAAAATTATTATTTATTATTTATTTAATTATTCTACCATGTTCATGTAGGGTGTAATGAACATTTTGTATTTGATTTGGTTTTCATTTCGTTTTGTTTTTGCAGTATTCCCTCAATTTCTTTCTATCTAGAGCAAACTTCTGTACTTCTTCACATATATTTTCTTTTCATTGTGTTTCTTTTCTTGTTGTGCTGTTACAATCTTTTCCTAGTATTCATTCTGCATATGTGTCCATACCACCCCATCTGTCTATAATATTTATTGATTTTATCCTGCGGTTTTGCCTGCATGTCTCATTCATATATATACATCTTTATTGACAAATATGTACATTATTTAAATAATAAATAAATTATGAATGAGGTGTTATTATGTTAATCTGTCAAA
Source organism: Ontholestes murinus (assembly GCA_963969525.1). Taxonomy (NCBI): domain Eukaryota; kingdom Metazoa; phylum Arthropoda; class Insecta; order Coleoptera; family Staphylinidae; genus Ontholestes; species Ontholestes murinus. The sequence continues at coordinate 57,970,348 of OZ018390.1, read as the reverse complement.
AAGCTATCGACCAGAGGTCTTTCTGTCTTGTTTTGTCTAGTCATATGGCGTCAGTCTTTAGTGAATAGATGCATGAAGTGATGAAATGAAATCAAAAATGGTAGAATGTGGGTTTTTAAGTTTAGCGATTATGTTAGGGTTTCTAGGAAGACAGTAGAGGGATAATATATGAAAGTTGAAAGGATTTTTGAAGAATTTTTCTGATAGGAATCGAAGGCGTTCTTGAATGGGGATAACTAAGGTTGTATCATAGAGGAGTTGGTTGGAAGGATTATGTAAAGGATTTAGAGGATGCCGAAGTTTTGTTAGGGTACGGAGGGATGCTCGCTCGCTAACTTGAATATTACGGGAAGTTGGGTTGCTGGGATTAGGATAGAGGGCACAACCATAGTCCAGTAATGGGCGACAAATCATTTTGTATATTTTAACTGCTGTTTTACTAGTGATGCCATAATTTCTATAAGTTAAACATCTAAAATATTTTGCCCTAGTTGTTATTTTGTTTTTAATTATAGCTGTGTGTTTTTTGAAATTGATTTTAGGGTCTATGGTTATGCCTAGGTATTTAACGGAATTTGAGGGGGGATAATAGTATGGGAAATTGAGATATTGTAGGGAGAATTATTGGTGCGGTGGTATGGAATTAGGAGCTGTGATTTATGGGGATGTCTCATTCATTATTTTGTTTATTTTGGTATTATTTTAATATTATTAAGGAATCTCATTTCCATAGCTTTTATTCTTTGTTTTATTTTTTTTTTTCATTGTCCATGATTCGCTACTGCGTGTCATTACTTTTTTTTAAACTATTTCTGCCATTTCAGTGTTTTTCAGCATGTTATATATTTTTCTTCTTTTGTTTTCTATCTCTTTTTCTATTTTCCACCGTTTTCCATTATTGTTTCTAGATGTCTGTAATGTTCCACTTGTTCTAATTTCTTTCTTTCCCTGATTAATTCGTGATATTTCTTTCCTGTCCAATTGGCATGGTCTACGTTTTCTCAAGATTTATTTTCATGTTGATTCAAGTCAATTCATTAATTAATATTTTTATATTGAGTTAAAGATCACCCTTTGTTTTTGCCGTTATTATCATGTCATCTGAAAATAGTAGCCCATCTTGTTCTTTCCACTCTTTCCGTTTTTATTTGTAAGAATCTCGTGAATTTGTTTTATTATGAATATATCTATTCTGAATGTACTCTATTATTTCTGCTAACTTGTCTCTCAAAGACTTTTCAAAAATTCTTCTTAATATTTAGTGATACCTCTGTAATTTTCGAAATTTAGTTTATTTATTTATTTATTTATTTTATTTATTGTTTGCTGTGTCTCTTCCTAAATAAACTCTAAAATATTTATTTATTTACTTTACAAATTCTATTAAAAAATACTTATTTATTTATTTATTTATTATTAAAATATTTATTATTTACTTTAAAAAATCTATTAAAAAATACTTATTTATTTATTTATTTAGTTAACGGTAGCACCTTTTATACAAATAACTTACATTTTTAAATCTGTCATAACCTAAATCTAACAACTAATATAAACTAAATCAAACATTCAATAACATAAATCATTTAAATTAACTCTAAAGAGATTTCTTTTAAACCTATTTAAAGACTGTACAAATAAATCAAAATTAGGATTGGCGTTGAGGATGTTTGCACATCTCATTAGTCTTTGAATAGGATTATTGAAACTATAATTATTAGTTGCAGCGTTCAATCTGAAAAGTGGTTTCGACCACAGAGATCTGAATGATGTAGATATATGAAAATTTATAAATCGGATTATTTCACAAGTAACTAAACCTGATACAATTTTGAATAACATAAATAAGTCTAATTTAATTCTACGGACTTCTAACGACTCAACATTAAGTGTGCAACAAACAACGTCATTATTAAAAGAACTGAAATTAAACTGGTAATTAAATTTAAAAACTACATAAGAAATAAATCGCTTTTGCACGCGCTCTATTTGTTCTTTGTATACTTTATAATATGGCGACCAAATAACCGACGCATACTCGACATTAGACCTAACTAGACTATAATACAAAATTTTTATAGTAGAAAAACTAAACTTAGTACAATTACGAAATAAAAAAAACCCATTAATTTGAACGCCTTTTTAGTAATGCTTTCAATGTGGTCAGAAAATGTTCATTTATTATCAAAATAGACGTCTTTAATACATTCAACTCTTTCCAATATTATGTTCTTAATCTTATAATTATGCCTAATCAAATTATGACGTCTACTGAAGGTAATAACTTTACATTTGTTGATATTTAGATCAAGACAATTTTTTCTACACCAAGAGGGCAGGTTATCTAAATCGGATTGGATTTTATGGCAATCTGAAATATCATCAACAGCATGAAACAGCTTTAAATCATCCGCGAATAATAAACATTTTGAATACTTCAAGTTCTCACTAATATCATTAATAAAAATAATGAACAATATCGGACCAATATGCACGCTTTGCGGAACCCCAGAAGACACCTTAATAACGCACGATAGGTAATTTTTTTAACTTAACAACTTGAAATCAGTTTGATAAGAAACTAGTAACCCACTTCACTATTTGTTCAGAGAATCCCAAGCATTCAAGTTTTCTAGATAAAACATTATGTTGAACACGATCGAAGGCTTTAGCAAAGTCTGTATAAATAGTGTCAACTTGTCTGTGTCCATTAAAAGCATCCAATAAGAAGGTTTCAAATTCTAACAAATTAGTTATTGTAGATTTCCCCTCCATAAAACCATGATGCTGAATATTAATTACATTTTTGGACATCCATGAAGATTACAAAAAATGGTGTAGTCATTATTATCACCGCTGTTTTTATATTTCGCGTGAGTATTAGATACATAAATACACTAAATCAATTCAAAAATTCGGAGCATGTTCTCATGTTCTTCCACTCTGCCTATTTTACTTGGCAGCTGGTGATAATACTCATCCAACGATGATTGGTACCGAGGCAATATTTTAGCTCTTTCTGGCGAATTAAGGTCTAATTTTTGGTTTCCTTATTATTAAATAAATTTCTTTTATCTAGTTGGTGTTTTCTATTTTCTATGATTTTTTCAGTAATTCTGTTATTTTCTCTATTTATCTATTTAACTTCAATGTATTTCATCAGTTATTTATTTCATGTACTTCAGGCGCCTTTTTTTGTTTTGCTGTCTTCTAATTTTTGTTGGTCCAGAACTTCGAAATTTTGTCGCCATCTTTTCATATTTTTGTTTTTGCATGTAATTATGATTCCATAGTTGTCTTTAATGTTTATCATGTTCATAATCTTTTTTCTGTTTTAGTTGCTTTAACGTTCCGTAAAATAGCTTTTGGTTATTACTGTTGTTCTTTTCGTTATATTTTCAAACTGTGTCTCACATTTCTTGTATTTTATTTTTCCGTTTATAGTGATTCTTAATTAATCAAGTTATTTTCCTTTTTTGTCTAATTTGCCAAGAATAGCTAGTACTATACATACCTTGACTAGTTTTAATACCCTGCCAAGATTTTATAAACTCTATTTATAAATAATAAATAATAAATCAAATAAAGTCAGCAAAATGAAACTTTTTTAATAAAAAAACTGTAATCTGAAAGCATACAGATATATAATAAGCTTATTTTTTTAAATTAAATAGTTATTATATAGAATCCATAGAATCGGTGTGTATTTCCACGTAGATACTGATACTGAATTTAATTTTTATATTTCATAATAGTAATCATCACAATAAGAATTGTATATGAAATTAAATTAACTGTATTATAAGTATGAACATTTTTTAATTTATTCTAATTCTCATTTACATTAGATCAATAAAACTCTAGAAATTATATATCAAAGAGACTAAACGAAGAAAATGTTTCTCTTTAAGGTCCTTAATACGATAATAAAACAATTTTAATTGTTATACTTCCTTTTTCGCTATGACTTTGATTAGTGTATTAACCACGACCTCAAAATTGGTATTTCATCAGAAATACGTTTAAATGAATGACTTATTTAATTAAATGCACAATTTGCAAATATGCTAAGCAAGTTTTAATTTTTCAAATGAACAATAGAAACGGAAATATACGTGAATTAAATAATTATATTTGAAAATGATTTGAATTTACTAATTGCTAGACCAAAGATATGTGAGGATAGACGCACGTAGTCGATTTGTATTTGATATCTGAAAATCCGCAAAATACCAATTTTTAAAGTTATTTAGACTAATTTTATTTCTGACATTAGTTAATAAATAAATAAAATCAAAATTGGTAATACGTCACGAATATGGTTAAATATTTATATTTTAGAGAGCTAACTCTTTGGTGAGACGTTAAGCAACTTTTATTATTACTAATAAGCAACATATATGAAAATTTTAAGATATAAATTAAAAATTATATTTGAACAGGATTTGAGTCAGTGAACTATGGATTACTATTGGTGGTTTTAGTTTACATGTGTTTTGAATAATCAAATAAAATAACACTGAGTTTATTCCTTACTTCACTAGTTTTTTGGTTGAAAGAATGTAATAAACTATATTTATCAGGAAGCCAATAAGTAAAGTAAGGAATGAACCGTTAATTGTTAGTCCAGGGCTCTACAAAAAAAGCTACTAAGCTACTCGGGAAAAATAGTGCACTTCAAGGTTTTCGTTTACCACACGATAGGCAGAAGCTATATGCACTTCTCCATAGCCACATGCGAAGATAGCCAAATAAAGTCTTCTCATTTGCTTTTTCATCTTTGCATTTCATATTAAAAAGACTATACAGGGAAAATATTTTTCTCTTGGGTTCTGAAAATAATAAGCAAAAAAATGTAATTTTTGGATTTCCTTCTTCTTTATTACTTTGGTTAGTAAATGTCATTAAAACTGGTACTAAATGAGAAATATGGTTATATATTTAAATGGTTAAATATGTAAATTCAAAAATATACATAAAGCAGAAATTCAATCAGCAAACTCTCAACTAGTTCAACTGTATTGCTCAGAGTATTGCGTATTAAGGTTTTCTTCCATCACGTGCTATTAAATAGTATAGTATCGCTCTTCTACAATAGCATATGGAGGCCCACGAAATCAATTTACATGAGTATAATATTCCAGATTTCAATGCACTAAGCGAGTGAGTGAGATATTAATTGCATTTGGAATTAAGTGTAAATTTAAAAAAAAAACAGAACTTGCGACCTCTGAATTACTATTTCAGTGTTGATCAATGTTCTCATATCTGTTTGTAGTGTTTGGCTATCGAACATGTGGTCCTTCCACCGTGTTACTTTGTATTTGTGTGAGTGTAAATGAGCTTTTTACTATAATAGATTCTAACGGAATAATATGTTTTTAAACTAAATGAGATTTAGAAGGTTTTTTTTATTAATCCAATATTAATATTTACTAAAAAAACCGCTATTTTTTAAACATTTTTCTATCTTGTTGTTTCAGAAGTGTAATTTAATTATTTTTACAAGTGTGTACTTAGTTTTAAGTATATTATATTATTGCGACATTTTAAAAGTATAATTTAGTGTTTCTGAAGTAAGACTTGAACTTGCAATTTCTGGATTTTTATTTATTTCTTCAGTGTTTAAAGAAATTCTCGTCCACGAGTAAATAATATATACTATGCTATGGTTAATAACCACGATTAATATATTAGGGTTATCTGTTGATTTTTTCTTTCTTAGAATACATGAGTTTCAGTTGTTTATTTTATATTCTGCAATTTTAACAGTTTTATATTTTCTGTTTTGTTTTTGTGTCATTTATTTTAGTAAACAAGATGAATTAAATGCTTATACATTTTTATTTAAGTTGCCTTGTTTAAAAAAATATTTTATATTGTAGATTTTTGATATTTATTTTATTTTGGAGATGAATTCTAGATTTGATTTTGGTTTCTTTTAAATTTTTATTTCGGCCTTAAAAGTTATTTTTGTACCCTTTCGAATTTAAAGAGATCAACCTCAGTAATTTCTTGAAATCTTAAATAATGCAAAAATATTGGAAAATTTGAAAGCGTAGAATTTAATATTTTTTCAGAATCATATATGATTTGTATATTATGAGTATTGAATAATTTTAATTTTTATATAAATTATGATCATGAATTAATTTTTGCAAAATATAAATTTCTTCAGTCAGTATTGCATGAAGCACTTTTCAATTTAAAGCCTACATTTAATTTAATCACTTTATTTCAATAATTTTCAATTTATGTAAAAGTAATATCCAAAGGGATTTTAGATTGGTTGTATTTGAAGATTATAAATCTTTTATACATTAGCTTTTTACTTCACTACAAACAATTTTTTGGCACCTTCGCATCTTTCGTTTCTTTGATTATTTTAATCTTAAAATTAGATTCAAATTTTAAAACCTCATAAAATCTAGTAAAAGAATATAATTTATCAGTATCCTTAATATAAAATTCCAATGTTTCTAGATTACATGAGACGAATTTTGAAAAAAATATGTTTCATTGTTAATTGCATATTAATGTTTTGGAGGAATACTCTTCTTTTAAAATAATTATATTTTATCGTTTGATTAGCATCTTCTGAAAGTTTAATTTTTCATTAATTTTAAGTAATTTGTTTTATTTAGGAAGAAGTTTATTCTGGATTTCCTATATTTTTTATGTAAGTATTATTGAAGCAGTGTTTGAATTTTCAACCTCTCGATTTCTTTTTAAGTGATTTGTGGGAATTTTATAGACTTAGTTATTGTTACATTATTTTATTTTTACTATTTAACAATGTTGAAAATAATTGAAATCCAACAGATCCATCAAAGTAAATATAAAAATATAATCCACATTATTTAAAGGTTTATACTTTTTTGACTCTGTATATTCTTAATTTTAAATGTGCTTAATGTTTTAAGTTTGTAGAATTTAAATATTTTTGATGATTTTGGGGGTTCTTTTGTATTTTTTACTCTTAACTATTAAAATTATTCATGTATCCCTTTGGATTTTAACAATTTTCTGGACATTAAAAATTTTTGAAACCTTAAGTTTAAATTTTCATTAATGCCATAGATTGTTTATTAGAATTCAGGAATTTTTATTTTAGTCTACATTATGAAAGAGATAAACATCTTCATTGAAAATTATATTAATACATTTTTTGACGACATAACAATTATACAACTTATACGTTCTTGTCTTGGTCTTCATGGCTATCAACCATAGGTCTTTCAGCCTTACAAATGTAATAATCAATTAATAATTAAAATTGAAATTTTATTCAGTAAATAATTTTTGTTTATTATTATGTTTTAAAGAATAATCTTTAGACTTAGGCTTTATAGTCTTCGTTTCTTTTACTTACAAAATTAGCAAAATACATTATGCATTCAAGTAAAACATATAAATAATTTAATTTAAAGGAGTTGCACGCGGAGTTCACTGATTCCAAGTCTTTCTCTTAAACCCTTATCCTGCCATAAACAAGTTTAAATTTTGACTGTTTTGGAAGTTTTCTAAAGTTTTACAAAATATTTTAGACAATGGCGTATTATGTATGTCATTTTAACACCAACAAGTCAAACATGTATTTATCTATTTATTTAGATCTTTGGTCTTCTGTCTTAAAATGTACATATCAAAACAAATTAATTACAAAAACTTACGTAAAAACGGGCGTAGTTCAAAAATAGAAATCTGGTTCTTCTGCTCAAACCTTTTTTGGACCATGATGCTAAGAACTAGCTTTCCTCTTTCACATCCGGAAACTTTTATATTTTCTTTTATATCGTGTTTTTTAAAAGAACTTTTTGACCGTTTATGTCAGCAAATATAATTAACATATTCTACATAACGTATTTATAGTAGAGGCACAAAATAGTTTTTACATTCTTCTTTCCTCTTGAGTTATTGGTAATACGAGACAACTAGCTTATATTAATAACTACAACAACAGGTTATTGTCATTTTTATCATTGCATTGTTAAAAATGTTTTTAACTGACCTATTTCAATCGTTGTCCCAGTATCAGCAAAAGAAATAATCGTTATTGCATCGTAATTGCAACAACAATTTTTACATCCGATTGATTTCATCGCGCGGGTTCGGTACTACAAAAAAAGACTCGAAGCATTAATTTGCATTAAACATGGAACAGCGGAGGACGCAATCCTCGCGTTCGGTACAGCGCATAATTGAAATATAAAACCGGATAATAAAATATTATAGGACAAATCAAAACGTTCGTTAAATCAATATAAAACCGATGTTTCATTAATGCTGCGTCGGATGTTATCAGCAACGCAAGTGTATATCTCTATGGACAAGTGTTTGGGCCACTTCACTACCAAACTGGTTTTCTGGTATCATTCTCGTATGACCGAGAAAGATGGGAGGCGGTGGAAAGAAGGAGTTTTACTTATTAAAGTGTGGGGACGTTCGAATTAATTCAATCGTGTAATCGTGCATGCGAAGGAAACATTAAATTGATATTTTTAACAAGGCCGGTCTTTTCAGATAAGGCTGATGGTATTACCGCGGCCATAGCAGGTTTGTATATTGCCTACAGTTAGGGCTTCGGTTATTATGAATGGGAGGTATTCCAATGTTATTTAAAACTATTTTGGCTATTCTTATGAAACAAAATCTATGTATTTTTTTTTTATTTCATGTTACATCATAAAAATGGTAATTTTTATAATATTGTCATTTAGTTTTAATTAATGAATAAATTCAGCAAAATTAAGGCTGAATGGGTTTTAAAGTAAAAGCACTTTTTTAATTTTCAAAAACTTTTATTTGTTGGAATAATATGCAACAATTTCGCCACATTGTGGCTTTTTCAGGGGAAGAAATAGTTTTAACAAATATTATTGAATTATGCCTTAGTATGTACTATCAAATTATTTAATTAGCAAACATGTTACAGCAAGAGAAGAAATGGTACATGTGCAGCATTTTAGTTGTCGGCAAATATTAAATTATTTAGTTGCATTAGAAATGCACAGAGCCAAAACTAGTCCTGACAATCCTATTATTAACGACCAGATTGATGCTGTATTCTCTTCCTTATTTAATTATATATAAATTTATGTTTTCAATGTATCTAATTTACTTTAAATTTGAACATGATCAGCTCTTGATCAAAACTCGAGTCACTGGTAAAAATATGAAGTAATATCAACAAAGAAAGTGTTTTATTTAAATATTCAAAATTTAACGCATCAACCATTAATGAATTCAATTATTTGATGTCTTCTCAACTTTGGTTGTTTTTAAATGAAAATCGATCATCAAAGCTATGACATAACTGCACTGATGAGCTGTAATACACCGAAACACGTGTCTGCGGATATTCGGTGCATATCAATTTCGTGACATGGTTAAAAAAGGATGACACCATAAAAATGTTCCAATGTACTGAATGTAATTTCAGACATGTAATGACAACTAACAGTTGTGTTATTCAATGTCTGGCGGTGCTCTAGTACGAGGAGTAGCTGTTTTAACTGTTAGTTGGTGGTTTTTATATTGTAATAATGTAAAACTGCGGTGCAGATACGCTCAAAGTAATTAACTCTCATTATTACTATTATTTTGAATTAAAATGTCTTGCTTAGGTTCCATTGCCGAGGAAGAAAGCCTTTAGAAACAATAATCTTTTCTTTATTCTAGGATAATTAAATTTTAATATAATAGGCGTTTAATTCTATTAATCTCCGGTTTTGAAACTTTCTTTTTCTGATTATCTCATACAGTTCATTAATGATCGTATTTACAATTTATTTATTTATTTTTTTATATTTGAATTGACCAAATTTTGGTAACAAGAAGAAAATTTGTTTAAAAAATTATTGATTATTTAGATATACAAAAGATATTCCTAGAAAACAATTAAATCAGTATGAACCTACAATATAATTACTCTTTTAAATTAGATATTACTAAATTTTTGAGACGGTCAATAATAATTTATGGGCTAAATTTTAGAATTGTTCTCTTCCATTGCAAGTAGCAAAATGATTCTATATAAAGTAAATAACTGTTTAAAATGTTTTTTTGCGTGAAAAATTCTCATGGCTAAAAATTGATAATAAAAGAACACTGTTTTTTTTTTAATTATTATTAAAACAGGACTTCTCAAGAATACATGGTAAGTTATACACTTAGAAAATAAAATCCATTCACTTATAATAATGGAACGAGGCATAAAAGCGTAATACTTTTACTTTTTTAAATTATTTATTGGAAGTATTTTCCAATAATATTGGTATAATCTGAATTAGTAGTAAATGTATAAATATTTCAGTCTTTGGTATATATAGTGATTTAGAAAATTTAATATCACTACTCTATTTGATTAGCTGGTAAGGACTTTTTACTTTTTTAAATGAAATTTATATATTTGTGAGTAATTTAGCGGATTATTCATCTAATTACCATAAATATATTGGTAAAACCCATTTATTCAGATAATCATTCACTAACATTTTGGTGCTTGGAAAGAATGACTATAGTAAATATTATCTTATCTATCAAAGTCAGGCTACTAACTTTTTGCAGATATTATAAAGATGCTCTAAGGAAAGAAATTTGGCTCAAATGAAGAAGTGATTGCTGAAACTGAGGCTATTTTGAAAGCAAAGACAAATCATTCCACATAAAGGGCATCGAGAAGTTAGAGGATCGTTGAAATGAATGTATCACTCTTGAAGGAGAGTATGTTCGTGAATAAAGTAGAATTTCTAAAAAATTATTTTCATAGAAAAACTCTGTATCTCAATCATCTGAATTTTCTGATTCCCTTGCCAAATATTAAAAATGCTTCTATTGGATCATTACTATCTAAAGAAAGAAAAGAAAAAACGAAGTTTTATACTAAATTCTTGAATGAGGTTTTTAGATTAAACAAGATATATAAAAATATATGTTGGATAGAATACTTTTTACTCTGTTTGTAAGAGCAAATTAATTTTGTAGGAAGTCATTGTTTGTTTAAATATGTACTGAAACCGATTTTCTTAATTTATCATTCTAATAATATTGCATTAAGATATTTTGATTACTGAAAACAAAATATCTCTGTTCCTTGTCATCATCATAGTTTTATTAAATCTACAGCTAAGAATACGCATTTGGCATTTGAATTGTGGATCTATCGGCGCATGCTAAAAATATCATTGACAGACCATATAACAAATGAGGAAGTTATGCACCGAGTTCAAAAAGAAAAAAGAGCTTGTTTAGACCACCAAGAAATGAAAATTAGAATATTTTGGACATATCATGCAAGAGGAAAGATACTCTATTCTAGAATTGATCATGCAAGAAAAAATAGACGGTAAAAGATCAAGTGGCCGACAAAGAACTTCGTGGCTCAAAAACATACGAGAGTGTTATGGACAAACATCTACCGGACTATTTATAGCTGCTACATCTAAAGTGATAATTGCAAAATTGCCATAATGATTGCAAAACTTTTAATTGTCAAAGTGTTTCAGAATACTCATAAAATTACCATCCCATCTGAAAGGATTTTATCTCTTTTTTTTAAATTATATTTTCACATATGATATATAAACGTATTTAAAAAGAGAAAGCGTCATTAATGGAGACTTGTTTATGGTGAATCATCCTAAGGTTGCTCAGAAAATAGGGCAAAATATAAGAATGCAGTATTTGTACTCAATGGTGTTTGGAATACTTTAGATACATTATTTATTGCAATTTTATCTGCATAATAGAGACAAAACAAATTTCGAGTAAATATAGTACACCTTTTGTTTTTATTTAAAAAGTGCTAGAGTATACTTTTGATACTTATCAAAAACTTTCAAGTAATTTAGAATTTGCTTTCTCTCTACTCTTCCTTGCTATCTCTAATATTTAATATACTGTTGAAACAATGATTCTGAAATCATTATTTTGCAAAATATACAGGTCTTTTCAACATATTCGTTGTTTTAAAAGATTTTTGTGGTCAAAATGCTAAAATTGAATTTTTACTTATAGAATTACACACACATAAAGCTTTTACATTTCATTAATAGCGGGGTATATAATTCTGCGCTTATAAGAAGGGCACTACATCCTCTATTTTATTATGATACGGGGTGTAAACGTTTGCAGTTACGGCACTTATTCATTCGAGTAGTAAAATTACTTATGAGGGCTCGGCAGATAGACTCTGTTATGGCTGCCATTTCGGCATGAATATATTCGTTCAAATATGCAAGAGAAGTTTGGTTTTATTATGAAAACCTTAGATTTTAGATTGGGGTTAAATCAGGACTACGTGGAGGCCAATTTATGTCACTTTTTTTGAGATCAATTTCATTTTGATCGACATCCTGGGGCTTGATTTGTTATACCAATTGAATTTTATGCTGGTGCAGCTTTATATCTTTAAAGGAAGGTACAGAAATATAAATTTTCTTTTAGGAGACTGTATTTAGCTAGCTATAAATTTAATTCTAACTATTTAAAATTATTTAAAATTACAAAAGAACTTCTATTACACTTGATTACACTTGGAAACGCTATAATTTGCAATTATTTGTTCTTATTATTATTGTCTCTCCTGATTAAATATAATTCCTCTTAGCGAAGCCCCTTCAATAATAATTTAATCTACCTATCTAATGGCCTAACAGATTTATTTAGTTTAGAGGCGAAATGTAAAATCATTGCATTTTAACAGTAATTCCATATTAAAGTTCATTGACAAGAATTATATAAATATGTATTGCAATGTAATATACTTGCAGAATTGGCATTTATATTTTTTTCAGTACTGTGAGTTACCGTCCTTATTTAAAAACCTGTTATTATAGTTGATGCTAATCAAATCAAGTCTAAACCAGGTAGAGTTATTCACTCACCGTAATAAGATATTTTTAATTATAATTACATCAAACTAAACTAAAACATTACAATTTCAATGATAATGCATTATATTTTTTTTAATCATATTTTACTGACAGGTATCAACATGTTGATATTAATAACAGCAAATCACAATTGCTGCCTATAACACGGGGTGTATCGCAAGGATTCGTCCTGGGTCCCTTCCTTTTTATTATATATATAAATGACCTAGAAGAACATATAAATCCAACAAACTTAATAATTTTTGCTGACGATACATCTGCTTTAAATAGTAATAGTAATATTGATTATTAAAAACAAATGATACAAAAAACGAGCTTAAAGCATGGTTCACTGAGAATAAATTATCTTTAAATGAATCCAAAACGCAGATAATTATTCTTGGGACGGGTGCAATTAAACCTCATTTTAGAGAATAAAAAAGGAAAGCTTCAAGGTATTAGCTTTGAACCAACCCTTACGTGATCCAGTCAATGTGATGAACTTGCAAAAAAATTGGTATCCCTAATCTATTTATTTGGAAATATAGATGCTTCTGAGAGAGTATTGATTAATGCTTATCATTCCAAAATGAGCTACGGCATAATAATATGGGGCCATTCCGCTCATGCAGACATAATTTTTGGATTGCAGAGAAAAATTATCAGGATAATTACTGGGGTTCATTGTAGAAAAGACACTAAAGACATTTTTCAGAGAATAAAGATTCTAAAATTACCTGGTGTTTATATTTTACAAACTCTGCTGTACTGCATAAATACGAATCAGTAAGTGATTTTCATAACCATACGATAAGAACTGGATATAATCTACATATGCCTTTTACAAGACTGAACCAAACTCTTTGCGGTGTCAATTATTACCGATTAAAGTTTTATAACTGTCTTCCCTTAACAATAAGGAATCTTAATAGTATTAAATATAAAATGTACCTAAAAAGCTATTATTTGATAGATGCCCATTTAGCATAGATTAATTTTTTAATTATAGATTTTAAACCCTGTTGTTAGTATAAGTTTGGACGAGTGTAAATATTTTGTAAATATCGAGCACAATAAAATACTATTACTATTACTATCAAATTAGGAAAGCGATTAGAAATTTCCAAGAATATTCTATAATAAAAATGTTTTCAAAACATTCCAAATATTTTTAAGTATAAATGTGGCAGTATAGCTACTCAAAAAACACTGTTTTTTACAACACTGCACTTTACTTTTATATGATTCAAACTAGGCATCAAAGAAAATAATGGTTTTTATTAAAATTTTTAATATATATTTTAAAATTCAAAATAAATAAACAATTGTAAACAACAAAATTGGTATCACTTTTTATTTACACTTGTAACTATAGTTTCGACAAGTTCAGCTTGTCATTATCAAACAATAGTCTATATTTTTTTCTTTAAACAATAGTCTATATTTTTTTCTTTAACTATTTTTTGATTAGATAATAAAAATTTTAATGCGGTTAGAAAATATTACATTTCTCCTTAAGCCAATTTCTACATCTCTATATACTTCTGGTTACATTATTTAATTATTACATATATTTATTTTACCTGATTATATGACTATTTAAGACATCAATTACTTATTTTTAATAGAATTGATTGTATTATTACTAGGTTATTAATCCAAAGACACTCGTTGGTATAGTTTGAAGTCATCCACAGAAATTAAGCCTTGCGGTACACCAGATGTTGCAGAGAAAATACGGTATAAAAATTATTTAGTTAGACTTGTTAAGTAATATTAATTATAAAATCACACAATAAAAACCATGTATACACATACTATACTTTTTAAGTTTATCTAACAGAAAAGTAGTAGTAGTGTTTAGTTATCGACCACGTGGTTCTTTCGTAGTGCTATGTGTATTGTGCGTATAAATGGGCTTTTTACTTTAAATAGTTGCCCCCGTCACTCTCAGTCACAATTAATTGTAACTCAATAGCGAATGGTACTTGGAATACCGATGCTGCCTGCACTCTCGCAGAAGTTAAATATTCATTTTATCAAAGGCTTTGAATTTAAAGTAAACATCGGAACATTAAATTATTGATAAATAAAAACATTATCTCCTGTATTTTTATTACTATGAGGTGGTAATATTTTTGGAGGTGTTAGATAAATATTTATTTAAATTAGTACCTTAAATATCATAAGAATACCTGATATATTGAAGTGTTGAATATTTTTTCTATAATCAGACTTTAACATGGAAATGTTCCACTAAACCAATGCCATGAAAAATCTTATATACCACGGAATATATAGGTGTAGTTGCGATAAGAGTCTTTTTTTGGATACAGCCCTTACATTAAGTATGTGGATTTATCTCTGAACATAAGATGGGATGATGTCCATTTTAGACAAATCAATATTAGATTTAAAAAGAAAGTTGGCCATTATTGTTATTTGCAAAATATTCGACAAATACATTAGATATATTTCTACCGTCGTGTACAAAGATATCATCTAAAAGCATACTAGATAAATTTTACTAGATTTTAATTTAATTTTAACCTATTTCGAAAAATATGATAAGAATCCACCAATAAATGTTTGTTTTAATTTTCGCATCGTTTTCAGTCAAAATATTTATTGTGATCTCTTTGTTGATTTGAAGATTTAAATCACATTTATGAGAGTTTCAGTTTTATTATTGATCACTGCAACATGTTTCACAATACCGTGGCTTCATCAGGTAGATGAATATTCAGTAACAGTAACTAGTAGCTTTATTACGAGTGAAAAAATTATATTAGAGTTTATTACAATAGCAAATTCAATTTCAATTTGAGTATAATTAATAATAATAAATTATAATAATAAAAAGTTAAATAATTGTCCTCGCAATATAATCCTTCTTACAATTTCAAAAGGTAAGAAAATTCTGAATAGATAATAAATCGTAATTCAAGATTTATTATTTATTCTTCTGCTTCTGGTGCCATCCAAAACCGAAGGTTGGATATCATCATTGCTACTTTCGTCTTATTTACAGCTGCGAGGAAAAGTTCTATGGAATTGCATTTAAACCAGTCCCTCAAATTTCGCAACCAAATTCCTTTCTACCAATGTTTCTATTTTACCCTGTATAATCATTTTGAGCATTTTGTATCTCTGTCCTTACAATATTTGTCCTAGGTATTGTAGCTTTCTTCTCTTCGTGCAGTTAATTACTTCGTATTTACATTTGTTTTCATTGCTGTCTTGGATATGCGAAGCAACCTTCTGTAATTTATTAAGTATCATATAATTTAAAATAAACTCGTTGAAGCCATATGTATTATAAACCAAACTTTCAATTTTACCTTTTTTAGTTAGAACTCTTCTAAATTTTTACTAAAAATAATCCTAAGGGGTCCTATATTTTGATGCATTAAATATTATGCAGGTCCTAAGATAAATTCAAATTCAAAATTTAAATATGCTGGATACATATTTTGAGTACGATATATATTTTTGCTTATATTTATGCAAAATATAAATATAATGTTGATTTTTAATTATAATTTTATTAAGAAATATTAACTAATAAGAATAATAAAATGTATTAAAATCTTTTAGTTCGTTGTAGAAAATTAAATAATAAATTTGAAAACGAAATGTTTTCGTATTTTTAAATTTATTATTTAACTAATAAGTTTTAAAAAACTCAAAAGTAAAATTCAGTTTCTCTGCCTTCAACTATATTATTTTTATGAGATCCAAAATAGATCGAAATCGGTTTGTGCCTAGTGTTAACAATAATTTACTTATTTCAAATGATTACCTTAATATATTCGTGTTCTGAAGAGTAATTGATAATAATGATAACTGATAATAATATTTAAAATGTGGATAATAATTTACCAACATAAACCAATTTGGACTTCGTTATTCCAGAGCCACATTTTAGTAAGCAATAAAAGAACAAATCGAATCAATTTATTTTAAGCTTCGCTTAATTTGATTATTAAATGCGAAATCAATGTTTAATTGTTTTCGAAAATATGCATTTGTTTAAATCCTCCATAAAGGTGTCAAAATATCACACCTAATAGACTCTTTACAGGTTTAAAATTTATAGACGCAAAATGCAAACGTTAAAAGCTATTAATAAAATATAATATTGGGTAATCATAATTAAGCCTCATTGAATCTTAAACAAATAAAACACAAATAATTTGTTTAATTCTGGAGGCGTTTATATGTGATACATCCTGAATATCTTAGGAAAGAGAGGTAAATAAAATCAGAAGACACGATGTCTTTATTTAACTCTCCTTCTTGAGATATTCATTACAAATAATTTAAGATATCTGTATACAAGTATACAAAACAGTGTTGAATTAACTAAGCAGTAAGTAAAGTAATAATAGATTCGCTGATTAATATCATCAGTTCCATTTGCGTGTATCAAAAGAACTTATTAATGTAGCAATAAATGTTATGAGATAAAGTGTGCCGTGTTTACGAGACGAGCGGTTCCTGGCGACTCCACCATTATCGTATATAATGCAATAGGTGAGGATGTGCCGCTCCATAGGAAAGTGGGAAAGTGGAAGAGTCGCCGGCTTTCCAACACAATTAGGGCAAGCGCGGGGCTAAGTAGAAAAGCATGTTGTGGCCAGGCGGCTGTGAGTGATGGTTGACAGCTGACCGCGGTCCGAGTGACCGCCACGAAACTGCCCGAGATATCCTCCAATGTTCTGCTTTCTGCTACATCTTATATGTTATATGTGTGCTCGACACCGATTTTATTTATCTCCCAGCTTTTTTTTTCTATTTGTTGTTGATTTATACGAAAATCAGATGGGATTGATTTAATTAATTGCGACTAACTAAATAAAAATAAATTAATATAAAGAAATATATACAAAACACAAAAACGATCACTTTTTCTAAATGTAGAATTTTTGTGGTAGCTTATAACAACGATGCTCTATCTACTGATAGATCATCCAGGAAACGGTTTTGAAGTTTAAAGTTTTATGAACGGTTCACCGTTAAAAACATACTTTACTCTGGAGAGCATAAAAATCGAAAACAATTGAATAAGATTTAAGTCAAACACAAGATAAGCTTACAGTGTCTTTCAAGGTTACTTAACATTAATTTTAGAAAAGTCTTATGAACCGAATCCGAGAATCGTTAACAGAAGATTTTTTACTCGTGAGCAACTGATTCAGAGCAAGGTTTTTTCACACATATTTATATTTAATACGATTCAAGTATTTTAAAAATGATGTTTAGAATAATTAATTTACTAGCTTTAGTTCTTAAACTGTACTTTCCAGTAGATTTTTTTAATAATTGATATATTTTTCTATCTATCTATCATAAAAAACAATAACATGTTTGGTATTTCATTTTATGTGTATTTTAATACTTAATATTTTGAAAGTAATAAACTTAAATCATTTGTATCTTAAATTTTGCAATAGATATTATACTTCTAACTTAAAGCCTTTTTTTTAAGCTTTTGGTAAAATTCATTCACTAGAAGAGGCTATTTACTGGAGGTACTATTTTGGTTAACTAAATTTACCTTCATGGAAAATTAAATATATATTTCTTATTCTTCAAGTGACCCTATTATTGCCAACAACAGCAATACAGAATACTATACAGAATTTATCAAGCTTGAAAGGTTTAGTAACAAATTGTCTACTGATGACCAATGCACATTAGGTGATGGAAATGATTTGGGTGGATCCATATAATATTTTATTGGATGGGTTATGGAAACGATTATTTGGATACCAAATTTTGATAAGGGCTCGGGGTACAGGTACTTCTTCTACCACATGGATATGATGCAAGGTATAAGAACGGCATTAGGTAAACAGGATTGAGTCATAGATTAATAGGCGGTAAATCGATTTATACATTTTAGCAGTAGTTTTGCACTCTTATTAGTTTACATTTTTTCAATTAATGCTCCCTGAATAAATATTTAAAATGGTCTTCTGCAATGGCCGATAGCTAAATCATATATTATATGAAATTAGTATTTCGTTGAATAAAAACCTTTAAATGGCAGGTCTAAGACACCCACTAATCTGAAACCATTATGAATCCATAAATAACTTTGCGGTGTATTACTAAAAATGTCTTGATTTTATTTCATATTCCAAGACAATCTCTCGTTAGACAATTGTAGTATGATGGCGTAAATTTAAAAGTAAAAAAGAAATGATCGGTGTGATCTAAGACCAAAGGATCGAATATGTTGATTGTAAATTGATTTTTTACCAATATTAGTTCTTCACGAACAAAGATTCCGAAGAGCACAAGTTTTACAGTCAGTGGTGCGTCTAAGTGCGACTAAGTGCGACTGATCTTTGAGATATGTTACTAAAAGTAACATAATTTTATTCCATATTCCAAACCAATCTCTTGGTATTTAGTGAGATTGCGTAAATTTAAAAGTTATCAAAGCGATAATCTGTTTGATATCAGGCTAGAGGATTGAACTGATTGAAATGTTGATTGTAAAGAGATTTGACTATCAGTTGATGCATTTCACATTATCAATGTTTCTTGTAGATGAACAATGATTCTGAAATGAACAATTTTCAGTTAGTGATATGCCTATATTACTGATCGTCTTCAGCAATATTATATCTAATCCAGCTACTCGAAGGCCGATTATATTGCCATCCCCAAAATCGATTAACTAATTAAAATTTGCCTGATATCTAAGCTTACAAATATGTTTTATATGCACACTAAAATAAACTAAGAAGTTTTCTTTTCATTGTTAATTCTAACAAACCGATATTTATTTTGTCTTGCTGAAGTTTTCATCATTTCCTAATTAGAATAAAATTCATGTTTTTTTTAAATTTATTTAAGTATATTTGTCTGTTGCATGCACATGCAGAGGAGTCTTCTACTTCTTCATTTTAATTACAAATGCTGGTTTCGCCAATTAATAGTGCATAATTTGTGAGATGCGCAATGTAGTAGAATCTTCTCATAGCGAAATATGGTTCTTAAAATTTGATTTATAGATTTTTGGTCTTAATAACATCGTAGAATATTTTCATGACCTCTGTTCTTCAAGAAACATAAGTCTAAAATATCGAGACATTCGTTAAAATCTAACATCTTGCCTTCAGAAAATTACTGCACTATTGTTGGATGTCCACAAAACGCTGTTTCTTTTGAACGCTTGTGCACTTTAAATTGATTTTAAAACTTTTATAACTTTTTTTTATAGTACAAGTTTTGCATTTTGTTAATCAAATCGATTTTCTTACAAATTATATCTGAATCAAAGATTAATTGAAATATATTCCAATGGATCTTTATTTAAAATTAGTATTCGATTCAAAGTGTTTCTAAGTTTACGGAATAGCGGGGAGGGTAGTTGGGGCACTCGCCCGGGTCTTAACCTGTTCAGTGACTAATCAGTTACGAGGTCAGTAGTCTTTGAACTATTATCGATCAAGCAACTCAATCCGGAAGAAATTGTGATGTTTGGAGAAAGTAAAGTTTTGCGCCGATACAAAGATCCTTACCAAGCAAGAAAAAAAGTGTTCAAACCACATTGGATAAGAAGTCATTTGTTTACGGGGACTCTTTCCCAGATCTCATCGAAAAAATAACAAAATAAATATTAGAGGATTCTAAAACAACCACTTTTTAAGGTCCTCCATAACCATCTCGGCATATCAAAAGTCAGTGCACGATCGGTCCTAGATTGCTCACACCAACACAAAAACAGCAGCGTGACGAGTGTTCGCGTACGTTTTTTGAACCAGCATAATGACGAAAAGATTGGTTTTTGGATCGAATTGTTACTGGGAGTAAAGTTCATCACTATGAAGTCTAAGCAAGATTCCATGCAGTGGCATAAAAAGGGTACACCACTGCTTATGAAATTCAACGCAGTCGGCGGGAAAGCTCATGGCAACAGTTTTCTGAGCACAGAAGGATGTGTTTCTATAACCGAAGAATAATACGCTTCGATTTTAGTGGACTTAAAAGAGGCTATCAGAGAGAAACGAAGGGGAAAATTAACTAAAGATGTCCTACTCTTGCACGATAATGCTCCTGTACACAAGAATCGAGTTGCGTTGGCTGCTTTGCATAAGCTGGCCTTCGATATCATTGATCACCCACCTTATAGCCCAAATTTGACTTCCAGCGGCTATTACTTCTTCCCAAATCTGAAAAAAAGAGCTTCGAAGAAAGATATTTTCTACCGATGAAGAAGTGAAGGATACAGTTTCAACGTTTTTTGCAGAGAGTAATAAATTCATAGATCTGAAAAATGTGTTAAGGTTGTAGGTGAATATATTTCATCCTCTCCTCTTCCATTCCGCGAACTTATAAATGCACCCTCATTCCATAGTTATTATTTCGTAAGCTTTATAGCTGTATACTAACATTTTTTTTTGTTTTCAATTTAAATATCGATTTGTTAACTAAAATAAAGCGATTAACAAAAAGTCATCCCCGTACCAATAAAACTAAAAAAATTATTGCAGAACACATGCTTTGGGTCTTTTTTTTGTATCACCCCTAGGGTGAAGTCTGCAAACCGCGCTTTTGTTTAAAGGTAGCTTATTTTCTTACCACATACACATAAATATTGCATATTGCAGCATACTTCTTCAGGACATTGTCTTGCCACTTGGAAAACAAACACTAACACTTTCCTCACAATTTAATTTTATTTTGCTAGAGTAAGCAAAATTAAATTAAATTGTGAAGAAAGTGTTATTGTTTGTTTTCCAAGGGTATGAAATAAATCTTCACGTAACTCAAGAACAAATTTCTACATTGTCTTACCACGTTGGATCTATTCACAAAATGGCGCTTCTTGGTATGCATTACAGCGGAATCAGTGACAGATGCAGTGTTGTCAAGCAATATATTCAATTTTTGGTTAATGTGATAAATGGGCGAGAGCTCAGAATATGAATTTTACGTTAACATGACAAACCAAGAATTATAACGTAGTCACATAGAGATTTTCCTCAATATAAAAAAATCAACATGCTGATTAAATCAAATAGATTTAAATAGTTTTATTATTCGTACTGTACAATAATATATAATTATTATATACTTATGTCAAAAGCTTCAATGACCAATAATGCAAGAGAATTCTAAACCTTGTTTAATAGTCAATTGATAGCATAGCGAGTACATGCTGTATGTCACAATATTTAAATCAAAGATTTTATTTCACTTTTATGTGATAACATATTTCTAAAGGATTATATTTCTTTCTTTAGAAAAGCGTTCCTTCGCAATAAATGTTAATATTTCTCTAAATCCAAATATAAATTTTCTCATAGACTAATATTTTAGAGAAGATTCCTTCTGCTACTTCAGCAGTAAGGTGGATCTGAGAGGATGAATGATTGTGGCCATAAGCCAAAAAGATATAAAAGAAATAATGTTATTATACGTAATAGCTGCAAATGTTGTGCAATTCTTGTCGATGAAAAAAAGTTTAAAGGATAAACCAAAAACTTTTACATCTCCAAATGAAACAGACCAGTTTCAAAAAATATTAAATCGAGATAAATAACAATACGTTTGTTAATATGCTGGCAACATTTTAAATCATAATTATAAAGTTACATTATAAAAAACCTTCTATTTTTTCTCAAAAAATCCACCTGACTTACAGATTAGGGAAAGTTAAAGACTCAGAATAGTATGACAAAAGAGTTAGAAATTATACAAAATATCCGAATAAGAAAATAAGTATATTGGTCCATTCTATAAAATAGACGTTAAGAAGATGATTAGTTAATGGATAAACTTTTTTAAGGTTAGTTCAAAATATGTAATAAACCAAAAATATATAACTAAATAATATTTTTGAAGCATAATAGAAAAGAAAACATAAAACACTACAAAAATTTTAAACAAATTTCAGCATTATGAATTTCAATAACAAAAACCGAACGCTTATATATTTCTTCACATTTTTGTTGGAAATGACAATAAGCGGAAAGGATCTGCTATAATATTACTTATTACAAACTAAATAAAGTGACAAAAGCATATTAGAAAATATTTTTCAGTCCTTAATAATGAAATTTACTTTATTAGTTATTAATTCCCCACAGATCATAAGATCTCAATAGTGATTCCATAAAAAAGTAATCTGCATATTTTAATCAATAAAGCATTTATTTATTTATTTATTTATTCTTTGTCATACTTGCTTAAAAATCTGCAGTTATTACAAAATAGATATAAAATATTGAAAACATACACATTTTGACAGCAAGTTGAAGGGCGGAGTTCATCTTGTAAAATGTTCTTCCACTCAAACCCAAGGATGTCTAATAAAATGTATTAAAATCCTTTAGTTCGTTGTAAAAAATTAAATAATAATTTAAAAATACGAAAACATTTCGTGAATCTACAACAATGCGTCTTACTAAGACTGCAAAACAAATTAATTTTGAAACAACTAATTCTCTGGCTAAAACCTCGACAGACATTGAATAAAACAAAATTAATTTGGGTGTTACGAATAGTACAACTATCAAAGCAACACTAATTTGAATGAAATTATTTCTGTGGAATAAACTAATAAATGAATAATGTGTATTTTAGATTGTTTAAACGTGACTATAACATGAAAAATTAAATTTAAATGCCGAGAACGGGCTTTATATCTGTGGTGATATCGTTTTTTGTACGCGCCTAGAAAATCGAACATCGGCAATGGCTCAATTCTATTTCGAACTGATTCATTCTCGTGATGGCCTTTCACCAGAAAGGACGCACGTAGTTACGACATAGCTGCACTGATGAGCTGTGATACAGCGAAACACGTGTCTGCAGATAGTCGTTGCATAACACTTTTTGAGGAACGGATAAAAAATGATAACACCACAAAAATTGTTACATCGTGCTGAATATTATTTCAGACATGTAACGACAGCTAACAGTTATATCATTCAATGCCTGGCGGTGCTTTAGTACGGGGAGTAGTTGTTTTAACTGTTAGCTGGAATATTTACATTAAAATGTAAATCATAAGTGCAGAAATGCTCACAAAGAAAAATTATTTTTCTTATTATTAATTATCATGAAAAATTATGAACAAAAATTGAATTTAAACTGATTTCATTAAATTAAATTAGCAAAAGCAGTTAAAAAATCTAGCATGTCACACATGTGACATGTGATTTATAAAACTGGAAATCAGCTTCAAAGACACTTTTTATTCATTAAAATACGAAGATTAGATATAAACAGTGATATATTATTGTGATAAGTTGTTGTACCCACAATAGGGAATGATATACTAGATATAAATAAATGAATATTTCTTAAAATAACGGATAATTATTCATTCAATAAGTAATTGTGGAGGGTTTCACTTCGTGATACATTTTGATAAATTCAAAATAAATAAACAATTAACTTTGTTGGTATCACTTTTTATTTACACTTGTAACTATAGTTTTGACAACTTCAGCTTATCATACTATTGTTTGATAATGACAAGCTGAAGTTGTCGAAACTATAGTTACAAGTGTAAATAAAAAGTGATACCAACAAATTTAATTGTTTATTTATTCTGAATTATTTATTATATATAGTAATATCGGTGCATTAAATGCTTATAATAGCTTTTAAAAATGCAAATTTTGTTCATTCTAAAATAATGTTATTTTATTATTTGTGGAAGATATAGAATATTTTTGGCGAATATCTAATTATATCAGGTATATTCTATAACGGATATTGAAACGTGCACGGGTCAAGGAAGTGTCGTTAGTTGTGTAGTTGAAGGCCCATCCATCAACACTAATAAATCTCCATGGGAACGTCTGTCTGCGGACGCGAGTGTCCTACATAGAGGACAGTAATGCTTTGGGTAGAATTACATCTAATATTGACTTGCAAAATCGCTGTCGGTTGGAGCGGAGCACGTCCCTGGGCGTGCTAGTGCCAAACGATCTTAGACTTACCGTGATTGATTGACCTGCTTGATACCTACCCTTAATTGCATTCCAAATGTGTTTACATATACTTCATATATCCCATATCACCGACCCCGGGAGGAAGGGGAAGCGAAGAGATGATGCTCACAACTGTTTGCCGAAAGGGCAACTAGAATACTCAAAGGGCTCAAGGATATTTTTAATTATGCCGTCCGAGTGTTGGGCATACACACGCATCCTTGTTTCCGATAAAATTGTACGTTGGTGATTTATTAGCCCAACGCGAAATTAAGACAGGCCCTAAAATGAGTGACACCTTGCAAAAACATGAAATAATCCACTTGGACCCCATTTGATTTCATTAAAACCACGCGTCGTTATGCCCTCCTCTTTCACATCCGCCGAAATATGTATCATATTTAGGGAGGTTTACTTTGTACTCGAAACGTCAGAGGTAAAATTTACATTTAGATTTTACGGCTTTCCATAATGTTAAAAGCAAAAGCATTTGTTTCATTTTTGTATCACATGTTCCAAGGGCCCGGATACACTGACTGGAAAGAACATATAATCAAACTTTATATGAAAATGTAATTCCAGATTTAAATAACATTAATGCAGCGTATATTATGAAACATAGTGGCGCATAATTACCGGCTGTGCTTTCTTTTAATGGAATTATTTTGTGCGGTATTACTATCTATTAAAACATTACCTCTGCGCTCCGCTCCGCTCTGTTCTGCCTTCTTACTACTTTTATTTATGCCCATAGGATTTTTACATTATCATTTCATATGCACCATAAAAATATTTTAATTCGCGTTCTTTTAAAATATATCCATCAACATGGAAAATGCGAATAATAACTTCAAACAAAATATATATTTTCATGGCACGTTACACGGAATCAAATTGCGCTGCGAAAACGTGAAATTACACTAATGAAGCCTGGTCAGACGAAAAATAGAATAAACTGAATAATTCATTAATATATTAAATTATATTGCAAAATTTAAATTTATTTAAGAGTATTCACGGCTTGATTTCAGTTTTGCGAAGTTATTAGTCATTGATAATTAGTACATTTTACTCGAAAATCGATTGTAATCTTCCAAAATTAATCTGAAAACTGAAAAGGATAAAAATATCAAAGAAACTCGGCAAACCCGACAAACGAAAGAACACAACCTGCACGAACTTAAACTACACCTAAGTGGAACAAACTGGGATTTTATTAAAACAAATCATCCCAACACGGCGTTCAATTCGTTCCTTGAGCATTTCTTACATTTTTATAACATATCATGCCCAATAAATAGAATGAAACAATCCAAACGTGTTAACAAGTGGGCCAACAACGATATTAAAGCATCAAGCCAAAACCTAAAAATGATACACTCTCTCCTGTCTAAGAACCAGACACCTAACCTGAGACTGGAATATAGAAATGCAAAAAGAAAGCACAAAAAGCTCATTGAGGCCGCAAAAGGGGAACATCATACCAGAGTAATATCTAAAAGCTCCAATAAACAAAAGCAAATATGGAAGTTGGTACGAGATGAATTAAACCTGACAAAGCAAACCGAACCTATAGCTGTCCAAAATAGTTCTGGCCAAGTAAGAACTAATACCCAAGAGGTTGCCGACATATTTGTTCAGTATTACTCAACGGTAACTGATATTGAATTAAAAAATCATTTTGGTGACAATATATCAAATGCCTGCTCCACCTCAAGCAGCACGATATAGTCCATGTATCTTGCGCCTGTGTCAAAAGATGAAATCTACCGGGTAATCCAAAATCTTAAAAATAACGCAAGCACAGGGCAAGACGGAATACACATTAATGTACTGAAAGCAGTGGCAATGGAAATCGTAGTCCCATTGGAGTATTTAATTAGTTTGTCATTCAAATATGGAATCTTCCCAACCAGTTTGAAAACGTCAAAAATAATCCCCATTTTTAAAAAG
Organism: Ontholestes murinus; assembly: GCA_963969525.1. Taxonomy (NCBI): domain Eukaryota; kingdom Metazoa; phylum Arthropoda; class Insecta; order Coleoptera; family Staphylinidae; genus Ontholestes; species Ontholestes murinus. The sequence continues at coordinate 57,943,557 of OZ018390.1, read as the reverse complement.
GGCAACAAAAATGACAAAGAAAACTTCCGGCCTATAGCCATCCTGAATGCACTTTCAAAAATTTTTGAAAAAATACTCACATTGAGATTACAAAGCTACCTTGAGAAGTACCAAATTCGCAACGAAGCCCAGCACGGATTTCGCGAAGGACGCTCAACCGAAATAGCAAGTGTCGCACTCCTGGAAAACATTTCAAAAAACGACACAGGTAGCTAAGTATCTTGGTAGCTATATAGATGAGCGACTGTCATGGAACAACCAGGTCGACCATGTGACTTCCAAGCTAAGCAGTGCGTATTATGGCGTTGTTAAATTAAAACATAAATTCTCAACAAAAATTCTTATAGACATCTACTACTCATTAGTATACACGCATCTATCATATATTACTGTGGTGTAGAGGGGACTTATATAGAGTAATGATTCTACAAAAGCGAATTATTCGCCTCATATTCGGTCTACAAAAGACATAATCCTGTCGTAGCATATTCACAGCACATAAGATACTAACTGTGATATCTATCTATATTTATAAATGTGTCGTACATATATGTATATAAGAATGAACATAAATTTACAAAAAATAAATATATTCATAATTACTCAACAAGGCATCGTTCGGATATAAGGGCTGTATCACACCACAGCAAACAATATGAAAAAACAGCAATGTTTACATGCGGGTTAGTTTACAATAAATTACCAGATGAAATAAAATAATGCACTAAGCTTAACTCATTCAAACTGAAACTAAAAAACTTTTTACTTCAGAAATGCTTTTATACATTCCCAGAATTTATAAACAGCTAATATATTCTCTGTATACAGATTTTAATAAATAAAAAAATCAGTCAAACAGTTATTCAAGAAATATTAATACTTTTTATTTAAAAAATCCTTCTTAATTAAAAAGAAATATCTACTATTTTAAAACTTGATTTTAAATACACTATTAATTTTTCGTTTTTATCATGGAGGTTACTTTAGTTTAAATTAAATCTGAATCATAGTTGTGTAAAAGTTGAGCAAATGTAAATTTACCCAACGCAAGTGCAAACAAAATATATAATAGTAAATGATGTTATTAGTCATAATAGTGCTGTTTTATGAACTATAGAAAAATTCTAAATCACTTACATTTAATTTTTTCTCTCGCCTTTAACTGCAGGTATCTGAAAAACAAAAAATTATTTTTGAGTATATATATTTTGTAAACATAGATGATTTATAAATGTTTCATCATGTGAAATAAATATATATTTGATTGGCATGGTCGAAATGATGTTGGTATAATATTATGTAATTGAAATTATAAGATTTTAATTAGATTGATTAAAAAAATTTAAAATGTGTCCGGTCCACAAGATAAATTTCGACCACACGAATCGCAGCATTAGACTATTTCAGGAAGAGGATTATCCGCGAGGCAATTGAAATAGAAAAACACACCGATAATCTCAATAAACGCGACGATGCCCAACGACTACATCTTATTTGGAAATCCATTTTATGCAAAATGCTTATCTCTTCACTCGCTCCACACTTTTTAATCCTCACAGGTACCACCAACGTAATCCCTGTTAATCCGACCAGCCCAATCACAAGAAGCCGCACATGCGCTGCAGATCAGATCACTGTGATCTAGAAAATATAAATTCGGATAATAATTAAATAAATTTGTAGGAATTAATTTAATTACCATCCATTCAAAAACGTTAAAACGTAGTTTATTGACTTTATATCATAAAAAAATTTCCTTGGCGGATTCAAGGAAGCTTTAAAAAATAGCTCATTATCATTACTGAATACATATATAATATACAGCGTTTGATAGGCCTGAAATTCTAATAAATGTCTTCAACAGCATGAAAGGCGTATCAAACGTTTCATGTTGTTGAAGACATTTATCAGAATTTCAGGCGTTACATTGTGCACTGCTTCTGTTATTGCATCGCGTAGTTCTTGTACAGTTCGGAGTCGTTTAGCGTTAATAATAAAGTTTTTTTTTTTAATATCCGAATAACATATAATCCAGCGGTGTCATGTCTGGTGAACGAGAAGGTCATAGATCTTTACTGATTAACCTATCTCCAAAGAACTACTGTAGATGATTTAATGTTGCATTTGCAGTATGCACAGTTGCTTCGTCATGTTGAAAGTATCCTTGCTGCAACTCATCATCAAGAAGTTGTTGATAAGTAGCTGAGTAATATTGCCATAAAACAAAGGGTAATAGATTCTCCTTCGGGGCATTGCCAAACATCTGGGGATCTAACGGAGCCTCAACAAAAATACGTGGGTTCTTCGCAGCCCATACTCTCTGGTTTTGTGTGTTCACATAGCCGCTAAGGTTAAACCAAGCTTCGTCACTATAGGACGTCTTACAAATCGTCATTGCTTAGAAATTCATTAAACCAATTACAATGCTGCACTCGGCGAGGATAATCAGGGGCCAGCAAATGATGAGTCGCAGTTATCTTGTATGGATAAAAATGTTAAAAAAATTATAGGCCTTATGACATGTACCGAGCGATACATCAGTCTATGCAGATAATCATCGGAGCGATTTTTTCGGACTCACATCTATTCATTGCTGAATATCTGCAATGACTGCTTTCGTAAGGACAGTAGGCCGGCCTGTAGATTTTTCTTTGGAAACAGTGCCGGTTTCAAGGAATATCTTAACAATACGGCGAACATGTTGCACAAAGTAGGTGTGACCGAACTCAAGATCAGGAAACTGCTCATGAAATTATTCTTCACATTGTTGATAGAAATAATTTCAATTTCCTTCTATGTTGCGCGTTCCCATTCGAAAATATGCTTCAATATTAAACTTGTTATGAAGTTCAGTGAATGTCATTTTTAATCTCATTGCATAATTAATAAGCGCATAATAATGTGGTAATTTTTTACTTACCAACGCAATTTATGCAGTAGGATGATGGTAAAAAACGTAAAATTGAATATAAAACACGAAGTACCGTAAAAACACTTGATGCACGAACGCTAATGATCAAACAAACAAATTCGCAGGCAGGGTACCAACATTGTAAAAATGAAAAAGTGGCGCCAAATTCAAACGCCTATCAAACATTGCTCAACGCAGTGTACTATCCTTCATTCTATAAGTTGACAGCATACCATACATTGATTCAAAGAGTTTTTTACATTCCACTATCTATGCTCCGATGAAATCATGGATTAAACACTATGAACACCATTGACCAGGCTAATATTCATCGATAGAATTTAGTTGCTCTTTTTTTAATGAAATCAAGAATGTCTTAACTCCCAAATCCCCAAAAACATCAACCAGGCAATTTACAACGCCTATCATCCAATGAAATTCTAATTGTTTAATTCTAAGTAGTCGTTTAATGAAGTCAGATATATATGTGATAAAATATTCATAATTCAATAGCGTTTATACAGGGTGTTTCATTAAGGGTGGCCACTGGCCGTATCTCGGAAACTGTATATCCTAGAATTTGGGGAAAAAAATTCTAATGACATAATCGGCCAAAAGAAGATGCGTTAAAATATTTTTAAATGCGTAGCTTTCCGCTAGGTGGCGCATTTTATCACTTGCATAATTAATTTGCGTTTTTACAAAATATTACCGCATTAAGGCTATTGAAAATTATCAAAATTAGAAACTACTGTACTTGGTTTACAATTTTTGCTTAAGCCATTTTTTTCTATCACCTATAGTTAAGTGGTGGGGGAAGTATACTTTTGTTTACAGAAAATGGTCTGTAACTTCCGTATACCTTAACTGATTTTCACAAGCTTAGGCTCAATGGAAAGAGTATTAGAAGTTGATTACAAAAATAAATAACATTAACACATTTAATCTATGCGCTGGCAACTAGAGGGCGTTATGTAACACTTAACCCTATTTATGTATTTTTCTCAGAAATATCAAATGGAATGATATAACTCGAAGCAGCTTACAAAAAAGAAAATGAAGTTACATATTGTTTCGTCAAAACCGCAAACTGATATCTCTTGTCATTCCAAAGATATTTAGATTTTTTCAATTTTCGTTGTTGTTTTTCGTTGTTTTCGAAGAGTTGGTTCACCTTGTAAGTTGTAAGTGAAAACATACTGCTACAGTTACATTTCAAAAAAATATCAAGTTAAATCGAATGGCACAATATTTATTAACATAATTAATGAAAAAAAAAATACAAAAAACTGAAATTGTTAACAGCACCTATTACTTAGTTATTTTAGGTACTCAAAATGTTTCCCATTATTTGCTATGAACAAATTCAGTCTTTCTTTAGTGGAATTGACACTGGCCTCAATTTCAGCACCAGAAATACCTCTTACTGCTTGCCTAATCCTTTCTTTCATATCCTCACGTGTAGTTGGACGTGTTTTAAAAACCAAATCTTTAATTCTACCCCATAAAAAGAAATCTAAAACCGTAAGATCTGGTGACCTTGCTGGCCATGGAAAAATACTTCCCCTACCAATCCATTTATTTGAAAATACAATATCTAAATAATTTCGGACATCTGCGGCAAAATGTGCTAAGCAACCATCTTGTTGATACCACATGTCTAATCTGTTACGAATTGGAAGGTCTTCTAGGAGGATGGACAAATCGTTAGTTACAAAATCTAAGTACCTTTGGCCCGTTAATTTTTCTTCAAAGAAAAAAGGTCCTATTATCTTCCGATTTAAAATACCACTCCACATATTTATGCTCCAGCGATTTTGGTAATTGACTTCCCTCTGCCAGTGTGGATTTGTTTCTGACCAGTAGTGACTTTTGTGCAAGTTAATTTTACCAGAGCTTGAAAATGTAGCCTCATCCGTCCATAATATTGCAGATAGAAATTGTTGATTATCATTTAACATTCCTTTTAACCAGTTGCAATAATCTAGTCGTCGATCAAAATCTATGTCTTTTAACTCTTGATGTAAAACAACATGGTAAGGATGCATTTTATGTTCTTTTAGTATTCTATTCACCAAAGAATAATTTAATTCTAGATCTCTTGTAATTTCCCTAATACTTGCACGTGGTTCAGCGTTAACGTATGCCAAGACGTTAATAACATTTTCTTCATTTTGTCTTCTACGTATCCTATTTCTTACCGAAACAGGTTGAACATTGCCAGTTTTTCGTAATCGTTCTGCCAGTCTTTTAAAACTTTTCTTGAATGACGCCGTCTTTCAGGAAATCGTAACCCATATTCTCTTTCAGCAATGACTGCATTTTGTAGACTTTTTCAAACGTTGAAATTAACTTTGACAGCAACAAAAAATTATAAATAAACAATCACAAAACAGAAATGTCATTTCCAAAGGTAACTTGATTACTTTTACAACATCGCCCAGGAAAATAGTTTGACATACTCGTAATGTTACAGCTTATCCATATAAAACCATTGAAGAAATTTTAAGGAATTTAGGATAAAATTTCACTCTAGAAGAACTGACTTTGTGTGGGTACAGCAAATAAGGGGAAACATTTTGAGTTTCTAAAATAACTAGAAAATGGGTGCTTTTAGAAATTTCAGCGTTTTGTAAATTTCTGTTATGGGTAATAAGTTTTATTATTTTTCATTAATTATGCTAATAAATATTGTTGTCATTTGTTTTTACATGACATTTTTTTCTAAAAGTAACTTTAGCCATATATTTTCATTTACACCTTACTTATGTAAATGATAAAATGCGCCACTTAGCGGAAAGCTAAGCATTTAAAAATGTTTTTACGCATTTTCTTTTGGCCGATTATGTGATAAGAATTTTTTCCCCTGAATTCTAGGATATACGGTTTCCGAGATAAAGTCGGTGGCCACCCTTAATGAATCACCCTATATAATTAAAAAAAAGAAGTTTCGTAAAGGTCTACAAAGTTTATATTCTTTTTCACTCTAAAATTTTTAGGTCATCCCTTGTTCGTTTTTAGCCAAAATAAAAAAAATACCATATAAGAGTGTATGGCAAATTAATGATACGAACAATCAATATGTTTTAGCAAACAAAAATCTCAAGTATGATGGTGGCATCTGTAGACCTGCAAATATATGTCCTTTCATTGCCATAAAATAAGATAACGAAACAAACGAGTGAGTTTAGAAAATTCGCCAAATGAAACCATCGTTAGAAGACAAATTATAATTTTGACCGAAAGATAAAAATTGTGGAATCAACAATAACAAAATCAGTTACTGCAAACCGTATACTCTGACGTTTATATATTTACATAGGTATAAATATAATTTTTAAGAACTCAAGCGCTTATCAAACGCAAAATAATTTGACGCTGTCTAAACTGTTGTAGGATATAACGCAAACTGTTGTAACACATTTGAAAACACGTCTATTGATTACAAGCATCACGAAGGAATTATTATAGAACTGACGTAATACAGTTCAGAGCTGCAGGAAAATAACGAATTTATAGCATATCACACTGTATACGGACGTATAATTTTGGGTTTATCAAATAATATTAATAAATACATGAGAATAAACCCTCAGGAGCTTAACAGAAACATACAATAGATTTTTTTATTATAGAATATCGAAATGTCAGAATCAAGAAGACACTAATGACAAAGTTTTCTAATATTATATATCCGTATAAGTATATATTTCATTGGGTCATATAAAACTAAATAATCCAATAAACCAAAATATTATATCCTACATTATTATGTGTTCAAGAATGATATGGCACCATAAATCAACGAGTCGTTTGAAAACCTCTGCTAAAACGAATGCTAAACCTAAGTCTAAAGATCTTACATTCTAAGATAATGTGTTTTTGTCTAGAAATAAGTTATTTTTGGACATATACATGTAGCTCAAATAAAAAAAAATGTGAAGGAAGTGTTGGTCGCTTTTTTATTCCAAGTTTATTAATTAAATAAAGAATTAAGTTCTATATTCTTGGACAAGTTTGTTTCCCTATTAAGAGCCATTAATATGCTTGATGTGTAATTATTAAGCAAAGTTATCTCAATTATTGTGAGTCGATTTTACTCACTGATGAGTTTAAAAACATTGGACTTGAATATTTCTTCAATAAATACATTTCTCTTTATGGATTTGCAATCCACTATATGTTTCCAATACCAAGACCTCATGTATAGTTCTGCAATACTAAATTCGTCTGCACAGTCAACGAAGGATATGTGACTCCATTTTTTATTATTTATCTAGTCATTCTTGAAAATTTACTATGCAAACTATTATTTCATGTTTGGAACCACAAATTCTAATAAAATTCAAAATTTCATATACTAGCTTATGCTTAAACCACTTTCTTTGAGGTCCTATTAATTTTCTAAGGTTTCTTCTATTTTTTTCTTTGATCTAATTGTTACACATGATATAAATAGCTAAAATTTTGCGTATTAATTAACTATAAAGTATATTTTGATTCAGAATCAAGTTTGAAGCAAAATATTTATTTGTAATGAGTGTACCCTTTCAATATTCAATAATTAAATAATTAAAATCACTCATCGTTTAAATTTTTTCCACCGCAGAGGCGCTAATGATGACAACGGCTAATAGATGGTAACATTAGGGCGAGGAATTTATATCTTACGTTTTCATTAGAAGCGATATGTTAGGGATGGGTAAGCACTTGACGCGCGGGTATACCTGAAATTTTATCTGATTCCAACTAGTTATCTCCACATGCGCCTTCCTTTATAGTAAAATTAGCCTCCATTCATTCCACGTCCTACAAGGTGTTACCGTAATATGTCTTTTTACAATGATTTATCGAGAAGAAAATGACCAAATAGAGTATACCATTTGTCCGCTTCATTCAGGAAAACTACAATGGGGGATGATATATGGAAAAAAATATCAACTTACTGCGATTATTACGTATTTTTGTTGCCCAATGAAGGACTGAGTCAATCGATCAAGATTAGAGATAATAGTTATTATTAAAGAGATTCTACAATTTTATAATAGCAAATATATTAAAATAATTAATAATAATTTAATTAATCGATATAGAGTTTTTGTTCATTCTCCGTGTTCTCTTAAGGTTTTCGCACTTATTAATACAAAACGCCTTTGGAGTTATATTTTTAATTCTTAATTAGGAAGTACTATTAATATAAACCTAAGAAAATGATTTGAGTTATTATGGAACCACTCGAATTTAATATGTTTGTGTTAATTGTACTCAATAATCCGTAAAGTATTATTACTCTTCATATAAAAGCGACTGAATTGAATCACTGATGAAAAAAACTAGGTCTGAATAATATAAAATGAAAATATGATTTGAGTGATAGTGAAGTGTTAATGATATCTGTGTAAAATAAAGCGTACGTAGTTCTCTTGCAGTGCGGTGGGATTAGTGTTATCTGTCGGCAGCCGGGTTGCAATCGCAGGGCTTTGCAGGAGTTGTGATTAGCTTCATGTGCCTGATCGTGTTCGAGCTTCATGCTGACCGCTTTCGCGGCTGGAACGGATAGATATACAAGTCCTGCAGGACTAAACCGTATCCCATACGATAAATTGTTGCGCCTCACCGATACAACTCTCCACCCGCAGCCCCCCGCGCCGCCCGAACGCCCATCCCACCCACGTACCAATCCGTTCCATTAATTAAGCGTATATTTGTTCCACCCTGAAATTCGATTAAAAATACCGCACCGAGGTTTCCACCTCCCGCTACATCCCCTTGGCAGCTCCCCGCGCAGACGTCCCGCAGGATGATGAAACGGAAGAGGGATGCATTATTAAATCCAGTGGAAGCAGTGAAAGCCTTGGGAGTGAGTGGACGAACGAGTCTACTGAATACGCAATGCGCGGTGTGACCCGTGTCCTACGGTGTCCGACGATCTGGACGCGATCCATTATTCACTCGCGTTAGGAGACGGTCAAGAAGCCACCCCCGGGCCGAAACACTCGCCCGCCGCCCCCCTTGCCGGTTTCGGCCTTTCGCCGAGGGACGACAAATGTATCCTGCGTCGCTTTGACCTGTGCGGTTTATCTCGACGACTCGTTGACAGCGTCGACCAGTCCTCCTAAATGAATCCTGCTATTTTCTGCACCACTTTAAATCACCATTCGCCTTTCCACACTTCCCTTCCGTTCCTGCATTAAGCTTACATTAGGGTACTTTTTTTTGTTATTCAGCGAGTTGACAGTATTTTAAATTGAAAACAGCGTCCGTATTATTCATCAATATCAAGAAATAATTTTCAGCAACAGTATAATCAGCATTTATATCGACATTAACATTTTCCAAAGAAGATATAATTTTAACAAGATACAAAATACATTTACTTAAACATAAATTTTCTGCGCAAGGCAGTATTTAATAACTATACAAATACTTAAACTGTTCTATAAAAAATTGATAAGAAAATAGATGCATTCAAAATTAAAAAAGAATATTACCTTTAACGATATATAGAACTGTTACTAAAACAATCGTATTTATTAGTTTCTAACAAATATTAATGACATGTTTTTGCAAGAAGCTGCTTCTATTCGATTTAAAAAGTTTATAAGCTGTTTTTATAAATCAAAAATCTTTACAAGGCTTTCTTCATCTTCATCATTTTTAAGTGAAAATTAAAACATCATACATCATTCAGGTATTTTTAAGAAATAAAATAGTCTTACCTAAGAATAATAATAAGAGTTTTTCTTAAGTATTACAATTTAATAGCTTTTGCATACTTGCTTTTTTCACTCAATCCAACTCTATTTCAGTTTTTCGAACAAACATACTGGTAACTAAAAGTTCTTATCTAAAGAATAATGAAAGTCGTATTTGCCTTAGTACTGGCACTATATAACACAAATAATAGATTTGATCTTGAAATTATTTAAAGGTTACTCTTCGTAAATTTTCTTTGCCCAAAATAAGACCACATCAATTTTGCAACAATTTAGAAATTTCACTGGTATTACTAGTATAGTATATAAAATATTAGTAGCTTACCTTAGATTTGAATTTTAACCCGACTTCCATAAAAAGCGTAAAACGGATTAACGTATTTTGTGATTAAACTAGTCTACAAAAACGAACCATTGAAGAACTTTTTTTAACCCGAAATGAGAGTATTTTATTTCTCGGCTTCGTCATTTAAGTATTTTATTTAATTTTCATTCCGCTTGTTCACCATAAAACATTCTATTATTATTCCGATCCCCAAAATTGATTGCCCTTCTAGTACCAAAGACTTTACGCCTATCAGTATATTACCGGTTGTATCAAAAGTATTAGAGCGTGTGCTTAAAAATTAAATTGCTGAATTTCTTGAAAACATCGTTTTGTTGCCTTCTTTACAATCTGGGTTCATACCTAACTATAGTTGCTCCACCGCCTTACTTAATATTATAGATGACATTTTAGCCGCCACCGATAAGGGTTTTTTAACATGTATGGTTTTACTTAAATGCAGTAAAGCCTTCGATACTGTCAACCATCAATTGTTGGACGCCATGCTTCATTACATCGGCTTTGACAAGAGTGCAGTGGATTTGGTCGCTAGTTTTTTTGGATAATCGTCTTCAACGAGATCAAATTGGGTATTTAATATCCGAGTTTGCTCATGTAAACGTTGGTGTCCCTTAGGGATCAATATTGGGCCCAATTTTATTTTCTATTTATGCGTCATCCCTCACAGATATCTTAGATCATTGCATTGCAAATTTATATGCGGACGGCACAAAATTATTATATTCTTTTTAACCTGATGGCACTGTGTTAGCTGGCAAAAACATCTTTGCAGATTTATCAAAATTGGCGAATCTCTCCCGTGAGAACTCTCTATCTATCAATGTCAACAAGACTTCAATAATGTTATTTGATCCTCATAGCCAACTAGAATCTTCAAAAAGAGTACTCGAAATTAATAAGTGTATTGCTCGATCTTTTCAAAAATAAAAATAAATGATTTACTCTAATAGACACACTATTTATCGATTAAAACAAAACGGATGCTTTACTCAGTCACTTTAATTTTGCAGTCGTTGTTTATAATGCTTGTTTAAATCAAATCACAATAAATCGTATTCAGCGAGTACAAAATTCTTGTATGCGTCTAATATTTGGTATTCGTAAATTTGGGCACATTTCTAGCAAACTGACTTAAATTGGTTAAAGATGTATAATCGCCGCATTTTACAATGTTGCACTTTCTATTATAAAATAATACAATTTTGTACATCCCCTATCTCTATAACAGAATAGTGTTCCAATCTGATGTGCTTAATATCAAAGTGAGATTTAGAGGCATTATCTCACCACCATATCACAAATCTGCTATTTTTTTAGCGTTCCTTTTCTTACAATATATTTAAAATGTATAATAAAATACCAATGCATTTAGAAAATCTTACATTGATTAATTTTAGAAATGAAATCCATTGTAGGTTGATAAAGAATGAGCTGTAACAATATCAATATATATGTTTTTTGAATATATGTAGTATATTTGTATTTAAAACTTGTACCGTTAATTTAATTTATTAATGTAGTAGGTTAAGTGGAAGAGCAGATAATCTATCTGAACTTCGCCTACTTGTATAGATGTTATCTTTGTTTATAATTACCTTATTTAATTAATAAAGACTATTTATTATTATTATTATATAATGTATTGATAATCGCATAACGTATGTTATGGATATAGTTGTAAAAATAATCAAATATGTAAATATCATTTTTAAATATTAAATATAATTCTTATCCGGAGAAACAGATTATAAAAAGCAAATATGTTTTGGGTTCAATAAGTTACTCAATTTGTTTCAATTTTCCAGCTTACTCGTTACAAAACGCAGAAAGTTATCAAAACTTATAGATTTTTTTTCTCTCAGAAATAAGTCTACTTGGTTTTCTGGCAGGATCATTTAACCACCTAAATTTTTGAAAATGAATTAAGAATTTCTACTATACTAATTTTCTGTTTACTCGTCATTTAAGTCAAAATATATAAATGACGTTTAATAGATTTAGATACTACTAAAACATCTTTATTCACAGAAAAAAAAAATTGTTATCGTGTTCATGTGTATTATAGTCAGACTGTTGTTTTTTTTAATTTAACATAGGCTTTCATAAATAAATATACATGGTAACGTCAAGATAATACAATTTAAAAAAAATGGTTTACAGTTTGCTCTGTAACTAATGCCTGCTACAATTCTTAACGCTTGCCGATGCTAAGCGAAGATCCTGTGACTTATGGCTAATTGTCCCCAGGCTAGTATACCATAGCGAAATGTACTTCAATAAGGGAATGATAAGCCAATTTTAATAAAGCCGCAGGCAATTGATTAGCAAGGTAATAAATATTTTTAGAATAGTTTTTGCCAACTCTTCGCCATGACAATCCCATTTTAAATTGTTGTCTACATGAACACCCAAGAAGCACGTAGATTCTTTAGGAGCATTTGTATTATTTTGTAAAAATATTATTTGCTTGGTTTTTTTATCGTTAAGTTTTAATAAATTAGTTTTCCACCATGAATCAACAATTCTCAGTGACTACATTCTTTACAGCGAGGTCTTCTTGATTTTGTGCGACATCGATAATTGTAGTGCCATCTGCGAATAAAAGTACAGTTGTATTGCTAAGTGCTAAAGGCAAATCATTTATGAGAATTAGAACTAAAACATGACCTAAAATAGATCCTAGTGGTACACCAGTGGTAGTTGGTAAGATATCTGACATGACTTCATTGTGAAAACTACTTGATTACGGTTCTATAGATATGAATTTATTAGTAGCAAACTATCGCTACTAAAGTTCTAATTTTTAAGTTTTGTAATTAATTTCGACAGTCAAAGGCTTTACTTTAGTCTAGAAATGATCCAGTGCATGATCTAGTATGAATTTGTTATATTACTAAGTTCGACCACGGCGTCATTTGTTGAATGTTTGGATCTAAAACCATATTGTTTATAGAATACGTTATTTATTTCAACATACTTAACAATTCTTTTTTGAGAAGATTTTCTAATATTTTTGAAATTACTGGAAGTGGTGCAATGGGCCGATAATTTTTCATGTCGTCTTTATTAACATTTTTATAAATGGGAATGATTTTTGCGACTTTTAAAATATTGTGAAAATTGGAGTTGTCGCTATAACTCTTCTTTCAATCAAAGGGTGTAAACCTGTCATTTAAGCAGGTCAGTTCGGAACCCTCCTCATCCAATCCATGTATAAGAATAAGTGTCGATTATAATAGTACATGTATCATGATGTTGTACTGGGTAAATTAACGTTCTTGCTTTGGATTAATTTAATAATGATCTTGCCAGGTTATTTCGAAGGTAATCGTAAATCGCTATCAATTAAAATGAGGTACAATAAGAACAACATCAAATATCCTATATTAAGTATCAACAAACCAAAAGTGCTGATTAGCATCCAGTGTAAATTTATATTTAGCCTAATAATCTATGTTTTAGCGATTCGTTTGAACTGATTTGTTTCTTAAAGAAACTTTTTTTTTTCTTCTCATGAGGTGGTTTCGCTTAGCATCCCTGCATTGCAGTCTCCGTGGTCCTTTTGGGCGCAAAGAGAAGAAACTTAGTCAGAGGTGAATTGTTCCCGTAATCCATCGACAAAATCAGAGGTAATTGTCCACCCATCACTTAAAAACTAGTAGTACTTATAGAATGTAAGTTGAAACATAAATAGCAACTAAATATGAATATTATACTCATCGGTAGCACTTGCAACTAGATTCTAGATCATATATATGCAGTTAGTGTTACTAGTCCGCAATTTATTTTGGTGTATCTTGATTTATTGTTTTTAGCTAAAAATGGTGTAGTCTGAAAACTCTTAATTTCTAATTCTAGAATATCATATATTTAATTTAAATATCTACGTGCCAGGCGTGTTGTAATTGTCATCCGTGCAGTACCAAGACAATGGTATCATATTAACTGAATTTAGGATATAAAATAGACCTTAACTTTAAATTATGGTTTTTTTTATTACATTATTATAAAGTATATTTTTTGATATAAAGAAGAAGGAGAAACTCGCACCTTTCTATTTGCCCTTTAAAAGTAACCCTTACGCTAAAAAGTGCAGAAGATTACAAAGTTACTTAATATGTAAAAATTTAATAATAATATACAGGGTCCGCCAATAAAACGGGAAGGTTTGAGGTGGAGTTAGCAGCTCGTGGCGAAATTGTGGAAACGTCAGTTGCAGATCTATCATAACCTACATGGTCTATCATTTAGTTTACAATAATCGTAACGGGTGAAAGGCTACGCAGTTGACATTTGACGACATTCCAACATATCACTTGTTCCGTCAGCCAACACTATTGGATAAACAACCTCGAGAAAAGTGGATCCACTTTTAAAAAAGGAGATGGTAGTACGAAAACCGTTCGAACACCTGACAATATTGAAGTTGTTCGACAAGCGATGTTAAGAAGTCCGCGCCGATCAACCATCCGCCTTGGAATAAGTGAAACATTGACGAGAAGAATTCATTATGGAGATCTTCGATTTCACCCTTACAAAATGCAGGTTATGCAATCTTTTAATCCGGGTTATTGTCAATAACCTGTCCAATTTTGTGAGATTATGCTTGGCAGAGTGGTGGGAAATGGTAACCAACTCAATAACTTGTAGATGAGCGTCCAATACGTCCGCAAAGAATCACAGTATTATCGGTTCTTATGTTTTCGATAATGAGTACGGAACTTCCTCACACCAATACGTCCGCTTTCCAGAGAATGAATACATGATATTCCAGCAAGATGGGGCAACAAGTCACACTGTCCGAATCTCACTCCCACCTTTCCGATTTTGTTAATAAACAAAATTTTAGATACTAAAAGAGGGAAAACCTCTTCATGTTCAAAGAATCACAGTATTATCGGTTCTTATGTTTTCGATAATGAGTACGGAACTTCCTCACACCATTACTCGTCCGCTTTCCAGAGGATGAACACATGATATTCCAGCAAGATGGGGCAACAAGTCACACTGTCCGAATCTCAATTAATGTTATGTATGCTTTGTTTCCGGTTCGGGTGATTTATCGAAATATATTTATTGGTCCCCTCGGCCTCCCGATCTAACAGTCTGTGACTTCTTCTTATTTAGATACATGAAAACACAAGTGTTCCAAAGTGATCCATCCAGATCAATCTCAGTCCTCAAACAACGAATTCGTGACGATATTGCAGCAATACCTGTTAATATGCTGAGAAGTGTTATGCAAAACTTGTAAGTCTCGACTCCAAGATTGTTTAAATGTCAACGGAGAATATTTGTAGTGGAGTGTTCAAACAAAACAATTTCAAATTGTAAAATAAATAGATACTCTTATATTTTCCATTAAAATTTCGGTCTCGACTCCAAGAATGTTTAAATGTCAACGAAAGGAAAGAGATTTGACGATATTCCTGACATCCAACGAAATGTGACGAGGCTTTTGAACTCCATCTCAAAAAAAAGCTTTCTTAAAAAGTTTCCAGGACATGTATAGCAGATCTCAGCGGTGCATAGTTATGGGGTGTGACTATTTCGAAGGACAGTAATGTAACGTTCGCTAATTCATCTACGTTAATGAAACAAGACTATTCACCGAACTTTATTGTCAGAGCTTGTATATAAGGCATCTAAAATGGCAAGTCATTTTCCTTATACTGGTCTTGAGGCTTTAGCAGTTGAGTTTGAGGGTTAGTTTGGAGTGTAAGGTAATAAGATAGGTCTTAAACTTTGTAAAATATTTTGGTCTTTTTACTTCTTTCTTTTTATAGAAGCAAATATTTAGAACACCTTATATTTTCTTTTTATTGCGGCTTTTGTATTGATCAATTCATTATTAAATAAGGGACAATACATTTAATGGAAATATTTCAAATATTAAAATATTGTTATTTGCCTTCAAAAAAGTAAGAATTATATACATGAAATTAATAGAGTAATTTTGTAAAATTATACACATATGTTTTTCAATTAGAGAAAATAAAAAATATTAAAAAATATAAACTCAAGCACATTAAACGTGTGTCCGAGTGTAAATAATTAAACTTGTAATCAACATTAGTCGTATAGCGGCGCCCATCTTCATCTGGCACTTTAATTATTTCGCAGTGAAAAGTAAATCATTTCCGCCACGTCTGCAGCCGTCGCTTCCGTGCCTGGGTGTCCGATGTCGGCGGTTCGCAACCGCACCGTAATTTGTTTAAACCCGCGGAAGGAAATCCCCGTGTACAGGTACGCAATAAAATCGTGGGGATAAAGTCCGGGAATAAATCCGGGACAAAATATATACGGGTCGTGGGGACCGGTGGCGGCCCGGATGGTCCTGGATGTAACCATGGAGTCAGTCAGGGTCAGAACAGAGAGAGCATCGTATTTGGGAGTGACAACCGAGGCATTAAACTAAACGTATACGTTGTTGCGCCTGGGAATTGGCATCATTGTGCCGCGTCGCCGAGCGTTGAGCATTGAGGGGCGCGATAATGGGGCTGCTCCCCAGGGACGACGCATTAGGGGCTAAACACACACACACATATATATACACACCTACATCAGACCCCGAAAGAACTAGTTACTTTTGTTTGCACTTGGACTGATACACTGTATTAGTTTGTGGATACGCATCACTTGATTACCTATTAGCTTACTGCAAAAAAAAAGATCAATTGTCGTCAGAGGAAAATGTAACAATTAATTATTCTGCCGGATATGTGCATATCTTTATTGGTCACATTTTTTTAAACATAAAATAATGCTTAAAAATACATGCGATGTTTAGCTGAGTTGCATTAATTGATGCTACTCTTCCACTTAACACATCTCAATAATACATTTTAGATTATTTTGGTCTCTTTATTATTACTTATTTATAATAGGTATATCTGTTCTTATCCTAAGAACAAGGAAAAGTTAAGTTAAACGTTTATTTTACTTAATTAATTTAATTAAATGAAACAATTAGTAATCTTTTTCTTCACTGGTTTAGGATTACTAATTGATTCATTTAATTAAATTAATTTAGGAAACTCAAATCAAAGAATCTTAGTTTATTTTACTGTTTATAATTATTATTATTGTGCTTTAGATTACCTGTTAACAAAATACATTAATTTACAAATACATACATAAATACATTAAATTTTGAGCACAGGAATGAAAAATAGTTATTTAAGGTACAAGTGTAAAAAGTGATGCTTTATTGCACGAACTGGCGTTTAAAAACACGAGCGAGGAACGAGCGAGTTTTTTTAAAGCCAGGAGTGCAATAAAGAAACTTTTTACACGTGTGCCTTACAAAATTTTATCTTCGATCGTAAAGGATTTCAAAGAATATATTCTTATGAGTAATATTTTAATGTCATTTCAATAATTCAATTAATGACAACATATTTTACCCGGAGTGCACTAATGAAAGCGTTACTTAGCAACCAGTAAACAAGTTGCACAAATGCCGGCCGCCATTATTATTTATGGAAAAAATGTTCGCTTTATTGTAATCGCTTCGACTTGCATTAAATGAAATCTTCAGAGTTCTTAAATCTGCCATTTGGTTTGTATTATATATTTTATTTATAGTTTATTAGTTATTTGTATCAATTAATAAATAATTAAGTTTTTCGTCGAAATATATTCATCTGTCAAATTTGACAATTCTGTACAATAAAAACAGTTTGACATTACCGTGCAATAAAAACGTAAAAAAGCACTAGTGCTTTAAAAAGCCACTTTTGCAATGAAAAATGATGCAAAAAGCGTCTACTTTCTGTACGATCGTAGATAAAAAATAAAATAAGAAAAGCTTAACAACAAAAAATATTTTAATTTGATTCCCAGAGTAAAATTCATCAGAACCTTCATTATTTTACGACGAAAGTTCTCTTCATGAACCTATTATTTTTCTGCCCTATTATTTGAAGAGCGTCTTTTATACAGGGTAGCGCACCACATTCGCGTCGGATTATATACGGCAAACGTCAAAATGTTTTTGAAATCTTTTTGTTGAGAGCGATGTAGGTTCATTAGGAGCACGTTTTAAAATGAATTTGATATATACACGGTGATTCAAAAAAAGTTACTCACCAAAGTTATATAAATTTCATTGAGACACCCTGTATATTCTTTCATATTTTGATAGTGCAGGCTAAATAAAGGCAAGTTATTGTTATGTTTCCTATACCTAACTCTAGTCGTTTTTAAGATATTTGACAATTCTTAAATATGTAGACCAAAATTTAAAATGCATGGCTGTCTTACATATTTAAGCTAGATATTTTAAGTTGTATTTATTTATCTTTTAGTCTAAGCATTAGAATTGATGATACAATAAAAATGATCCCTAAAAATTATACACGGTGGATAAAAATAAACATTTGATATTGACTATCATTAACGTCAAATAACTTTCTTATTTTAAATGGAACACCCTATATTTGATATCGTATTTAGATTCAAATTTTAATCAGATTTAAAACTGTATTAAGGTTTCCTATACCTATTGCTTATATTTTTCTAGTAATTTGGTGTTTTCAAATTGAAGCATTAATTTGTTGACATTTATTTTTCAAAAGTAGGCTTTGGTGGAGCTGACGTTATTATTCAACAAAAACAAACATTATTTGACAGTGGCTTGTCAGCAGTATTCGTTAGTTTTGTTAAACTTAAACCATCATTGTTGTTCAGGGTTGTATAAATAAAAATATTTTATTTGAGATAATAATAATTGGAGGGTGTTTAGAAAATTGTTATTATTACTTACTCAAATAACGGGTGTCCAACAATTATTGCAGTCCCGGGTGGCGTTGGAATCAAAAACGTAGGTCGATTCTTACATGTGCCAAATAAATGAACTGACATTTTAATTGTCAAACATAACCTAAACGTGCATTTAAACAACACTTTAAATGCACGTTTAGATTATGTTTGACAATTAAAATGTCAGTTCATTTATTTGGCACATGTAATAATCGACCTACGTTTTTGATTCCAACGCCACCCGGGACTGCAATAATTGTTGGACACCCGTTAGATAATATTTATCAATATAACTATTTAACTCTTTTTTTATGCTAACAAAAAAGATATAATCACATATAAAAACATACTATTAAACGGATAACAAATTTAAATGTAAAATAAATTAATGTTTTGCAAATGTTCAAAATTATGCCCATCATTTTCAATGCATAAGTGAAATACCTAGCAAACAGTATTTTTATATAACCCCATAAGAAAAAGTCTAGAGACCTTGCTGGCCAATTCCGCGTCCTATCCACCTCATTTGTAACGTTTTCTTGGAAGTGCACAAGAGCACCGTGCATCCATATTCTTTCTCGAATATTAAGTGGTATATTTTCCAAAAGTATCACTTATAAATTCAAGAAACATGGCCCGTTTAAATAGCTATCAAAAACTATGGACCTAACCCAGGCGTTCAAACAATCCATCGGTGCGATGCGAATTATGTCTATTAACTAATCCGTTGTTATAAAAAGCTAACTCATCTGAAAAACGTACATAATCGAAAAAATGTTCATCTTCTCACAAATTTTCTAGAACCCATAAATAAAGTTTGAATGTTTAAAATCAATTTTATAATAAAGCTGTACTGAAGAGATTGAAATATCGAAACACGTGTCTACAGATGATTATAAAATTGAGTATTGAATTATTTAATTGCTTTTGCTAATTTATTTTAAATTACATCAACCTAAATTCATTTTTTGTTCCAAATTACCATAGTATAGTCACTCACAAACTATTTGAACGTACATTCAATCATTTTTAGTTCATTTTACAGAAAGAAATATATTCAAACTAGTGTTGCTAGTTGTTTCAAAAGTGATTTGTTCTTGTAGTCTTAATAAGACTCATTTGTTGTAGATTTTACGAAAATATTTTCGTGTTTTTTCTATTTATTGAAAAAAGAAGAGAAAATGCCGGAATGTCCTTATATTTGTTTTGTGAAGCACACAACCTTAAGAGAGTTGAAGCGATAAAAATTTCAAATAAATTTTCTCTTTACATAATTATTGTATTATAAGTAACTCTTCTCAAATAAATTTGTGAAAGTATAGTTAGCCAGTGCCTTTTATTTATATTGTTGTCTCATATTAAATAGATATGAATAGATGGATATAAACAGAATTGATTATTTTATGATATTTACTTATCATATTTTCTGTTGCTTCAGACAAATGTGTCCTATTTATTAATTCTAGCATATGTCTTGACATTACTTTATCTGTTGAAATTAAACGACGCAGTTGAGGGGGTTTCATATTTATTGTTGAATGCTGCAACATGTTTCACAAGACAATGGCTTCATCAGACAGATGAATACTAGTTTTACAAATTACAGGCATACCTTAGAAATAATTCCCAGAATCTAGCAAATATACGCTCGAACTTGACAATATATAAGATTTATTTTTAACGTTATTACTTTATTATCATCTAATTTCACAATGCCTTTAATTATTAATTCTACACTTTTTATTATAATCAGATATATGCCTTTATGTACGGCTTGTTAAACTTCTTGAATACAAAATAAATAATTATAGTTAATAAGTATCTTCCTCTATTTTTAAGATTCAAAATTACTTTCTTATATTTATGTTAGATTTTAAATTCAATAATGATATTTTTAATTAAGACTCGTTATCATGATCGATACATATCTAGTGGCTTATTGCTTCAGTAATGTCATTATAGAAAGTTTTTAGATATGATAGATTATTTTGATAATAATATTTTAGTAAGACCTAAAATTATTCTGGTAAACATAAATGAAATTGAAATATTACAAGAAATATTTACTACACTACAGTAAAAAAATCGTTTAAAATAAATATTTCAATGTTTAACAATATATTAATATATTTCCTGTACTTTATAATTTTTTGTATTTTCTGTATAAATTTCGGAAGGTTATTCTAAACTTTGGTAGATCAATACAACAGTTTCCTTTATTAGTGACAATTTGCAGGCTGGATGGGTAACATTTATATTTCTTGTGATTTGGAAATTTGACTTCACTTCGTCCCGAAATATTTGTTTACTAAATTAAAATATAAAAATTGCATACACTTCTAAAATTTTATTAAATCTAAATAATTTATCTAAGGAGCGTTTTAGTCTAAATATGATAGTTTTAATTTAAATGATTCGTGTTAGTCTGGATATGACAGATTATGTCAGAGTTACGCAAAACTGTGCTATTATTCACAGTGTACTCCACTGTTGATTAAATTCACAATAACTATTAATACATGTGTTTTCTCAGATTTTTTGGTCAAATAGCTTCATTGTTTAATATTTTAATAATAATTGAAGGAAAGGTGTTAAGAACTACCGTGGTATTTACCTGCAATCTGTAATACCAACATTGTTTAACAATTTACTTGATGAGCAGCTTATATGGTCAAGCAAATCTGTAATTTGTGATGAACAACATGAGTTTACAGAAAGTAGATCTGATGTGAGTAAACTATTGTCCTTTTAAATAAATATATGTGGAGGCTTTCACTTCGTGATACATTTTGAAAATTAAATATAAAACAATTAACTTTGTTGGTATCACTTTTTATTTACACTTGTAACTATATTTTCGACAACTTCAGCATATCATTATCAAACACTATTGTTTATAAATATATAAAAAGTGATACCAACAAAGTTAATTGTTTTATTTTGTATTGTCCTTTTAATCTTATATTTTACAGGTCTGGGAGAATAGTTACCAAGTCATTGCAATGTATATAGACTTAAGCTTAAACTCACTGCAACCTAATTAATTAGAACACTGCATCGTCTCTGGTTTGGACCAGTTGTTATTAACTCTAAAAATTAATAGTTTTGTAAACATTAATTATAATAACAGAAATAACACTCATCATGGTGATTTGTTGGCTCTCGCCAAATCATTGGTATTCCAAAAGGTAGGGATTTCTATGTTCCATTACTTCAATGCCTTAAACCCTCTTCACATATCTTACATACAACATGTGGTGCCCAATGTTTGTCTTGATCACCAATCTTTATTTTGAAATACGCGTAGTATTGGTGTTTCAACAGTGACGTAATTTTACGTCTAAATTTCTTGACCACAAAACAACCACCCACATAGCAAAAAGTATCTCGATTATTTTAACAAAGTCCTCGCATTTTAAACACGAATTTTACTGCAAAAAGCTCACTAAACAACGACCTCTTAGACTAAAAGCAAACCGAATAATAAATGCGCGTGTTACACAAAGATATCTATTTATCTATTTATACAATAATTCATTCGCCGACGGTTTTTCTGCAAATTAGGGAATCCCAGCAATTAAATTTTACTTTCGTGAATTCCCCTATACTATTGTATTGATTTGTACACAATTTAATCTCAGTGGGGTAGCGATTTTTAAAATGTCATTTATATTTTCTTCGCAAATTTTTAAAAATCATAAATAAGATACTATAGTAAATTTATTAAAAAAAATGTGCGTGATGGAAACAAAAAATGTTGATTATCTATTAGTTTAGCCACGAAAACTTAAAAAAAATTAACAATTCCAAATCACATTTTTTTTGTTGGCCTGTGTTGTGTTATTGTTCCCTGTCAATAACAACCACAAATTTGATCTATTTTGGATTTTATTAGCATAGCGTAATAGAAGATAGGGATATAAACAACCCTTAATAGGGAAACGGAGTTTTACTTAGGAAAATTTAATAATTTTAAGTAAGAATTATCTTTCTAAATCAATTAAAGTTAAAGTCTGGGGTACCTCAAGGATAAAATTGTTGCCACATCTTTTTTTTTGTTCATTACATCACTACACATATTAAATATTGCAATTTATAATTATTTGATGATGATTTAAAATTATCTGGTAAGTTTTCAAGCCCCTAGGGTTAAAAAATGATTTAAGCAAGTGGTGTGATTTGTTGGATGCTTGAAGCCATAATGAACACTTGAATAAAACACTTACTATGTTTTTAACTACTATAATTTATTATAATATATAAATATATTACAATGTGTACGACTTAAGTTTCCACTTGTGACGGTCATAATCAAGTGATAATGACCATCAAAAGTCGAAACTTAAGTCGTACACATTGTAATATATTTATATATTATAATAAATTATAGTGGTTAAAAACATAGTAAGTGTTTTATTCAAATATTCATTATGAATTACCACGTAGTAACGGTTGCAACCATCATTATGATTTGAAGCCATAACTTTGTGATACATCTTGAATCAGGAACTTATAGATTATACGAAGTAAATTATAAACTCAAAACTTCTGTAACAATAATTTTAATTGAATTCTCAAGTGTAGCTATGTAGTTTTCTATTTATATATAATTATTTTTTACCTTTTAAAGAAGTTTCATTAAAAATGATATTTTATACTTCCAAGAGAAAAATAAGTTTTCTTGTTTGATTTTTTTAATTTATGCCACTTAAAATGACTTTTTGCAGTGCAATATTTACGTTTGAATATAAGGCTACCTTACGTGAACATAAATAATAAAACGTTTGAAATATCCACCCCATCTTTTATATTTATATTTTTTTTTAAACAGCTTACTACAAAAAATATCAGATAAAATTGCTGTACGAATAATATTGTTTATTTGCTTAATAAAATTAAAAATTTTAGATTACATGATATACTAATAATGAATTTTTATAGGACAATGTGAAAATGTATGTTTTAGAGCTTAAGATGTAGCAATTTAGGAATAATTGTATGGCATTTGTTGAATTTGGTTCTCGTTTATCACGTGGTGAAACATTTTTAATATTAAGGGTTGTTTCATAAACAACCCTTAATTGTATGGCAATAAAAACCATTTTTGCTCAGCCAATAACAACCATTATTGTATACTATTATGCTAACAATTTCGTGTATACTTTGCAAAAGTTTTATAAATACTGAAAGTGACTTTATAACAAAGTCGGACGTTAAATTTTTATTGTTATAAGCATGATTATATATTATGCCTTTATCATAGATCGTCGTTTATTTAAGAACAAATCAATTGTTATAGAAATATATGAAACAAGATAACAAAGACAGATTTTTTCCTTCTTCTCAACTGCTATTTATAAGCCGTATTTTAGCCCTGTTTTATTTTATTATTCTAAATGTTTGTTAGTATTGTAGTCCATATTGAATTATCGTTTTTTTTTATTATGGTGAGATTTTTTAAGAATATGCAAATATATCTCTTTTTTGGATAATTACTATTTACATTTTTTTATTGAGATTTTTGGAATATTTAGAACTAATTATATATCATAATTATATTTTAGAGATATGCATGATCCTGGTTATTTTCTAATATTATTATTTTATAGATACTTTCAACAATATTTATATTATTTCACTGTTTAGATTTCTTCTAGAATTTCACATTTCGGTCTCCACCGCGTACGCACATCATCAACATTTAATATTACTATAAACAATTTATACATTGTACCATTTGCAACCTATAAGTATCTCTGACTTATCATTGATCCTAAACATTCTTTCAATCCTTATTCCCTAAAACTCAAATTTAAAAAGGAGACGTGAAAAATTCAAAGCATTTCCATAAACCCAGCAATAAAATTTAAAAAAGTGTCGATTATGCTACATATTTTTTTCTAAATCCTCGCCCTCGCACCCTAATATATTAGGTAAACTAAAAATGATAAACTCTTTATTTCAGGAATTTGACGTACAAAATTCAAAGCATATCCATAAATCCAGCAATATTTTTTTTAGTGTAGATTATGCGGCATGTTTTTTTTTTCTAAACCCCCATCCTCACACCCTGATATAGTTGGTAAACAATTAATTCATTAAACAAGTCATTCATATTTTAATTAAACTTTTGAATATTAATAATCTTCTTTACAATCCACTCAAAATACTACTCAAATAAAAATGGTAAAAAATTCCACTTGAAACGTTCCTAGGAAATTTGCCTACAATCCTTATATCCAAAACATCCTAAAGCAATCTTGTAATCCCTTACACTCTCATAGAATCAAACTTGATTCTATCACAATCTTCCAATCCATAATATATCTTCATAAATCTCTATCATCTTAAACACATAACGGATGACTAACTACTAAACTAATTGAAAGATAGAAATATATTTTTTAAGTTACGTGAAGATTA
This sequence comes from Ontholestes murinus, assembly GCA_963969525.1. Classification (NCBI taxonomy): domain Eukaryota; kingdom Metazoa; phylum Arthropoda; class Insecta; order Coleoptera; family Staphylinidae; genus Ontholestes; species Ontholestes murinus. Next base: position 57,918,398 of record OZ018390.1, on the reverse strand, counting down.
CTGTATACTAAATTGTATTCAAAATATTATCACCTTCTTCACAAAATTGTTTTTATTAACTAAAAAAAAACATTTCGAACACAAGTTGTTCCTTATCAATTTTTAACTATTGATAAGGAACACTTTTTGTTCGAAATGTACATTTAGTTAATAAAAACAATTTTTTGAAGATAGTGATAATATTTTGAATACAATTTACTAATTGAAAGATCTCGTCTCTATAATATATAAAACTTCATAAAAATAGTTCCATATAAAATATCCATAAATACGCAATGGCCAAAATATTGCTTGTATGGCAAAAATACTTCGGTGAAAGAGAATTCCGTCATCTGAAGCAGAAGAAGGGGTCAGAGTGAAAGAACATATAGTTAACTATATTATTATTTATTAACCGGACTTGCCTAAATTTTAGTAATTATTAATCTATGATTTTTTTTTTAGATGCTAATGTTAACAAGACTTTATAAAGTGAAATATAAATAAATAAATAAATATACATAATTACGTAATACATATTTCGTACAAGCAAAACAATAAAGATTATCATCTAGTCTATAATTTCTTTAATCTTAACGCATTTGTATTACAATAATTTATATGAATATTGTATGGATTAAGCTTTTGAATATTATGTTTTTTTTATTCACAGTAGTTTTAGAAATGTGTTTTTAAACGTATTTAGTCGTTTATTATTTTTTTTAACCTTTTGTCATGTTGATTTTAATAGATCTTATTATTAGCATTTTTCTATTTCCTTCAAATTTTTGATTATGAGAATATTAACATTTTAAAATAAATAAATGTTATAGTGACAAAACAAAAAATTAAACAAAGAATAGAAGAAAAGTCATAACATTTATTTATTGTGAATTATTTAGAATATATTTTATATTCAAATTTTTTCTCGGCTTTATTTTAATTAATTGCTTTTGCAGTTGAGGCTTTCTTTATAATTTGAATAGAACAGATATCAAAATTATTGTTTCAACGACATTCTTTATTAATTATAAGTATATAAAAGGTATTCCATCAAGAAAAGTTTTTGTTAATAATTATATTCCAACAATATTAATAATTTTAAGTATATTTCATAGCATAATAATTAGAAAAAATATCAAAAGTATAGACCAGATAATAAACACTCAGATTATTTGACAATTACTCACCGAAACGTCCTTGAGAGTTATTTAAGGTGCATGTTAACATTACTTTCCTCATTAATACATCAATTTTCTGATTATGTCATCATTTCTCAAATTAATACGCTAGGTATAAACATTAGATTATTTGCATTGCAAAAATATAATATATTTAAATTACTACTTTGGTTTTCCATAGTACCGTTAGGATTTAATTTTCTTGTAATTAGTATATGCTGTGTATTACAGTTTACGAACCATGCATTTTAGTCTGCGTGGATGTATAAATTAAACATAAATTAAAAATATTTTATTTTAAGAAAATTAATAACATTAATTTTTACAGTAAAATACATCCATAAAGATTATGGTACCGACCGTTGCTACGTGATTATTCGATTTATATTCACAAATATTTTTTTAAAGTTTGTATAACACTGACTTTATTTAGTGACTATAGTTTCGACGATTTTAACTTGTCATTATCAAACTACAAGTAATTAAACTAACAAATTATACGTTAACAGTTTGATCAATTTATTTTTCCTATGTTTATATCTATATTTAATATAGAAGCATAAAAAAAACGTATTTATTATAGAATTTAGAATTTATTATAGAATTTAGAACCTAAATCAATCAAAGTTATTATTATCTTCAAGAAACTCAATCAACCAAATTATTATAGAATTATTTCCGTTAGTTTTTATCTGATACATAATTGATTCCTTTAGTTTTAGTACTCTATTTCGTTTAAACATTAACAATTTAATTTTAAACATCACAAATAATTATAGCCGTAATTAGTACAGATAATATATTTAGAACAGATACGAAATAGGAAGTATTTAACAAGAAATTATTAATAGTATTAACCTGAATATCCTATTTTGCTTAAATGCTTATGATGACCTTGCAGTTAAAAAAATGAGTATATGGATGATACCAATAATTGCATATTGAAAAACTTGGAATAAGTACAGTTGTTTTTTATATGCAACATTTCAAAACATATTATTAGCATAAACCAATTTCATTTTTATATTTGAACGGTACTGATGTGTATTTATTATCTTATTGTTTTTATTTGTATATATTTTTATTACCTATTCGTTGCCTTGAACACTTGACGTGTATATTAGAAAAACAAAATAAAAGAAAAAGCTTTATCCCCACCCCCATTAAAATCCGTGGACTCTCGGTACGCTTCCGCGTATTAAACAAATGAAACACGGTCCCGAAACTATGACATCGTGCGCCGTAGTCCGGAAGCGACGGCTCGCGACGTGGAAATGATTTAGCTGCAGGTCTGGACTGGAAAAACTCATCAGGAAAATAAGAGGCAGGAAAACTTATATATCCCCCGGCCGAGTGGATCAAACGGCGAACACATACACACTAGATACAGAGCTGATACAATGTTCCTGCGACTTAACATGTCCATGTTCCAGGCCGAGAGAGAAATGATCGAACATGGAGGTCGAATGCACAGAGGGCGTGGAAATCGCTCCTCCTACCGTTATGATCCGCCCGCCCCCGGAGGACAGCTCGCCGTTCTCCCCGACCGTGACGCAGAGCGATCTGTTGGCGGCACTGCGAAACACCCTGTTGTCTTGTTTTATTGCTGTATAAGCTGTTTCATTATTTCCAAGAGTTGTAGATAAGATTGGATAGAGGATGGTATAATCCACTGATTATTTTTTTTCTGCCCTCCCTTTGTTCCGTCCTTTTCACGGATAACTGCTTTTATGTCCTCTCCGCTCCTACTTTTTTTCACTGCCACTACTGCTGCTACTCTTTTCTATCGATGCGCTACTTAAATCCACAAACCAGTAACGATTTAGTGCTGGTGATTGTCAATGTCGCAATTTTATCCCCAACTGTCCGTTTTCCAATAAGATCTATAAGAGATCAACCCTACATGCCATTAACTAATGGAATTAAGCATAAATTAACAATAAACTTTCCACTAGTTACAAACATAAAAGTATATTTCTGTAGTGTTCGGGTGAGAAGCAAATGAATATTTTACCAAAAATTATATTTAAAACTTTTTAATTTAATTTAATATAATGGTTACGACGTTAGAGTTTTTAATTTATTATAGCAATAGCTACCAAATTTAAACAAATATAATGCACAGATTTTCTAACAACAAACTGTTTCGTATATAGCATTTAACTTGTGCAGTAAATTTACACTAAACTGGCTTAAGAGTTAACTTAATTTTTGCGTATACTAACGTGGTTTAAATTTAGAACTACGCGACTTGAAGACTTGGGCGATTAATAATTACAATTTCTAAAATTAGGATTACGAATTATTATTTCTTTGTTTTTCGTAAGGATACGGTTTATAGAAATTGTACTATTTTTACGTACATCATAAATTTATTGATATTTCTTCTATAAAAACGTAGTTTTCGTTATTTCGTATATTATTTTATTTTCTGTGTAAAAACAGTTAAAGATCTACTGAATTTTCTTTTATAAGTGGTAAAGTATTGCTTGTAAAAGTAGTTATATAACAGAATGTATTTGTATGGTTTCAGCAAAATTATTTTCTCCTTAATTAATTATACTCGTTGTAGATAAATTTTCGTGACATACAGAAATTCACACATTCAAAACGGAGCACACAGTTAACTGAACAAAAACTAACACCCTACAACTATATGGACTTAAAAACATATTATATTAACGAGTTAACTGTGTCGCTCCATTTTGAAAGCGCGAATTTCTGTCTCACGAAAATAAATCGATGACGAGTATACTCGTCAAATTCAGTTAACTGCTTAAACTACCATACTCTCTTAATAAGTTATTTATCATTGATGTGTTAGTAAGGCAAAATGTTCTTCTAGTAAAGCTTTACTTTTAGATCCCACATTTGTTTATTGTTAGTCTTAGTATAATTTTAAAAACGTTGAAATTTTTGTTAATAGTCTATTCGTGATCATTGAAATTATTTTCTGTGCGGTTCATGTTCTTAGCTGTTTTCTGTACTACAGAGCATTGTCCTTCCAGCATTTTAGATAAACATCCTTCGTCGTTATTAATACAATTTATGGCGAGAGTATACTGATTTGCATCTTTTTCATTAAGTGAACCAATGGAAGCTGGGCCGACAATGTTAAACCATGTGCATTTTTGTGGTGCCCAAAAAAGTATATTAACTCAGTACTTCTTGAATTTCATTAGTTAATAAAACCAGTGTTATTAAAAACTTAAAACGTATCAAATAGTGAAGAAATGCAAAATTTGTCAATGATTATCGTTTCTCTTGTAAAGCAGATATCTCTAGATGGTCAATTAGCTTCCAGGATTGTTATTCAGGAATTGTATTGCTCGAAGTAAAGTACGGATGCAGTTTGTAATTGATTAACCATTACGGAACCGAGGGTTTTAAAACAGTACAATGTTTCAGTTTATCGAAATGTACTAATGCATGTTTATTATTAATTTTAATTGTACAACTAGTGGGACAATTTACTCAAGCATATCAAGGATATACTTTTGAAAACTTATTGAAATTTAACGTTAAGTAGTATCACGGAAATGTTATTACAAACGATTTTGTTTTTCTGTTAAGATAGTAAAAAAGTTTTTTCTTGCTATATCGTAAGCGTGTTGTAAACATAATTCCAGCTCATCTTCATAGTTATATGGTATGTATATTTAAATTCAGGTTCCACGTTAAATATCTAGGTAGATTAAGTTCATAGTACATAATTATTTAATCAAGTTACTCGATTAAATAATTAGAAACCTTTCTTCACTATTTTTCACAAATAGTAAAGAATGATTTATAATTGTTTAAATCAAGTTATTACCATCTTCACGTAACTCAATTAATTCAAACATTTTGTAGTAGAATGAACACACGTATTTTAAGAAGAGGTAGCAAATGCAAAGTAATTATCCCAATCATGCTATACAGAGACATAATGCTTCAACTATTCAGCAAATATTAAGTGTGCTCTTTCCAGAGCTTCATTACTATGTGGTCTATGTGCGGTATTTAATGTGTGGGTTTGAATTGCAACGATTTTGAGGTTTCTTTTTAAAAAAAACGAAATTATTTTCTTGAACTATCAATACGGACTTAGGGATACCAAATTTACCCATGAACATGCATTTTAATAATGTCTCGTCCAACAACCAATAATAGACATTAGATCGTTTTGCTAATTTTTTGCAACTGTATATAATAATGATAATATAGATTTGGAATCAATACGAAGTAACTTAACCTTAAATAATTATGCAGACTCGACTTTTTCGTTTTCTGTTAACTTGACGTATTTAATGAAATTAATACTTTTAAACCAAGCCTAAGCACCGGACCTAACGATATTCCAAAAGTTTTTTCAAAAATTGTATATATACTCTTTTCAATCTATTAGCTTTACTTTATAATTGATAATTGCAGGAGCAAACTTGTCCACAAATATGGAAAACTAGTTTGATTACTTCAAAACAACACAGTTGGGAGGGTTTCACATTTATTGTTGAACACTGCAACATGTTTATTATTCAACTGCCTGATGGAGCCACTGTGTGGCGAAATATGTTGCAGTGTTCAACAATAAATGTGAAACCCTCAGAACTGTGTTGTTTTATTTGAATTTGTTATGGAGTTGCATCATGTATCTGCCTCGTCTATAGAGGAGTATGTATTCAATCGACAATCCCCAAGATATTGGACAGCATATTAGCAAGACAATTGAAATAGATCACAAAAAATATAATTATTGACGAGTAATATAGCTTCCGTCATGGCAGGTCTTCTACTACGAATTAATTAATTACCAAACGTGTCGAATGCCTTGAAAGATGGGATTCAAATTGATTTCATGTACACTGACTTTTGTAAGGCATTCGACTGAGTAAATCACAAGATTTTACTAGAAAAACTACGATTGTTGGGCTTTAATGATGCGGTTGTTGGATAGTTAAAAGGTTTTTGACGGAGCGTTGTCAAATGGTGAGAATTGGTAGTGCAATATCTAAATATATTTGTGTCACATCAGGGGTACCCCAAGGGTCCCATGTAGTTCCAGTTCTATGTCTACTATTTATTAATGACCTAATGAATGTAATAAGATATTTTAAATTCCTTTTATATGCTGATAATTTAAGATATTTTGCAAATTAAAAACAATTTAAGATATGCAATTTATACAACAAGAGCTTGATAATTCGTTGGTGAACAAATAATAAATTAGATTTAAATTTAAAAAAATGTAAAATGATAAGCTTTACTAGGAACAGAAATATGTCAAATAGTAGTTATACAGGGTGACTGACGAAAAACCTTTGGTGCTGTATCTCGCTTATTTTTGATCCGATTTGAATAAATAAAACATCAAATTAAATGATTTTTAAAAGACTTTAATATGAACTGTACTGATATTTTTTCTTGCATCCAGTTTTTGACAAAAGACGATCAACTTTTTTTTTCAAATTGCACTGTATATATATTTTGTACTGAGCCGCAAGGAGATTTTTTTCTGAATCTAAATTTGTAAACGATTTTATCCATTCATCAAACCAAAGTCGAGAAATTGAGGATTAAAAAAAATTAAAAATCAAATACCCATAGTAAACAATATACAGAGCCTATTCCAAATGTCAAAAGTGACAGTGTCAGTCATTGGTACAATACTGCAATGATTTTTAATAATTTCATAATAAAAATGTTGCAAGATTTCAAAAACTGAAAAACGATTTCTGTAGAAGCACAAAATTCTAGTACAGTGTTTGAAATATTGCAACATTTTAATTATGAAATAATTAAAAATCGTTGCAGTATTGTATCAATGGCTGTCATTGTCACTTTTGACATTTAAAATAGGGTCTGTATATTGTTTACAATGGATACTTGACTTTTTATTTATTTTTTTAATCCTCAATTTCTCGACTTAAGTTTGATGTATGGATAAATTTGTCTACAATTTTATATTCAGAAAAAAAATCTCCTTGCGAATCAATAAAAATATATATACAGTGCAATTAAAAAAAATGTTGATCGTATTTTGTCAAAAACTGGGTGCGAGAAAAAATAACAGTTCAGATCCTATTAAAGTCTTTTAAAAATGGTTTAATTTGATGTTTTATTTATTAAAATCGGATAAAAAATAAGCGAGATACAGCACCAAAGGTTTTTCGTCAGTCACCCTGTATAATTGGCAACATTACTTTATTAAAAGTTAACGCTATATCTGACTTGGGGGACCTTTTCGATAAATCCATCCATCCAAAACATTTGGGAACCATAAATCTATATGGTTAATAGAGCGACAAAAATGTTAGGTTTTATTAGGTGAAATGGTGCAGATTTCAATATTTATACACTAAACATTTTATATTGTGCATTGGTGCGTTCTCATCTGGAATATGCGTCTATTATTTGGCAACCGCATCAAAGGTATTTAATAAATTTAATTGAAAAGGTTTTTAAAGTATATTGCTTATAAATCAAATTTACCATATACATCTATTAACCAGACGCATTTGACATCTAACCTTAATCTACGCTCATTACGTTCTCGGAGAAATTTTGCGGATCTATGTTTTTATTTAAGTTGATCTCTAATCAATTAGTATGTCCATCGATACTTTACCTACTTGATTTTTTGCATCAAGTTAAGATATTTAGAGAAAGGCTTCACCGGAGAAATTTTACTTATAATAGTCAAAATAGTATATCAAAATTAATGCGTATGGCAAATGAAATCTGCCATAGGAATAATTTAGATTTATTTACAAGTAATTATAATTCTTTTCGTTCGGCACTGGGAAAAATAGATTTAGACTTATATTTTTGTTAAGTTTCTTTATAAAATTCTATCATTTGTAATGTGGTTGCTTTGTGATTGGAATTTATACTTATATTTTAATGTATATTAAGTTGTATTAATCATTGGGATTTTCTGTTTGATTATCAATAAATAAATAAATAAATATAGTGTTTAACGACGAATATAGTTGCTACAGTAGAAACTTTGAATAAAGATTTGATGATTTCTTGAAGAAGAAAAGCTAAAAAGTAAACTTAGTTTTAATGTTAAAATGAATCTATTTTCATATTAGAAAAAAGTCAGGGACCAGCTGTATCAATTTTTATCAAGATGTTTATAATTACGTTATAATTTCTTTATTGTTTTTATTTAATTTATTTTCTTGACAATGCTCTTACAGTTGTAATTCAATTTGAGTCTACGATATGTCTTTTGAAAGGAGGGATTATTTTTTTAAATTAGTTTAAAATCTTTTGTTTGTAGAAGAGTGGCTGTCAGTGCTTATGAAAATAATCTGATTATGGAAGGTATTTTGTTCCACTGTAGAATATCGAAATTTTTAGTAAATTTTGGCATGGTGATAGAATTAATATTATTTTTAATTAATTCATCTAATAAGATTTAAAGGTAAAACAATAACAATATAGAATTAAAACTGCGGTGGAGAAACGCTTAAAGTAATTAATTCTCATTATTACTTTTATTTTCATCAATACTGCATCTGTAAATCAATATTTAATTTACAATATAAAATTAATTGGTCACTATCTCTGAATTTTACAATGTCGAAAATTTTAAGAGACTGTTGGAGTAATTTTATATGATTACATTTAAAATGATTTTTTAAAATTTATATAATATAAGTTTGTAGACGCCCTATTATCGTAAGAAGTAATATTTTTGCCATTGTCAACTATGTTTGCATTTTATATAACTAAGTTTTTTTAAATTTTACAAAAAAAATATGTGTAGTTATATCTAATATCATTTGTGATGAAAGGAAATAGAAGGACTAGTGACTAGACTAGTTTGATTTATTTTCAATTTGAATTCTAATTGTGTTGTTATCAGATTCTCCAGGTCTATATTAAACATAGTAATAGTATTCTGATAAGCATAAACGCCATTGTAAAAGTCGGGACGTTTGGTCTTTTATACTGTCAAGATATTTGAACTCAAAGGATCCGTGATAATTTTACATTTTCGGCCAAAAACATAGGCTCTAAAATAATAATAAAGACACTTGTTAATAAAGTTTAATAAACTAGGGAGAAAGTGATTACAGGTGTATTTATTATTACTATTCATCTTCACGTAACTCTACAATCGATATTAGGGTGTAAAATGTTTAATGGCAGATACTATGTAATTCTTTAGACGATGCGTTGCAATTTTGTTCCACTTTACTCGTACTTCTGCTATAATAAGCGGCTGGTTATTTTATTTGAAGGTGATCCTTGGGAAAGTACAGTTCCAATTGCGAAATGGTAATAGTTATATTAAATTCTGAAGCAAAATCGGGATATTATAAAACTTTTTCACTAGCTAATAGAGTAATTTTTCCCTGTTAATAACAGCCACGGGCCGGTTTCGATCTATTTTGGATCTCATCAGGGAAGTGCAGTTGGGCACAGCAAATCTAGATTTACATTTTAACTCTTTGGGTGAACCATGATTGAGATATTACTATGAGGGTGCCATCTAGACAATCGACAATCGATGACACTCTTATGGTAATAGCTCAATAATGGTTAACTAATAGAGACTTTACTATTTATTTATTTATTTCTTGAACAATTTTCTCACTTATCTCTTTGTGAAACATTATGAAATAATAAGTAAAGACTCGATTAACACTGATCAGTGAAACAATTTTTTACCTATTAGGTTTTTCAGTTTTCGAAAACAATATGTTGGAGGTTTGTCCATCTGAATATAATGTCCTTCTTTACTAATTTCGTTCAAAGAAAAATTAAACAATTAAAATATGGAACAAACCTTACACAGAAAATCGCATGGACAGGAAAGAGGGAAGATTTTAACAATACATATATTAAGAAAAGTCTATATACAAGAGAAAATTTGAACCGATTTTTAGAATTAATTAAATGTGAAAATTGGGAGTATACGAATGTTAATAACTGAAAGTTATGGTGGGAAAATTTCTTAAGTACTATAAATCAGTGCTTAGACAACTCGTGTCCAAAAATTAACGCATCAAATCATCGCAGGGGGCGGAAAATAAATATTTACAATACTCAGGATATAATTAAATGTAAACGTTTGCTAGATAGTTTATTAATTATAAGACAACATAATGAAGAAGCTAGCGATTTGTAAAAAATAGTAAATAAGGAATATGACACATTACACAGGCCTACATTTTTTTTCATAAAAAGTGTTTTAAGTTTAATAGGTGTCCTATAGTATATGGGGTGTGGTTAGTTTTTTTTCCAGCACGTCAGGTTTTTAGGAAAAGTGTTTTTGAAATTTTTCATAGAAACTGCCAAAAATATTGAGAAAATATTTATTGAAACTATATTTAATACAAAATTACACTGCAAAATTAAGTTGATCGTCAAAAAACAATGCAATATAATCTACATTGGACAATCGTTGGATTTTTTGAATAAAATCGTTATCTTTTTCCCTCAAAACTGCGTTTTGTACTTTTCGTTTTGTGGATTTTTGTGAGCGAGTCCCTCTTCAAGGTCCAGCAGTAATCAGCCATCTTCCTTGGTAACGTCTCTCCATCTCCTTTATGTCTTGATGGAACCTCTCTCCCTGTTCCTCGCCGACAGCTCCAAGATTTTCGGGAAAAAAGTCAACGTGGGAATTTAGAAAATGAAGTTTGACGCTCATATTGCATCTCAGCTTCTTATAACTTGTTGTTTCCAAGGAAAACGTCTATGACTTCTACGCAAGAACTCCATGCTTTAGATTCATCCTGGGTCATTGTATTCTGCAACAGTCTGTCCAATTTTAAGGTTCGACTTTCAGGGCCTTCAAAAATTCCTTCTTTAAGTTTAGCTTCAGAAAGTGCAGGAAATTTGTCGCACAGGTATTGAAAGAAGTTAGCTTGTTTATGTAAAGGTTTGACAAACTGCTTCATCAAGCCTAACTTTATGTGAAGGGGAGGAAAAATAACTAATTTTGGGTCAACTAATGCATCACGCAGCACATTTTTGTCCCGGTACAAGACTTTCACTGAGTGGCCTTTTTTTCTTAACGTAATGTAAATTTCGTGCTCGACTGCCCCACTCGCACAAAAATTAGATACTTTGTGAATCTTTGCTGACCCAAAAGCATAGATATTATTTTGAGGTCTCCACAGAGTTGCCAACAATATTTGCTATACTTTATTGTATTATTTAGGAAATATAGGAAATACCATAAAGGTACTTCTTTGTTCTAGTACAAAATATCTCACATGTTTTTTTTTTTTTTGTGAAAAATCTTGACGTGATAGGCTCAAACCAAATTCACATCAGAATCAACGTACCTGTATTAGCTAAGGACACTTATCAAATTCAAAACACCGAAAATTATGTCGGCCTGTGTTATTAGCTAACAATATTGCAAATAGAATTTTGAATATACTGGAATGCCGTTGACAAGCATCTATGTAGGTCTATTAATAAAAATTTAAAATTGAAGCATTGCTCAAATGATTTTAACAACTGTTTTTGTAATATAGTTAAATCTTGTGTGGATAATATCCAGATACAATTACAACATGCATCATATAAAGAAATCCAAATTCTTTTTTTTTGAACCCCGTCACCGAAGAAAATTTTAATATAATTCACGATTTAAAAATAAAACATCAACAAGGAATGATGAAATCAATGCCAATATCATAAAATTGATTGTAGGAGATTGTGAAATGATGGAAAATTATAGACCAGTAACATTATTGGGCATATTTTCCAAAATTTTTGAAAATGCTATAGTAAATAGATTATTAAATTTAATTTATTGAATGAAAAGCAACACAGTTTTATAAAGAAATGGTCAACAACTACTGCTATATATCAATTTATTGACAATATTGCGGGTGCATGGGAGAAGGGGACAAAATCCTCTTGGAATTTTTTTCTCTAAGACATTTGACACTATGAATCACGACATTTTGCTTAATAAACTTGCCATGTATGGCTTAAGAGGAACTGCATTAAAAAATATAAAATCCTACGTGCGAAACAGAACACAGAAAGCAGTTATTAACAACAAGGAATCGTGTGTAAAAAATATTTATGTAGGGGTACCTCAAGGAAGTATATTAGGCCCAATTTTATTTCTAATACACGTGAATGATTTAGAAAATCGACTACATAATTACCCGTGTACAATTACAATATATGCGGACGATACTAATATTATAGTTTGTGGCAAGAATGCAGGCACAAGAAATTACAATGCAAGCATTACTTATCAAGTAATAAATCAATGGATGCGCGAAAACAAATTATTAATAAATAAAACAAAAACAAATATTATTGACCTAGGAAACAGAAAATAGTTCACACTTTAATACCTTTAGATTAAAATAACAGATACCAAAACATATCTTTAAATTGGAGAGTTCATTGTGACAATTTCACAAAAACACTAAATAAGTATGCTATATATGTTCGTCTAAATCAAGTATAAGTACTATGTACATTACTTCCTATCATAAACTATGTTTTAGGTTAATTAATTGTAACTACTGGGAGTGACGTGTTCAATTAAGTGTGTATTGTTATTGTATCACTAAATATTGATTAAATTTATAATTCAATCCAAAGTTACTTTTGCTCGATTCAATATCATGTACAGATAAATATATAAATTAAAAAGAGTACAATTTAACATAAAAATAAAAACCATTATTTTTACTTTTGTTATTTATTACAATTGGAGTGTGGGCAAGATATCGATCTACCAAGTCAGCGCCCTTCATATACATATTATAGTTCAAAACTTTTTTAGATTTCGTTTATTTCATAGGTTTATATCATTCGCGGGTAGTTTATTGTTGAGATCAATCTTACGTGTCGTTCTAGATTTGTATTAAGGCTTTACCTTTCCTACGGAAATCGTTTTGTCCCTTTATCAACTTAATCTCTCTTAAATCTTGAGGTAACCCAAAATTTTCTCACTTAATGTCAGCATCCAGTGAAAGATTTTGTGTCAGTTTATAAGTTTTATATAATATATCTATAAAACATTGTATTATTAGCTATTGCATCATTATTGGAAAAATTTAGTGATTGCAGTATTTGACTAAATCTGTTCCCCTAATAAGGGAACAAAAAGTATATAAAAGTATTTATAGAAGAATCCGGATGTCCCTTAATATCATGGACTAAAACAAGTGTTAGAGTGGAGCAGCTGCATGAATTCCGCCCAGCTTCATCCTTCCAAAATGTTTCTACGTTTTCTATAATTTTTATGTATATTCATGTGTATTTTTTGGAAAGGAAGCTATAGACTAATAATCATAAACATAAACATGATTTTGTTAAACATTGGTGTTTCCACATACGTATAAGTAGACCAATTTCTTAAGTTGCCCCATGGATTTAATCAATGCTAAACATTTTTCCGGAATTTGAAAACAAAATACGATAGAAACGTATTAACACGTCAATATAATATATATTTAATCATTATTACTCTTTTGTTATTTTCATATTGTGCGAATTGATTTATTGCATTGTTCGATTTAACGCGTTATTAAAAAACATGGCTACGTAGAATAGCTGTAAAACTTGAATCCTGCAAGGACCGTATCAGCACCCGCACATGTTTCTGGTAATTTGAACTAAACGTTCCATAACAATGAAACATAAGACGCTTATTACGGTTATGGATTTATCGAACGACATGCACGTTCAAAAACTGCGAGCAAACAATAAAATACGATCTTTCAATCAAAGTTTTATGACAGCTCCGATTAACTATGAATGGCATTAAGCAAAGCCGGCCTCGGAGTTAATTATTTCAGGCTTTAATACACTGGTGTATATAAATAAGTATTAATCTCAATAAGCATTTGCAGAGATCGATATCACGAGGGCGATAAATAGGTTCTAATCAAGTAGACTCGTTTAATTAATTTATTAAATATCGTTTTAGGTTTCTTTTCATTTCGAAGTAAACTTAATTATTTCTACTCTATGTATATTTGATTTGAAATGAGGGTTTCTAATAATAGAACAATTTAGATTCGTAGTATGAATTAAATTTACACAAGAATATTAATAAAAATTATTATATATAATCCGAACAGATTATTAAATAAATGCATTTCTTATAAGTATATATATTTATTAGACTGAAACAATTAAACGCGTGTTTTATATCTCAACAGACTATCACCCTGCAATCTTTCAGCCTAGATAATTTCTATTAGAAGAAGTAATTAATTAATGATTTAATTTAACACTTTAAGAATATTTTATTTTTCCTTTACCTCTGTTATAAATCACAAGTGTTGGGGAATTAAAATTAAAATATTTTAATATTGAGATAGATGAGGTTTTTTTGAAAAAGATAAAATGTTTAATTGTGTGTATCTGTATTTTTTATCAAAAGTTAATACAAATAAATATTTTACTAAAATAACAAACACATGAAGTATTTATTGAACTCGACAAATATTAAATTGAAACAAATAATTAATAATTTTAATTTAAACTGTCATACATTTCTATTTCAGTAGTGAATTGAATATTTTTAATTAAATATACGGTAAAGATATATTTTTATTTCTATATTTGTAAATGTATCTAATTGTCGTGTATCCTAGTCCAGATGCAAAAAAAGTATTTCGCCCAATAATATACATTTGACGTAATTAAGATTTAAAAAAATATTGTTAAAAATTAGCCATACAAGTTTCTTAAATTAAACACAATTTTTACTTTATATAATTATAAAAACAATTATACAAACAAAGTAAAAATTGTGTTTAATTTATGATTAATAATGTATAACTAGGTAGAAGCATCCATGGTAAACGATATAAATTGTTTTGGTAAGAGGGGGAAAGCAGGGAGACATCATTGGTAAACCATTCATTTGACTATAAATTTAATTGTTGGATAGGAAGTAGTTTTAGTCTATGCATATGTTGTCTATTTTTTTGAATCCTATTTTAACTGATTCCGGGTAGGATTTTTTTAATGATTTTAGCGTGTTTACCAATTCTATTGAATTTTAACTGAATATTTTGTATAGAAGATAATTAAATATGGCAATTTTTTCTTAAATAAATGAATAATCGAAATTATTTTAAGCAAACAAGAAATTAATTTGAAAATGAATTTATTTTTCCGTTATTTTGAGGTTATAATATGTTGATATATAGTTATTAAAAATGAAATGGTATTCCGGAAATCTTAACATTAGCTTTAAAATGATTCAGTTAAGTGTAGTCGCAACAGATAAGATGCATGTCTGATACTACATTCTTTACAAATTCCAACAAGGAAAACTATTTGCAAGAGCCTGCGAATCATTTTGTTCCTTTTCAACGAAGGTTGGTTGTATCGTACGTTGTGTGCGCAACAACGCCTTGGATGAGTTGGAGAAGATGCTCTCTGAAAACTCGGCACAAACGCAGAAAGAGCTTGCAGAACAGCTGGGAGTAACCCAGCAATTGATTTCCAAACACCTACATGAAATGGAAAAGATCTAGAAAGAAGGAAAATGGCTTTCGCGTAAACTCACTGAAACCAACAAAACTCAACGAGTGACAGCGTGTCTGCTCAATACACAGCGTTGAAAGTGGAAAATCATTACGGGCGATGAGAAAAGGATCTAAAACTCATGACAGTCATGGGCAAATCCCGACCATAATCACAATCACAATTCAGAAATCAGATTCATCTAGGCGTTTGGTAAGATTTGAAGGACATTCTTTACTATGAGTTGTTCCGAACTGCTACCAACGTTCATTATTATTATATTAATCCACTTAAGTCAAGAATTGGAAATTAAACGGCGCAAAGGAGAATGTTCAGTAAAATTGTTACATGGCCGAAGCAAAACTCCTTGTCCCCACGTGTATTTCCAAACTGTGGATGAAATCCTAAAAAGGCTTGACAACTTTATCGTATCCAAAGTTTATAACTCTCTTGCAACAATAAACTGGAAAATTCTGGATGTTGCAAGTGTTGATCTAAATACTAGTTTTGAACTATTTATAGAAACCATACTATATATCAATGAATCCTTTCCTAAAAAAGTAATTATAGGTAAACCAAATAAATTAGACATTAACTCGTATTACAGTGTCCTTAAACAAATGAGAAAATCACTCCTACTTATGCGCGATGCTTGTGAAATCCTAGATGCGAGAAGTAACTATATAAAGTACAATAAATCTTACCATCTGGCGCTCCAATAAACGAAGAGAAATGCTAATCACTGTTTTCTAAACAAGTGCTATTATACATCAAAATCAATGTGGACCATTATAAATTGTAGTCGTAATAAAAATAAACCAGAAACGTTAATGAATTTAATTTATTTTTAAGTAACATTGCAAAAACACTGATTGATAACCTGCCAGAATCTAATATTGAAACTATATCAATTATAATTAAATAAATAGTTCTTTTGCGAAAACGACAATTTCACTTTCAAGGAAGTTAGTTGTCCGGAAATTAGATGTAATAAAGAATTTTAAAAACACGAACTGTAAAGACATCTATGGGATCAATGCAGGTTTATTTAAAAGTATAGTTGATGTAATTATTACTCCTCTTACCAAATTAATCTATTAATGCATCATATCTGAGATTCTTTTCGAACGCTCTAAAGCGTGCTTATCTTATTACAATACATAAAAAAGACAATAAGAACGATATGAATAATTATCGACCTATATTGCTAGTACCCACCATCTCAAATATTCTTGAAAAAGTCCTTTTTAACCATATGAGTGAGTTATTAGAACATCATAGTCTGCTCTCTAAGATACAATATGTTGGTTATGCAAATCATCTACTATCCGAAAATCATACTTTCAACCAGGATTTCCAGATTCCCCACACAGAGAAGAAAGGGAAAAAATTTAATCTACTCGAAAACCTGGAAATCAACAGATTCGAAAAAACGGCCCTCCTGCTAAACGAACAAATTGAACTGTCAAACTCCCCACTACTTAAAATATTTACCCCTCCATAGTGCCAATAGTGTTAATGTATATATATAGTTCTAAGTTTTTCTAATTTTATTGTAAACTTTCATTCACCTGAAGAAGCAAATTTGCAAAACAATTGTAGTGAAAATAAACACACATTTTGAAAATCTTAGTTATTTACAACCTTAATATACCTACAAAAAAAACATACAATATGGTTTTCATAAGCCAACTTGTGACGCGATTATTGATTTTATTGAGGAAATCCTTTCAGGATGCAATGAATGTATTCCATTGTTTCATTTCTTTGGTTGTAATTTACATGACGTTATTTTGAAATTGTTGCATGGCCGAAGCAAAACGCCTTGTCCCTATGTGTATTAACAATTAGTAAATGAAATCCCAAAATGGCTTGACAACTTTATCGTCTCCAAAGATGTAAAATTTTTCCGAGATGAATTACATCAGCTGCCTAAAAAATGGCTTAAAATTATTAAAAACAGCGGGGGATACTCTGATTGACAATTTAATTTACTTCCTTTCAAAATAAATCTTGAAGAAATACCTAATATCTGCATATATAGTATGTAGTGGCCTTTGACTGTGTTTAACATGACGACGTTCTTTTTTTTTCACGTTGTCGATTAATTAGCTTTTATCTTAGTGATAGGTATCAAATGGTATGGGTAGGTTAACAGGAGTCTACATATGCATCTAGGAATTTCGGTGTACCGCAGGGTTCAATTCTCTGCCCATTACTTTTTTTAATCTACATTAATGATTTATAACGATTCATCTGTTTTCTTATATGCAGATGATACAACAATTAAAACAGCATCCCATTCACTACAGACAGCAATGGATAATTGAATTGACGAGGCGGATACATGATGAAATTCCATAACAAATTCATCTGCCTGATGAAGCCACTATGTGGCGAAACATGCTGTAGTGTTCAACAATAAATGTGAATCCCTCCCAACTATGTTGTTTTATTTCAATTTGCAAAGTATAATGATAAAATTGCCCAAATGATAACCCGTGAATGGTTAACATCAAACAGGTTGACACTAAATGAAGCCAAAGCTGTAAATAACACATTTTCTCTGAAAACTTCTCATCCATTCACATTATCGGACTCAAATTACTTAACTTAACAGAAATATATACTTACTGAGAAGACTCAACAGTGCGTTAGCAGAGATGGCACTTCGCACGGCTTACTTTGCTTTAATTCAATCTCACACTTCTTATGGTATTCTAGCATGGAGACACTCAAGTGTGTCCACTAGAATATTCAAGTTGCAAAAAGCTATCTGCGACTTATCATATACTGAAACATTCAAAGGTTACATGTATTTTTGCGTTAGAATTGCATGATCAAATTCGCAAATGTAACACAAGGCAAGCATTTAATAAGAGCTTGTACAAAATTATCAAAAAACCAAAATGGCATAAATTACTATGGTCCAAAATTATTCAAAATGCTACTTGTAATTATGAAGTCATTATCAAGTAAATAGTAAATTTAAAATGTATGCTTATCTAGTAACTTACATTATTTTGGCTCATTCTAAGCTATCTGTTTATATATATTTTACTGTATGTTTTAATATTTTTATTATGGTTGCGAATTTTATGTATAATATTTTATCGTTATACCTAATGTTTTCTTGGATATTTCCATTTTATTTAAATTTGTACTTTGTAAGTTGTGAGGTTTTAATTTTAAGTTTAAGATTTTGGATATTAAATTTTATATGTTGGATTTTGTATTCTAAGTTTTAGTGTTGGAGTGGTCTGGAGTAAAATTTTATACTACAGTGCACAACCTTATTATTTGGGAATTGTTTAGACAATTTTGCGTCTTTTTCTCAGTTTCTTCAGCCTATTTTCTGTTTGATATATCGTTCTTTTTTTTAAGTGCTCTGTTCTCCAAGTACATTGTCAACTAGTAACTGCAACCTTACTTTATCTACGACAGTTCTAAACAATGTTGTGGTGGTTGGGTCATATCATTCTCTCAAATTTTTGAGCCATAACGTTTTCCTGCCTCCTTGACACCGAGGGCGCGCAATTTTGCCCAGAACGATCTTTTGAAGGAGTGTGTACTTATCATTTCGCATTATATAGCCGAAATTCTCTAGTTTTCGCCGCTTTATAGTAATTAGTAATTCCGACTCTTTCTGCAATTGAGTCAGTACGTCAACATTGGTTCTACGCGACATAAATGAAATTCTCAATATTCTTCTGTATTTCGATTCAAATGTTTCGATTCGTTTACACATAGCATTTGTAATGCTTTTATTACGTACAAAAGATTACTGAAAACATAACAGTGAAGCAATCTTAGGTGAAGTGTTATTGATAAGTCCAGACAGGTGAGAACTTTCTTCATTTTCATAAACGATAGCTTCTATCCTGCATCCTATCACCGTTTTCGTTGAAGTAACATCCGAGATATTTGAAGTAGTCATAGTCATTTATTACGGATGGCCAATAAAACAACAATACAAACAATAAATATACAATTTAAAAACACAAAACAAAAAAATTAAAAAAAAAAAAACTAGATAGATAGTATTATTTATTTATCCATTGTACTAAAATAAAATTCAATATATATATATATATATATATATATATATATATATATATATATATATATATATATATAAATACTGTCAATTTTGATTGCACATGGAAAGGCTCGAGTTCATAAAAATATGATCTTCCACTCTTGCCTAGTGTTGCCTTGATGACACTGCTGCCACATGAGGTTTCTTTGGTTGTTCCACCATGTTCTTGCCAAATTTGGCTTCTATTCCTCTGAAGAGAGAACTTCAATTATATTAATTATGTCATATTAGACATAAAAGAAAGATAATATCAATTATAATAAGTAAACAAATTAATAGGTAACAAAATAATAAATATATTAACTACAATTAAGTTGTCTCGTCCTCAACAGCTTTTTGGCGCATTCTTTTAAATGTGTTTAATGAGATGCCAAAAACTTCAATAGTCTCTCAATAAGAATTAATATGTATGATCATATTATTACGTGTACAATTGAAGCCATACCAAGTCTTATGAATTTCACTATGAAGAAGTTTTTGGCACCTCGTCGTGCGTTTCGGAACCCTTAGAGATATACACGACACAATTGAAGAACAATCAATTAATCCATTAGGTAGGCAAAACACAAATAAAAATAAATTCTACGTTTGTAAAGCGGGAGTAAACCAAGATAAGACAAAAGTAAAACATAGTTGTTATGATTATAAAAAACGTTTGTTCGAAAACAAATCATTTTGACCATCCTACGTTGTATATCTTCAATTCTATCAATATGGTATTGGTAGTGGGGAGACCAAATTATACAGCAATAATCAGTAATTGACCTTATTAAAGCACTATATAGGGTTATGTAGGTACGAATACATTTAAATTTTAAGGTTATCCTTCGTATAAAGCCAATAATTTTTAGTGATTTTGCTGTAACCAAGCTAATATGTTCCCTAAAATTAAGTTTGGTGTCAAAAATCACACCCAAATCCTTGATAGTATCAACTTTGTCCAACCTATGGTTGTCCAAAGAATATATATATATAGGGCAGAAAATTGCCAAGTTTTCTTGAGAAACGTATATGTTCACATTTTGAAGGATTTAGGTAAAGATCATTGTGCCAGCACCAGATCATAAGATGGTCTAAGTCTTCCTGCAGGGTGCAACAATCCTCAAAAGTAGCAATTTTACGATATAGTTTCATATCATCAGCGTAAAGTAAAAAATTGGATTTGATATTAGAGCCAATATCATTGATAAAAAGGATAAATAGTAATGGACCCAGGTGTGACCCTTGGGGCACTACCGAGGTCGCATGTACTTCACAATTTTATATCGACCACTTATAAAGAATCTAATCCATTCTAACGTGCAACCATTCACTCCATACATTTGCAGTATATACAGAAGTCTGCAGTGGCTGACTCTATCAAATGCCTTACTAAAGACTCTATAAATAGAGTCCACCATTTCCCCTTCCTCAAATGTATCATAAATAAAGATAGTATACAAAAACAAGTTAGATTCCGTTGACCTTACAGGGATAAATCCATGTTGTTGCTCGATAATTAAAGATTTAAAACTAAGCATCATTTATTTGGCAACCAATTTATCCAATATTTTGGGAATACATGATTGGATGGTAACCGCTCGGTAATTAGGCATGAGTTTCTTAATGCCAGATTTAAAGACTGCTACAATAAAACAAGGCTTCCAAAGATATGGAAATAAACCATCCTTGAGAGACCGGTTAAAAAGTAAGGTAATAGGTAGGGAGGAAAAAGCAGATGCACATGCTTTTACCAAATATGGAGGTATTCCATCCGGACCTGGTGCAGCATTGACATTAATTTCCAATAAGCATTCAATAATGTCTTTTTCTGTGAATTGCAAAAAACTAAAATTTATGCTATCGGTCACCTTATTTTCGGGACCTATATTAGAATGATTAGAGTATGAATCTTGAAAATAATATGAAAATAGATTAGCAATGTCCAATTTTCAATTTGCAACAATGGACCGATTAAAAATGCTACTAGGAAGGCTCCTACCACTACCAGCTTTGGATTTACAGTATTTCCAAAATATATTAATATTATTGCGTATATTCATTTCAACTTCCTAATATAATTCAAATGATCACTAAGAACCAGTTCTTTACATTCACTTCTTAAATTTGATAAAGTAATGTAGTCATTTCTACAGCCCGTCCTCTTAAATTGTTTATGGGCAGCACGCTTTTGTTTAATTAATCTAATTAGGTCTAACGAAAACCAGACAGGAAAATGATATTGTAACTTCTTACGCTTAGGAACAAATTTATCAATAGCCTCGTTTAAAATTCTGTAGAAAACATCTAAATCTGATTCCAAAGAATTACACCTAAGTGTGTCAATCCAGTTAATACTATTAATATATTACAAATATTGGGAATATCACATTTGGCAAAATCTATATAAAATGACTCTTCTAATATTGATGAAATAGAATGTACAAATGGTTAACTTTCTCTATGATATTGTTACTAACTGTCAATACGTCTTTAATTTTTTTTAGGACTTTACTAAAATCCATCCATTTGTTTTTTTTTTAATTTAAGCTTTAATGCCATCGCTGAACTGGCATCAAACACTTCATCCAATAAATCTTGAACACCATTAAAGTCGGTAGCTTTTAAAACAGTATCATTCTTATATCTGATATTATTGATGGAGATTCCGTTGACTACTACACCAATATCAACTTCACTTGACGCCTCATCAATTATTATTCCGAGTATATTTTGAATAACATTGGCGAAACTATAGCACCTTGTCGTACACCTCTTAAAATATTGATGTTTTCCATTGTATCGAGATCAGTGTGGGTAACCGCATCTGTTTGATTTCAGGACCAATTCTCTATGATATGTATATCACTGTTATCTAAGCCCAAAGATATTATAACTTGCTGATGCGCAACGAAACTAGCTTCTTCTCTGTTAATGGTGCCAAACTCTGATTGGTGGAGCTGCATGGTAAGCCTTTTATGTAGAAATTATAGGATGTATGAGGTGGCATCTACTTTACTGCACCATGTTTTCAATCCCAGATAAATCCAAAAGTATGTTTGACTACCTTAACTGATTTCATTGAACAGGTTGTGAATTTTAGAATTAAATTTTCTCAGCGGCATATTAATTTTTTAAACCATAAGTGATTGTTTAATTTGGCGAATGATAATTTGTCTTCTGTACATAATGATGAGATTTGTTGTACTGGCGCTTACTTGGTACACAAAACTAACGCTAAGTTTCTCCAACGGATCTTAACTAGATAAAATCGGTTTTTTGAAAATAAGACTTTCTTAAAATGTTATACCAACCATAAATCAGATCTTAAACGCCTATGTAAAACGTTCTACATTATAAGATGCCAAAAATGACATCTTCAAACTCGTTGTCTAACCTTAAAGGCTAGGTATTTTACAACGTTCGTGAAAAGTATATATTTTATATTAGGTGTAAAAATGGATTTATTAGAAGCAGACATACCGCCGATGCTGATTTTGATTGAAAACATGTCTAGTTGTGTGGGTGACAATTATAAAACTTATATAGTAGCAGCTGAAATAATAATAGACTTACTGAAAAAATACACTTCACATGTAGGGTTATATACAATAGAATGTAATAAATATTGATTTATTAAGGTAAAACTTGCAAAATTAAAAAGTAATGCATTTTTTTCTGATTATATAGAGATTAGTGACAGAATTAGGATAACAACAAAGTGAATTTCATTTATCGTCCTAATTATTAAAAACGTATCATAAAGTAATGGCTTCAAGCATCAATTATATAAGTGAGAAAATTATTCAAGAAAAAAAAAGTATTGATTCTGGTAAACAATTCAATAAATTACAAATATTAAGAAATAATTAACCTTTTAGGCTTTTTAAAAATGACTGTAAAACATTTGAAGAAGAGTACTAAATTATTTGCAAATCCAAATGCAATGGATTTAAACGGCTATATTTGTTTATTTTTGTATTTCACGTCCGGGTGGAAGTAGAAAGACTAGTGGCGGAGTGTTTTTGTAGTTTGTGTTTTGTATTTTACAAATGGATGGTGCATTGTGAGTTTACGTAACGTAACGGTCCCGGCAACCCTCCAACGGTGACGGTACGCACGTATGAATGTTTAGGAGCGCATCGGATGCTATTAGCGTAAGCTCTGTGTAAACAGAAACTCGCATGACAATAAGCAATAAAGCGCGGACACATAAGAACACGTATGATAAATGCGAACTTGGACGGATTTGAATTGTTGACCGACAGACAATGTTTAAAACCTCACGATCCATATATAAATATTGTAGTGTGTACCTATCCCAACAGAGAGTAAGGGGGATGTAGACAACAGATTATCAACACACCGGGTTCTCTACCATTGTTTGCCCATTTACCGCCAGCTAAGCTGTCTGTTTGCCAACACTCACTCCGTATATTAAGTTCTGCTTAGTAATATATAAGAGATATGTAGCTGGCCTGTCAATGAATGATTTAGGTTCCTCCAGGTGTGTTTGTGTAGGTCCGCCGGTTTCGCTTTGAGCGCGCAGCGGCGCTTTTGATCCAATAACTCCTCTCTCCTGTTCTCGGCTGCGATCGGAGGAAGTTGAAGTTGAAGGAGTCTATCCTCCTATCCTCCGCGCCTTGTTATGTGCAATGTTTTCTTATCCGGTCCGTCTGGCTGCGAATATTACACGCCCGCTGTCACCGTCAAGGGGACAAGTGCGAAAAATAATATTTATCCACGCCGTTTTAAATGGCTCGGAATTTCTCCTTGCTCTTATTATGGAAACGAGTATTATCAATGGCCGGTCTTCACATAATAAATACTTGTCGTACACGCGGGAATGTATGACGGTTTCCTAATATAGAAATCGGGACACAATTATAAAACACATCAAAGTCGGGCAGAGATAAAATTGTATTGATAAAAAAGTTTACGTAATTATGATTATATCAAACATAATGCTTTTTTTTTCAAGGACAGATTTATTAATATACAGTTTTAAAAATAAATGTGTTGACGTCTATTTGATTATCTACCAGATATTTGATTTTAGACATACATAGATTTTAGGAATTATTATCAAATGAATAATAACCAAGTTATTATTATACAGGGTGTTACCACTAAGTCGTTACACCCAAAAATAGCAGTTAGAACTCGTTAAAACAAACAACTTTTCTTAGTCCCAATTTGTCATTTGGGGCTCCGGTTCGGAGTTCTTTTGTTTTTCTAAAAATCGCTATAACTATTCAAGGACTATTTTAAAAGACCAAAAAGTTTCAAAAGTAACTCTCTCTAAAACATTTGTATTTACTATTATTTTTTTATTGTCTCAAAATGGAGACCGATAAAAAAATTTCAAAACCACTCCATCGATTTTTGAATGATAACAATAATGATTTTATAAATATTTTACTTTCAAAAATCGATGGAGTGGTTATCAAAATATTTGGTTTTGAAATTTTTGATCGATCGTCATTTTGTATAAAAAGATAATTGTAAATAAAATGTTTTAGAGAGCCGAAATCAACTTTTGAAACTTTTTGTTTTTTTAAAATCGTCCTTCAAATAAGGGAGTTATAGCGATTTGTAGAAAAACAAAAGAACTCCAATAACTCCGAGTCGGATCAACAAATCACAAATTGGAACTAAGAAAAGTTGTTTGTTTTAACGAGTTCTAACTGCCATTTTCGTGTGTAACGACGGAAAATAAAATCTAAATAAGCTGAATATAAGGGTGTTAATACCGGTTTATTGAGCTTATTTAGATTTTATTTTGCTTGATTAAAGCAAATGAAATATTCTATATTCCTTTGCTCTTCCTCTTTAATCCACATTCACGTCATGACAGTCTCCACATATCGTTACATACACACCAGACTTTTTATTTCTATATGTTTTGATATTTCATTATAAATGTATTTCTAAAATTTAAATTGTGGTGATATTAAGCTTATTTAATATTAATAAACAATTCTGATATTTCTCCTAAATATAATTTGGATGTATAAGTATTTTGAGCGATTTTGCAAGATTGGGGAAAATTCAATAAGATTATTTTTATCTGCATTTTTTCAAAACTTTAAAAATAAATTTTGAATAGACTTGAATACATTATTTACTAAATTAATTTCTGAAACGGGAGTGTTTCTAAACACTTTCGTTTCAGAAATTAATAATAAGTTATTGATTTTCAAATTTTTATTTAATTCACTATAATTGTTTAGCCACACCGTGGCTTCTTCAGGTGAAGAAAATGGATTTTGAACTAAATGCCTCGTCAATTAGAAGAGTGTTTATTAACCGATGTAAACTGAATTAAATGCGACGAATTTATGGGATTTAGGGTGAACAGATTGCATGGATATGGTTATGTACGTGTGTGTTGGTTAGTAAAAAATATTAAAATCTTATTTACTGCAGGCTTTCATTATTAATAAATTTAGAAAGTTACTTAAAAGTACAATAAAATCATACTTATAAGGTAAATTTAATATTATGAATAATACTAATGAAGTCACTTTTTATGATTTATGGTGGAAAGAATTACTTTTTGATATACATATCTTGAAATCAAAACTGAACTTTGTTGATATCACACAATAAGTGTAGTTCCTGTAGTCACTCTTTGTTTACTCAGCGTAGTATGAATCGTTTTGGATTGATTGGTGATTAGTCAAAATTATCGAGTACAAAAGTTAAACATCGTTGAGTCTTGTCTATATTTACATAAGTGACCAAAGTTACCCTTCATTGTACTATAATAATATATTATACAGGGTTATTCACGCTATACTTCACGGAATATTGTGGCCAAAATACGTAACTTTCAAAAAGTTTCACTTTGGGGATATATGGGGGTCTATTAGGGCTACTTTTTAAAATTATTTTCATAATATACAGGGTGTCCCAAAAACCCTAAAAGTATAAAAGTTGTGTTTTTTTTAATGTAACACCCTGTATTTTATTGCATTTTTGGATCCTTCGATAAAAATAAGTGTGTGTTATAATAAGGTTTTTATTACATAAACCTTAAGGTTTTTGAAATAATTTGAATTTTGTAAAAATGTAACCTAATTTTCATGTTTCAAATACTTAAAAAATAATTAAGTTATGCATACCAAATTTACACTGAAGTGTAACAATAGATCATATTTTATTTTCCAAGTATAATAAACTTTACATCTTATGCCGGGTGTAAAAAAATTGGAATTAAACAAATGAGAACTTTATATAAATAAACCCCCATATATCCCCAAAGTGAAACGTTTTGAAAGTCACGTATTTTGGCCATAATATTCCGTGCCGTATAGCGCGAACAACCCTGTATAATCAATTGCCGCTCCAGGCTCCTGTTTAAACAATGACAACAACAGACTACGTGAAGTTCCACCTCATACATGCCATCCTAAGAAAAACCTGGCCTTCGCCTGTAACATCTCTGTGGACGCTGCCAAAATCATATTTCAAGCTTCGATTGCTCTTCGCTCTTCCTCTCTTCTATGCGCTTTACTTTTGCCCCCCCCCCTATCAAGCTATCTCTATCTTCCTCTTCTATCTTATATTCTTGCCTTTCCACTTTCTAATATGTGAAAATAGTTTCGAAGCTGTGACCATAAAGTAGAGTTGAATTCGTTCAATTTTAAGGGACTGAATTTATCTTTTGTGTTAAATAAAATGTTTGAACATTTACAACTGGCTCTAAATGCGACTCGATAATTATGTTTTCAAAAAATGTGAGCAAATTTTTCTGTAGTTATACCGCAATTAGTGTATGATTCTGTATTTGTTGTTTGGATTTTTGGATAAATATAGGTTTTGATGTCTTTTTATATTAATTAGATTTTGAATAAGGCCAACTTGGCAACCATTGTTTTGAGCAATTATTAAAATTCTAGAACTTAATTTTTGGGCGATAGTAGAATTGAAAAGTTTCGGTGAATCACTGAGCGGTATGGGGCGAATTTGTGCGACAGAGGGTGATTAGAATTATATGGAATATTATAGCTTAATTTATATTATTAGCTATTCGATATATTCAGGGTGACTCACAGAAAATCTTTGGTGCTGTATCTTGCTTATTTATGATCCTTTTTGAATAAATAAAGTAACAAATAAAATAATTTGTAAAAGACTTCAATATGAATTGAACTGGTAATTTTTCTTGCATTTTTCTTGCATTGAATCTGATGTGAAAAATATTGCTTGTTCTGTATCATGTGATGAATTTAATCAGTTTTTTGTTAATATCCCTGATAACATGAGTGGAAAATACTCCTATAACACCGATACAAGCCATAGCATATATAATATCAAAACCAAATTAAGTTTTCGTGAACCAACCCCAAATCAAGTTAGAGATGCGATAAATAAACTAAAAAACACCAAGGGTACTGACATATACGAATTAAACGCCGAAATTATAAAGAGCATAAGAGAAGAACTTGTTTCACCATTAACTGCATTAATAAATGAATCCATTAGATCAGGCGAGTTCCCCGATATTCTAAAATTTGGTAAAGTAATACTAGTTTATAAATAAAAAGGGGACAGTAACGATCCAAACAGCTACCGTCCAATATCTCTATTGCCTGTGATTTCAAAAATATTTGAATTTATTTTAAAGGGTCAAATTATTTCATATTTTGAAGAAAATAATATATTTTTCTGTAATCAATTTGTTTTCCGTTCAAATTGTTCTACCACTGATGCCTTGA
The DNA here is from genome assembly GCA_963969525.1 of Ontholestes murinus. Taxonomy (NCBI): domain Eukaryota; kingdom Metazoa; phylum Arthropoda; class Insecta; order Coleoptera; family Staphylinidae; genus Ontholestes; species Ontholestes murinus. The sequence goes on along the minus strand of OZ018390.1, from coordinate 57,889,977 downwards.
TAGAGCTTTGTAACTTTATCCTTGATAATTTCGAAAACAAAATCCATTGTATTTTAGACTTAACGAAAGCGTTTGACTGTGTGTCACACGAGATTTTTATACATAAGTTATCTTTATATGGCTTCAACAATCGTAGTTCTGACTTAGTGGGATCATATTTATCTAATAGACAGCAAGTGACAAGCCTAAATGATAAGATGTCCAAAGCTCTACCTTTAAAAAGAGGTGTACCTCAGGGCTCTATTCTTGGCCCAGTTTTATTTTTAATGTATATCAATGATCTTCCTCAAGCGATTGATGATGCGTCAGTAATTCTATTTGCTAACGACACAACCATAGTCAATGCTGACGCTATGCATATACAAAATGGCACATCTTTACAGCAAGTCTCACAGTGGTGTAACAACAACCAGTTAAAACTGAATGAGAGCCAAATAAAGAATATCTTATTCTCTACCAATAAATCGTGCATAAACAAGACTGAAAAGGTATGCTTTTTGGGTATTTATTTAGACTCAGCTTTATCGTTTAGATCCCATGGAGATGAACTCTCCAAGAAATTATAAAAAAATATATTCTGCCTTCGTAGCATTCCTTGAGAGGTTAACCAAAATTGTTTAAGAGTAGCACATTTTGCGCTATTTGAGGCTAACATACAATATGGTATACTTGTATGGGGTCATTGCCCGATTAAGCACAAAATATTTTTACTGCAAAGGCGTGCGCTAAGAATAGTCTCTAGGAGAGGATATACATAAGACTGTAAGAATGATTTTATTTCATTGCGAGTTTTAACTTTACCTTCTATATTCATTTTTCATTGTCTATGCTACATGAAACGGTACCTAAAAAACTATACTGGTCATGAACATGTCTATGAAACAAGGTTTAAAGACAATATTTGTTCAAACAAAGTAAAACTTACCTCCTCGCAAACTGGTGCAAAATGTTATGCCATTAAATTTTATAACCTTCTTCCACGCAGGATAAGGGAATGTTCCTACTTGAATTTTAAGAAGTCAATAAAAGAGTACTTGCTAAAATGCATTTTATTCGATTCAAGAGTTTTTAGATAGTGACTTAAAGTTTTGATGTTACTTATTTTAATTTATTATATTTATTTTAATCTAATTGTAATTATAGTTATGTATATTATATTCGTATTTGCTGACAATTTCTGTGAATGTTAATGTGATGGTGCTTGATTTTAATACCATATATTCTGTGAATTTTTGTATTTTTTAATAATTTAAATTTTAAATATTATAAGCATGTATTGTATTTTTTTATTAAGCATTTATATAATCATTACCTGTATTTATAAGACACGTGTAAAACTATGTTAATATCACTAAATAAATTATTATTATTATTATTATTATTCAATTTTTGACAAAAGACAGTCAACTGTTTTTTCAAATGTATATATTGTATTGTATTTAATCTTTAATATATATTTTATATTCATCGATAAGGAGATTTTTTTCTGAATATTGTATTCATATATCAAACAAAAGCTGAGAAATTGATGAAAAATTAAAAAATATAAATCAAGTACCCATTGTAAACAATATATAGAGCCTATTCTAAATATCAAAAGTGTCAGTGTCAGACATTGATGCAATAATGCAACGATTTTTAATAATTTCACCATTTAAATGATGCAAAATTTTTAAAACGGTAGTAGTGGTACAGGAATTTTGTGCCTCTAAAGAACGATTTCTTTAAGACCGGTGCGTAACTTAACACATTTTGGGTCTTTTAAAAAATCAAAAAAAATGCTCGTGTAATTCAAGAAGAAGATTTGGAATATAATGTTTTACTTGAAGCTAAAATTGATCATTCAGATTGTATTTTGCAAAAAGTTAACGTTTTTCTTTTGAATTTCAATTAGTTCTGGTGGTTCAAATTACTTTTCTAAATGTACTACTCTGATTACAGTTTTTATTCTTTCGTTGGTTTTCAAATGTTTAGTTTGTTTGGTGTGCCAAATTATGTTTGGATAATTGTTGCAAACTTCGATAATTCAATATGTAGTTCTTCTCGGTGAGTACATATGAAAATTTTCTGTTTCTATTATGTAATTTTTTAAGATGTGTATTAGGTTTTCTCTTGACTAAATTATGTGTAAATAATTTTTCTCCGTCCTGAATTTTCAATGTTTGTTATTTTTGGGTATTCAAATATTTAAATAATATTTTTTTCTCTTTTTTAATAATAGGATCTTCACTGATTTTAATTTGTATATATTCAGATTGGTACTCGAGGCTTGTATTGGAAAATTTTCATTTGCTCTCTGGTAAGTTTCTTTGTATATTCCTTCTACGTTGTTATGTAAGAATTCATAATGTCATTTGTCATTTTAAATTGGAGTTTGTTTCATGATTATTGTTGCCTACATGATGGATATTGACTTCTCGGGTTAAATTTTTCTGTTCGAAGGGTAGACTGTGGTTTTTGAAATTGTATTAGTTTAGGCTGAAATTGATACTGTTGAAACTGATGTTTAAATTGGACTGGCCTTGGAGTAGGTATGAAATTATGTGGCTGATATGTATTCAAATTTCTAATTGGCAATGGGATAATTCTTACATTGGATTTATTTCTTTTTTGATTGTTTTGTTGTTGAGATGGATGCATTGGAGCTCTGGTAATTCATTTTTTTTTCTTCGATTGTCGTTCTCGATGCTATCTATTGTAGCTGGTGTTTTTTTGATACATTTATCGGCAAATTTTAATGGTGTTTCGTTTGACTTTTTTGGACCATCACTAAATCCCTTAATGATACTTTGTCCCGTTGATCTCCGAAAAGTGATATTAAAACATCCATTATTTCTTGCATGGTGCTAAATATTATTAGGAATAACTTTTCTGATTGAGTTTGATTAAATGTGTAAAAGTTTAAATACCTTTCTTGCTACGTTATTATTGGGTGACATAATTTGTATGATTGATTCACATGAACTTAAAATGTTAATAATTTTGTGGGCAGTGCCATGTTGACTGGTTTGGAGTTATGATTATGATTTGCAGAACGAATGTTCAACTTTAAATAAACTGATTTATTAGATCTTTTACTTCGTCATTCATTTACTTATTTTAATAATAAAAGGATGATTCCCCTTATTTTCAGTGATTGATAAACTGTTAATTCGAAATTTGTTTATGTTGATTGATTACGCTATCGTTTGTATTTCTCTATTACCGTTGATATCGTTTAATTCAATTCAAGCGACTCTTTAATCGCTTTTTAGGAAAAGAATGTAAAACTAGGTGTTCCTGATGGTTTCTTCTTCTGGAAGTTTCTCAACAAACAGTTGACCATATCCCCAAGAGACATAAGCTTCTTTCTAAACATATCACGAAAAGTACACACTCTTTATTAAATGACCCTCAACGGAATCAATTTTCGCATGCGTTGGTAAGATAGAAGCACTTTAGGCAAAATATTTTATTTAGAAGAAACATCCATCGTTACTGGAGCCGAGAAAATGATCATGTTGTTGAGGAAAATATTTTCCAAAGAAGATTTAGTGTTAAAGTGTAGTGTGGTATTTTAGTAGACATCTGCTATCTAAGGAATCAAGGTAAGCTTTGGATTTTATAGTAATTAAGTATGAAGACGACTTATTTGAATGGGCCTATATAATTATAATGTTTGAAATTTATGCTCTAGAAATAAGAGGCTCTTGTATCTTTTTTAATGCAATTTCTGACTCTACCACTGTGGTTATTTTTTCGGTCTTGTTTCTAATATAGAGACTGTAATTAAGGTTTTTGGATAGAAGGAATTGCTCTGTTGCATTGAAATTAGTTTTTGTTACTTTAATGGATTCTGAAACTATCTGTGGACAAAAAATTACATCACTATACCAAAGCTAGATATAAAGCTTAATCTCTTCGAAGCGTGCGGAAATTTTCAAAAAAGTAATCCTCACTGTAATCTGCTTAAATACAAAATACAAATACACATACAAAAAAGATACATTACCTAATTTTAGTGGTAAAAATATAATAAGTTTGTTAATGTAGTATTAATTACAAGGTGCTAAACCTAAAGAATATGGTATGGAAGTATATCCAATCCAGGCTATAACACTTTTGTCGGTTTACTTAAATTGTGTGAGGTCTTGCATTATCTATTAAAACACCACATCTTTTCGATTGACCGGTTTATTTTATTTATTGTACATAACCTAGTGAAGTGACCAAAGTTATCCCTCAGGTACGTGCATATTTTTTTTAGTCTTTCAGTAAAAACGTATAGGACTCATATGTCGATCTTTTTCATCAAATCTAGCGATTTCAAATGATGATGAATGATCGAATCGATACAGTTTTCGGCGAAATTATTATTCGCCGATTCATCAATTGATGTTTTAATTGAATCTTTATCAGCTTTAATGATCTTATAGTGAATCTTCATTTTTCGCATAAAAATTTGCTAAGCAGTTTTGGTACTGGGGTTATGTTAATACATTTTCTCCTTACACATGGGAAAATGTTTTTCTTGCTTGAACAGTACTTGTAATTTTTTTTGTAGAAAATGTATGTATGTTCCATGTCCTTATTATATGAGATACAGCACAAAATACATTACTTTGTAATTAATATGATTGAAGTAATGTGACGGCAGCTATTAGTTATGTAATCCAAGCCCTGGTGATACTTTAGTACGAGGATTAGTTATTTTAATTAACTATTAGCTTCCTGCTCTTGAATAGGAATTGCAAGATAACGGTGAAATTGTGCTCGGAGAAATTAATTTTTCTTATTAACATTTTTGATTATAATACTACAAAATTAATTTAATTTACAAATAAAAAACTTTTTAACTATTTTTAACAAACTTCTAGTTTGATAATGACAAGTTAAAATTGACGAAACTATAGTCACTAAATAAAGTTAGTGTTATACAAACCAAGTTAAAAAGTTTTTTATTTGTGAAGAATAATGTATAAGTAGAAGCCTCCACCATTAACAGTTTAATTTAATTTAATTTATACACATATATAATTACATTAAAAATAGTAATATAATAATTCATATAGAATTTACAACCCTTTCTAATTATGGTACAACTAAAACATACCAATCATAAATAAAATTGCTTAATATTGTCTAATTTTTAACATAATCGCTATGATTTAATACGTAGAAGTTTTTAATTGTCCTCTCTCTCTCTCGCTCTCCCATCATGTTCAACTTTTGTCTTTTATTTGCTTAAGTTCTACAAGGAAATATTGTGATTTAATCAAATTCAAAATTTAAACGTGAATATACGATTTTTGAAATGTACGTACATATGACTATGTCACAAAAAGCTTTAAGAATTTTCAACTGAAATTATAAAGGTATGTTTTTATTCTGTTTGGAAGGGTTGGGTATCTTTTGAGAACATTTTATTCCGAAATGAATATTTATTTGGGCTCTTATTCTCATACATTTTACAAGCTTAAAATCTTATGGTCAATTTTACATTGTCTGTAGTTTTTGTTTTTATGATACTAGTACTATTAATACGCAGAACTTTTTTATGTGCTCTTCCTCTAATCCTATCCATCTTAATTTTTTGGTTTCATATTTCTATAAAAGTCCTAAAATATACTGTGAACAAGATTTTATAAATTTTTTACAAAAATTGTTTTTTTCTTTTATGAATTTTTGAATTTGTACTCTGACTAAATTTAAGCTTTTATTCTTATCGAAGAGTTGAATAATCAAGTAAAATTTTGTGCGCTAAAATACGGGTAGTTGTTTATTCGAGGACCTTTTATTAAAATTATCTTTAAAATACTATATATATTATTATTATTTTACGGCGTCAATATGGCGGATCAAACTGAAAAGCTTTCCAAAAACAAGAATCACTGGAAATGTATCCATCCATTTTGACTGGTGTGGTACAGAAGAGGAAGAAGTAACGTATAATCGTCACAAAAGATACAGGATTCAAACTGAGCTTCAAGAAATTTCAATGTACTTGTTTCAATAAAATCTATTTATAATATTTAAAAAAAAATGTTATAACAGCTTGGGGCCCAAAATTTTTTAGAACTTTTTTTTCGTTTCGTTTTCCGGTTTGATCTTTATAGATATTTGTTGTAATATGTATTTACTCAGTAAAAATATCAGGCCGTAAAACATACAGACTCGCTGACAGCTAACTCAAGACTATCTTGGTAATCGACATTTTTTCCTTTACTGTAACCACTGTTCTCAAATATCCTCGTCGGCACTGTTGTACATCAAATTTTTCTCGAAGAATAATCTCTATTTAATTCCAGGACTCTTCATTCCAAATATCATTTGGTCTCGTAGATCTTCCTCTATGACATCTTTAAAATTGTACGATTACACCAATCCTTTCAAAGCAGATAAAAAAACTTGATAACGTTTCGCCATCTTATTGTTTGCGTATGGGCATTTTCCGATGGAGCTGGTTCCAAATGATCTTTCATTATCTTTATCAATTGCGTACATTTCAGCTCCTCTTGCTTCTTCGGGTCGCACAAATTCACCATCAACTCGTATGTGTTGTCGCCGACAGAATATTTGTTGAGATTTTAAATATTTGCATTATTTTTTTATACGATTCATTAATAAATAGGTACTTGCGGTTTGATTTAATTGAACATTTTATTAGCTGCTTTTAAAACGGCATTTGTTTGAGCTTCGTTTTATTTTCCATATATTTGCATTTGTTTATTTTCATGTTTTATCACTTACGTTCTTTTTGTTACTTCTTATTTCTTCTATCCGTTTCATATTTGGATATTTAAGTTAAGATTTCCACTAGAAAGTACTTCCATCTATAGTTGGGAAAAAAGTCTTTAAACACATTTAATCTCGACTTCTCTTACCTTACCCCATTATTAAAATAGTTGTATCATCTGCAAAGCCGACGATAAGGGTGCTCTAATTTATTGGCATTTCTAATACTTCCTGTAATAAATATTACGTAATGACGGGTTCTTTTTTCATTGGTAGCACAATGCGTATTGTGTGCATCTATTATATATCCTTAATATAGCTTATATTCTCAACCCGGTTACAAATTATTTCTATAAGATGTAGTTTGACAAACGTTTTCCCTCAACTGACATTAATACAAAAGGTCTTTCACGTAAAGATTTTAAAATATTTTTTATCAAAAGTTTGTATGTGTTATCTTTCTAATCTTTTATAGCTCACTGTTCGTTTTTCTCATCCTATACAAGGTTGAGAAAATTTTATAATCATGATTGTAACGAAATTGATTTTTGGATTATAACTATATATTGTTGGTGTAGCTGAACCCTTAAATTTAAATATTTTATTGTAGGGGCGCTTCAATTTAAAGTTTTATTTTTCACCAGAAAAGTTAATATGTATCTTGATAAGATAAAGGTGCGTTCGAAGTGGATAAAAATATCATTCCTATTTTTTATTGGCTATATAAAGCTCAAAATTGAGGATATTTTTTCTTTTGGTGATCTTTTTTATATTAAACAATTCTGATCTCTAGAAAAATATAAATATAAAAAGAGACTCTGTATAACATTTGAAAAATTTAGATTACGTTTAATTCAAAAATGATCTTATTGTGGAGTATTAAAAATTGCCAGCAGAAGTAAAATATAGTTTCTCATTAAACATTTTTCGGGCCCTAATGAACTACAGATTGATTTGAAAAATATTTAATAACAATGTTTTCATTTTGGAAACAAATAATCCATATATTGCAAGTAATCTGGTAGAAAATCATCAAAGTAACCTTTATTGGCAGCAGAGCCATCAAAGTAGCATTGGGCGAGATTGGATGATGATGTGGATGTGAACTTAAGCCCTTCAGATGAAGTATAATAATTTCTGTATACAATTTCTTAATTATTTTCAAATTTTCTGAAATAGTTACATTCACACATTGAATACATAAATAAATACCAATATTATTACAATAAAATAAAATCTGTAAACTATTTATGGGTCTAGTAAAATAAATCATAAAAATGTCGATAAACCAAGTTTTCAAAGTAAAGGTTTTGAAGGTAGAGGATGACAATTGCTAAATCAATTATATTTCTATATTTAATTATGTATGTGTATCATCTATAAATTATGTTAACGGGCGAGATAAGGAATAAATACAAATACCGCTACTAAATAAATGTGTGTGTGTGGTAAATAATGTGAACATTTAAATAATATTTTAATTTGTATTGTTAAAACCCGCGAAAACAAGAAATACCGTTAACCCACTTTCCGACGGACGGAGTGTTTGCATATTTAAATATATTAATGAAGCCAAACGAAGTTAACAATATGGGTAATCTTTTAAGTTAATTAGATTTTGTTTTTAAATTTCATAATACTATTATTTGTTTATTTATATATCTTAAGGTTACCCGATAATTTGGCTATTAATTGAGGTGGCAATAATTCAATGTTTTAATTATCATACTTGATATACGCTTAACTGCACCTTACAAAAATAAATTATAGTCTGATTAAAAGAGATTAAAAGAGCAAGCGATCGATAATATTTAAAGAAAATTGATTGATTGTTAAGGCATTTAAGTGTTGAAAATCTATATTCACTGTTTAGATAATAAAACTGTTTCAAACTGGTTTTATTTATTTTATAAACCCCGCTATTATTACAATGAATTTTTGAATGTCAGTAAATCAGGATATATCATTAATTTAGCAGGTGATACAACTAATTTAATATTCGGAGGAGGCAAGCTATATAAATCGATATTACTAACAAGTAACAACTGACGAATTAAAAATTGATTTTAATATCTAGGGATCGCAATTGAATAAAACCCTAACTGTAATTTTATACAAAAATAGAAGAACGAAAAGTAACATTTATAACCCGGAAGTGAATGTTTACTCTAATCGTTATTTTGGTTTTTTGTCAATATTTTTCTAAATATGATATTATGAAAATATTACAAAACCATTCAATCAAAAATTAAAGATACTGAAAAACTGAACAAGTTTTATTAAAATAATTTTTCATATTTCTTAACTTACAAAAAAAAAAAACATTTTTATATTTTTTGCCTACTGCTAACAAACTATAGGAGTTACGTGAAATTTTTATAAAAAATCTAAAACTGAGCAAATTGTTAAGAATAGCCTTTTGCGTAAACCTCATAGTTTTCGAGGAAAAAGTAAGAAAAGTACTATGATAGCCACATCACCATTTTTTATGTTTTTTACTTTCCCTATATAAAATAAATAGGGAAACTATTGTATGATTGAATGATCCGTTTAAGATGAACCTTTACAAAGGTTTTATTGTTCTTCAGGGAGAAGTTTCCTTCAAGGATTCTACAATTAATCAAAAAAGTTGCTTTCAAAGTTGAGAGTTTTCTTAATTTCTGAATTTTTTTGCAATTAATTTTTTTACCAATTTAAAAGTTTTCTATTAATTCAAGTGTTTTGATTTAAAAATTAAAAATTTCCACAATTTATTGCATTTAATTTGCTTTTTATTCTTAGAGAGTCTTTCTTCTAATTTGCTAAAAAAATCTTTTAATTTCGGTCATTTTTCAATAAAATTCTCTTTCACCTGGCGAAATTTTAGCAATTCAGTTCAGATTTTTAAAATTTTCTAACAATTCAAAAGGTTTAGAATTTTTCATCAATTTCATAATATTTTTTTATTACTTGCATTGTTTTAGTAGATTTATTACTACCTATTTAGCGCCACCATATGTTTTCCTAATATATACATAATAATTTTAAAGACAAAATGTTAATGATTTTGCTGCTTACAAAACAATAAAACTCTTTTTGTAATAAGAAATAAAACATAATATAAATTTAAATATAAATGACCTTCTATAGCTAATCTTATTAGTAGTAGTAATAGTGTTTGGCTATCGACCACGTGATCCTTTAAATCTTGGTTTAAAGCTTTTTTACTAATCATGTATTTAATTTTTATTAATTTACACACTCAAAAATTTTAGTTTGTCAATTAAAATTATGTAATTAAAGTTATTGCAAAACAGGAGGCGATCAGTAATTAAAGTTAATATGTATATGTAGGGTGGGTGGGTGGCCTCTAACCCACCCTCCAATCAGTAAAACATAGCCAAGAGTTTAATTTTAAAGTTGTAAAACATAAATAGACATAAAATAATTACCAAATTTAATAGATATTTCATAAATTTTGAAAATTAACACATAACTTTAAAAAAAGTTAAAGGGAATAAAAAAAATGAACAGGTTTTATTAAAACATTTTTTCTTAAGTTCTTAATTTATTAATTTCGACATTTTTTGTCTATTGCTAATAAACTATAGGAGTTAAATGATATCTATATAACAAGTAATTGCAAAGAATTCAAAACTGAGCAAATTATGCGTATACATCATAGTTTTCGAGAAAATAGAGGGAAAGTATTATGATGGCCACATCACCATTTTATTTTTATATTATATTTTCTTTTTTAGTCTCTTCCAGAGAAGTTTATTAATGCATATTAATAATTTTATAATTTTACATAGTTGAGGCGAGTGCAGATATATGTTTCATGTATATACAAGCCCTTATTTGTAAAACAGGCCGGAAATATTTTAAGAAATTAAAGAAATAGTATAAAAAAATAACTCGCTTAATTAAGAAGGATTGCAATTTTCCGCTTATTGCAAATTAATTTTATTTTTTACAAAACAACAGTTTCCGTTTATTTCTAAATAACGCAATATTGTGATGTTGTAACGTTATTTATTATAAGCAACGAATAAGTAAAAAAAAAGAAATAACGTCGGTGCTGCTGTGCATGAAACGCAATAATTACAGCATATCATATTGATCGATTAATATGCAGGTGTCAATGTATGAGGGTTCGAGATTGCATTCATTAATTCCATTAAGCGTTCTCTCATTAAAAATAACGAGACGTGTGGCCACTATTATTATTATTACTTCTTCCATTTCGCAGCCACCTATTTTGCGCTCATTAAACTATTTTACAACCTTGCGAATCCATAGCGTAATTGTATCGTACATATTTGTTAATAATATAATTTGTACGGCTGCTTTTAATTCGCAATTGACGTAATATATTTTACACGTGAATGTACGTGATTACTATTAATTGCTCGTTTTACAACCATATTTTGCTTGTTTAGTTTTAAATTACATGCCATAATAACGTGACACAAGGATAGATTCAAAAGTGTTTATATAACTAGAAAATAAGCAAGAAAAATTGAATTATAATTTTTCTGCAAATAATATAAATCAAAGCTTAAAATAATTTAACTTGTAGATTATACAAGATTTAATTATAAATAATCATGATGGGATAATAGACAAATGTAATTTAATGATATCAAAAATGAAAATTATAGAAAAACATCTATAAATTAAGATTTTGTTTTATTTTATAGCCATCAATTTTGGAATTGTTTGTTGAGACACAAACCAAATTTGAAAGTCCAACAGTTAATAATAATAATAATATTTATTTACGGAAAATTATTATATTATTTAATAACAATTCAAAACACATAAAAATAAATCAAAAATTAAAGTAATATACTGAAAAATTATAATAAAAATAAGATATAAACTTAATATTGAAATTGCTTAATCAAATACACTAATCTTTTCATCTTCAATATTTTTCAAACACAATCTCGAAGGAAGTTATATTGCATATTAATGTAATCATTAAAATTAAAAATTAAAAAATTAATTAAAAAGTGACAGCAATTTTAGCGGAACGTACTAACAAATGAAAAACAATTAAAGTAAAATCAACTGTTTTATGTCCAAAACACAAATATGGTGATTCACAATGCATACAAGGTATTAATAAAGCCGAGAGGATTAATATATTGATATTTGAATACCACTATCACTATATTTTACAAAAATTTAAAATTGAATTGAACAGTTGTCGTCTAATGCGGTAATTCTAGATGTCCAAGTGTGTATAATAGTTTAAAATAGATATTTGAGGGTGCAAAATTTTAAAACAGTTTTGGATCCATATGTAGTGAGTTATCGTGTGCAACATCAATTTTAAAATATTTAATAATCGAGAAGTGAGTGGACTTGAGAAGGGTGAGCCTGAATAAAATAAATCCGTTGGCGATATCAGGAAACAAATGTCTAACGTGTACCAAGGATCGGGCACATATATTTCACATGTGGAGCAATATTAAAAATATCCCCTTCTTCAATTTTAGAATTTTACACTTTTCGAGCTCGTGTGTGTGTGTGTATTTCAGTCTGTGAACGTGTATAGATATAATAAAAAAGTATAAATTTAAACCGTCGTTCGTCGGATAGGCGTCGCTGTCTATATGTCTATATCACATGTGACGCTGACGTCTGGACGTCAAACAGAACTAGAAGGGTTTTATAATTGCGATACCATTGACATTTGAATCGCTTTAAACCTCCTATTTTGCATACATATTGTCGATGTGTGTTCACACTTTTTAATATAATGCCTCTGTCTGATGCGCATTGATTAACAAATGAACAAATGGGGATGATTTGATTCCAATATCAATTTGACGACACTTTAATAATATAGATTATACGCTTTGTGCAGTCCTCACCCTCCGCGCCCATTCACCCTCACCAACTAAATTCCATTTTTCATTCGCGCATCGCAATTTTAAATATTTTATTGCGCTATTGCGTGCAACTATTTTTTGCAAATCGTGAAATAATAATCGAACACGATAATGCGGCCCGGTACTAGTTTAGGGCCGCAAAGTGTCCGTTGTATGGATTTTTAGGCGTCGTAAAAACAGACCGCTGTACTGCTGTGTACACGACCAAATTGTTATTCGTGGTCGTCCAAAAATATTGGACACATGGATGTAATGGCGCTATACGCGGTGACACCCAAAAAAGGGTTGCTGTTGCAGGGATATTGTCGGTTGAATAAAATTTCTACTATGAAATTTCATTAAACACGAATAATCGAATAAATTTTATTAAACGTAAATGATTTTATATTATTTTTAACACCATAATCAAATATTAATGTTGAATGTGTTTAAAATGGATACAATGATTTCCCACAATAAATATTCAGCACTCATTTACTCTACTGCCTATTAAAACTGCATAATGTATATTCTAATTAGTTTTAATTATAGATTGATGACCAATACCCGCACAGAAATAATAAAGATAACAACCAATGAGTTATTACCTTAGACTTTTATACGAAAACCATTTTAAATATTACTTCTTTATACAATGTATTTATTTTAGATGTAGGTATATATTTTGCCTCCGTTTTGATTAATGACTACTATTTCCAGGTATTGATCTTATCTAGTACCTAACTTGCAAATTTCTTAGTAATTAAAAACTTCCTTTCTTCTTATCACTAAATTAATTATTGCTTAATAAATAAATATAATAGATGATATTATTTTCATTTTGTTCAAATTCATTTTAAAACGTTTATTAGAAAAAAAAGTTCTTTTCTAATTTCATGAACGGCATGAAAGGCAAAATTAAATCGTTACATTATGTTGAATGTGAACTTATGTAGTTATAATATCGTACTTGTTGAGACTTAATAATAATAATAATAATAATTTATTTTCCCAACAGATACAAATCCAATTAAAGGGAAATACTATATATATATAATAAAATAACTTAATATTTCGTGCATACAAAACTACTAAATAAAAACTGATTATTAAAAAGAAACAAACAATAATATAAGATAATTAATATAATAGCTAATAATATTTATATGATTACTGAAGAAGGCTAGGAATTATTTTTAAAAATGCTGACAAGGTGTCATTAAAAATGTCAACAGAATGATGAATCTCACCATCATAGTCATTGGTGAATTAAAATATGAGCATGTATTAGCTCTGGAATACCAAAATACGCTCGCGCTTCTCGAAGATATTCTGGGTACGTAAATATTTAACTGAGCTAATAAGTTAGGATCATCAATGTACCCATTTACAATTTTGTAGAGATAAGTTAATGAATTTATATTACGACGATTTGCCAAAGATTGCATGTTAAACATTATTAATAGATCATTATATCGAATTGTCTCAAATCAGGGTATATTCCGGATTCTTTAAAGTAAAGTAATCTAGTAAATTTCTTTTGAACTTTTTCAAGTGCAAGTTTTTGGTTGTGATATGTTGGACACCAAATTAAACTACAGTATTCTAATTTCGATCTGACATATGTTTTATATAATTTAATGATGACATTAATATCATTAAAATCGCTACATTTCCTTTTTATGAAGCCAAGAAGTTTGAAACTAGCATTACAGACATAATCAATATGCATACTGAAATTTAACTTCTGATCAAAAATTACTCCTAGATCTTTCACTTGATTTGTGCGAGACAAAACACAATTCGCCAATGTATAATTAAAATCTATCACAGTTCTTTTAGTGGATTTTATTGCTCTGTATAATTTTACATCATCAGCATATAATAACATATGAGAAGAAATATCTTGTACAACATCATTAATGAATAATACAAACAATAATGGACCCAAATTAGACCCTTGTGGTACACCACTGGTCGGAATGTACTGCTTTGAATGATATCCACCATATTCAACAAAATTACAACGATTATGCAAATATGACTCTATTAGCTTTATAGTTGGAACATCAAAACCGAATGGATCCAACTTTCGCAATAATGTCTCATGGCTAATGCTATCAAATGCTTTACGAAAATCTGTGTAAACAACATCTACTTGTCTTTGTTCGTCAAGTTCCTTAGAGATGAATTGTGAAAAGTTTAGCAAATTCATAACAGTCGATCGTGGGCTAACGAAACCATGTTGCTTAGTAGTAATTTGACTATTTACTTGAGCATATATTCTGGTAGCTAAAATAGATTCAAATAACTTAGCGAAATTATTAATAATAGAGATTGGCCTGTAATTGTTTATAGAACTTTTACTACAATTTTTATAAACAGGTGTCACACAACAAGTCTTAAAGAAACTAGGGAAGGAAGCCGAGCTTATTATTAGATTGAATATATGTGTTAATGGATGAGATAAACACCCACACAATCTTTTACAAAGAATGCCGGAATCTTATCAGGACCAGATGTTGAATTCGCTTTCATATTTCTTGCAGCATTCATGACATCAACTTCAGAGATTAAGCCAATAAATAAGTTTTTAAAGTTATTACTAACATCATCTGTTGTCATCAAAGTACTAGGCTTATATACACTAGAGAAATAAGAAGCATGTGCATTCACGATATCCACCGGTTGGCTTAATTCAACATTATCGAATGAAATTACACCGGGAATGCGAGAACAACCCTTTTTAGAGTTTACATAAGACCATAACTTCTTTGTGTGGCTTTTTATCCTAATATTTCTAATTAAATCGTGACTAAACCAAAGAGGAAACTTCCTTCTTACCGCATTCGATTTATGCAAGGGGACAAATTTATTTATGATAGCATAAAGTTTTCCATAAAACTTCTTACAGGTACCCTCACTATCATTCAATACAACAACATCCGACCAATCCTGAATAAGTATTTCATTGCACAGACCCCTAATATCTGCCTTTTTAAAGTTATAGCATTGTATATCAAACGATGGTCCAAAATTATTATTACTTTCAGAGCTAAATTCAAAAATATTATTCAAAGCAGGATGATGCAAATCTTCCTTAACAACACAAACATCAGTAGTTGTTGTACATTTAATATTGGACGAAGAAAGTACAATATCCAATAGTCTTTTAAAAGAAATGAAGTTAATAAATTCAGAGACTATACCATTTTCAATAACACCAGTATCCACATAATTTGACCAACTTGTTATGTTTAAGTCTCCACAAATTATAATATTTTCAACGCCGTCGATCGCAGTATCTAGTATTTCAAAAATACGAATATAATCGGCCAAAGTTTGAGATGGCGGAATATATATACATATACAGCAGATTTTTACACAGTGAAAAGCTATAGTTATACTAATTAATTCAATATTGATATCATTTGGCACTGTTACATTATTCTTAACAATTGAATAATTGTCACTAACTGCTTGGTTAGATAAAACTGTCAATATCACTGGATTTGGGCTAGGAAGTTTGATATTTATAGAGTCGATAGAAATCATCAAAACAGCACTAAAATCAGAGGAGATGGGATTTTAAGAAGAGTTGTATCGTTCCAAGTTGCGATGATGTAAAACATGTTTTCGTAAAAATATATATATATCCCACTTCATCTAATATTTCATTTTACAAATCTCACGCACACCCCGAAGGAAAGTTATCAGCCCGCCTTATTAGTTGATATACAAAAAACTTTCGACACCATCTGACACCAAGGTTTGTTGTACAAATATTACCTCCTACCTACATTATTATATTATATCATTAAACAATTTCTCGCAAAAAGATCCCTAAAAGTCAAAATCAATAGATCTGTATTCCCTCTTGTTACCCCTAAATAGTTTCTACCTTAAGAAATCCCTCTAACTCCACTGCTCTATAATATTATCTGTTTCGACATTTACAATACTGATTCTCTTTACTTTAATCCTTCCAAACTCCTACAATTTGCAAATGGCATGGTCCTAATTTGAGATCTAGATATTTGCAGGAAACGGAAAAATATATATTTTGGTCAATTATGGATTCGAATTTTCTTAAAGTCCGTGAAAGGAAAGTAGGAGTCGAGATATTTTGGGATTGATAGAAATACGCCATTTCGCAAATGAGATCTGTATAGTGTTTATTATAACCTGTTTTTAAAATATATTTTAGATTTTTCGTTTGTTTCTTTCTTTTATAGCAATTAAAATTGTTTTATATTTTATTGTTTAAGTAAAAAATAACTTGTCGTTTTTATTAATATTCCATAATTTGGTTTAAGTTCTTGTGCAGCTTATATTCAATTTTTTTACAAAAATACAGTAATACATTATTATATCATTAATTATTAGTTTGAAATTATTTGACAATGCAGAAAAGTGCAAGTTATCAGATTTTCAAGTCCTACAATGATTAATGTTAACTTTCCGAAATTACTCAAAAAATGATCTTCTAGCTTATAAACAAAGATTTGTAGAACAATATCAACTCTGTTATAAACAATTGTGGAATTACTAAGAGTTATTTAAATATACAAATTTAGGCATAGTAGGAGCTTAAGAGTTGGAAAGAACTGTTCATCTATATACAATAAAAAAAACGAAAATATTTGGACTAATGAATTATAAAGTCATTTTGCTTATTTTTAGATTAGATTTTTCAAAATTTTGACATACTAATGAGATTATTTCTGCATCGATTTCTTGATTTTTATCATAATTTTTAGTATTTTTTTGACTTTGTTTAATATTTTTGTGTTTCTATACTACATTTTTATACTCTTCTAAATTTATAGATTCCAGTTTTCCACGGCCCGCCGCTTAAAAGCAAATGGTAATATCTCTGACTTCCCTGATGACATTTATATGATTTCTAATTGGCGAAATTATCCTTTGTATTGTCGAAATCGATTCTGTGATCTGTGGCTGCCCGATATTGAAATATTCAGGAATTTTTGTCGTGGTTTTGTTCCGCTAGTCTATATTCCTCTCTCTTAGCCTATTTTATCTGTTGTTCCTATTATGTAAGGTAATATTGCGTATGATTCGTATCATCATTTTTCTTCCTTTTGTCTAGTGTTTGGGTGTTTCGTGTTGCGATAGTCGATTCTTTAAAATTTTCATTTCGTTGTTCAAGTTGTCCTTATCAAAGTGTGATCAATGTTTCGGCTACGGAGTTAATTTGTGCTGGGTTGTGATATGACTGAGCATTTAGGTATCGCTAGGCATTTTTGTAAGATAGTCTTTCCTAGCGGACCGCTCTCATTTCTAATTAGTTATGTCCAGAAACGGAAGCATCTCTATTTCTCAATCTCCATTGCGAATTCGATCTTCGGGTGTATGTTGTTGAGGTGATTCAGGAAAACGTCTATTATTTCTATTCCACGAGATCTTATCACGAAGGTGTCGTTTTTAGTTAAGGTTGTTAACGCCTTCACTTAGAAATCTTGCATAAAAAGTTTGGCTATGATTGGAGATAATGGTGAGTTCATTAGAGCGCTGTCTATTTTATTGTATTTTTGGCCTTTACCAATATTGTTGATTCGCAATGCTTTGCTAGTTCCATTATATCAGCTGACGGATTGTGTTTGTTCATAATGATTTCAAGTGTCTTTTTTATTGGGAGTTGTGTAAATAGTGATTTGACATCGAGATTGATTAGGATATCTTGTTGGTGTATAATTATGTTTTTAATGATGCCAGCAAAATTCTACTAATGTTTTAAAAATAGATCCATTTTCTATGCTATTTTATGTATTGGTGATCCGTTTGTGCTGACAATCTTTCTTAGAGTGCTTTTATCTTATGGATTTTAGGCAAGCGGTATAATTTGCGACAACACAATGATTTTTCTCTTGGTTTTGTTTTTAACGTCGTCTGGGGGATTTGAAATTTTTTATTACCTCACTACAATTGTTTCGTTACACTGGCATCTTCAGATGAAGTATCTACGTTTTTCTAAATAGGTGGTGGGATCAGAGTTGGATTTTTTGTATTTAGTTTGGCATCGGATTCTGTTCTCTGGTGAGCTAGTTTTTTTTACTTATTTGATGAATTACGGATAGGGTTTTTGGGGATGTCTTATTTTGATTAGCAGATCAACGGCTAATCTTTCTGTAGCTTGAAGGTTAACTGAAGTTATAGTGTGAATGTTGTAGAATAGGATAGCCGAATAATCAAGTAAAGGGCAGCAGATCATTAGATCATTTTAGAGATGTCTGTACTTGTTTGAAAATGTATGTCTTGTTTCTTGTATGTTAGGCCTCTGAAATTTGCTGTCCTTTTCTTGACTTCTGCTTTAAGATAAGTGAAGTTATTTTTAAAGTTAGTTTGGTGTATTTTGGTGCATTGTACGACAATTTTGGCAAAGTAACTGCAAAACAAATAAATGTATATATATATATACCGGGTGTCTCAGCGTGCGCGCCGAGTAGCTTTACGGCTAAACGGTTTATTTTTTTCAAAATCCGTTTTCGCAGGAGTATGTAGATGTATTAGGACCACATTTTAAAATTAGTTTTAAATATACAGGGTGTCGCATAAAAGCATGGCGTATCATAGTTATGTTTTTTCTTATGGAACACCCCATATTTGATATTTTTTTCAGATTCTACATCAAAAATAAGGGTAACTTTCATTATAAGATCATATGCCTAAACCTAATAATTTCTGAAATATTTAAACAATTTTGGAAAAATTGACGTTTCGAAAAAAAATCATATCTCCCAAATAGGTAAATGAAAACAAATGAAATTTTGTATCAGTACATTAGACTAATGGGGGAATATTTTAGACTATTTGTAGTAATTTAAAATTTTAAGATGTTTTGGTAATTTAATGTATCTCCAGAAACACATTCAAGGTCAAATTTCTTGCTTACTTTAAATGGCACACCCTATATCTAATAGGCCTATCTTGTAGCAAATTTTATTATCTTTCAAAAAGTATAAAGGTATTCTACACCTAATACTAATAGTTTTCAAGATATATCCATTTTTGTTAATTTTCGACATAATAATTATTAGTATCAATTATTGCAATAAGCTAGTGTGTAGCTTTTGTTTATAAACAAAGTCAGTTGACACATTCGAATCATTTGTAACGACCGCAAAAATGAAATATTCCTTAAACGAAAGAATTAACATGATCCTAATAATAGGGGAATGTTATGAAAATTGTCTCTTAGCGGAAAGAGTATATCGCGAAAGGTACCCTGATAGGAGACATCCTAATAAGAAGACATTGGAGGAAGTTTTAAATATATTTAAAACCACAGGCAGTGTCAAGTATCTGAAAAAAACGAACTTCAACACTGTAACTAAGGACGAGGAGACACAATTACAGGTACTTACTTCTGTAATAGATAATCCTAGCACGAGTACACGTATAGTAGCTCGTGAGACTGGGTTAAGCAAGGCGAGCATATCAAGGATATTAAAAAAACATGAATACCACCCATATCACTATGAAATTCACCAGCATCTGAATAATGCGGATTTCGAGAAGCGGTTAGATTTTTGTTTATGTGTTTTAAATAAAAGTGGCGATGATGAAGATTTTTTGAATAATATTTTATTTACGGATGAATCATCTTTTAATAATAACGGATCTTTTAATCGACGTAACTGCCATTATTACAGCACCGAAAATTGCCACAAATTTCAAATTACTGATCGACAACATCGTTGGAGTATTAATGTATTCGGAGGCATTTTGGGTAATTACGTCATTGGACCTCATTTTTTCGATGGATACTTGGATGGTCCCATATTTTTACAATTTCCATTATTATTAGAGAATATTCCACTGAATATTCGCCAAAACATGTGGTTACAGCTCGATGGTGCGCCACCTCATTTTTCATTGGCGGTTCGTCAATATTTAAATAGAATATTTAATAGGCGATGGATTGGAAGAGGAGGTCACGAAGCTTGGCCACCTAGATCCCCTGATTTAACCCCCATGGATTTCTTTTTATGGGGGTATATTAAAAATCAAGTATACACCACTCCTCCCACAACTGTTGAAGACATGAAGGACAGAATTAAGGATGCATTTAGATCAATAACACCCAATATGCTAAGAAATGTTAAACTATCGTTTCAAAAAAGAATTGAATTATGCATTCAGTGCGATGGTGGTATTTTTGAAAATTTGTTATAAAAAAATAATGTTGTTATTATTTTGTTAATTTCATTTGTTGTTTTTCGTTATGTTTTTTGAAATTCTAAGACGATATTACGTAATCATGTACATATGTGTAAATAAATTATTCAATTAGTGTGTTAATTTGGAAATATCTCGAAAATCATTGGTTGTGTTAACTGACTATTGCAATAATTGATACTAATAATTATTATGTCGAAAATTAACAAAAATGGATATATCTTGAAAACTATAAGTAACAGGTATAGAATACCTTTATACTTTTTGAAAGATAATAAAATTTGCTACAAGATAGGTTTATTAGATATAGGGTGTTCCATTTAAAGTAAGCACGAAATTTGACCTTGAATGTGTTTCTGTAGACACATTAAATTATCAAAACATCTTAATATTTAAAATTCCTATAAATGGCCTAAAATATTCACCCATTAGTCTAATATACTGACACAAAATTTCATTTGTTTTCATTCACCTATTTGAAAGATATAATTTTTTTTCGAAACGTCAATTTTTCCAAAATTGTTTAAATATTTCAGAAATTATTAGGTTTAGGCATATGATCTTATAATGAAATTTACCCTTATTTTTGATGTAGAATCTGAAAAAAATATCAAATATGGGGTGTTCCATAAGAAAAAACATAACTATGATACGCCATGCTTTTATGGGACACCCTGTATATTTAAAACTAATTTTAAAATGTGGTCCCAATACACCTACATACTCCTGCGAAAACGGATTTTGAAAAAAATAAACCGTTTAGCCGTAAAGCTACTCGGCGCGCACGCTGAGACACCCGGTATATATATATATATATATATATATATAATTTTTAAAAGTTATTTTTTGTTGTCACTGATTTTGTGTTTTTATTATGTTTATTTATTTATTTATATCTTTGGAATTCCTGCTTAAGAAATACATATAAACATAAATTACTAAATAACACAACAACAAATCATGTGCTTCCACTCAAACCCTGTTTACAAAATGATGTTGGAAAGATAGGTATCTTCGTCCACATCTTTTATATTTTCATTTGAATAGTGTTTTGTCTACTTTTAAGGAGGAACTTATGTAATATTTTTTCTGAATGTTTTTGTATATTTAGATTTTTACTGTTGTTTATTTAGGTTCAAGAATATTTATTTATAATTTCAATAATACTACAATTGAATAGACAGATCCGTAAAAAATTTAAAATAACAAATATTTTAAAAAGTAAACTAAACCTTTTTTACCTCCTAAAAAAATATTTTGTAAAACTATTTTGCGTTTTTTCAATTAAATAATGCTTTAACTTTTTTATACCAGCCATTTTGATCCTTATTAATATCATTAATAATATTAGTAACAAACGTTAATATTTGTAATTGCGTCCCATAGAATCCAATTGTTTTAAAATTATACTTAATGCTTCGTAGATTTCAAATTTTATTTTTGAGTTCTAATATTATTCGAACGTTATTTAGTTTATATAATAATGTAAATAAATTGTGAAAGTTTTTCTCATATTTTTAATATTTCATGTTTTCATTTCTTTTTTCAAAGTGATATTTGATATTAAATGTTTACATTTAGAGAAAACTATTAGGCTATTGAAATCTTGACTAATAAAACTAGAAACTGCTTTGAAATGTATATAATTTTAAACAACAAACAAGGTCCTAGATTATTTTTTTAAAATCTTTAAAACTAATATTTCTAAGTTATTAGAATTATTTTTAAAAAGTGTAGAAACTTTTTAAAACTTAAAACTTTTATCAGTTGAACTGCAATAATATTGAATCTGAAGTATTAAAAACACTCCTAATATTTAAAAACAATAGGGATATCTTGAAGTATTATTTATCTTAAAACTCCGAGTTCGGCAAATTTTAATCAATAAATGTTTTCCTGCTCCATTTTTAACGCACATAAAACATATATTCAAGAACTAATAAAATTTTATACCTCTTTACTAGAGATTCGAAACTTTTAAACATTGGTAACTTCAAAAACTAATACAGATTTAAGAGTCAATTTATAAAGTAAAAGTTGTATAACTTTTGGGAATTATTTAAGAAATTCTTTTATCAGCCACTGAAATAATTTTATACTATAATTGTAGATAATAAAACAATAAAATTTTGTTTGCTTATTTTCAATAATATATAAAAATACATTTAAATAACGTGTTAATTTTTACAGTATTATAAATTTACATATTTTATTAAAAATATTTGTAAATTAACTAATACTTTAAATTATAAACAAATATTTTTACGATAGAACAAACATCTATTGTCTACACTTTGCACTGACTTTATTGATTGAGTGGATAAATCATCGGTAATTAGGGAACTGTCAACGGCGATAATTAACAATAATGATGTATAAAAATAGTTAATTATTGTTTCCCTGTCAACAAAAGCTATTGCGACTACTTTCGACAGAGTCTTATTACAGAATTATAAAACCTTAGTCTTCCATTTAGGATAAATTTAAGGTGTATATGAACATTGCACTGATTTCCCCAATTGAGCAAATATAAGTCTGTTGGCCAAAGAAACATTTAATTTTACTTCTATGTAAATGTAACCTAATAAAAATTCCCTATCATTTAATAATCCGTATACACAAGTTTCTCTTCAATAGACTCTGCCAAGTAAGAGTTAGACAAATTCGTTTCTATTCCTTTCGAAGCTTACAAGACATACATCAAGGTTCTCTCTTATCCTCGCTTCTATGCAATATTTGGCCACGATATCAATAATTTTGATCAATCCCTAACTATATTTCTTTCTTTTCACCAATAATTATCTTTTATACGTTCTTTCATATTTTAAATCGTTCAACAGTCCCTTCTTCGACTGCATTATAGCCTAAATGGCGAATTAAAAAAGTTATCCTTACAAACCTCAACTATTCATCATTTTTCATAAAACCACATTACAATCTCCTACGATTATAATCAATAATACAATTATCTATCCTACCTATTCATGCAAATACTTAATCCTTTTCGATTCAAAACTCTTCCAAACCATAAAAAAACAAAATCATAAAAAGAGCTCGACATTTCAATCACTGACAGATAAATAACAAGACATATCCACAAAAACTGTTTAGATTCCGGTGGAATCCTTTTCCAAGTTGCTAAAAGATCTGTCCCAAGAATTGTAATCAAAAAGAATTTTGATTATATCTGCAAGGATTTTGAGATCTCTCTTATCAAAAATTAGTAATAAAATATATATTAAACATTTTTACTTGGTTATGGAGAAATTAATTAATATTTTTCAATAGGAAACATTTTCTACGAAATATTCCGTATTTTTAAATGATTAGTTACATTATGTTTCCTGGAAAGAGAATTTGCTTCCAATTAACAAATATTTAAAATCCATTATTTATGAGAATAGTAGATATTTATGCAGAAATACATAACTTTAAAAATTATCAACTTGAGAGGAAAATAAAATATAACTACATAAAATAAACATACAAAATGATACTTGCATGTAAATTATAAGCCGTACATTTGATTTTAAATTGGCAGCAAAAAACTCTTATATAAGAAATAACCAAAAATGGAAAATGCTATAATGATACATCGAAATAAAACACATTTTAAATTTCCAAATTAAGTTTATCAGTCTGGCATTCACATTTTGAAATTCGAACATGTTATTTCAGATATCTTGATGGAGATGTAAAAGCTTTACAATAAAAAGTAATAAAAAAGAAGAGGTGGAAAGAGTTTAACGATTTCTCGGGAATTAAATAATTTCACTCCAGTAGCAGTATATCGACAGAACTGAGATTATTATAAAAAAATACGTCAATAATAGAATCCGAATTAGCATAAATTCATATAAATTCGGTCAAAATATCGAACCGGTATTAATAAAATTCCGCATTCGGACCACTTAAGGATGATTATAAGTTGCGCGTGTAATATATAAAGCTAAAGAGAAAAAGAATTTCCCTATAATGCATACGAATTAACATAGTTATCATAATTTTAGCAGTTTTGCGTGATGGATTTATGCAAATTTTTCTTCGACTTCTCCAAGATGATGATGACGATAATGTATGCAGGGGCCGTCTGGTTCTCGTTGCCGTTTTTATATTTATTTAAGCTACTGTGAGGCATTATGCATGTAAAGTGGGCATAAAACAACGTGTTAATATTTCAATGGCGGAGGGGCCGTGGGGGTGCCCAGATGCAATAAATGGTGTAGCCGTTTAAATAAATCCATTTTCTTTTTAACGTCGTTATTTAAGAAAAGAGACCCGTTTTAATTAAGCCAAATCTAAAATGTAAATACTCCCGGACTGCTCGAGCGTGACCAAAATGCAAAGCCTAGAATTTTAATTAACCGCTTATAAATTTTGTTTGCATCATTTTCCATCTGAGCCTCTGCTCTTGTACCCGCGGAAAACTTGGGTTCTACAACTTATACATTCAACACTTTTTGTTTGGGGAAAATTATAAGTAGTTTAATTTATTAACCACCATCATGGTATTGTATTGATAAGAACTTTGTAACAGATCACAGTCGAGTATTTTAAATATTTATACACGAAACTTTGTTTGTGATAATTATAATATTTTATCAAATTAATTTGTATTTATGTAATAATTAATTAAACTGTATCGGTCTATACCTTTTGAGTTGGCAATTAAGGAATTTTCGGTAATCGCTTATATGTAAATAGCCTTGTTTTATTTTTATAAATGACCTATGTTTATTTATGTTACTATTAAGTGAAACTTGATAATGAAATTAAAACGTCGAAAATTAAGTCGTGTCATTTTGTAATATATGAATATAACATATATTACATAATTTTTAGTGGTAAAAACATAGAAGGAACATAGTTTAGTGTTTATCATAAATTACTTCGCCACCATTCTCCTAACCTATGTTTAAGAAGATTACTCAAGGTAGGATGAAATAGAAGAAATACCATAGAAACTGAACGAAAGTAAAAATAATTATTTAAAAAATGTACACAATCCCCTACAAAAAAAGGGTAGAAGAGCAAATGACTAAATATATATAACAATTCATATTGTATTAAGTGAAAATCTAATTTGTGGTAAATTAAGTAACATTAAATTTGTAATAAACATTGGTTATGCATACTTATCAGACTTTTTTTAAAGTAGTACCAATCTTACTTGCAAAACTACCAAGAAATACCTTTTGATACTATTATATTAAAAATAAAGTATTCCCTTCTCGGGGATTAACACTTTGTGATAGTGAGAGGGCTCAGTACTTTCAATGATCCTTAGAAACGGTGCCAGCTGGAGCAAATGCTGCTGGTAGGGTCTCCTTTGCTGGTCAGGTTGAAGGTAAGAAATGAAGCTAAGAGTAATCCACAACAGTAGAGTTTGATCTATAGTGGGCCGGTACAACCAGCGTCTGTTTACCAATTAAGGTGCGGCTGAACAACTACTGGAGGAAGGCAACGGGAAAGACTTCCAAAAACTTTTTTGTTCAAGAGAATCACATGATATCATCATTCAACGATAAATGTACACCGGAGGGCTAAACAGTTCCTCCAATCGGATCTTGTTTTGAATGAAATAGAAAGGCCAAAATTAAGATAAGAATATATAATTAGCACGTAGAATATGCGAAGCCTGTTTGAAGCAGGGTTTACACTATTATAGAAAAGAAACGACACCATGTCTATATACTAAGAGTAGCAGAAACAAGTTGTCAATGATCTGGCCAATTCTATAGAAATGGTGAAACAATATATTACTCTGAAAATGAAACACAAGGACATCGAAACGGTATCGTAAATAATAATATCGCGAAGTGTGTTAACACTTTTATACTGCACTTTGACAGAACAATGCCACCAAAAATAAACACCTCGCCAGCAAACTTAAACATTATCCAAACTTATGCACCAACAGCTGATAAAAGCGAAGTAGACGTAAACGATTTATATGATGAAATTACTCAACTACTCAAAATGACTAAAAGACAAATCAACATTATAATGAGTTATTTCAAAAAGTAGGCAATCACAAAGAAGAAAATATAGTTCGTCCACAGGGACTAGGCACCAGAAACGAGAGAGGCAGCCGCCTTATTCAAATCTGCCAAGAAGAAAACCTAAAGATTTCTAACATGGACCTACCACAAAGAAGATTATACACATGAAAATCTCTTACAGATTGCATGCAGCGAATGTTACGAAACCAAAATAACTATATCCTAATAAATAAATGTCTCGGCTCGTCAATAAAAAAAAACAAGTACCTTGACAGGTACCTACTTATAGCATCAATGTAAATAAAACTAAATACGATTCGTAAAAAAACTATGAATCGTATAATAGATGTCAGCAAACTCATGGAGAATGACATCAGAAGTAACACGCAATGTGAAATAACTAGGAAGATCAAGAACTTAATCCTGAAAGCATAATATATGAAAAAACAGCAAAAATAGGCTTGGATTCAAAAAGAGAAACCAAGATCCTGAATCTAAAAGACTGACTGCGCCCACTAAGCAATAAACCACAGAACAGAAACAAATATTGGAGGCTCCATAGACAACCCAGGTCCAAAATAAGAGTGGTAAAAAAACTACTTGGCTAAAACAATAATGCAAAGAAATGGAACAACAACAAACCATACACGATAACTTTAACCTCCACAGTAAGTTAAAGGAGACAGCAGGAATACACCGAAAATTAACACCGCATCTACTGGTAAACAGACAAAACAGTCTTATAACATACTAGGCATCACCAGGGAAAACCACATGGAAAAACTATGTACAAGTATTATTCAATGACAGCAGAACTACATTTTCATTTAATACTTGTATTCGATTTTTATATATCTTAAGATGGACATTAAAATAAGTCTGCAAATCTCGTCTTGATTGCATCTCAGCTGTTCATCGCGCATAAAAATTGCTTTTTTTTATTAACGAAGATGAATTTTCGTGCTTTCAAAATAAGAATGATGCAGATGTGAACAATGATTCACAAACTTTATTAATTTATTAGTTTTGATAGCAATTAAGAATGTAATTGAAGCAGAACAACTTCCCATTTATTCATCATTAACTAACATTGACTTTGTCGCTGTATCAATTACCCTTCAGTGTAAAACGTACATTATTATATGTCTTTACATTCATCCAACTACCTGTAATGATGATTATGCGGCATTATTTGAGCATCTTTCGGAGCGTTTTGAAACCTATGATTTCATTGTCTTCGGTGATTTTAACTTGTCAAACTATTATGCATGTGCGAATCAAAGTTTCTACTGTCGCAAAGTGTCAGCGCTCACCAATCTTCTCTCACTAGTAAATCTAAGGCAATGCAACTCAACGTATGCAATGATAGAGGTAGACTACTGGATCTGATAAATCTTCCAGAGTATTTTTATTGTACCGTTGGGAAAGCGCGTGAACTCATGACTGTCGAATATTTACACCTCCATGCATTGTCTTTCGAACGTTTCGAGCTTTTCAAAATTATATTAACTTTTCGTCCAATTTTCATAGTAGTCAACCTAAAGAATGTAATTTTAAAGCAGCCCATCTGGACTTATTATATCAAGATCTCCCGATTGGCCATTTCTAAATGGAATATCTAATGTAGATTATGCATGTTCTCAATTCTATAACATGCTATATTCCTTATTTAACAAAAATATACCTAACCACTCAACCCAGAGTTCCTATCCACCTTGGCATACTTCAGAAATCATTAAAAAGGTCAAGCAGAATAAGAGACTTCTTCATCAATTGAAAGAAAACTCTGACAGTGATAGAAGATCTCGTTTTGAACAAATTCGGAAATCTCTCATTCTCAATTCTATAACAAACTATATCCATTATTTTGCAAACATATACCCAAAATTCAACCCAGAGGAAAACAAAGTACTTATCCACCTTGGTACATTTCGGAAATCATTAGAAAGGTCAAGCAGAAAGAGACACTTCGTCATTAATTGAAAGAAAACTCTAACAGTGATAGATCTCCTTTTTAAAAAATTCGGAAATCTCTCAAGTGACAAATTCGGCGTGCCTACAAGGAATACATCCAGAAAACGCAAGATGATATAGCTGAATACCCTAAGAAATTCTGGTCGTTCGTTAATAAACGTAAAAAGCAAACAAGACTTCCTGGATCCCTATATATGAATGCTGTGAGTTTAACTACCTCCTAAAATATTCTTAAAGGTTTTTCCGATCAATTTAGTCGAGTGTTTAGTGCAAATACCACCACGACCTTTGACGTCTGAGCAAATAGTGCTTACAATTCCAATTTGTTGGGTAATCTTAAGATTAAGAATGAATTAGTGATGGGTTACTTAAAAGTTGTATCGCCTAAATTGACTATGGGACCAGATAATGTTCCGGCTTGTATTGTGAAAGATTGTCCCAATGCGTTTTCCAAACCGCTATCGTATATTTACAATTTAACTTTATCTCAGGGTATATTACCGGAAATATGGAAACTGTAGTAGCACCTGTCTTTAATAATGGCGATAGAAATTGTATGTAAAACTATAGGCATATTTCAAAAATCTTTGAAATAATTTATAATGCGGTATCTCATTTTCTTCGTCAGAAACAAAATTGATTTATCAAGAAGCGATCAACTGTTCCAAACTTGTTAAATTTTACACAATATATTTTAGAATAATATACATGACAAATATATTAATTAATTAGAGTGAAAAATATAAAGAGAAAGTGATACTTATGATAAAGAAATAAACGAGAAGGGGAGCATACACTAATAGCATTAATAAAAGACAAAGAACCGAAGATAAAGACAAAGATTTAAATATTTTTTAAAGAAGCAAGAAAGTGATTTGATCTCCAGAACAAATAAAGAAAGGAGAGCAGGAAAACGACGATCACAGAGGATTCGCTCTAGAAGAGATAGAAACAAGCAACGAAGAACAAATGGAAGAACTTAAACAAATGATAAGGGAACTAATGAACAAAACAGATAAAAATACACAGGAATTATCACCAGAAATAAGAGAAATAAAACGAGACATGGAAAAGAGAGAGAAACAATGGAAGAAAGAAAAAATCTTTATTAGAGAGTATAGAAAAATTGGAGCAGAAGAATGAACGGGAAGAAAAAGAAAAAAGGAAGAACAACATAGCAATAAGTGGTTTAAAAATAACATACCCAACAGAAGAGGCAGTTCAAAAGCTATTTACAGAAAAGCTAGAAACCAAAATAGCAATAAAAAAACAACAATTGTAAATGAAGGCAATGATAATAGCGGATAATAGCGGAGATATACACTTGGGAGGATAAGAAAAAACTATGGAAGCAAAGAAAAAGCTGAAAGACACTAAAATATATATAGAAAATGACCTAACATTCAAAGAAAGAGAAATTCAAAGAGAGATAAGAAGCATTGCAGGAAAAGAAAAGATAATAATAAAGACGAAAATACGATATCAAAAACTTATAATAGTCAATGAAGTTTATATATGGGATAATAAAGAAAGAGCAATGACCCTGAGGACAAATGGCGAGAAATCAAAAAAAACTGGTAGAAAATAATGTTAATAGGAGGAGTAAAACGGAGACAACAAAAGGAAAGAAACGGACAAAGTTAATTGGAAATTGGAATATAAGTGGTTTGAAAGCGAAAGAAGAAGAACTGATAGAAGAATTAGAAAAATTAAATCTAGATATTTTAGTAATAACTGAAACAAAAAGAAAAGAAAAAGGAAGCATACGAACAAAAAATGAACACATACTGGCACATAGTGGAGTTGAAGAAAATGAAAGAGCAAACGCAGGAGTAGGATGTATAATAAATAAAAAGATAGAACAAACAGTAACAGATTGTGAATATATTAATGAAAGAATAATGATAGTAAAAATGAAAGAAGAATTAGTATACGGACATAACAAAGATAACAAGTAAACAAAGGACGAATTTTGGCAAAAATTATGAAAAATCAATAGAAAATACATACTATAATAGAACACCTTAATGCGAGTGTGGGAAATAAAAACAGAGGAATAGAATGGGACTATATAGAGAAGAAACAAAAAATAATAATGGAAAAAGACTAATCGACTTTTGCATTGTTAACGGATTGGCCATTATGGACACTAAATTTAAACATAAAGACAAATTCACTAGGGTTGAAAGAAATAGAAACGAAAAATCAATAATTGACTACTTTTTGGCAAAGGGGAACCAAGTTAACAAAATAAGAGATGTAACAGTTAAAAGAGGAAGGGAAATAGGTAACCAATATTAAAACAGAAGATGAAATCCAAGAAGAGAAAAAAAAAGGAAAAACGAGGAATAATAAAATTAAGAGTAGATAAATTAAATGACATACAAATAAGAAAAAAATATCAAAATAATAAAAAAGAACTAACAGAAAAAGTAAACACAACAACAAACAGGAATATTGATGAATTATGGAGAAGCTTCAAATATATAATTACAGAAGCACAAGACGGACATGCGGAGAAATAAGAAATAACACAAATAGAAAACAATCACATTTGTGAAATCAGACAATAAAAGAAGAGATAAAAAAGAAAAAAAAGTAAATGGAAAACATATTTAACCACAAAAAGAGAAAAAGTCAAGGAGGTGGTAAAAAGAGCCAAAGAATGCTTGGTAAGACTTTGGAACAACTTTGGAAGAGAACTTATTTTACAGAATGATAAGAAAACAAAAGAAAAGGAAACATATAATATTAACTTACATAAAAGATAAATCTGGAAAAATAATAAACGACAATACAAAAAATGGGTGGAAGGAACACTTTCAAGACTTGCTGGGGAAAACAAAGAGACAGAAGATGTAGAAGAATAAATGGAAGAAGAAAATATTAAAAGAGACAAAGCAGAAGAGGACGAAGGAGAGATAACAGAAGAAGACATAAAAACAGTATTGAAACAATTTAAAAAAGGAAAGTTACCTGGACATGACAACATAAAATCAGAACAATTAAAATACATAGGTAAAGCAGGAGAAGGTTTACTACAAAAATTATTACACTTAATATGGAAAAAGGAAAGGACATCGAAGAATGGGGAAAGGCAATCATATTTCCAATATACAAAAAAGGAGATACTAAGGAATGCAACAAGTACAGAGGAATATCATTAATTTGCACAACAGCTAAGATATTCGAAGCAACATACAGATTGGAAAAGAAAACAGAAAAAGATATGAAAAATCCCAAAGTGGATTTAGAAGAGGACATTCAACACAAGACCATATTTTTTCAATAAAAAATACAATAGAAAGAATAAAAATGAATAAAGAAAAAATGCTGATAGCTTTCATTGACTTGGAGAAAGAGTTTGATCGAATGCCAAGGGAAAAATATGGAAAATACTAAATTCCTGGACCACATAATGAAAAATATAAAGACAAAAACCAAGAAAGTAGAGATAGGGTACTACAATATGGAAAAAACGAAGATTGGAAACTTCGCATTTGCAGACGATCTAGCACTAATCTGAAAAAAATCTGAAAAAGATCTACAGGAAAATATAGAAATATGGTACAAGGAATTAAAAAACAATGGAATGAAAATTAACATAGAAAAGACCAAAATACTAGTTATAGCAAAATAAGAGGTGAAAACAAATGTAATAATAGAAGGAAAACGGGTAGAATAGATTGAAGCATACAAATACCATACCTAGGCATAGTGATAAACAACAAAGGAGATATGGAAGATGAAATAAATAATAGAATACAAAGAGACAATATTAGACAATAAAAGGATTGCTAAACGGACAAAAACAACAATTTACAAAGTACTTTACAGGCCTATACTACTTTACGAAGAAGATACATGGACACTAGATCAAAGGCAAAAATCAAAAATGGAAGAGAGTGAAATCAAATTTTTAAGAAAGGTGGAAGGAATAACAATCATGAACATAATACGAAATGAAGATATAAGGAAATTCCCAGTCTTTTCCTTATCTATTCATTTCGTAAAAGACATTAACAAAGTAACAGAAAAGAAACAGCTGGAATAAATAATAAAATAAATAAAAAGCAATAAGCAAGGCTTTTGATCGGATGCCTCATGATAAGCTGCTACAAGCTTTATCCAAATATAATATTAATGGAAATATAATAAATGCCATCAGCTTATACCTTTCGGATAGACATCAATTTTTATACTATTCGGGTTTCCGTTCTAAGTTATATGTAGCATAAAGTGAAGCTCCTCAGAGGTCCAAATTGGGCCCACTTTTGTTCGTTATACTTAAATGATGAAATTTATAGAGTATTTATCTGTACATATCTCTTGCATACTCCTAGTGACTGTGCCGCTTTACAAAGTCATTTAGAACGTATGTTTGATTGATGCTCCGCTAACGGATTAGAGATTAATACTTCTAAATGCTTTGTTGTATCATATCATCACTTATTTCAACCCTTATAGTGTAACAATATCCTTCGGGATACTCTTTTAAAGCGCGAAAATGCGATTAAAGATCTAGGTATATATTTTGATAGCAAGCTAACATTCAATAAACATATTGATTATATCATCTCTGAATGCAATAAATTACTCGGCTTCATCACCAGAAATTGTAAAGACTTCACTAGTATTACGCCAGCAGTTAGACTATATGAAGCATTTTTCTTAAGTAAATTAAATTGCTGTGTGGATCCCAAGTAGTAAACTTAATGTAAATCTTTTAGAAAGAGAACATAATACAGATATTTGTACTATTATAAGTATAATCACTAGCCAGGGTATGATATTGGAATTCAATATGTCATCAATATTTTATAGGCCCAGATTTGTTGTAGTTTCTGACTTATATGGAATCACTGATAACTCCGATCTCTTGTTACAATTATACTTCAAAATTTCTAGGTTTAACAGTCGAAAAAATCAAACTTTTTTCTTGAATATTCCATGCACAACTCATCACAAATATTTTGCATTACATAAAACGGTGAGATATTACCACGAAGTACAATATCATATAGATATATTTTGCTCGGATGTTAATGCCTTTAGGTCTAACCTTAGGCTAGCTTTGAGATAATTTATAATATTAATGCTTTGTACTACTTGGGCTTGTATTGTGTTGTTAATTTGTATTTTTCTTTATTTTTCTTTCTCCTTTTTTTGCTCTAATTGTATATTGTTTTTACCATTTTATAAACTGTACTTATTTTTGTAAATATATGTTCTTGTTATACGTACATTTCTCTGTAATTGGACTCAAATGTCTGTTGAGAAATAAAGGTTTTAAGGTTGGTTTCATATAAAAATAAAATTTTTAAATAATCTCGATGGCTCAAGAGTCACAAAAGAAGAAATCAAACAAGCCATTAAAAATTCGAAAGATAACAAAGCAGCCGGACCGGACGAGATACAGGTCGACTTAATCAAGCTATTCGATGACGATAGCATATCGAAATTAGAAATAATATTTAATAAAATATATGATACTGGCATCCTCATAACTACAAAAGAAAAAGAACACCAAAAGGTATGTTCATCAGTTTATTGAACCAAATTTTAAAATATTTTTCAAAGTGCTATCAAAGGCTGTTCAAGAAATACAATGGATTTAGAGAGAGCTTAGGGATCAGAGAAGCAGTAATTGCGATCCAGGTGCTTGTCCAGAACTGTCATGACCAATACACACCAGTATACATGTGTTTCCTGGGCATTTGACAGAGTACGGCGCAATAAACTAATTGTTATCAGAGAAAAAGACATAAGGTGTATTCAGTGTTTGTACTGGAATCAAACGGCTCTCTAGAGTAGATGGAGAAGTAACAGAGAATATAGAAATATGCCGCGGTGTACATCAGGGATTAATTCTATCTCTGCTGCTATTTAACCTTTATTAGAAAGAATTTTTTCAGGCTGTATTGGAAAATTTAGCAATGGGTATCCAAATAAATAGGAAATGGATCAACAATGTCCATTTTGAAAACGAATGATTATAGCAGACAACATCAAGGACCTCCAAGTCTTAATTAACGAGGTAAATATTAGTAGTAAAGAGAACTTAAATTGAATATACATAAGACTAAATATATGGTGATAACTAGAAATCCAGAAACACTAGAAAATATCGGCTTTAAAATCAATAATTTATTGGGACTCAGATAAAGAGAAAGTGTACAAAGCGAGAAGCACTTTCATGAAATACAAACGATTTGAATTCGGGTTAGACCTGAGAAAACGATTCATAAAATGCTACCTATGGTCAGTCCTGCTGTATGGAATCGAATCGTGGACGCTTCCAATCACAATGAATAGGTTAGAAGCATTCGAAATGTGTGGACCTTTCGCCGCATATTGAAAATCCCAATCAACGGATCGAGCAACAAATGAAGAGGTATTGGCCCGCATAAGAAAAGAACGGAAATTTCTAACTGCCATAAAACGACGAAAGATAGCATATTTTGGTAATGTCATGGGAAACCCGAAACCTAAAATACTACAAGTTATTCTGCAAGGCAAGGTTGAGAGAAAAAGGGGAGTAAGTTGAAAGAAAATTTCATGGCATGAGGACAATTCAAGAACTTTTTGACACAGTAAGTAAGAAAGATGAAATTAAACATGTGATGGCGAACATCCATTAGTCGATAGGAACCAGCAGAAGAAGTACATTGTGAAAAAATACCCAGTCTTAAATAACTTGGTAGTGATGAGTTTGCTCATTCAGTTCAATCAACATTACCAAACTTATTTACTATCAGCTCACCCCTACTATTAGACAATTACAATAAATAGGTAAGAATGTAATGTATTCTTCACATGAAGCGAAATAATTTTAGTGAGTTAAATAAGAATTTGGAAAATCAACCACTTATTATTAATTCGATATAATATGTATTATATATTTGATGGTAGGGGCGTTTACTTCGTGGTTCATCTTGAATGATTTGTAAATGAGACACAATAACTTTGTTTTACCACTATATTTCCGTTGATTTTGATTTGGTGGCAAGTTGTATAAATTTCGGGATAACGTTCAGTTGTAGACACTGTGGTAAAACAAAGTTATTGTGTCTCATTTACAAATAATATGGATTTTCAACTAACTCGTCAAACAGTTCATTAACATAATAATTTAAAATAAAATGTTTAATTTTGCATCACTTTTTTTTACAGAAATCCTGAATTTATTTTGTATTATTAATTACCTCTTTGTGATTTATTCTATTAATTAACAAAAACTAAAATCGATCAAGTACAAAGACCCCTAAACCACGGATAACCAGTTTACTCCTGCCTTTGCATTTCCGCTGAACTTGTGTGTAATTGACACAAAATGGTCGCTAGCACAGTTAACCGCAATAATATAACAGTAATTATACATGCGTAACTTCTCCAATATAACATGGCGGTGATCTGATTATAGGGTACCACCAACGTTTTTTTAACTCAAATACATCTATACACAACCTTTCGCGTATGCATGTCATTACGTACATGTTCTTAAGTGGAGAAGTAATTCGGTATGTAAGGTATATTAAAATACTTGCGTCATTATTTGTCATTACGATTATTTTGCATTCAAATAATTGTAATCGCCTACATGCAGGTAGATGTTCTAAAATGTTGCTGTTTCTCTTGTCGTAATTTAGCGGAAAGCATGTAATATATGAATAAATTAAGCAATAACAAACGAACGCAGATGGACGTGTATTATTCCCCGAGTTCCAACAAACCGATACAAGCAAACACGCAGCTTGATAATTACTACTTTTATAATTACAAGCCAGGGCATGATTAGGGGCTGCCCGTTCGTCAAACTTAACATGTATCCACCTGACCGACCCAAAGGGCACACGGCATACGGCCTATAATCCCATATCAATCAGACTACTTGACAACGCTAACTTTGATAAGTATAATTGAGTTCTCCACTTTCGTGCAAATTTTTTCTTGTTTTGATGTTCTTTCGCGATGTGGTGCTAATTTTACAGGAGGCTAATTATAATGTAATTGTCGGTGTAGCAGGTTTTATTATAGTACGTGAATTTAATTAGAGCTCGTTGGGTAATTTGAAATTGTATATCGGCAATTACTCAATCCCAATTGGAGTATTTTGGGGGGACAGAGCGTATCAATCTTCGCGGAGTGTATTTATGAGTGTTTCGCATCAGATTCAATTTAATGTTGGCGAATAGTGTATAAACGCGTATTTGATGAATAATGTTATCGGGAGGACGTCGATTTCGTTTCCCGGTCACGTTCAGCGGTTCCGGATAATCGACAGTCGCACCAACCCCGAGATAAAAATGCTGTACAAGAGGCGAATCCCAACTTGGACTCTGTCTCAATAAGGGCTTAGGTTGGAGAAGGATATAAGGATACTTGTGTGGGTAACTTGAAAACAGGATAACCTGTACATTGTACACGAGTTTGTATAGGAGATTCTCGTTCGGGGAATTCGGGCCGTTATTGTCAGAATTTCAACTTGTCTTGTTCCCTTTTTACGGACCTTTTCTGTTTCGCGAATGATATAAAAAAGAAGGAACGGTCCGCGTTGGCGCTTCGAGCCGTCGCACTTTTATTTATTTTGCCTCATTTAAATTCGTATTATTGTTTTATTTTTGTACGCCCGAGCGTGTTGTCTCAAACTCCTTTTTGTCTAACGACGCCGCACTGTCGTCACCACAAAGACAGACGGACCCACGGCAACGTGGGGAGTGTAATGGCCTTAGAATATTCATTCCAGAAATTTCAGACACAGGAACAAACAGTTTTAATTATTAATTTTGGGACGATTTAGGCTAGATGCGAAAAACTTTGCATATTAATTTTCACATCGAATTACATGAAAAGCTTG
Organism: Ontholestes murinus; assembly: GCA_963969525.1. Classification (NCBI taxonomy): domain Eukaryota; kingdom Metazoa; phylum Arthropoda; class Insecta; order Coleoptera; family Staphylinidae; genus Ontholestes; species Ontholestes murinus. The sequence goes on along the minus strand of OZ018390.1, from coordinate 57,852,370 downwards.
TGAGTTAAAACTACAGAAAATCAATTTAAAAAAATATATATATTGTGATATAATCAGTTTTATTAAAGTTTATGTATATAATGGATATTCATTCAAAAAAAGAACTAATAAAATAATATCACTAATTTTTACACATTCTCAAATTTTTACACATTCTTGTATGTTTTTCCGTTCACATATACTATTATACTTCATTCTAACTGCCGTTAAATACTTCTTTGCATGTTGATATTTTTCATTTAACCAAGAACACATTTCTTACATTTTTGTTCCGAATCCCATTATTACATCCTCGACCTCTAACTTCGTTCTATCAAACCTACTCTACTCTGCTCCTCATATTTCGTATGGCATTTATAGGTTGTAGGATAATATAGGGTGTTAGTGAGGTGTGTTAGCCTCTCTTGAACCGCGACGTAAAAGATCTATTGTTCTACCCTTAACCAATTACTTTTCAATCAGTCCCATGTCCTCCATGGTAACTTTCTTAGGGATGATATTGCTCACTTCTTCGAGGGATAATCGGTCCCTAGCAAAGTGTGAAAGACGCTTGTGAACAATCGCGACACAACTGCATAGTATGTGCATAATCTGCAGTTTCCACTTTCCTCTTATTCCATTTTCCACAAATGCGATCGGAGGGCACAATGCCCTGTCATCCGGTGAAAGTTCTTAGCTTATTCCTTAAAGCACCTTGTGAATGTGATCGAGTTTCATGAGTCGTTTTGATTGACGTAGATCTGGTACATTGTTTCAATGCTTGCGTCTTCTGTTTTCTTCCCATTTTTGCACCACCTCTCTTCTGTGCACCAGCAGGAGTCCACAAAACGGCGCCGGCCCTATAGGAGTGGCATTTGCACCTCTTTTTGCGAGTTGATCGGCCACTTCGTTGCCTTCAATAACCCCGTGCCCTGGGACCCACATGAGGGTCTAATGGCATCTACACCACTCTGTAATTTCTTCTTGCTCAGCTTCCTTATCTTATCTTATAATTTCAATTACTTCTTCCACTTTATTATTTTCATTTAATTCTTTGAATAACCCCTTATTATTTTGTATTCAAGCACCGTCAATCCCTGTAGCCTAATGTATGCTGTATTACCTCCCCAATCTTCATCTGTGTATCCATGTATCATCTCTAATCCCTATTCTATCATCTTACTACCCACAACATTTATACACTTATCCTGAGACCTTCTTTAAACCACTGTACAATCATTTCTAAAGCCTCCCTTCACATTTGGTCGAATATATAATTTTTTCTTTTCGTATATCATTACAGTTTTTATTAATACACAATAATCCAACATTTCAGTATTCAGTACACTCTCTGCTGAAATTTAACCCATACCATATTTTCTCCACCCTCCATTAACTCCACCTTACCACATTTAATACTCTTTCTCATTCTCACTATTATTATAATGTAATAAACATACATTGAATCTAAATTCGATATTATAAGATAAAGGAAATAACTGCTTATAACTTCAACTTGGTTCTATGACAGTGACGCCTCTTGGCATTTTATATGACGGTATTTCTTGTCATCATCCCGACATATTGCGGAATCAACCTGTTTTGTTTTAGCTTCTTCGCCAATTTCCGCTTAATGGTAGATTCTTATGTGCATTCTTCACTTTGTTGAAGACTATGAAGCCTCTTCTATAGATCACTCTGGTAGCCACTAAAATCACTTTTTCCTCAAAATCTTTTTGTCATACACCCAAACTATACTTCAAAACCATAACGGTAAAAATACCTCTTTATACAACAATATTTTAAGCATTATGCATCAAATTAAATTTAAAAACCTTCATTATACTAATATAAATAAAAAACACATTAAGTTGTCGTCTATTGGCTAAACCGAAGATTCTCTTATCAACCACAATTTAATGATTCTTTGTTTGGTAACGGGCATGCGTCATAACAAAGTTGTACTTACGCATTGGTATTTAGCTTCGTTATTATAATAATACAAACCGAATATTTTACAGCTTACCCAATAGAACTTCACTCTAGTATTCTTCAGATTTGTAAGTTAATGAAATATCCAGAAGAAGTTTCATTATAAATATATTTTATTATCTCAGATATTCTACTCCTAAGAGTTAGAATTTACCACCGATTTTTCCCTCCCTTGCATTTTTAAATATGCGTAACAAATAGTATTTAAATTCTTTAATTTCTCTTACATTTTTTGGATCACCTATATATTCCACTATTTTATATACAGATTTTTTCCGTGCTTTCAGTTCTGTGCTGTTATAATGCTAACATATTCTGGTCATCAGCCACCAACTAAAGCATTTGAGTTTCTCTAAAGTACTATAGCTCGGTATAATGAAATTCAACTCGAGTGCTATACTTCATTTGCTATCTACAGCTTTGGAGATCAAAAGCTGCGAAAGAAAGTAGAACCAGACAATGCATTTAAATCATCTTCAATTAAGGATAGGTAGGTATTAAGTTGGCGATAATCTCTACAAACTGATATTCAACCTTTGAGGTCTATGAACTACTGGATGAGTCCATAATCCCTTTGCTCTTCATATTCTCTGCTGCTTCTTAAAGCTATCTGTCTAATTGGTTAAGAATGTTTGGCAATACCTTTGTGTTAATTGATGCTAGTAGTTCTTCCTTATCCACTCATCTCCTTTTAGCTAGAATATTAGTTTAAGTACATATCATTTTTTTTAATTATAAGATTTTTTCAATTCCATCATTTTCTGTGGTCTTTCGCAAAATCTTCAAGGTAGACAAACAATATCCGAGCTGTACTACCTTTATAATATGTACAAAATAATTATAAGTATTATAACTAGTACTGTTTAATTTGTGTGAAAAAGAGTTTTTTTTCTATTGCTGGTGATTGTCCTACATTATCATTATAGATGGTGGGTTCAAGGAGCATAGTGCTCTGTTGGTCCAATATTTCTTTTAAATTACTATTAACTAAACTGATTTCCATATGATTTACTAAGTTATCATAATTTTTACTTTGGAATATTTTCAATTCTGCAGGTTAGTCCATTACATTCTAAGCAATTGCTCATTAAAATTCATAGTTATAAATAGTTATGGCGACGATAGTAAGTGAAATCGTTGATCAAAACAGTGATTGTATTAGCAAATGCAGCACGTGCAAAAATCAAGTAGTTAACACTGAAATGTTTAAGTGTTGCCAGAAGCCTTATCACTCATCATGCTTTGGATAACAATAACAAATAACATATCAGCCACCATAACAACGCAAAACGCAACATCCTCCAATAAAATACAAAAACTGAGTACGGATATAATACCGAGAAAAAGAAAAAAAGAAGAACGACGCATTGAATAATGGGATTATTTTGGACTTGATCCTACTTAAGGGCGAATCACCTACAGTATTGCCACTGTGGTCTATTCATAGTCTCCGCTTTGTAAAGGGTCCGCCAATAGGGACGCGCGAAGTTTGCCGGAAGGGTGCGGCCATGTTGTTCGAGGTAGAGCTGTCAAAGTTGCTGTCATTTGTTCAGTATATAACCCCAAATCACCATGGCAAGTTTGAGTGTCGAGCAGCACGTGCAAATTATTAAATTGTTTTACGAAAATGGGTCATCAGTTCGAGCAACGTTCCGCGCACTTCCCCATTTTACGGTCGCGATGATCGGCCTGTAGAGTCGACTATCCGTCGATTGGTGGGCAAATTCGAGTCAATGGCAATGCATCCCCAGAAAGTCACTGTTTGGTGTGGATTTTGGGCCGGCGGCATCATCGGTCCGTACTTTTTCGAGAACGAAGCTGGGGCGGCCATAACCGTCAATGGGGAGCGCTACAGGTCGATGATAACCAACTTCTTTTGGCCTAAACTGGATGATATGGACACGGACGACACGTGGTTCCAGCAGAACGGCGCCACGTGCCACACAGCCCATGCCACAATGGACATTCTGCACGAGCGATTTCCGGACATGGTCATCTCGCGCGGAGGCGATATCAACTGGCCACCGAGATCGTGCGATTTAACGCCTTTAGACTTTTTTCTCTGGGGCTATCTCAAGTCGCTGGTCTACGCCAACAAGCCTCTAAACACTGATGACCTCAAAGTCAACATACGCAACGCCATCGCTCAAATTGAGGCCGATATGTGCTCCAGAGTCATCGAAAATTGGACCTTCCGGATCAGGGCTACCAAACGGAGCCGCGGTGGTCATTTGAACGATGTTATCTTCCATACTTAATGGGGTCGAATACCCTTTCGAATGAAAAATAAATTTCGTTTCTACCTCACACACAACTTGTTTTATTCAATTTTAAAGTTCACGCGCCCTTATTGGCGGACCCTATATATTTGCGCGGGGGCTCTGATGTTAGCGATGTACTGCTGCCGTCGTCGCGGGATTCGTCCATTACTGGTCGACTGATGGACTGGTCGACAAGACAGGGACACCAGTGCCATCGTTACACACTTCACCTGGTGCCCCCCCATCATCTCTTCTCTATCTCCGACCCTTTATCAGTCTTCGTTCTCTCAGTCTTCCTCCTCGCCCTCACTTGCGAGTCTTGCCCTTGTCACCCTGCTAGCTCCGCCAGCTGCTCCAGCTACCTCACCTTCCCCAACTGCCCTAACTGCCCCAACTGCCCCGACTGCCCTAACTGCCCCATCTGCGCCAGCTAACTCTGAAAGAGAGGCTTCTTTTGCCTCTAGAATTTTTCTGGCCGCCCGGTCCATCGCAGCCCACGTCTCCTCGCTCTCAACCATGTGATGAACGAGAGTGCCTGGTTCCACAGGTCCACCCAGTTCTCTGTTCAGCTCTTCTCGTTCCTGCACCCACCGTGGGCATGTACAGAACCTGTAGCGCGCGTCGTCCACCATGCCGCTGCACCAAGGGCACTTCTCATTGGGGGCTTTTCCAATTTTGTGGAGGTAGTTGCCGAAGCAACCGTGCCCTGACCAAATCTAAGTCAGGTTGTACGACAACTCGCCGTGCCTTCTAGTCATTCAAGGCTCTAGCGCTGGAATGACCTCCTTTGTCCAGACACGTTTCTCTCGGTTGGCGTCCCAACGCTCCTACCATTGGTCCATTAGTTTCGTTGTTCCCCTTCTCGTCTCCATTACCTCTTCACTCTGAATACCTACCAGTGATCATAACTTTAAAACGGTAGCTTGTAAAGCATTATTATACTTATTACGCTTGCATCCCACAACTAAATTGAAAGACATCCATAACTTGGCGAAGAAACATTTTCCGGAAGCACTCTGCGCAAATATCCTCAATACTACTCGTCTTTTAAAATACTTCAGATAGGCATAATTACGATTAAGCAGTGGACCCAGTCTTACGGCTTTATGGAGCGTATAATTCGCGTTTTCTCCACAAGCCAACAAATCAAACTAGAAATTACCCCAAAATATAATATACACTCAATAGAGCCAATAAAACTTTTCCACCAAAATATGCTGTCAATTAAAGTCAGTGAATTACATATAATACTAAAGGAACTAAACGTTACCTTCTTTTAAGCCTAATGTTCGGTGGGTGAATGATTGTGAGGACTTTCCTGAAATAAGTAGTTATGACCAACTTACAAGCGCAAGAATCACATCCACGGAGGCGCAGCCATACTTGTAGCATGTAATATTAACAAAAATTGCATACCTAATATTAACATCATGACACTGAATAGTTATCAAACGATAACAAAATAATAATATTACCCCCACTGGCGACGTTATTTCTGAATTCCTGATTATCTTGGAGAATGTCTTTCAAAATCGATTAAGGGTCTGATATTATCATGGGTGGGAATCTTATACAATTGGTAATTATAGGCCAATCTCCATCTTACCTATATTCTCCAGGATATTCGAAAGGGTAATATATATATCAAAATAACAAACAATATTAAGTCCAAAAAACCCTATGTGATGAACAATTTGGCTTTAGGAAAGGTATCACAACAACACATACAATATAAAAAATTTTGACATTTGTCTTAAATAATCTTGACAAGATCAGCAATGTTATATTAATAATCATCGGTTTAACAAAAGCGTTCGATTGTGTCCCTCATGAGCTATTACTAAATAAGTTAGCAAGCTATGGCATACGGGGAAATTGTTATCGCCTCTTATCGTCATAATGTTTAGATCGGAAACAGATAACAAGTTATATACTTCAAGTTTTGCTTATCCTACCGTTGGTGTTCCACAGGGGAGTATAGTGGGACCATTGTTGTTCTTATTATTTACTAATAATATGCCACTAGCCATTAACCTTCATTGAATCATGTCCGCAGATGACATTTAAAAGGACACTGCTTAAACACTCTTAAGAGAGCAGCCAATCAATCTCTGAATGAATTAAACACGTGGTTTCCATGAAAAACCTGTTCTGGGCTTGTACAACACAAATCAATTTAAAAAAGGTTTTTGCATTACAAAAACGACTTGACCATACTATTTGTAATAAAAAACTTTAAACTAGTTGACGTGTTCTCTTCAAAATGCAAAAAATTATTCTTATTATCATAATTTTCATCTTTTTAATATGTATACATATTACAGAGCATAACTAGAATACACAAACAAAGAAATTTGAGGTTCACAGTAGAGCACACATATACGAATACACACACAATAGAACAAATGCGAATATTTCTACACCCTAGGTGGATATTTAAGTTTCTGTAAACGTCTCCATAATTATTTATCGCACTTGCAAATTTGTCCATCCAATTTTAAATTATGTGTTTAGTAAGTAAGTTTTAATTATTTGTACAACTTATTTAGTGAGGTGTTAGATAATTAGATTTTACATGTATATATTTCTTTAATTTCAAGTAAACTGACCAACCCATGAATGTACATAATATTCTTCTTGGAAATAAATTAATTGAATTGAATTCTTTCCTACTTTCTTTCTTTTCTTTAAATTTTTCAGAAACTTTGTTTGTTTCGGAATTTTGTAGATTTTTAAAATGTTTTTCCAATTTTTGAGAATATTCCGCATTTTGCTATATCAGAACTTTCTATTTCAAGTTCGAGTTTTCTTTGAGATTTTTAAAATTTTTCAGTAATTTCTCTTTCGATTTATGAGAGTTTTCTATCATTTTATGCGTTACCTTAGTGAAATGTTTCTTCTAAATTGTAAGAGGTTTCTTCAAGTGTTTTAAAATTTCTTAGCAATTTTTCGTGCAAATAACTACAATATTTTTCTATAAACTTTTTAACATTGTTTTCAAAATTCCTTGAATAGTTGAAACTGTAACAACAAAACAGGATTCAGAGAAATATTGAAAAAACCGCAAACATAATCAAAAAATATAAAATCTATAGTACCTAAAAATTTAAAATAGAAAAAGTAGAACACTGCAAACATAGCAGAGAAGATTTGAGAAATGAAATGATGAAGATAAAATCATAACAGAAATAATAAACTATATAAATAATATAGGTTTAAAGTAGAAATTATTATTAAAATGTACCAGAAGAATTTAAATAGGACTGACGGTACATATAAACAAGGAGATATAAATTTTTAGACAGAACCAATTTATAAAAAATGAGATAGATTTTTAGACAGAACCAATATATAAAAAAGGAGATAGAAGAGATTTTAATAATTACATAGGGATAAACATAATCATTAGAAGTTACAAAAAATACAAGAAATAAAGTAAGGAATAGAAAGGAAAATTAATTAAATAAAAACAAAGTATATATATAGAAAAGGAAGAAGCACACATATTCATATTTTGAGAATAAAAATTCACAAAGAAAAGATTCAAAATTGGAAAAAAGTATGCTGTATATTTATGGACATAGAAAAAATATTTGATCGAGTACCCAGAAAAGTAGTACAACAGATATTATAGATAAGACAGATAAATAAGAAACTAATAAGAGTAATTAAAAGCATATATAAGAAAACAATAAACCAAAAATCTATGCAACGAAACCAAGACTACTAAGAAGGAGGACTTGGCCCATTTATAACATTAATAGAACCAACAGTATAGGAGACAGAAAGAGAAACAAATCCTTAATTTTAGGGCATATGAAATTGAAAGTATCAATTTATGAAAACTGATTGAATGGGAATAAGTAGAGATAAAATATTTACAAAGATAATTGAAAATGAAATTATAAGAGTTGAATTATTAATTAATGAATTAAGGCAGTACAGCAGTAATAGGGGAAATACTAGAAGAAGAAGAAATAGGACTATTAAAGAACTAATGTAATAAAATACTACAGAAGAACCTAAACAAAAGATAAACCTGGGCGGATGCTAAAAGTATAGATTTTATAGCTACTACAGCTTATATAATTTGCGATTCTTGTAAAGGAAATTAAATCGGAAAGTATGGTCGTAATTCAACATTCGCGAAAACAATCATAATTTCAGCGAGGACATTATGCGGATAAATGTCGATTAATGGACTAACTTAAAGCATTGAAAATGTATAAAGCCAAAATTAATCCTAGTTCTTCCGTCCTTAATGATCAGATAGATATAATGTATTCTTCTTTCCTTTTTTTCAAAACTATATAATTAGCCATTGCCTCCATTTTAAGTACATTAAGTTTGTGGACCCAATTTTTCAATTATAGAGTGGTTAAACATTTTTTCTGTTTTCTCAAATACTTACTTAAAAATGTAACAGCGTCAAAATTCAAGAATATAATTACAGTTCAAATTGAGTTTATTAATATCTTAGAAATTATTTTAGATAATAATTTTGTTGTCCAAAGGGACAACAATGGGTTTCCCTCGAAGTCCATTGACTCATTGCAATATTCACGTGCAACATAACAAACTGAATTTTTAATTCTCAATTATGCGGTTTATATACGTAAATGATAGTCTAGCTTCATTTGTAAGAATTATTGATTTCCACCATAATTCTTACCCTTTAAAAGTAAATAGAAGCGATTCGTAAAAGTAACGACCTGAAATGTATGTAACTAAAATCATTCATCTACATCAAAAAGGAAAGACCGGATGAATGAAGGAGTGAAATATAAGTAATTAATTACAAAGAGTGTCAAAAACAAAAAGAAGAGAAGAGCGCGCAAGCATCGGCAGGACAATTCTAAGTGTAAAGTATAATTTTTAAAATTAATTGTGGTCGTTAACATAGTCCCATTGTTGTTTGAATACAGAAGTATTATATAAATATGATAAATGGGACACTGGAGATTGCTACTGTCGCATTAACTCGTTTTAAAATCTGTCCCGGACGTTTCTGGGCACATTAATATCATATACGCGATTAGCCGTGAATAGAAGGCACCACTTTTTAAAGGACAGAAGTATAGAGGGCCGCCCCTCTGCGGTCTTAAATAAAAATGCGCGCCCGACCATCAAAACTGTCTTCTGCCGGAGTGTAGCTGACAGAAGGTCTGATAGGCACGCCCTGTTGTAAAAATATTATATTAATGTGTTAATAATGGTCCTAAGAGAATAATAATATGTGATTTTAAAAAGGGAAATCAGATAATGGCGTGATTGATGTCGCTTCATTGTGTCACCGCTGCTCGCGTTTATTATTAATTTTTTTTAAGTGAAAGAGTTGTCTTTATTATGTCTCGCAATAATACCTTGCCTAATGCATTAAATGTTTTTACACTTCTCTTTCAAAATGTCAACGCGTTGATGTATTACAATTACCATCGCAATCACTTACTGAATGTGTTCTCACTCCATGCACTTTCCTGTCTTTTACATATTTTCAAAAGTCAATCAATTATTTTTTGCATAATCAATAATATAAATAAATTACAATACTTTCAATGTATTATTGATTGATTATTAGTGTTTCTAAGATAATTCCTTCTAGATAATTGTTAATTAGAGCAATAACTGTGATTTAAACAAATCTATTTTATGGTCAGGTGTTAACTACCAGGATTTGTTGATCTCATCGTACAATGATCTTTGAATTAGTTATACATAAAATATAACTAACTTTTGTTGGTTTCAATTTTTTTTCGTGATTGCACTTTCGATAACTTTAGCTTATCATTGCTAAACTATTAATATTTTAATATAGAGTTAAAACATACTTATTTATACCTGTCATTATAATGAATTAAACAAAGAAGAGAATAATAGGTCTACTTAGTCGATTATTATAAGAATGCCTGAATTGCGTTTTTAAGTTTGTAAATGTTTCTGGGCTCTAGTAAATCCATGGATAAACTCTAATACAAGTTTACGCAAAAATGAATTAAATATCGATGAAAGGTCTGCACCAGATTAATATATGGTGAAAAGGTTAATTCGGTTTGTTTGTTAATGAGATATACTGACGAATTTTGGCTACATTTGAAAATGTCCAATGAATCCAGAGATTAAGTTTAGTGCCCTAGTTACAATTATGCCAGATTTTAATATTATTTATGACCGGAAATTTAAGTTTGCATTCTAAACAATGATTAGAAAATGAGCTTAAATTTTGAGTTTGACCCACATTGAATAGAAATGAAAGATTTATAACGGGTGTCCAACAATTATTGCAGTCCCGGGTGGCGCTGGGATCAAAAACGTAGGTCAATTCTTTCATGTGCCAAATAAATGAACTGACATTTTAATTGTCAAACATAACTTAAATGTGCATTAAAAATGTCAGTTCATTTATTTGCAACATGTAAGAATCGACCTACGTTTTTTATTCCAACGCCACCCGGGACTGCAATAATTGTTGGACACCCGTTATAAATTTGGAAATCCAAGAAATACAGAAAAGCTTTGCTCATGTCTAGGAACGAACCTACACAGAACATTTTGTTTTCAAAACAATTAGATATTTACAAAGGATAGTATTGCATCTATTATTGAACGTTGGCACCTAAAACCAAATTGTTGGGGGCTAAATATCTTGTTCGCATCAAGATACTCAATTATTTCATCCTCTTGTGATTTAATGGCGTTCTTTTATTTATTAAATGACGGTCTTTTATTTATTAAATTTTGGACGAGTTTTATTGGAATAACTTGTCAGTCAGTGGCAATTAGAATCATTTTATTTTATCTTTTCTAGGCGTATTTAGAGGAATGGAGAAAGCTCGATATAGCATAGAATATTATGCTGCTAGTTTGTGTGATAGGATGATTTGAAGAAAAGAGAATTGATATGTTGACTTTAATTAGTTTTCTCTATGTATATTAAAATATCAAATTGAATTTCGTTGTTTTTGTGAATTAAAGTTAAATCCAAATAGATAATTTTGTTTTTACTTCGAGTGTGAATTTTATTTTAGAGAAAATATTGTCAATTAAATAAACTATTACGTCGTCGCCATATCTGAAATAAAAGAAAATTTAATTTTTAGCAAAATCTGTTCTTAAATATTTGCGCTGAATGAATCGGCTAAAAGTGGACTTAATTTTCACACAACATTGATAAAGTTACAATTTAATGAAATTAGTGCAATTTGCTTTATTTAGTAAATTTTGAATAATTTCTAGACATTTTTAATAGCCATATTGGAAAACACTACAAACGTCGAACGATTCTGGATTCATGGTGTTCACATAAAGCGGATGAATTCTTCCGCAAATGCTTTGGAGCAAATTTGGTGTATCTCTTAAAGAGTTTATTGAATTTGGTTGCTAAACCTCTTGTAACTAACTCTATTCATATATGAGACTGCAGCTCTAATAGGAGAATCAGGTTTATGGGTTTTGATGACTTTTAATTTTTCAAAACCTGAGATCAAAACTGTGAAAGTTTTTGAAAGGTTTCGGATTTTGGGTTGGAAAGGGATCTTTTATTTTATTAATATTCTACTCTTTTTGGAGGACTAAAAACTATACTTAGATTTGTCTGATTTAATCAGATGTAAAAAATAATTATTTTTAATTCAACTATTTTTTTTCCTGTGGAGTACAAAATTACAAATATAAAATTGTATACGATCTTCTATGCGAGCTCTAGGAATCAGAGGTTCGTTCGGACACTATTTCGAGAGCAAATTATAATTCTACAATTATTTTGGATTTGTCAGATTTGTTATAATAATAATAATAAACTTTATTTCCCAACAGATTACATATCTAATAACAGGGAAAAATTATAAATATGGTACATTTTAGAAAAAAAAAAGTTACAAACAAAAACACGATTACAAAAATACATACTAGTAAACGAAAGTAATAATGAACTCTATAGTAAATTTAATAATATTTTTAAAAACAGACGCAAGTTACAATTGAAAATATCAACCGGCCCCTGAATGGTGTTGTAAATTCGAACCATCTTATTTATAGGTGAATTAAAGTAAACATTTGAATGACTAAGATTAGGCATAAAAGTTAGCGCATACCTACTGCATAATCTAGGGACATATATATTTATTAGAGATAATAAATTAGGGTCGTCTATACCACAGTTGACCAATTGGTGTAAATATTTTGCTGATATTATACTTCGTCTTGTAACCAATGACTGTAAGCCAAACATGGATAAGATATCATTATATCTGACACCATCATTAGGGTAGGATGAATATAATTTAAAATAGAGGTATTTTACGAATATTTTTTGGACTCGTTCTAATGCTGCAATGTGAGTATTATACGAGGGAGACCATATCACTGCACAATATTCCAATTTTGACCGCACGTAAGATATATACAACTTCTTAATTACATTTATATTTCTAAAAGGTTCAGGAATACGACGAATAAAACCTATTATTTTCAAAGCGTTCTTCTTAACATAATGGGGTATAAACGACAAATTTTTGTCGAAAAATATACAGGTCTTTAATAGTGCTAACTTGGTCTAAAACAATATTATCCAGGACATAATCAAAATTAATACGCTGAGCAGTTCTATAATAAGATATACATTTGCACTTTTGTATATTTAGCTTAAGATCATTGGACAGGCATCACTTCTGAATACGAAAGAGATCACTTTGCAGAACTAAACAATCCGCAGCAGATTTGACAACGCCAAAGATTTTGACATCATCAGCGTAAATAAGAATACGGGATCGTATACTGAGCACTATGTCGTTAACAAATATAAGAAACAACAGGGGCCCTAGGTTTGACCCCTGAGGCACACCACTTGAGGGACAAAACATTCCGGATGTATAGTTCATATATTCAACATACTGCGACCTGTCTGTTAAATATGAATTGATTAGAGCAATCAGGTCATCACTAAAGCCCCAATTTACTAATTTTGTTAGAAGAACATTATGATTGAGAGAATCGAAAGCTTTACTAAAATCAGTGTTTATAACATCTACTTGTTAACGCTGGTCGAGTTGATACGAAAGAAATTCAACAAAGTTTAGTAATTTTGTCGCCGTTGATCTTTTTTTCATGAAACCATGTTGGTTTGTGGATATTTTTGATTCTACATGAGAATAAATACTGACCGCTACTATGGATTCAAAGATTTTAGCAAAGTTGTTAATTATAGAAATAGGGCGATAGTTTTTCATGTCATTTTTAATACCAGATTTGAATACTGGTGTTACGCGAGCAACTTTCCAGTTCCTTGGAAATTGTTTTGGGCTAAGTATTAAGTTGAATATATGAATAAGTAATTATAGTTATTGGTAAAAACATAACTTTAGGTTTTTTGTTCTGGTTTTCCTTTTATTCCTAGTTATGTGTTATCAGCTATATTTCAATTATTCTAGAGCTTTTTTTCGTTTAGATTTTAAATTTAAACGCCTCATTTGAGCAATCAGATGGGTATGAGAGATAATTAATGGTACTTAAGAGTGACTGTGTAATCATTTGAAGTAACAAATTCATTTTTACATACATAAATATACAAATAACCTGTGAGAAGCATCACTTCAATAGCCAAACATAACTACTGCTACGTATTAGTAAAGAAGGAGCTCTTTAATACAGTAATAATTCTGTACTAACTTCTCTATTCATTTTATTGGTAGATTTGTTGATAACCTCAAAACCATACTACTTTTTTTCTTAAATAAATTTCTCACTTATCTCTTATTGAAACACAATAAAATAATAGGTTAAGAATTAATATGCTGTAACAAACGAAACTAGTTGAGCAAATATACAAAATCAGTGAAAAAAACAAGTATTTGAACAATCTTTTACCTACTATTTCATACAACTTTTTGTTTTGTTTAGGTTAATGAAATTGTCAGGATACCCCTAAATTTTAAACTTAGATATTGGAGCTTTAGGAGGTTTTTTGTTTATTTTTTCTTAAATTGATTGATGCCTGGCTTTGGTTAATATACAATTAGCCCTCAAACGGAAATCTTAAGAACTAAAGCTACATTTATGTTGCCATTTCCATCAGAGGGGCCATAGGATTACAAAGTCTTTTCGCTTAGTATTTTTAACATGCAAACTGAAACATTTCGTCATTTCGTGAATCTACAACAATGAGCCTTACTAAGACTACAAATTAATTTTGAAACAACTACTTCTCTGGCTAAAACCTCGACAGACATTGAATAAAACAAAATTAATTTGCGTGTTACGAATAGTACAACTATCAAAGCAACACTAATTTGAATGAAATTTTTTCTGTTGAAATTAAAAACTAAATTTCATTGAAGTACTTAAAGTAAATGGCAAGTTCTAAAGATAAGAAGAAAAATACTTTACTAACCGTTGTCAAAGTGAATGTAACTGATTCGGCATCATCAAAATCCCCAAAAACTTTACCAAAAAAATCTATCACCAACAATGCATCTACTGAAGAGAAGAAAATCAAAGGTAAAAAATCAAAAACCAATAAGAAGGCCAAAAATACGGATCCGAGAAATGCTACTGTGAAGAAGACCAGTCCCAAAGAAATAACAAATGGGCCGAAACAAAGACCAAAAATTCAATCTCCGAACATATCCAAATTTTTCAAAAATTTCTACGATTACGACATCGTCAGGCAACAAATTGCCGAGATGTGCAAGAAAAATGAAATCGCAAAGAAGGAGAGGTTAAAATGCAAGGAAAGAAAAGTGAAGGCTGAAATCAAGGCGTCGTCAAGCGCGAACCATCAAAATTGTGACTGTAAAAATCCTAAATTGATTAGCTCCAAGAATCAGAAGGTAAAGAAGGTTGATAGTACGACACCAAATGCTTTGGCATTTGCCATGAAGGTTTTGACTAACAAATAATAATTATCACATGGATATTGGATATTAATGCATTTTTCATTTCAATAAATGTATTATAAACCGAAAAAAAAAACTAATAAATTAATAAAGTGTATTTTAGATTGTTTAAATGTGACTATAACATGAAAAACTATGAACAAAAATTGAATTTAAACTGATTTCATTAAATTAAATTAGCAAAAGCAATTAAAAAATCTAGCATTTGTAATCTTAGTAAGACTCATTGTTGTAGATTCACGAAATGTTTTCGTATTTTTAAATTATTATTTAATTTTCTACAACGAACTAAAGGATTTTAATACGTTTTATTATGCAAACTGAATTAAGCCATGGATTATAGGTAACCTACAGAGTAATCAAATAGAAGAAACCCATTAACACGTGTTTACACTACGAATTATAATATCTTATAAAGACATTTTCTTTATAAATACACTTATTTTCTGAGCCCAATATGCATTTACAGGAGAATAGTAAGACTAATTTAGGAGAACGTGGTTTAAAAAGTATCTTCCGTTTATTTAAATTATTTGGCTTATGGATTTTTTATATTCGAGGATATTTGACCCGCCGTATTCACAGAAAGGTTCATTTGCTTGGTTTAATTTATATAAGTAAACTAGATAGAATCTTTGATGTGATTCGTTAAGATAATTTGTCGTTTAAGAAACAATTACAGGATCTGTCTGTCTGTGTCTGACCACAATTAGGTTTTTCGAAATCCAATATAATTAATACTCCTTGAGCTACACTTTTGATCTAATGAGAAATGTATATTTAATAATGAAGGAAAACACTTGTAATCTTCTATAATATTGATTTTATTTTCAGTCGCCTGACACAAGTTTCGACCATTCATGATTACGTCAAGGGTTTTTCTTCATTATTAAATTTGCCAATCAGAATTCATTGTCAAGTTGTCTTTTAAATCACCAAGATCTCTGCTAGAATAGTATAATTTTATGGAAGCCCACTACAGTCCAATAATATTGTGTGGCAAGATTTTTTCTAGCTTTTCAAGTATTTGAAGGAATGAAGAATTGATTTTATTTTTTGCCGAATAACTGAAAACATTGTATTTCGATGGAAAATATTGATGAAATGAAGGATTTATATTTATTGTAGATAGCGACGGAAGTAAATTGTAATATTAAAACTTCACAGATTAAATTAATATTTCATACGGGGTTGCGTAAATAAGGTTTCTCTCAAATTTATTTAATTTCTCCTGATATGGTTTTAACAATCAATAGCATTTAATATGTATTGATGATTGCTTAAGAATCCAAAATCTAGGGGTTAAATCTAACACAAGAAGAACGTAGATAACGATAACATATTAAAGATAATAACACATTTAACCTAAAAAAATGTGTTGAATATAAAAAGCTGCTTATTACATACAACGTTCTTTGAGATCCAATTTTCGAAATATGTTGATATGCTGAAAAGTGTTTTTGGAAGTTAGCGTTTCATTTGTTGATATCTAATTTTAACAAGTATTGTTGAAACCTATATAGAACTGTCAAATTATGCTAGGTGCAACTTAATATTAAATTACTTAAATTAACTTAACCCTTGTATCTCACTTTGTGTTGATAAACTAATTTAGTTATCAATTTTTCGCCTCAGAATGTAGTATCTGACTCTTGTAAAATGCGATTCTATGTGTAAATTATTCGAGCTTTTGTTAAAACTTATTACTACTCCTAGAATTGTGCAAATAAATTTGAAGACTTTTTTTGTGATATGCTAACAATTGAGATGTTAAGTTCACACCGGTTTAGGTCGGTTCAAAAGTTTGATCTAAATTTTTAAATAATGCCAATAAAACACAATTTAGGATTTACTATCTACAATTTCTCGCCATATTGCAGGTCGCTATTTAATTCCATCGTTTTCTTTTGTTTTTGATGCAACAAAATACATGAAAGTTAATTTAGTACGTCCTATTTAGAATTTAACGTAGCAAAAATGTTCATTGGAGTAATATCTGATGAGTAAGAAGCTTATGGAAAAGGCTCCCAATTAAATATGGACTATTTTGAAAAGTCGTCTGTTTCATGATGAAACTTTCTTCAATCGAGTTCGATTGTTTTACTTAATTCTAAATTTATATGAAAAAGTTGTTCACTGTAAACATCCACACGGTTTTATTCGGTTATAACATTACATAATAAATTACAGTATACATATTAGAAGTATATTTTTTATGATGATTCATTTGCTGTTGGAATTGACCATTTATCTTAATGTGTCTATTGTTTTTTGCTTCTGACATTAGGATAAATAATAAAATTTTCATCACCTGTTACAAAACGGTTCAAACATGGCTCTCTTTCGAAATGCAGATATTTAATCGCTTCTGGTAAATAACTTTGGATATCTTTTGCGCTACCTTAAATATTTTCCCAGTTCTTTAAATGACGATAGACTTATCCATGAGACAAATCTAATCTATAGCTAATTGTGATGATGACCGCAAGATTTTTTAAGAATGTCGTTATTAAAATTAACCGCACGTCCTAAAAAGCGTTCGTCATAAATTCTGCTTTTCCAACTTTAGACATTTTAAAACAGTTTCTACTATCAATAGTGAATATTACATGGCATTATTGGATCAACTAAAAGATGAAATCTTTGCATGTGGAGCCATCTACATGCAAACAAACAGAAAAAAATCTGTTTTACCAGAACAATTCTCCGTGTTATAAGTCTTGTTTTCATCGGATAAATTGGATGACTTACGCTTTTTGCAGACATGAAAAAAAATGTTACAGAAAAAAAATTGACTCAAATGAAGAAAAGATTGCCGAAACTGAGGCTTATTTTGAGAGCAAAGACAAATCGTTTTACATAAATCAAAAAGTTAGAATGAATGTATCACTCTTGAAGGAGAATATGTTGATGAATAAACTGGAATTTCTAAAATAAAATTTGTTTCTTTCTAGTTAGACTGGAGACTTATTGAGTCTTTGTACTTTTGATGTTAATGAAAGTTGGTGACGAACTGTTTAATACATTAGTTAATCGACGACATATTTCGACAGGTTCGAAATCGCAATAATGCATGCTATTATTGTGCACGACGTTAGTTCAGCTAAATCCTATAGTTAATTATAATTTTTTATTTACTTACGTACCTACTTAGTTTGAATTCATTTAGTGTGTCTAAATTATTATAATCTAACGGGAATACCGTAATAACTGCATTATGTTCCAATATTTACTACATATAGATAAAAATTGAATACGAAATAAAGGTTTATTTACAAAAACTATCCATTTGAAAGGAGATTTGGTATGATTAAATATTAAATCGTGGAAACGATAAATCATCGACGTTAAACCAAATGAACGATGCGTGTCGAGTATTATGTAAGTAAGGGCCGATTTTGGTGACCCCATATAGATAGATTATGGCATTGTTTACACAGCAGTAATAAATGTGGTTTAGCGCATGACATATCGATGTATGCGGATTAACATATGAATCGGATTTATTAGATATTTAATGTTTGCGGCGTGCGCGTGCGGCTTTTCCATACTTGGGACGTGGGAAGAGCAAACAGAACGGGCAGCAGAACACCACGGTCTCTGATGATCGTTATTTATGTCCGAAAACTACTGGAATGGATCGCTCCCATTGTTTAGGAGGACCCACTTTAGGCACCCTCCGCCTCATTTTATTATATGTACACCCGATGTGTTTTTAATATGTCGGTGTGATACTGACAGATGTAACACAATATAATGAATAATAGTCGCCAGCCACGAGGATAAATAACGTTTTTCCCTTCCCGACTCCTGAAACAATGGGCCCTGAGTGTAAGAAGGAAAAAATCTGCTGACGCTGGTTGATTGGAATAAGATGTTCGGTTTTCCGTAGATAAACATATAAACAGTTCTATAAATTGTAGTCGGAAAGAGGAACCGTCATGTGGAAAAAGAGGGAGTAAATCCAAAAACAGGGTAACAGGGTGGATGTGTAGTGACAGTCGGATGCAGCTAGTTAGTGGTGTCAGGGAGAGGCAACCACCCGCGACGACCCTTTATACTATTATACTTACAGATAAAGTTGATTCAATTATAGGCAACCGCATCTGCCATCTGTTCGCTATTATGAGTGCGCATCGGCCATACTAACGTGATTAACTCGTTGCTAATCTCTGGGCAGCAGCTTGACTCTGCCCCAGATCAAAACAGATTAACGCTAAAGATTAGAGATCTTTGATAACCCGCACTCTCTTGATGACTTTATTTCATTTTGTGCATATGCCCACAAATTTAATTTTCTACTACGCGTGCACATACATGTGTTTACTTCATCATCATCATTATATTATATGTTACTACATATTTAAATAAACGTCGGTATATATATTTACTATCTATCGAAATACATAATGTAAACATTAGTGACTTACATACTGTCCATTAATTAATGATTAATATGACGGGGATATGTACATAAATATGAATTAAGTATGCTTGACTGCTCAATTGCAATTAATTGATTTTATATTTTATCGACATAAACTGCATATTAATTAGAATGTGCAGTAATTTAGCACAGGTAAATATCAAATAATTAATAGCTTTTTCACCGATCTTTTTAAAATTATTAAATATGCTGTTTCAAAGTCTCTGAAAGTTTTCTTAAATATTACATTATTAATATATAATATTTACCTAAATTTATTAATAGATGCAAATTCCTAAATAATTTAATTCCGCCATTCATTAATTTCACACCACAGCATTCAATAGAAAACCCAATAAACTAGTAAATAAATTTAAAAATGTCAATTTCCATTAACTCAAAATTAATCTTATTGTGAAAAGCTTTTTCACATCAATACTTATCAATAAATTACAAATAATTTAAGATACAAAAGATCAAAACTTACCTAACCCAGACATTCATCGCAAATAATTTAAAAAATAATAATTCATCGATAAATATTATGAAAAATATTAACCTGTCGGTAGTCCATCTAATGTGATGATTAATATAAATAAATCATCACATTAAATGGACTACCGATAGGTTAATGTTTTTCATAATGTTTATCGATGAATTTAAAAACAGCTTGTTCAAATAAACAGAATGTAAATAAATATATTCAGATGACATATTTTCCATATGAATATGATCTATTAGACAATTAGAAAAGTACAACACATTTGAATTCATTAAACAACCACATACAATTTGCATTTAAAAAAGAAGAACAGAACAACGTCTGTTTATGTTTTTAGTTCAGTAAAATTTTCTACTATCGCACTCAGAATTTCATTATTTGCTGAAGAAAATTTAATCAGATGTAATGAATAAAATACTAAAACCTCAAATAATTTGGTTTATTTATTTAGTATACAGTGAAGAAGGGTTTTAATATTAAGTTTTCTCTTGACGTACTGGAACATTCGAACAAAAATATTGACTATACAGTTTGTACTACTGCGTAATGAAGAAATCAAAAACTAAGGGAAATTAATGACATTATGAACAAATTAAAGTATGATTCACATAAATGGGTAATTTGTGTTAATATTAAGAAGGTGAATTTACATTAAAAACAATAAGATGGCTATATCAAATGTCATTGTTTTAAATGTTTATGACATAACAGACCCAAATCCAAACAGAAGATAAAAATAATTGCATTATAAGAAAATCTAGTATTTACACGTAAATTTAATGTTATAAATGTCCGTCCTGTATCACCAGGTATTATTACATTACCACCTCCGGATAATAATATGATATGATCAAAATATTAAAGCACTCTACACAGATAATAAATATTTCAATGAAGTTTCTAAATCTAAAATAGGTGATGTGACCGTCATATTAAATTCTATGTACATTTTGTTATTATTATTATTATGATATAATACTTTATTGTGTCTCGAGTAGAAATCAAATCCAATTCCAATAACTTATACATCATTAAAAGCTCAATAAAAGCTTTAATTTAATGTTTAAAAATCTAAAGGATTATAAATATAAATAATATCCCTCACCTTACCCTTCTGTGCAATTAAATTATTACTGATTAGTACTATAGACAATCTGTTCTCAAATCAAAGAGAACAGAATAATCGAAAAAACAGGCGAGGGTATTTTTATGTACTTTTTGGAGGTCAAAATATAAGTTTATTAGCAACACTAAAACTACCGACATTTTATTATACGTATCTATTTCTGGCAATTTTGGTTAAATAACCGCTTTTCAAATTAACCATTCTATTCTTTTCCAGTTGATTATAAATAATAGATTAAAAGCCATTTAATTTGTTGGGCTTTAGAAGTACACGTTTTAAATAGAAATCTCGATAGTAAAAAAAATATGTAACTTTAGTAATTTATATAAATATCGTTATTGAAGATAAAATAAAATTTATTGGTCTTCTTACAGAAGGAAGGTCTCTCCCGTACACACTTTCCACAAACATATTTTTTACATCAAGAACAAATTTTTATGGTCTTTTTTGCAATATCAAATTTGACATGTTGTCGGCGGAAAGACGTTTCAAAAATTGTAGTGGAATTGTAATGCGATATCCGGTTATTTGCTTATATAAAATCCAAGAATTTATAGCAGCTAAATCAAAAATGTTGAAAAATACATGAACAGGCCTTCTACGAGATTTAGATTTTGTGCTGTACTTTCTAGCCATTTGATCCGTCATATCCACGCCATATTTAGTGTTATTATAAAAAGTAATAGTTTCAGGTATAAATTTACCTGTTTTTTCAATTTTTACAAATTAATGCTTCGAACTTAGTAAGAGATTTTTTTTGTTCGGTTTGCTTTTATATATGGCCAGAGTACAATTATTTGATTTGTAAATATGCCATATTGTCTTCCTTTTGTTTCGCAAGTTTGGGTAATTCTCGTTTATTCGCTCGAATAGTTATTTTTAATAGAATATTTGTTGCTAAAGATATACTCGTAAAAAATATCAGTTTATCGGTGGTTATATACTAAGGACATAGAAATCCGAACACCCAGTATAGATTATTTTATTTTCATAATATTTTGTACAATTATAAGGGAAAACATAGTAAACAAATGAACAAAATGTCTTTTCGGTTCAACGAAGTTTACGAAAAAAAAAAAACATTAATAATGTATCGATCCACCACAGTGGGCTATACATTCTCTAAGGTGCTTAGGTTCGCTTCTAATTAAATGTCCTTCTGTGGTATCTCAATCCGAGCAATTACTAACGCATTTCGAAGTGCTTCTAGAGTTTGAGGGGGATGCTGTAAATTAAGGAGTCTTCGGCCTATGATATCAGACACATTCTCAATTGGAGATAAATCCGGTAACCTCGGTGGTCAAGGCAACAAATTGATTTCAGCGTACTCAAAGAAGTTCATTGTGGCCCTTGCAATGTGTGGGTGAGCATTATTCTACAGAAAAGTTGGATTTGGCAATGTCTGAATATAGGATAGCAGATACAGTTCCAGAATTTCTTCGATGTAACACTGTGCGGTCATGTTGCCTTTAACGAAAATTAGAGGTAACCTAGAGTTATAAGCAATGGCACCCCATACCCTAACACCAACAGTGTAATGAACGTGCCTTTCGACAAAAAAATGTGGAATTATTCTTTCACCACGTCGTCTTCCGACTCTGGCCCGGCCACTATGCATCCTTAAACAGAATCTATATTCAC
The DNA here is from genome assembly GCA_963969525.1 of Ontholestes murinus. Lineage (NCBI taxonomy): Eukaryota > Metazoa > Arthropoda > Insecta > Coleoptera > Staphylinidae > Ontholestes > Ontholestes murinus. The sequence continues at coordinate 57,829,554 of OZ018390.1, read as the reverse complement.
TAAACACTATATCATTCCATTCTTGGTCCCACATCAATCGTAATCTACACCACTTCAAACGATTTCGTCGTTGCTCAGCGGTTAAGGAAGCACCCAGTGCGGCCAGAATGAAAAAAGGGAAGACCACGTTCGAATCCAACCGTAAACTGTTCGCATTCCAATTGGTCTTCCATGCTCTTCATATCACTGATTTGCAATGGACCTGGTGGTGGAGAAACGATCTCTTAAAACCAACAGTCAAAAACACCGATCTGCTCTGTAGTTCTTCGACGTGGTCCTGTACCTCTAGATCTTCGTGTTTGACCCTCTTGATCCCATGCCCGACATCTTACTATAGTATCTAAACTTCTGTGCACCCTGTCCTTAATTTCTCGGAAAGAAAGTCCAGCCTCTCGTAAGTTTAACAATCCGCCCTCTTTAAAATTCAGAAAATTGATGAAAATTTGCGCGTCTTTGCACCCCAGGCATTGTAAAAGATAATAACAAAAGCTTAGAACCGCACTCAGTAAAATTAAAATCGTTACCACGGCCAAAATGTTAAATTTCACCTTGTGTAGCAATAAATAAACAAGTTGAATAAAAAAGAAAACTTTATCTGATACAGCTGAATTTTTAATCGTGGTATAGTGAGTTTAAGAACAACAAATTCACTAAGTGGTATTGCTGATTGTCTCATATCATCCTTTGCTAAATACGGAAATTCATTCACAATATTTTAACTCTCAACGTCTGACGCCAACCAGAATTTGATTCCGAACTTGTCGGGTTTATCGGGAATATATAGTGTAAATCTGCACCCTTCCTTTTTCGCAAGTAGCTGATCATCAACAGTAATATTTGCACCTGGTTTTAGCAGTCTTGGCTATTTTCTATAAATGTATTCCATACTTTCGAAATGTATCACATAATATCTGAGAAAATATTTCTGCTCATTGCTCATAAAAGCAACTAAATTAGCTGAAGTTAGACTCCATTCGGATAATAATACTCGACATGCCTCTTAGAATGTGCACATTTTTATATGATTCATAAAGTGCTGGTTAACTATAAATGAAAATTCACTTCTTACCTTGCCCTTACACAATAACGCGTTTCGCATATCCCGTTGGCTCTGATATTTCTTTAAAAATAGTAGGAAGTGGGGATCTTCAAGGTCCAGAACCTTGTTGAAATTTGGTCAATCAATTAAAGTTTCAATACTTTAATCGTTCTTTTCACATTCGTTTTCGGAACTAGATAACAACCTTAACCTTATTCTTTTTCGACCTCTTACGCGTGGTTATAATGGTCTGTTCATCATTATCCGTGTGGATTAACTCAGAGTCAGTTTCGAATAAATCATATATACCATCCTCACACCTAGAATTCTCTTCTTCATCCATTCCAGAGCATAGTTCGCTTATATTGTTTTTTTTTCTTCCAACAATTTCCTGTGCCTTGACAGCTAAATTTTTGAATTTGTGTTTGAATAACCCACCAATAATAGAAGAAATAAATTCCTTACTAATCGCTCAATAAACGGAAATATATGTTACTTTACCATAAATAGGCAATTTATTTACTTTCATTTTAGAACAGCTGTATTAAATATCTTTGTCATATATTTTTATGAGACAATAGATCTGAACCAAAACATTGGATTAGGAAATAATGGCCTTCTAAGAATGTACATTTTTCAGGAAGCTTTAGTGTTACTACTATACACTCTTAATGAATTTCAGAATTTTATGTAAGAATTACCAAACAAAGGTATGATACACTAATTTAAGAATGAGTACATGATGATTCTGATTTTAGAACAAATTTGATGACGCCCAACGGTTACCCCCCTCCCCCATTTAAATCTACATTAGTTATTAAACATATACCTCTTTCCCATTTATAAATAACGAATAATAGTAAATAAAGCACGACCGCAATTTTACTGGATAATATTAATTCGATTTGGTCTAAGGTTCGGAAGTGTAAAGAGTCGTTTCAAAGCCATTAAAATAAAGTTGGTAATGTGATAAAACTGATGACAAATTGTATCAAAGCAAAAATTCAAGCATTTCTAACGAACTTGCTAACACTTCCTTAAGATAATCACATTACATTCGGGTGTAGAATAGATTTATATTTGAATTTAGTACTTTGTTTCTCTTACAATAAATAAATGTATTGCAAATGGATAGATAAAAATATGTACTTATAATTTTGACGTAAGATCTGGGGGGAAGTTCACTCAGCAGAATGTTCTCCAGCCCAATACTGCATTTGAAGTTCTTCCGTTGATCCTTCTTGCAGACTAATTGCCATTTTGCTTTAAAAACCATTATTTAGCTTCTGAATTGCGCTAATTATATTTTAATTCTGATGTCAACTATCTTTGATGTATAATAGTTGTCTAGTAACAGTTTCTTGAAGAAAGAAGTTTGTAAATTAACTTATAAGCCTTTTATAATGGATTGTTCAATGTGTAATAAAGTTTCGTAGTACTTTCTCTTGAAAACATCATCTAAATATTGTTCTTCAAATGCGGAGGATTTCTCTTAAAATATCGTTAAAAAGATCAATAATTTTAGACAAAGGTGGAAGCAAATCAATGTCAGATAATCTCGGAGCTGTCAAACATTATTAATTAACCTTAGTTAACAATCCAAGAATATTTTTAGAAGATTGGGAATGATAATACACAACGCAAAAGACAGTGTCTATGTCCTAATCAATTGTTATGTATTTGGTGGAGTATTCACAGGGTTGTTTACTTTGAAGTGCTAAAATTTGGATAAACTGTGAATGTATGCTTTTACTGCGAACGGTTGGATTGGGTGAACCAATTTTTAAGAAAGTGGCCAAAGATTGTCAACAGAAAAGACAGAACTGCGCAAGATGAAAACTTAAAAGGCTATCGGATTTGCATTTAATTCGATTGCTACATTTTTATAGATAATATTTTGAGTAAAAACCAATTTCTAATCAGAGCGCCAGTGTCATAATTGGTTTGCCAAATTCCGTTCCGGTAATTTCAGTCTCATAGAGGCGTCACGTTAAGAAAGGCCAGTTGAAGCCGAAGACGATAAAATAAAGGTATTCATCAAAACAAACAGCCGTTATACGACTCAAGAGGTCGCACAAATATTAAACAACGTGGAAAATTGGAATATCAACTCCGCAACTCAATATTTGGGTTTCATATGAACTCAAAGTAATTCATTTAACAAAACGCATAAATGCCTGCGATAAGCTTTAATAAACAATGAAAATGATCCATTTCTCAAACTTATAGTCATTTGCGGTGAGAAATAAATAGTTTACGACAACGTCCTGCAAAATTGATCATGACGCAAGCCCTGTGAATAAGCTAAAACCACTTCGAAAGCAAATATCAATCAACAAAAGGTTATGTAATAATTAGAAAAAACACGAAAATATTTCGTAAAATCTACAACAAATGAGTCTTATTAAGACTACAAAAACAAACCACTTTTGAAACAACTACTTCTCTAGCTAATACTTCGACAGACATTGAATAATACAAAAGTAATTTGCGTGTTACAAAATAGCAAGGCTATCAAAGCAACACTAGTTTGAACGTATTTCTTTCTGTAAAATGAACTAAAAATGATTGAATGTACGTTTAATAATTTGTGAGTGACTATATTATGATAAATTTGGTACAAGAAATTAATTTAGGTTGATGTAATTAAAAATAAATTAGCAAAAGCAATTAAATAATTCAATACTCAATTTATAACCATCTGCAGACACGTGTTTCGATCTCTCGATCTCTTCAGTACAGCTTTATTATAAAATTGATTTCAAAAAATTGTATTATTCAATGTCTGTCGAAGTATTAGCTAGAGAAGTAGTTGTTTCAAAAGTGGTTTGTTTTTGTAGTCTTAATAAGACTCATTTTTTGTAGATTTTACGAAATATTTTCGTGTTTTTTCTAATTATTAGTTAATTTTCTACAACGTAAAGGACTTATATATTTTACTATTAAAAGGTTATGTCTTCAATTTGGCGAGATTACAAAAGTGTCGTGTATTTTGAGCTGCTATCACAGATCCAAACCATCAATTTGACTTTGTGTGTTGTGTTCCACCATGACAACGGGCGACCACATACAACTTTAGTAACACGCCAGATGTTACTGAAGTTTGGATGGGAATTGATGGACCATTCACCATTTGACTATTTTCGTTTCGATCTTTGCAAACTTTTTGAACGGTAAACAATTCAATTCAGACAAGGGTGTCAAATAGTACTTGTTTCATTTTTGGCTGAGAAAGGCCAGTTCTTTGAGCGTAGCATCATTATGTTATTCGAAAACCGAAAAGACTTAAAACTCAACCCAATATATGAAATTGATGCTGGGTTATAGACTATTAAGTTGCTTAACAATAAAATTTATTTTCAAATTGTCATCATAATATTTGTATCATAACAGCTATTAGTTAAAACAACTACTACTTGTACACACTTTATATGATTATAATAAACATAAAAATATATGTAATTGAAACATCCAACATCAGCAACAACAGTACACCTTCTAATCAGCAATTTTCTTCTTTTTTCGCAGTATATTGTATTTATCGTTAAATTGTGTTCTTCTTGTTTACAGACTTTGTTCTGAGGTTAGCAAAAACCTCAGAAGAAAGTATTTGTAGAAATAAAAATTTATTAGAAGCAGAATCGTATAGTAATTCATAATTAATGATTTAGCTAATCAAATGTTTCTAAAAACTAAGAGCAATTAACTTTGAATGGAATCCCTTCCAACAATGGGCCAAAATTCGATTAACATTTAGTAATTGCTTTAACTGTGAGATTATATTGGTAATTTCCTAAACCGAATCATAGAAATTTCACATTTTCATGAATTGTGTATTGAATCTTGTTGAAGAAAATCTTTTTGTCTCTACAGTTTTATGTTAACATATTGGGCCCAATTCAGAAAATCATCTCGACAGCTTATCAAAAACAGGCTCCAAGCCTGAAACACAAGTTTTAAATTGTTTAGTACAGATCTCTAACAAATATCGTGATAATATTCCAAGGAATTCATACATATATATACATAGGGTATATTATTACAAATATAGAGCGAACCAATTTTGACTCAGAATAACACCCTTTGAAAGTTCTATAGAAGAGGTCCTGATTTTATTGATGGATTTTGTGCCGTTAAATTTTACCGCTAAGGAAAATATGAGTATGTTCAATTTTGTTTGTAAAATGTCTAATAAGATATTAAATTGAACATTATCAAAAGCAGATTCCATATTTATAAATAATAACAACACAAATTCCTTGTTTATGAAGGCACTTAATATATCCGAAACAATGAAGACATTATTTGTAGTTGAGTTAGTTTTTCTAAATAGAGATTGAGTATTTAGTAAGAGTTAAGTGGATTTAATCCACCAAACCAGTCTTGCCTAAATTATACGTTATATTTTTTTTAAAGTTTGAGATGAAAGTACAATCGGTCTAAACGAACTTCCAAGATCACGTTCTTTTACCTGGCTTTAGAAACAGGTGTTTATTTTTGAGTGTTTTGTTGCTTTATTTGTTAATTGATTGGTTTATTTATTTATTTTTAAATTAATTAATCAATTCATTTGCTTCTATTTTTGGTACTTGCGTACAAAATTCGTCTACAAACTATTTTTGATCGACATGATGGAAGCTTTCTATAATTCTCCTGAATGCGGTGCATAATTTCACACAAAGCACAGCTAACCATTTTGTACAGTCCCTTTCAAATGTTTGTTTGTTAACAGATTTATGAGGAAAAGCTCTATTTTTATTATTACCTAGTTCACTTATAAATGAAGCGATATTTGTTGTATAATAAAAAGAAACTAAGCACGTTATTAACTGCATAAAAACAATTAAAAATGAATACTCTACAATAACATGCAAACAAGATTAAATATGATGAACATACATAAGTAATTTATGTTAATGATTTTCTTATAGAACAACATGGCATGGTAATCTTTGTCTTACATGCTTATAGGATAGCAGAGGTAAATCAAAACATTGAATAAAAAATAATAGTCCTCTTAAGAAATTCTAGTTATATCAGGTATTTTTAATTTTATTAATGTATGTCATGCGGTATTACCACTTCTATCTATTTAACACGATCTAATTAAACTATATGTTAAAGCAATGAACAAGTATTGTAAATATTTCAAGGATGTTTCCAATCTGAATAAAAAAAAGCAAAAATAGCAATGGTAATTCAAAAATTACTGAACCATTTTAGCATCTCAATAATTGAGTCATTTTGACCAGTTATTCTGCCTCTTACAAAATGGCGTTAATAGGCGGATCTAAAACATAGCTTCGACATCCAATAACTCCTTTGAAGTTGACGAAGGAAGTAAGGTTCAAAATGTTAATAAACTAACAGGTAATGGCGAGGTGACCGGTATTACTTTGTAATTTGCTCGTGACACCAGTGATGATCCTGGTAGTAGTAGCAGTAGCGAGGAAGAGGAAAAGGTTGAGGATCCTTCAGATTACTGAAGTGATACACCAGAAGTTGAAAAAAATCTTACCAATAGAAGGAAAAAGAAGAAAAATGTCAGCCTGTCAGACACATCAAGAAGTATGGGAGAGTTATGTATAGATGACCTGCCTCTAGTGCAAGATATCTCTAAACTCAATTTAAGTCTAAAGAAAGAAGGCTGTAATGAAATAGGCAAAATTTCCAGCTTTATAGGTAAACTAGAAATGGTGGAATTAATAGCGGATAAACCAGCCTACGATATTGACACATTGCTTTTCCTGGACAATGGGTTACATTTTCGTTGTGATAGGCGCGGTAACGTGCCCAATGTATGCAATCAGATTCAATTCCAAAGAGGAAATCGCCTCACTTAACATTACCAAAGGAATGGCTGTGTTTTCCGCACCATATAAGCACTCGCAATTTGTGTTTGTTCTTCAGTTATTTAAGGGTACTGATGCTGGAAGGATTACTTGGAAGTGCCACAGGAATTCCAGGACTTCTCAGATGACGAAGTGGAGATATCAAGTTGGACACTGAATCTAAACAACGGAAAACGTAACAGTATAAAATTTTTGAGGACATAAATGTAAAGAATCTAATCTATTCGAGGTTGCAGGAGATATGGGGCAATTTTGAGCCCGTGGTGAAGAAGCAGATGCCAAGCAAGAGTCAGAAGAGAGGTTTTCGGTTCCAGCCAAATTACAGGCCTAGTTATAGTTTCTCGTAAGCAAACACTTCAAATACATCCGCCGTTCGGTATGTTCCCTTTTTTGCCTTCGTATATGCCTGGGCCTACATTCGGTCACAAGAGCATTCTTCCTTTTATTCCTAATTTACCTCCACCTTCGCCCAATTTTTTTACCAGGGTTTCCAGCTACGTTATCCAGCATGCCTTTCCCACCATTACAATATATGGTACCCTCCTCCCGATATGGGTAACCCAATCTTCACTACAAATGGTTCCGCTGCCTAATACATCAGAGAGGAAGAATCCATAAATGCTATTCTCTTCCTATCACGACCACCGTGGCAGAATCCTATTTTTTACCTAACGTGCCCTTTATGAACCCAGTCGTCCCAAGGTGGCATAATTTTTCCACGCCCAGAAATTATTACCCAAAAAGACAATAACCTTAAGGACAATCAATAAAAATTTTGGTTTTTTTACTTAAACCAGTATTATAGATTATTAAAACATATCTTGAACTTCAAAGTACATATCCTGAGTAGCTCTTTGACTAATTTTCTAGATATCTTAGTGAATTAGACCGAGAACATAGAAAAAAATTTCATTAAATATATTTGGTTTATAATAGCTTATATTGAATACGAATAAAACGAATGATATTTGTTCCCTTGATTAAAATTAATTTGTACTACTGCTCTATGGAAATAAGCTAAGCTCTTTATCGATTGCAAATAAGTTAAGGAAGAATACTTTAGAGTAGCGTTGATCATCAATAAGATAAAATATGAACATAAATGTGTATAAATTTTACTTCTTTTTCCTGTATGAAAGACAAGAAATGAAAAATAATTCGCGTACATTTTAACGCCTTCAAGATCTATTATCGAAATTTTAAAGTGATTAATTATATTTATGTATGTATTTTTGTATAAATTTTTTAATAGATCTTGTAAAGTGAATAAACTAAAATCTTTCTTCAAAATTTTTTTATTTCTTCTCTTATATAACAATTATTTTACGACATTTTGGTTTCTTCAGACTTTTCGAGTTATTAAAAATATTGAAAATCTTAGAAACATGTTTATAAAAATACGAATTTTCAACTATTAAATTTAAATGTTCCATAGTTATTGTGAAAATTCTCAATTTTTGTTTATTTGAACGGATAATTTATTATGTGCTATATATAAGTGGATTACAAAAATGATTCTCGAATTTGTTAACAATTTTTTATTAGTAGATTTATATGTATATTTAAGTACGTAGCTCTTGTTTTTTTTTCTCTAAAGTCGTATTCTGTCTTCTTAATAAAAGTTTTATAAATTTATTTAGATTTAATCTTCACTTCAGGGATAATATTTATTTGTTTCATTTTATATTGTCTTTAGAGGGATATAATTATTTTATGGAGACCATTTCTTAAAGTACACGAGTATTTGCACTTGCATAAATACCCAAATAACTGTAGAACTACGTGACAATATAATAAACATATGTTTTAAATATATAGGTAAATTAGTTTTTCTGTTTCTAATGTTAATTTACAAAGTATTTTATAACAAAGAAGGTACATCAATGTTACAATTTAAACACAAACCATACACGGTTTGAAAATTCTTTAGGAATTTTCAAAAATCAAGATTCAAGCGGGACCGAGCCTCGAGCGTAAGGTAGTCTTTTTATATAAAATTACATAATTGCCGGAGGTAAATTACGTCGTCGATTTAATGAGGTTACAAATTAGGTGGAAACATCGTCACACGTATTAAGGCCATGTCTGGGCGCGCATGCATCCAGTGCACAAGGGCCTATGTACTTATTATGAAAATCGCCTTAATCATACATTATTATGTATGGTCGCTGTTTACGGATATTCGCATACTTGTTATGGACTTGTAACAGCGCAGATACTATCGGACCTTATTCTGGCTACTGGCTGCCATCAATCTGGCCTCTGCCTCTTTTATTCCTCAAGATCGATAATCTGCGGTTGATTACACTATGTCTAAATAGATTTTTATTAAAATCAAACAAAATAAAATGTTAATATCTGAAAGTCTCTAGAAATTATATTTATAAAAGCAAGATGTATAGTCTTCTAGGGGAGAGAGTTTAATAGTAGTAGTAGTAGTAGTGTTTGGCTATCGACCACGTGGTCCTTCCGCCATGTGTCATTTGTGTATTTGTGCGTGTGTAAATAAGCTTGTTACTTTAAAGTATCGAAACCGTCACTCTAAAGCACCATTAATTGTATCCCAATGGTGAATGGTACCGGTCACCCATCCAACTACTGACCCGAACCAAAGTTGCTGGACGCAGTTCGGGGTCGTAACCGAATTCGCCACCACCGGCGTGTGAGTTAAAATATTTGTATCTATGTGATGTTTGTTGTTGTTTTTTACTCAAGACTCACTTTATTGATAAATGTATGACTTACCAATAATATTTTAAAATTAGATCAATTTAAAGATTGTCATATACCAATATTTTATAATTCTATCTAAATATTTTATTTAATTAAATATACAATATAAATTATTAATAGTACATTTAAATATTAAGAAGATATAATTTTGGAGTACCTAAAATAAATATATTTTTTTTAGACATACTATAACTACCCATGTAATTATTCGTTATGCGATGTTGATAAAGCAAAGTGCTATTTTATATGCATCTAGACATGTAATTGCATAATTATATATATTGCCCATGTAAGGCCCATTACCGGCTTTATAATTTGGTAGATTTTTCGATTACGGCCGGACACCAGAGAGATCGGAACAACGTCGCAATTTGTGTAATCGCCGCCGTTTAAGCAGAAATAATTAAATCTATTTATTTTTGCGCATTGCGTAAACCAGATTATGACGACATCGCCTTATGTAGAAGGGAAAAGTCTGACCCGTCGCGTTGTTCGAATAACGAAATATTAACGATGCTCGATTACTGTTACCGTATTGCGGACGTGCACACATTCACAATTAAACCAATTAGTGAATCTCGCAACCGCACTCTGCCTACCAGATACCATCTTTGTACAAGTGTAAAAATTTCAACATATGAAAATCGCGCTCTCGAGATGATCGCAATTCCTTTTCAGTAGCACGAAATGTCCTTAAGTGAAAGATTCAATTTAAATTATATAAACTGAAATATTTTTTAATGAACAAACATTACTTTTGAATGGATATGAATAGTATGTATGATAATAAGTTAGTTTTTTATGTTGTTTGATATGTTTTAAAGTAAAATATGATAAATTGCCCATGAGTTGCTGCTATTATTGGACAGTAAGAAATATATACTATACATACTTCTTCTTGGATAGTTTTCGTGGTTGCAAACCTATCCAAGAAGAGCCTACATGTACTGTACAATATGGAATGAGTATCAGACCAGTTTTCTTATATTTGTCCAATAAGTGCATCTAATTTTAGAAATCTCCGAAATCTTATTGGTTTTTCGATTGTTTGGTAATATATGTTGATGATTGTTTCACTTGTTTGTGTGTTTGTAGTTTCGTCACAATTTTAGTTCATATTAAGTTATTTCATTAGGTTCAACATGTATACGTTGATTTTTAAAAATAATTCTCATGACTTTATAAAACATTCATAGCGAAGAGCCTAAATTATGAAAAATAGCAACTTCTAGAAGTACTTGGCCTTTTTGGTCACCGAGTCTATTAGGTTTCGAGGGATAGGGGGCCAAAAACCTGTTCCTATCCTACCCTTGTCCGGCTGTAGTATCGTGGCTTAGGGCCTATACTAAGGCTAACGATACCTGGTCTGATTGGGTTTAATAACCATCTGACCTGATATATCGGATTTGTTGCTGTCAGTAATCGGGTCTCGCAATTGAGAAGTCTAGAGGATCTTGGTTTCACCACCCGAATCAATGTGGAAAGGAAACTACAAAAAACAAATACCTCAATCTAAGGTTGAACATCGTATCAGTTCAGACTCTGGGCATCACGCGACCCTCAGATTCAATAGCCTTATTATAGCACACGGGGCTCTGCTATAATGGACCTTGTGGGATGTACATGAACCAAAACCTTAATCCAACGTCCATAGACGCTGAAAAGGAGCCAAAGGGTAATGGAAACTTGCAGAAAAAACGCTGATGATGGCCTTAAAGGTCTACCACCGACAACAATAGCCCTACTCTATTGATGAGAATGGATGGAAGGGAAAACCTAAAAGCAAAAAGTTCTGAAACACAAAGTTTAAGGGTTGATGCCGGCGGGGTATAAACCACACTAAAAGTAGGCATACGTTGTATTCAAGCGACATCAAATGCCCCTATCTGACGATTAAAAAAAAACATATTTGAAATAGGATTCCTGCAGGTGCCTTGGCTTTCAGCAGTGCAAAGAAAACAGGCAACTGGGATGTCTATAGATAGGTACTGTAGGAATTTAATAAGGAATTGAGAAAATCAAAAAGGAAAACATACCTAAAAAGCTTATTTTGTAGTCAGGTCGCATTTGGTGTATGCCTCAACAGTATAGTCTCCTTACTTACAGTGTGATATTCAGGTGACTGAGTCTGTACAGAATAAGTTCTTAAGATCGATTGAGTATAAGTTAGGAATATGCCATATACGTGGAAAATATGATCTGAACTAAGAATCAGAACATTATCGGACAGGAGGTGTATAGCAGATTACAAAATAATGACAAGCTGAATTTGTCAAAACTAATCGCAATAATAAAGTTTTCAAGTTATACAAACAAAGTTATCGTGTTTTATTTAATTTACAAAAATGTAAAACAAAGTAGAAGCCTCTAATATATTTAACAGATCTATATTGTTTACACACACTTATTAATGACAAATGGGATTGTAGTGAACTATTGGATTAGATGTCACTTGCTATTCCTGTCAATGACAGTAGGACAAGGAATACTAATACTAATCCAAGCAAGTGGTTTAAATTATTTAATTCAAATTTGGCAGCTTTTAAAAGAAATTTAAATTGTATATAATAAGCGACGGATGGTTTATTTTATTTCATTTCATTTTATTTTATGGTATTTTATTTTGTTTTGTTGTTTTATTATTGCGCTTTACTAGCCACAAAGGGCTTTGATTGAAATAATGCAATATTTATATCTTGAATTTTGGAGACGTTTACCTCGTGGTACATTATCGATTTTTAAATAAAGAAAACACTTAACTTTTTTATACCACTTATATTTTTTTATTTCTCGTGACTAGTTTCAATTAAAAGTAAAATGTTTTCTTTATTGAATATTTATTTAATTGGGTTGTGTAATTTAGTTTTAAGTATATATTTATATAAATAAGTAGTGACTTCTGTGCTAAATGTTGTTTCTAGTTAATAATAATAAGAACGTTATGTGAGCGAGTAACTGATACAACCTAAACAGCCAGGCTCCTATCTAAAGACTACTCAAACAAAATCGGACTAATAAACAAAACCTGATAGGAATTATGCAGAGAATCTCAAGGAAAGTCTCAGTAACAGCACTCTTCCCAGGTTTAATATCTGTAGACTCCCAAGAAAACACTACTCAATCTACAAAAGGAAGCATATTCCTACCTACTAGAGAAAGCAAAGCAAGGCTTGGAAACTTAATGCCAAAGAAAAAAATGAATGAGCAGTGGTTAACATTAAACCCTTCAAAGCACAAGGCATTCCTGTGTGTTGTAGCAAAGGCTAGATATAAAATATATATCCTACCAACAGGCAGTTTATAAAGCTAGCTTTATGCGTAGCTAAATTCCTATGGAATGCAGAGAGACTAGGGTGTTATTTCTTTATTATTATTTCTCCTAAATGTCATGAAGAAAATTATAGACAACGATATAAGGAGTATTGACTTAAATGCACATCCGCACCGTAGGTAGTAGTTTGTCTATCAACCTAGTAAATCTACTGTGGATGCACTTTACAGCCTCTAAATAGGCATAGAAGCTTCGCTACAACACAAGGAGATTGCATTAGGTATTTTCGTGTATAATAAAGGTGTGTTTGACAATACAACATTTAAAACCATGGAAAAGGGAGCCATCAAGAAGGGTATCAACATATCCACAATACGATAGATCAAGGCCGTACCACAAAACCGTAAGATCACCGTAGGTTTAAGGAGTGAATCAGAAACGATAACCACATCAAATGAGTGCTTCCAAGGCGGAGTTTTGTTATCCATACTATGGTGTATCATGATGGATGACGTTCTGACGACCTTGGTCGACAAGTATTATTATACGCAAAGTTATGCCAACGACTTAGAAATTGTCATAAGAGGTAAATAAGACAACAATATAATGTAGCCTAAGGCGTCCTCAATACCATATTATTATATATGGTTCATTAGTATTGTGGGTCAAGACTAAAGGGAGAACGGCACAGAAGAAGCTTCAAACCCTTCGGAGAATTAACTCCACTCTCTCTGTAGCAATGGAGGCTTTACTATACCTAATTCATCCGCACGGACAAATCAGAAAAGAAGGTCTAATAAGTGCGTTGAGACTGGACTGGCATGGTATAGGACATCTGAACCTGATTAAACACCGTCAGACGTGGAATCAACCAAATTTGATTTTGTATTGCGATTTGAAATGATATTTAACAGTTGCTAAGACAGCTTAAATCGAATCAGAAAAAAACTAAAACATAATATATATAATTTGTAATCTGGTATATACAAGGTGGCGCAAAAGTAATGTCATAGTTTGAATTGGCTGCCATTTTGTTATAAATGAAAAAAAAAGAGTTCTGTTTTCATCAAAAATTTATTTCAAAGTGTATTATTGGTTACATTATTTTGAAAAAATTATATCGCTCAAATGGCCACCTCCCGAGTTGATGCATAATTGCGCTCGTTTTGCGGTATTTTGAATTGTTGCTCGCAAAACATCTGGCTCCAAATTCGTGATTTCTTCTTTAATGTTAGTTTTCAAGTCTTGCAATGTTCGTGGTTTATTGTGGTAAACGCAAGATTTTAAAAAGCACCAAAGGAAGAAGCCTGGTGCCCTTAGATCTGGCGATCTGGACAGCCAGTTCAAATCTCCAAAACGAGAGGTCACTCGACCTGGAAATCGGTGTCTCAAAATCTCCATAGTTACTAGAGCTGTGTGAACTGTTGCTTCCTCCTGTTGAAATCAACAATGATCGAGACCCGATGCAGCAACTTGCGGCAAAAAAACTCGTTTAGCATCTGCCTGTAACGCTCGCCAATTAAGGTTACGGTGGCGCCATCGGCGTCTTCAAAAAAATAAGGACCAATCACTTTTTCATTGCACATGCCGCACCAAACAGCCACTTTGAGAGGATGCAATCTTCTTGCATTACATGTAGATTCTCTGTGCCCCAGAAATGCAAAAAACGACGACGAAATTCACTTTGCGTTAAAACAACAGACCACGCTCTTGAGGTGTATATGGCTCCATGGCTTGTTGGCAACTAATTCACTATATATCTACATCATAAATGTCGAAGCACACTGACATTTAACGCCATCTTCAAAAATGGCGACCAATTCAAACTATGACATTACTTTTGCTCCACCGTGTAGATGCATCAAAATCGGAAGCGGGCTCCAGTATAGGCAAACGGGCCTTAATACAGGGAATCACTTCCTATTGGAGAAGGCCCATCAGTCTTACAGGCTGAAACAATAGTCCAAGTGTTCAAGAGTACAAAAAGGGATCTGCCTGATCTTAGACAGACAGCTTAAATTCAAAAATTACTTGGAACTGTAAACAAGCTCTGAACCAATTGGCCATGTACATGTGGTCACATAGGTCAAGAGTAGAAAAAAAGTGCAAAAAAGGGCACTGGATAAATACACCAGCACGGATCAGGGCCTCCTAGAAAGTTAATTGACCTGAAAGATCTAACCAGGTCATAGTGCTTTCAAGCTGTCTATAGATAAACTACCCCATCTAATCTAATCTAATCTCTAATCTAGATCACTTTTTTAGGTTATAATTATAAAAAGCAATAAAGTTCGTAACAGAATTCAATTTGATTACATAAATGTTTCATATTTTCGTTTTTCTCAATTATTTGGATCAATACTTTTGGTTAAACCTATGGTATGAAATAGTTTGTAAGCAGTTGTAGCTCTTGATTGTCAAATTCGATTGAGTTTCATGAAACTTTATGCCTTGTTAAAAAAAAAAACGTCAAATGTACGCAATGTGAAGTCACATTTATTAGCAGTTAGTCTTTTCAAAATCTTCTCATCTCAAGATGATCGAAATTCCTTTTTCAGTACAATAAAAAATTTAATTTTGATGAAGAAACACACTTGTTATGTTTCATATTGTTACTTTTATTTTCAGTTTTCTGACACGTGTTTCGATTATACCCGATCATTTTGAAAGGTTAAAACATTTAAATTGGCAAAAATAAATTGATCTCTCTTTGAATACATGAAAAATATTAATGATATTGTTGATTTCGAAGTCCTCTACTTGGTAATACATATTGTATAATAGTAAAAACACTTTTGAACATTGTTTCGAATAACGAAAATGACTAACAGATTGACAACTATTAACTTGATTTTATCAATAACCTACATGCCAAAATGAAATTTATTATAGAAACAGAAACTAACAACAATAATAATTTCCTAGACTTGCCCACCGCTAAAGCTAACAATAAATTAACTTTCCACTTTTAACAACCCTCATATACAAATTCAGTAATTTTCAGCATATTCTACATCCCCATTAAACAGAATACTTTCTGCATTTAATTCGATGATATAAATTTAAAATCATCATCATTATTATCATTAAAAAAAAATGTTTAAAATATTTGTACGCCAGAAATTTTACAACTCTAAAAAAATTATTAAAATCACCTAAAATTGCTTCGCAAAAAATGTATATTTAATTAGATGTCAAAAACGTCCATAATCGAAAAATTCCGGAATATATAAGTAAACCTGTACATATTGTCAAAAAGTAAGTGTATGGTCGTATACCAGAAGATAAATTCAGTTTTGTCAAAAACTTCCCACAAGAAAATATTTTCTTACGGAGATGTACTTTCCGTAATATACATAAAAAAGAAAGGTTCAAAAATCTATAGGTCGCATGACGATGATTACTAGACAATAAGAGATTGGTGGCTGTTTTCGTTGTAAGAAAAATGTGAAATCTTAAATGAGTCTTAATGAAAGACTAAAACCTCACCATGAAGATTGTCAAACATTTATCTAAAACATTTTACATTTTTAATATGTTTTTTGAGATGCCGATGACGAAAGTGCATGACAAACTTTAAGGATGTTGAAGCAATTAAATTTAGGAAATGTATTTCATAGAAATAATTATAGAGCCTTAAACTATATTGGGAGATTATATTAAATTACATGGAATTTTTCTTTGAGGATTTGTTTAGTAACAATAATTTAATTCATATTAATAATACATAATAACAAAATACAAAACGGGTCATTCACTATTATAACTTCTTTGGTTATTTGGTTATTTATTTTGATGTTTTGTCATATTAATGTGTGCTTTGTTAAGTTGTCAATATAAATCCATCATCTTAGTCAATTAAAATTTGATCGGTTGCAGTGTGTAAATATTGATTTATATATTTTTGTAATATCATCAGAAACCATAGTTAACTACGAAGGGGATATTGTTAACAAAAATTATGTACAATAATTTTGCTAGTGTGATCAATTAGGTAGTACAATGGTACTCCTTTTAATTATAATTTTTCTAGGCACGTATTTTATCCGTAATAGTTATGTAATGTTTGACTTTAATATTTAGTCTTAATTTAGTTTTTAATCGCCACCTTTTTAACACCTAATTAATTTTTAATTGTTTTGATACTTCCTGTAGAACATATTCAGAAAATTCTGAAAATGCATTCCAAGAGCTACTTAATCGATAGTTAATTATTGAGATTGGTGATTAATATTATACCTACTGTTTATATTATAATATTTTTTCAGTACATAGTGGTTCAAATTGAATTGATTTTTATTTCATTCAGACTGAAGCTGATGGGTTATGGTATAAAATAGTGAGTACTAAGTTGTAGGTTCCGATTGGCGAATTTCATTGAGTTTCGTGTAACTTCTTGCCTTGGTGAAAAAAAAAAAGTTTGTTAACGCATCTAGATATATTGCGTATAGAATTAATTATTAGCTACAGTTTTTTTTAAACTTTTATTCCTAGTGAACAAATCAAGTCTTCCATAAGGCAGTCAAATTCTTTTCTGTGAAAACAAAGGGTATCTATTAATACATATGCCATATATTATAAAAAGGTTTTTTTCTATTTATAGTACTGCTTTATACCAAACTATAACTGCCTTTTCAAAATTGTTTATGTCTACGGAAATTTAAAAAAGCGAATGAAATTCAGAAATTGCAGGTTACTTTTGGAAAACTTTTTCTAGAATGTATATTTATACCTTAAGTGTTTGTAGTCAGATCTAGACGTATTGAAAATAGAAATAATTACAAACTACAGTTTTTAAATTGTTGTCTCTAGTGAACTAATTAAGTATTCCATGAGAATGTCATATTATGTATTCTCTTTTTAGTAGAGGTTATCTTTTATTTTCTATAATAATGATGGTATGTTCTATTTTTTATTGTATATGTCCAGGATTTTTTTGAAGATTCTTACAATATAATAACTTTTAATTAATAGTAGGATTACTTTTTCTCTGCAGTAACAAATTTTTGTTATCTTTTTTTCTGGCACCTACGTTTTTGCAGTTTCAAGCATGTTAATTAGGTCCCAAGAAAGCAAATCCTCTTGGGCCAAAAGTTAAATTTTGGGATGAAGAATATATTTTTGTTTTCCTTCGTCATACAATTACCAGGTTTATAGTAAGTAAATATTGATGTTCACGTTGAAATACTGATGATTGATGTTTTATGGTACATATAATTATTTTTATTATTATTATCTTTTTTATATAGTATTAAGACTATGAAAATGTATATTAAAAATCCTTCCCTAACTACTGCACCGTATATTATGTGAGACTTAACCAAATCCTGGTATAATACTTTCAAGCATGGTAGATCCAATATATTTTTAGAAATTTAAAGATATATGCTACTTCTTCTTATATTTTTCACAACGTTTAATTGATTACATTTAATATTCTTATCAAGGTATACACCTACATACTTATATTTCGTCATTGGGGTAATCTCCTATTTCATTGAGGTTAATGTTGTTTTGCTGGACTCATTTATGTAAAATGGTAAATAATTATAATTATTAGGTGAAGATTAACACTTGTTTACAAAGTTAAAACACGTGTCAGGCAACTGAAAGTAAAAACATATGGGACAAAACAAGTTTTACACTTATCATATTCTTTCGAATTTTTATGTTGAGCTCATCCAAAGATATTCCAGTGTAGAGTTTTATCGGCAAAGCTTTTTATTGTACTTTCAATTGATAGGTTAAACATATTGTTTAGATAATAAATAATATAGGCCCCGTAACAGTACCTTGTGGAACACCACATCTAAAGTGTTTATATACACTAGATGTGTCATCAATTTTATATACTGTTCCCTATCAGCTTTTAATTAGGTTTAGAAGGACATGTCTAAACATTATTTTAAATTTTGAGTGATAATTGTTTGATCTTAACAGCAGTTACTATTAAAATAATTATTTAAAGTTTTTATTCGGAATATGCCATCTATGGTAATATCTTAATTAACGGTTTACCCGGAGAGCTAAATACTCTGGAGTAAAACTCACTTTCCTTTCTCCAACTGAGATCCAAAATTAATCGAAATCGGTCCGTGGCTGTTGTTGGCAGAGAGCAATAATTATTGTGTATCATATCATCTATCTCCATTATTCATTACAATCCTTACTTAAACTCTCTTACCCTTAGCTTAAAATGCCAATTAACTTTAATAAACATAATAATAAATTTAAATTACATTGTCGTTAATGTTGAGGTGTCATCATTTTTTGTAAACATTAATTGTTAAGCAATATATACACAGTATTGTTCCATTGCATGTTTACGAAAATAAAATAAATGCACCTTTTATATATGTTACATTGTTATTTATATATTTGATAACAAATTATACGTTTAAAGCTAGTTAAGCCGCAAATAACACAACAAAAATACTCCGAACTATGAATAAAACATAAACGATTTTCACACGCGACATTCGTATAATCCCTTCGTTAGAACTATGTACACAAAAAAGTCGTCTGTGCTTACCAACATAATAATATTGATAACAGAAATGCAAGTGGTTAAAGTATATAATCTGACGTATGTTTAGTCGGTAGCACACTAATGCACATGCAGCAGAGATATATACGTACGTACGTGTGTGTGTGTGTATGACTGGCTGCACGCAGAATATTACATTTAGGGGGCTGAGGGATGATAACTACACATTATGAAATATATCCTGCAAGTGTGGATGATATTTTTATGGTGTCAAATAAAATATATGGCCCGGGAGGAGGAATATATTAATGCACGCTCGCCTATAGATCTATAAAGCTCGAGGTTGACTAGTCTAAATATTTATATTATTGTTTCATTCAATAATGCAACAGATTTAATTTGCATTCGAAATGGGCGATGTCGTGCCCAGGGTGCGAAACAGTGGAACGAAATGTTGACCAACACTGATTGCTTCTGCGGTTTCAATCAGGCGTCAACCATATAGGCATAATAATAAGATTTTCAAATGCCGAACTGTTTGTTCTAAACTGAATGTCCATCAAATCAAGTAAATATATGAAGTACTGAATTGAAACATAATTTTCTTAAGTATTTTAATTAATTTTTAAATTATAAATTTATTTATTAAAAATAATTAAAGTATAATAAATATAATAAGATATGTAACGACAACTAACAGTTATATAATTCAATACCTGGCGGCAGTTGTTTTGCCGCATGTTGCGATCTTAAGATTATTACTAGGCTCATCAGGGCATTTTAATTTCACATCTGAACTTAATCGGGAACGCACGTTGCATAAAAAGCTCTTTGTTTATTAGTTGCTATTTGTGCTACTAGAACCCTCTAGCGCATGCGCGCACCAACAAACAGAACTGTTGGAGTTGCTCCTTCATTTCATGTATTAATTCTGATTTTAAGTTCTACGTATTAAGTACTGCAAAGCGTTAAAACTCCGATATTCATTTAGAATCACCTGGTATTATTCGACAATTTTAATAGGCTGAAATTACTCAAAACATGTCTATACACATAACTACTCATCGATTCTAACATTAACATACAATTAAATTGGCTGATTAAATTAGGGAAAATTGAGTTGAATGAAACTTCGTTTTATTGATAATGTGCTTTTATATACCTTTCTCACCTCAGAAGCTGCCATTATTTTTTTTATAATAGTGACGATATATGCATGATTGCAACATAGTTTACATATAGTTTTAACGAATATCTTCGAATAATCCTCCCCTTTGAAGTCCATGAACAAGCTGTAGAATTTTTGCTGTAATTAGGTTTAAGTTGGAGGAAAATTTAAGGTTTTTGTAAAAGTCAACACATATGTTAAAAAATGTTTATATATCGATTTTACTTAAATACTTAAGAGCTTTTGAAATTATATTTATTTAGGGTGACATATTTTTCGTAGCCCTTCTAAGAATTATAAAATGTACAGCTACATTCAACCTTAGAATAAGACCGGAATTTAGTAAAAAAGATGTATTTATTATTGTAAAAAATAATGTTTTATTTCCTATGTAACCTCCGCTTTTATGTACATATTATCCCAGCGAAGCGGAACTTTCTTGATGCCATTATCAAAGAATATGATCGGTCGTGTCTTTAGCCAATTGCTCACAAACGATTCCACATCTTGGTTCCTATGAAAATGGCATCCTCCCAATTCGTCTTTGATTGGACCAAAATATGAAAATCACACGGGGATAAGTGAGAAAGGTTATCCGCCTTCTCGCGCCAAAAACTTAATGATGATTCGGTACCGCGCATAACACTCCACTTAGCGACCGACAAAAAAATCCAGTTTGTATTTGATCCACCCTCGTACTTTATATAAATTTGGCCATTTGTTGTTAACTCAATCTAGACAATTAGCGTGCATTATGTATTTGCACTCAGATAAACACTGAAATGAATTTATTAAGGTATCATTTGGTAATTTATACACTAGGTTTTTATCAAGTTTGTATTGATCAGTTTTAACATCCATGAAAAACATGAAACTAATATTAAGAAGTATTTGGTCTTCCAGTCAAGTCAAGTCTAGAAAATTTAGTTCTGTATTGTTGCTCGTTAGTTTTTGTAGGAATATTAGGATCCTTTATGGAACGTTTTTAAATAAAGATATATTTAGTACTTTTCCCTGGAGTATATATAAGAGATATATTCCTGCCACAAACATTTGATGCCTATTTTTTAAAATCTTTACTATGTTGATAGAAACAACTATCTAAAGCGATATGATGAGCATCAAATCTCTGTCGAGTAAACGTATACAGTTAAGTCTTTTCACTACATATTGTAAGCCCGTTGTCTACATTGAACTATAATTTTATCAAGAGCATTTTCCAAATTAAATGATTGATCCATATTTTTTTTTTTTTGTAAATGTGCTAATATCTTTATCATATTGAATAAATGTTATCTTGTAATTATAAATTTAATATAAATAATTCTTTTTCTTTTTCCTCTTTAACTAGGATTAGATCCTGTTCTTTCTTCAACATTAAAAGATGCAGTTGGGACGATGAGCTCCAGCTCTCATGCAATCGTGTTGGTGGTCTTTTAGAAGGTCTTCTTAATCTCGAAAAATCCGTTCTGGTAATTTTTGGCTGTCTGGTTTTATGCATTCTGTCCATAAGGTCTCTTTACTCCCGTCTTCTGTTTCCCTGCCTTGAATGCCGCTCTTCGCTCTGACGTCTTCTCTTCGGACCACATGATTAAAACTTATCATGCACCTTAGGGTTCTCATATCCATTGTTCTCGCGAGTCTTTTCGTTGTGGCGTTTTCTGCAATGGTTTGGATCGTGTAAGTTATAAAAGGCCTAATACAGGTTTTGTAGATTCTTGCTTTGCTTTCTACTGACATGTACTTATTTCGCCATATTATATACCCGATGAATAAATGAGTGAATGAATTACTAGAAGACTAGGACAAGTGCGAGCTGTCAATTTATCATTAGGGTTTTATTTAAAGTAGTAACAAGTTCGGAATTGTAGTCTGTTATTGATAGCCATGGAGTATCCAACCAATCCAAAAATCTTCGGAGATTATAATGTTAAATAAAAAATCTCCGTCAAAGAAGGAACATTTTACACTAGTAGAAAGAAAAACCAGGCAAAATTCCCGTGTCCAACGTGTTACATCTAAAAATATTAAGGAAGTAGAATACTTAATAATAACACTAGATCAAAATGACTGGTCGTGCAATTTCAATTCAAAATCCATGTAACATTTGTTTTTCGAAATGATATTATGACTTTTGTAGCTATAATTAGAGAATACTCCTACATTTTATAAACTTAATGTTACTTTATATAATCAATCAATTTCAGCAAACCCTGAAAACAAATTTTAAAAAAGACAACTATATAGAGATAGACGGACAGACCTAACTTAAAAACCATATTTAATAAACTAAACAAGGATATTCATATCTTAATTTTAGAATTCAGTAAAAATAAATGGCTTCAGATATGTCAAAATATCAATGATAAAAACTGAACTTACTGAACAGAAATCAAAAGACTAACAAAATACAAACAGACCAATACGATAACGTCAATTACTGATCCAGTCTCTAAACAAGTACAAAGTGAAGACCAAGATATAGCTAATACCCTTGCAAATCACTATGAAATAATTTATCAAATAACAGACAATCCAAAATTCAACGACACTTTCTACAACGAGGTGAATGACTGGTATGGTAACCATGAGTTTTCAACAGCTGATATTCTAGACGATCATCTTATAACAGAGGAAGAATATTTACAAAAACTGTTTAATGGTCAAAACTCCGCTCCAGGTCACGACAGTATCTCGAGACTAATTCTTAAAAATTTGCCCCCGAATGTACACAGGTACATTGTTAAGACCTTCAATTATTTATTGAGCAAATAGTACTTTCCGAATGAGTGTAAGAGTAGAGTAATTACAAGTATTCAAAAAACCAACATAAACCCGATATCCCCTAACAATTATCGTCCTAGGACATTACTTCCGGTACTCAGTAAGATCTTTGATCGCTTATCAAAGAAAGCATTTATAAGTTTACCTTTCCCAATATTCCTCCCAAGTATTAGTTTGGTTTCCGTAACCATAAGTCTACAACCTTTTTTTGTGGCTCGGAGGTGGAAAATCTTTTATAGATAGAGTGTAGGAGTCCCAGAACTGGTATACCCACTAAAAACTACCTTTTCAAGTCGGAACCCCGCGGAACCGCCGTCTGGCATTACTTCACGGGGTGTAGGGTGTCGGTCGTTGATGTTTGTGTGTGTGTGATGAGTGGGTGGGTGTGTGTGGGTGTGTGAAATATGTGCGTGTGTGTGCTGTGAACGGATCGGGTACGTGGGATCGCTACTCCCAAATGGCTGTGCACGTCAACCACCCCTGCGGGAACCATAATTCTACAACCTTACCTCTCACCATCCTAACCTCAAACTGCCAAACTTCACACCTCCAAAACCGCTACTCAATTATTACATTTCTAGATATAAAACAGGTCTTTGATTCAGTTTGGCACAAAGGTTTGCTGTTTAAATGCCATCAACTTGAAATACCTCCATTTTTACTTAATCTAATTAACAATTTTCTCCTTAGTCGATGCCTACTAATAAAAGTACGCCTAGCCCGCTCCCGCAGAACAAGGTGTTAAACAATGTTCTCCAGTATCTCCCTTGTTGTACAATATATTTTGTTTTGACATATATAACTCTCCATATTAATTGATAAGGCCGTTATTTGTTGAAAATTCATATCACTTGTTAAGTATTAAAGTAAAATCACTTTTTTAATTTTCAAAAACTTTTATTTGTTGCGTGTAATTCCAACAAATAAAAGTTTTTGAAAATTAAAAAAGTGACTTTACTTTAATACTTAACAAGATATATAACTCTGATCCTCTCTATTTTAACCCGACTCTGTATTTCCTTCAGTTTGCTGATGACACTGCCCTAATCTCTCACTCCCATAACCTAAAGACTACCATTTCTTCTCTCCAAGCCCTCATTCATAAAGTGGAACTTTGGTGTTTCAAATGGAGAATTCTAATAAACCCATCCAAAACACAACTTCTTATCCCATCCCATAGAACTTCCCCCAACAATTTTAAAATTTATGTTGACAATATCACTATCCTACTATCCTTTTCCTGTAAATACCTTGGAATACTAATAGATTCCAAAATTTCATTTAAACCCCATTCCAAAGCCACGAAAGCCAGAATCGTTGCAAGGGCCAGACATTTTAGGTCTTTAACCTTCAAAAATTAATGTCTCTCTATCACCACAGTTTGTAGAATTTATAAGTCGATATGTCGGTCCTTGTTCAATTATGGCTGTATGCTTTTTTCCCAATACAGAAAATCTACAATAAATAATATATTTGTGGCGGAGCGTTTAGCCCTGCATTCAATAACCAAAATTCGAAATCCTTCCAATACCCTTTTGAACCCCTCCAATGCCCTAATGTATGACCTGACACAAATTACCCCTATTTACCAAACTTTCCCGAACAATTGACAATTCATTAAAAGATCGATTAATATTTTAGGCTGGACCGAAAGACCAATGGTCGATAGCCCATTCACAATTAAAGCTTAATTGTAAATACTATTGTGAAAGGGAAAAAAACATGTGAATAAAGAAATTTATTATTATTATTTACCAGTATCAGTCAAAATGATTGGTGCATGTTTCTATGAAGATATTCTATGATGAAATGACA
Source organism: Ontholestes murinus (assembly GCA_963969525.1). Classification (NCBI taxonomy): domain Eukaryota; kingdom Metazoa; phylum Arthropoda; class Insecta; order Coleoptera; family Staphylinidae; genus Ontholestes; species Ontholestes murinus. Next base: position 57,804,405 of record OZ018390.1, on the reverse strand, counting down.
TTGGGGCAGCTATAACAATTGATGGGTACTGCATTGATTTATCGGAACAGAAATATGATTTCGGAAGAATCATGAGACCGATGCAGTATATGCCCATCCACTTGTGTCTTTTGCAATTTCCTGATAAAGACAATATAGATCAGTAAAGTGGCAATGATTCCGAAAATATTTCAAACAAACGTCGGAGGCGATGCAATTCCTTTCCAATTCTAAAGACGAATGGGGAAGTAGCGAATCAAATCAGGCGGAAATATTTGGAAGAAGGAGGTATTGCTGGTAGATTACTAGTTCAGAGTGTGTTCAACAACACATGCTATAAGATACATTGTGAAGGGGAATCTAAGTAGTGCATTCCTATTACTGACCGACAACCATATTTTAGAACATGTACAAATTTGTATAAAGTTAGAAGACTGGTTTTGGGAAAAACTGGACAATTAGGCAAACAAAATTGAAGGCGTTTCTCGCAATATTATACGCACTTGGAGCGTACGAAGAAAATACTTTGAGGCTTCAATATTTGTGAAACAACAACAGTTATCGTCCTTTCACATTACTTCCGGTTAGTAAGATCGCTTATTAAAGACAAAATTTATAAGCATACCTCGCCCAATATTCCTCTCAAGTATCAGTTTGGTTTCGGCAACCATAAGTCTATAACTTTACCTCTCACCATCCCAACCTCAAACTGCCGAACTTCACACCTCTAAAACCGCCACTTAGCTATTACATTTCTAGATATAAAACAGGCCTTTCATTCAGTTTGGCACAAAGGTTTGCAGTTTAAATGTCATCAACTTGAAATACCTCTATTTTTACTTAATCTAATTATCAATTTTCTCCTAAAATCCCTACAAATTAAATAAAGTACATCTAGCTCGCTTCCGCATATTTTTTCCCGAACAAGGTGTTCCACAAGGTCATATTACTACTACTACTATTACTACTTTGAGGCTTCAATATTTGTGAAACAACAAGTGGGGACCATCATTTTTCGCCAGCACTCTGAGTAGATATAATTTTACTGAAATTCTGTGATACATTCAGTCAACGTTTACAAACAGACTAATTCGCTTTAGTCTGAGCAGTTTGGGACAAATTTGATGAAAGCAGTCGAAATTGCTTCATACCAGGGTTTTATATTATCGCGGATGAGCAACTCTCTCCAAGTATATGTCTGATATACAGACGAAATATATGGTAAGCGGTTTTCCTTATTTAGGAAAAGGCGAGGCTCGAAATGCAACACTCCTAAGCAAATTTGCCGTAATAAAACTACTTAAAACATATACCATGAAATGTGGAAGTGTAACAAATGATATTTTTATTACTACAAGTATTCTTTTGGCGTTAAAATTATGATCTAAAAATACTTTGTTGCTTGGAACTATGTGCAAACAAGAGGAAACTGCTGAAAACTTGCAAACTCTAAAGCGACAGCATGGCTACTTTCTCAACGTTGTTGTACCAATCCAATGGATAAACACTTACCGTTTACAAACCAAATAAAAAAGTACTTATACTAAGCACATACTTTGAAACTGTATATTATATACTAAGAAACTGTATCGTTTTCTTATAGAACAAAATTTGGCGTCAATGTCACTGATCAAGTGATACGAAAATATACTGTGAAATCAGGTTCCAGAAGGTGGTCACTTCAAGTCTTAATATTTTAGATATAGTCCGAATAAATTACTGCATATTGTACAAAAATACATTAGTAGAAAATATGTCACGGAAAGACTTTCTGTTAAAATTAGAAGAAAAACTTGTTTCAAAATATAAGACTTCAAGGCAAAAAGTACACGAAGATGATATACAACTACAAGTGGCACAGTTCCTGTACCCAAATGGTGTCAGACTACAAATTTTTGCAATATATGCAAAAAAAGTGTATGCGGAAAGTGCACACATAGAAAAATCTATATACTGAAAAATTGTTACCGACAAACTATAAACAATTTAGCGTTTTATTATTTGACGATGTCTGTAAATCCATTTATAAATAATAAATAATGTTCAACTTTTTTGTCATTTTTTAAGAGTGAGTAAAATCTGGAAGCCTAAATAATTATGTTTTCTTATACATCAGTCATTCTGACTGGTTTTGGTAGAAATATGTGTAATAATATAGATGGTAAATCTAGTGTTAAGCTAAGTGTATTAAAATCAGGCACATATATTATATAAGATCGAAAAAAATGACCCGAAGGAAACTATGTGAATTCGCTTCTGCGTCATCTTTACAATTAAGTTCAAAAGTGAGAAATGCTAGTAAATACAATGAACAGAGTAATTCAGGATTCAGTAATTCATTTTTTGATATTTAACCGAAGTGTGCTATCAATCAGCACACCAAAAAATATAATAAACAGAGTAGAATCAAAGAATCCAAGCTAGCAAGTAATATATTTAACAGAAAATTGACGCACAAACGAACATCTTAAATATAATTACACAACATTGATGGATACCACCTCATTTCATCTCTCTGTCGACAAGAAAATGTTCATGGAGAAGTAGCTCTATATGCAAAAGTAACATTGAATCATTTATTGAATATATCAAAAACCTTTTTATTATGAAAAAGAACTCGCTACAAGAGAACTATTTATTAACGAATTAAAGATTGTCATAGCAGGAATTATCGACCTCCAAGCCGAAACAATAAAACATTTATCGAAAAACGGAATGGTTATATATTAGGTGAAGTCTTAGTTCATTTTGGTTTTTTAGCAAATTAATCAAAGGTGATTTTTTATAGAAAGAAATAATTTTATTCATTGATGTATTGTAATTTTTTTCGTTGACCGTTTACCATCTTTCGGGTAACATCATGTTGCCACGCTTAAAGAACTTCTGGCCTTTCTCAGCAAAAAAATGAAGTGCTGTTTGACACCATTGTCTAAATTGAATTGTTTACCATTCAAAGGGTTTTGCGTAGAATCAATCAAATAGTAGACGGTTGACTCAAGATCTGGTCGATCAAATTCCATCCAAACTTCAGAAACTTCAATATTTTATAGAGGGTGGGCATATGAAATCAAACATATTAAGTGTGACCTTAGACATTCGTCAAGAGAGCATTTTAGGTCCAATCTTATTAAATATATTATTTATATAAATGATAAATAAGATTGGACCTAAAATGCTCTCTTGACGAATGTCTAAGGTCACACTTAATATGTTTAATCAAATTCCATCATATCCCTAATTTTCGATTTTTTTTAAGAGATCTTCGCACCACAATCCATCGAAAAATTGATGTATATTAATAAGTTACGTTTTATTTTTTTTAAATTTCTTTCCTGATATAGAAGTACAGAGGTTAAGCATAAAGGAAAAAAAGCTCTATTGTTTTTTTTTCCTTTTAGAAATTGTTGTTGCTGTAACTACACTCTTATTATAGACCGTCATTTTTGCCAATGTATGATTCTGCTTAAATTTCTTTAGAACTGTATATTGATTTTAACTGCAGTACAACATCATCATTCCACCAGAAAATAGAAAATCTCGAGACATTAGATTGATTTTTATACTATTTGACATACTTGATTCATGATTAATGACTTTTGCATTTTTTAGTTTACTGCAAGATAATAAATTATTTATTATGCAATTATAACATGTGTTTAAATCAACATAATTTAAGCATCATCCTACAAAATATGTTTTAAATTATATTTACCTATAATCAATACATGCGATTTATATATTTATAAACGATATTAGTACTGTTCAATTAATAGATTTGTGCAAAAGTATATAATAAAGTTATAGCCCTTTAAATATTTACATTAAATGGCATCATAATCAAATAGTGAATAATGTCAATTAATCAACTAATCTTATGGATTATTCTAAAAAAATAGTTATATCTGGTACTAACATAAAATTTACAGAAAAGATGTTTTGAGTTTTAGCAGTGTAAGTTTCCTTGTAATAAAGTGTTATTCGAATGGATTGTGGACGCCGTGGCGCGTGTATGATAAAACCATCTTCCTGAATGTAACACTATTAGTTATACCACCCGCTATGAAGGAGCTGAGCTTCTACGTCTATCCGAACAATGTGTCGACAGAAGTCATCAATCATACGCAAAGCCCCGGGACACCTATCATGATGGCTTTTGAATAAAAAACATCTAAACGTGATTTTGCTACGTCCTTTTCCACCGGCTGAAAAGGACGATCGTTCCATCTCGCCGACTAAATTTTTCATAACCGTATACAGAGAGAGCAGACAGCGCAGAGCAGAGTAGACGGATCCGAACGACGCTTATTGTATTATGTATGTGTTTGACGTGATATTGTCAGATTTGATAATGTAAATTTGCAGCCGAATAAAACGGGACGACGAATACCTTTTTACTTATACATACAGTATATCAATGTGTGTGTGTATGTAGGGACAGAGAGAGAGTTACACAGAAGTCATTTGTGAAATGCGAATATTGGAAGTAATTTTCGTTATTATCAACAGTGGTAAGAGGTGGGTAGCAGATGGTTTCTCCGTTAAAATAATCATTTCGGCGCAACTTAAGCAAAGTTAGTAGAACTTTATACCGTATTTATGAAGTCTAAAGTTAGTCGACGAGGGGTGGTGTCGCCGAATGCACAAGAATTGCGGTTTGATATTACTTGCCATGTACACTTGCAGTCGACGCGATTTAGAATACTATTGTCTTCATTAGAATTGAAATTAAATTTAATTTAAATATCCTCCGCTGCTAAACTCGCTGCTAAATAAACCAGAACAGATGGTATCATCGGATGAAATATCAAACTTAAACGCTACATCTCAATTCGTATCCAGTTAAATTAAAACGGAAAATTTTAAAATAACTAACTACCAACACTGATGAAACATATTTTTTTTTTTAATTTGATTCACCAAATTGAGTCACAAATAAAACGTAATTTCATTGTACTTAAAGTGTAAACAAATAAAAAGTACTACACAGGGCGTATATATGCCCATGCTTTTAAATACAGAGTTACACATTAAAGAATCACTTAATGAATGTTCTAAATAACTAAAATTGTGATATGATAACATTATCATCTTTTTATAATTACATTATCGCATTTTATTTTTAGTACTCCTATAATCTGTATTGTTTTGTAATTCATAATACGTTTGATAAAGGTTAAAACTATAGTCACATAATAAATCTTTTGTGGGATTTTAACAAAGTGCACTTTCTACATCGTTTATTATATTTTACTACTATAAGTAACCTGCAAATATTTTACAATGCAACTACACTTAGAAATACTGAGAAACAACAGGACGACAATACACAAGGATCTGTTCATCGTAATGATAACGTACTTGAACGAACATGATGACGTGCAGCATCTACTGGAAAAAGTCGTAAATAATTAGTTAAATAAGTTTTATTTAAGCATGTTTTACTTTTCTATGCATAAAAATAGTTTACAAAATATTCGCTTTGGGATATTTTAACGAAGCGTTTAGGACTTAAATTTATTAAAATATAAACCTTTAACAGATATCTACTGTTCATTTCCTCTAAATTTAAAACCTTAATGTTAGGTAAAATGAAAAGATATAATTTTGATGGAAAAAATACAGCAACACAAGCATGTTCACTTAAATAATCTGTCATATATATATATATATATATAACCTAATATAGCCTAATAGGTTCTCAAGATTTTCATGTAGAAGGCAAGAGTTTTAATTTTGTAAGAATTTCGTCTGAAATTAGTAAGGAATTCAGAATGACATTTGTATTACAAATATGAAAATAAGGATAACCAACGTGAGAAGTTCTATAAAGACAAACTTGCTAAAGTAGCAGAACTAGAAGTAGAAGAGAAACACCCGCGCACTTCTTTAACATTTAAAGTTAAAACGCCACAATAATGATTTTTCATTTTACAAAGAATGTTAATGCTGCCACTTCCTGTGGACATATTACGATTTGCGACCTTGTGAATTAAAGTAGCAAGGCTGCTTTCATGATCGTGGATTGTATTGCGGAGGCCAAGGTAGAACAGAAGCCGAACAGAAAATCACGGCGGCATGGCTTTCCAGGAGAAGGGCGAACAGGACTAAGGGAGAGGCGATCACTCTTCTAGGACACGAAGTCCTAATAGAGCTTAAGATAAATGACCTCTGCGTCGTCATAGAGTCAAACCCAAATCATAGCTCGTAAGTGCTGGAGACAAGAACGGTAATATGAGGGGCCTGGTGAGCTGAAGCAATGCCTCCAGGTGAAAGGGCAAAAGCCAAACTTTTGTATGCGTTTCTGGCATACAGGAGGCATCCAGGAGGAATGTAGAGTTCATGCAGTATTTTTTCGGCTCGGATTGCTAAAGATTTTCAGGAGGTACCGGATGATATCCTGTGATACGGTCGAGGTAGTGCCATCGATTGTTTTACCTGGGCCTTAATAGTTCCTTGGGGGACACTTTTCATAATAGTACCTTCAATCTCCTTACACTTGTCCTAGTAATATGACAATGACAGTCGATATAATAATAAAAACGGGAGCGATCACCTCTGCAAAAGCTGGAGGTTCAAGTAAAAATAAGAAGAGGAATAGATCGAACGGCACTGCTACCATATCTACCATCAACCTCAGACTCAGCAACAAGGAAGCTGCTAACCTCCAAGCAATAATTGACAGCGAAAACCTCCTGGGGAAACTCACAGATCAGGTTAAGATCCTGAATTATGCTCTTACCTCCGAATTGATCAAAACCATATTAGAGAGGGTCAGCCCCATTTTCGAACGATATCTGGACTCCGGAGAGATCCTCAGGATAACCTGCCTAGGGTTCAACTATCCCTAGACTGGATCTCGAAGTTAGTCGATAAACTAGCCCCACTATGGGTAACGGCAAAACTAACGGTGATCCAAATTTACTACTACCCGGGGCTGACAAAGGCTACCCTATGGTCAGCCTCTGATCGATTGTTCCTTCAGACATAATGGCTGATGAGGGGGAATGGGCACTCTGTAGCTTCAGAAAATGAATGAAATTTGGTAGACGATATCTTGACAGTTGACAGATTAAAAAATTGACAGTTGATAGATTGACACTTAAAAGATTTACAATTGACAGCTGACATAAAAACACTGATAGTGGATAGATCACCATTTGATAGATTACAGTTAAAAATATTAATAATTGACAGATTGGCATATGAAAGAATGATAGTTGACAGATTAAAAGAAGAAAGTTAACAATTCGACAGACAGTTAATAGATTGATAATTAAAATAATGGCAATTGATAAATGGTAGACTATTAGATTTGCAAATGACATATTTGAATATGCTTGATTGATAGTTGACAGATTGATAGATTGAAGGATTCGTAGATGATAGATTGACAGTTGTCAGAGTAGCAGATTAATAGTTGACAAATCGACAGTTGCTAGATTACAGAATGAAAATTGGTAGATTATAAATTGACAGTTGACATATTAATAGAGTGACAGAGTGAATGAATGTATTAAAATTATTTAGTTCGGTCGACAGTACAATACATTGACAGATAGGCAGTTGTTAGATGACAATTAAATAAATGAGAACTGGCAGATAATATTATAGATTGACAGTTAAATATTAAATATTGACTGATTGGTAGATGAAATGAAAGTTGGCAGATTAATAAATTTTCATTTAACAAATCGACAGTTGATAGATTGACAGTTTAAAAAATGCCAATTGGCAGATTAACAGATCAGCACTTGATAGATTTACAGTTAAAATATTTACAATTGACAGATTGGCAGATGATTGATTGACAGTTAAAATATTGACAATTGACAAATTGGCAGATGATAGGTTGACAGTTAATAGATTATAATAAGTCTTCGTATAGATCGTCTTCCAGGACCACATTTCACAAAGTATTGAAATTGAAAGCAGAAACCAACTCCGGATGAGTTAGAGTGAAAATGGAACTTCATTCATTTTGCTCTTTCTCAAAACACACTACAAAAAGTTTGAGAGAGAACTTGGAATTAGAACGCCCAAAGAAACAAATGTGTATTCATATAGATTATCCGCTATATTAATGGTTACTAAGTACTTGGCATAGAAACAATGGCACTAACTCTGAAAGAGTGGAGAAAAAAATCTACTTAACTGTTAACAAAATACTTGATGCCAAATTTGAGGAACTGAAACTTGAATTACGCTGCTCTTACTTCTAAAAGTTATCATTGTTTTGAAGAAGTACTTCAAGAAACTACCGAACGAGGAACTAGACTGTGTAATGTATTACTCTTTAATGTATCTGAATCATCATAAACTGCCTCGAGAAGAAAATAAAAGATGATCAGAGACTTGTTCAAGGGGTTTTGGATCCCCGTGGAGCAAACATCAAACCACAAATAGTTTTGAGACTAGGTATAACACAAGTAAACTACAGTATTAGACCCGTAAAAATCATCCTTAATAATGAAACTGAAGCAAAGGAAATTCTAAAAATAACATCAACGATATCTCCTCATCTCCTCAATTTCGACCAGATCGTACGAAGAGACAAATGGATTATTTTGAAAGAGTAAAAAGTGAGCTCATCGATAGACAATCTAGTCGCGAACCAAATCTAATTATTAAATTTAACAATAACGTCACCTATATTACTTCGAATTCTCGTGCCCCTAAGACCTCAAAAAAAACTAAGAGTGTATTATCAAAACTGCGACGGCATTTGCACTAAGTTAAGTGATCTTATGCTTGCCGATTATAATAACGATTATGATGGCATTATTATAACTGAAACTTGGTTATGTAGCACATATCTAATGCCCAATTACAGCTAAATAACTATATTCTTTGTATATAGGACAAATCGCACTACAGCAGGGACCGTTAGAAGTGAGGGTATTTTAGTTGCAAGTAAACAATGTTTTCAATCATTTCTCATATCAAGAAATTCTGAAATTGAGCACAATTTTGTTTTGATAATTTTTCCAAACTATAATATAATTTTAATTAATAGTGAGAAAATTAAATTTTTTGTATGAGCATTACTGCACTTATATTTTACATTTTACTGTAAAAACTCCAGCTAACAGTTAAAACAACTACTCCCCGTACTAAAGCACCGTCAGGCATTGAATGACATAACTGTTAGCTGTCGTTACATGTCTGAAATAATATTCAGCACGATGTAACAATTTTACAGTAAAATGTAAAACATAAGTTTTATATATATATATATATATATATATATATATATATATATTGTTGACAAGTTAATTTGTAGATGGACGACTTATTATCATTTGTTGATGGGGAGTTTTAATTGAGATTATTTAATGTTTTTAAAAATGGTTTGAATACAATATTTATGCTGTGTTCTAAATGTTTACACTAATGTAGTCAAAGAATGTTAATGCATTGTTTTGTTTCTTTTACATTGGCTGCGTATAAACGTTCTGTAATTTTATTTTATTATTCTCTTTAATCGATAACGAATTATTTTGAGTACTTTTTTGCAAGACTGCTGTCAATAGTAATGTTTGTATTCTATGAATAAATAAATAATAATAAAGTTATTTCAGCTAATTTGAGGTTAAGAGGATGTCTGAAATTACTAGGAATAAACATATCGATAAATGTAGGCTTTCTAAAAATTGTAACCCTAAGTTCAGAATTAATAGTCGTTATAGAAAGGTCCTAAAGTTTATATTGTTATTTTGTGATAAGAACTAAAACATCTCATATTTTTAAAGAAAACCCTCCACAAAAGTATATTATATCACAATCTGCTGAAGACTATAATACATTTAGCAAAACTCGTGACCATTGCAAGAGACTGGCAAACGAGTGTTACATAAATCATATTAATAATGTTGAATGTTCTCTTAAACAAAATCCCAAAGCTTTTTGGGGTTATGTTAACTCTAAAAGAGCTTCTGACCAGATTCCTACAACATTTGTGAACGGCAATTCCCTTGTTAATGACACCGAAAGCATAGTTAACCTCTTTGTGCAGTTTCTTGGGTCTGTGTATCATTCGTCGAGCGTCCACCCGTCATCGAATGTTAACAGCACTTCTACTTATAGTAACATTCACATAAACGAATGCGTTTCCCCTACATTAAATATATTAGATATATTGAATGAGTTATCTTCATTGAAATATAACAACAGCCCTGGGCCAGATGGACTTAGCGCAACCTTCTTTGAAAATTGTGCATTTTCACTTAGTCGCCCATTATGGCTTTTATTCAACGCATCCCTGTCTGAGGGTAGCTTTCCCACTTGCTGGAAAAGTGCTTACATCACACCAATTTTCAAATCGGGTGAACGAAATCGTGCTGACAATTATAGACCGATCTCTATGTTAGGTGTAGCACCTAAAATTTTTGAAAAGCTTCTTTGTAAATACCTAACAGCGGTTCTGCAATCCTCGATTTCTATGTGTCAACATGGTTTTCGTACCGGAAAATCGACCTCTACTAATCTTTTAGTGTATGATGCGTATATTGTTCGTGCTTTTGCGGAGCGGTGTCAGGTGGACTCCATCTACACCGATTTCTCGAAGGCATTCGACACTGTCGATCATACCTTACTTGTGAACAAATTAAGGAACTTTGGTGTTGAAAATACTTTGTTACGTTGGATAGAGTCGTATCTCTCGGATAGATACCAATATGTTAAAATTGAGCACTGTCTTTCACACTTGGGCCTTCTTCTATTTAACTTATTCATAAACGACGTAGTTACATGCTTATACAATGCTGAATGCCTTCTCTTTGCTGATGATATGAAAATATTAATGAAAATCCGTTCACTTGAAGATACCAATGTTCTTAATGATGACTTACAATCATTTGTTAGTTGGTGCGATGCAATGTCATCACGTTTTCTAGAAGGCAAACAATGGTAGATTTTCAATATTTCATGCTGGGCGAACCCCTAATACGAGTAAACTATGTAAAAGATATGGGCGTTACGTTTAATACTACCTTATCTTTTTGAACGCACATATCTAAGATTGTAGCAAAATCATACCAATTTCTTAGATTTATTAAACGTAACGTCAGAGATTTTCGGAACCTTGGTACAATTATTGTATTATATGTCGCGCTGGTTCGTCCGCATTTGCAATACTGCTCTTGCATGTAGTCTCCTTATAGCGGCACTGATATTGATAAAATCGAGCAAGTACAACGAAAATTTGTTCTTCTTGTTGAAGACTACTGCGACCTACTCAACTATATTAATCCGACAAGTTTATGTTCTCGGGGTGTTAGTCATGATATTATGCTGGTAAAAAAGATGTTTGATGGAACTATTGATTGTCCTGACCTTTTAAAGCTTCTTGGACTCCATAGTCCCGCTCGTCCTTTGCGTAATTCTAGTATATTTCATATACCGTTCCATAGAACGGATTATGCGAAACAGTCTGCTACCACGCGCATATTAAAGCACACCAATAAATTCATAAATGAAACTGGGTTTGATATTTTTGTTAGATCTTTAAGTTCTTTGCGTCGTGCACTTGTGCAAAATAGTTTAGTTTAAAAAAAATGTATTTGTGATATCTGTATTATTTTTATTTTATTGTAACTACTCCAAATTTATTTTGTATATGTATGTTACTGTAGGCAATGGCCTCCGATAAATAAATAATAAAAATAATAATTATTATTATAATTATAGTAAATTGTATTTGCACATGTAGTGAATTAATGAAGTGCAAAACATGAGTACATTGTCTATGCCTAAAAAGCTCTCCAATGCAACAAAGTGTTTTTTATGCAATAGAAAAGCTATAATAATATTTATTATGTTAGTCATAATAGTTAACAATAAACTTAGGAGTGAACGTATTTTCAGCCCTTCTAATTGTTAATACCAGTTGCTATCGAAGAATATTATTGCATTTAAGAAACAATGGTAATAGGAAACAAATCATGCTGACATTAACTGCCAGAATATTCCTCCAAAAGATTAGATAAATTAAGCAATGTAAATCAAATTATAATTGACTCCAAAAGTAGAAGATGATATCAGCTTCTTACATGATGCTACAAGAAGGGTTTGAGTGGAAGAACGTATTTTAATATGAACTCCGTCCGTGCTTCTTTCGTCCAAAATTTTATGTATGTTTTTTGTAACTTATTTATTTGTTTGAAATGTATTTTTTAAGAAAGATGTACAAAGAATTAATAAACATAAACATAAACATAAACATAAATCAGATCTAAGTATTGAGTTTACATTATTTTGATAAATACTATTTCTTATTAATTAAATGTAGACATTAGTGGATATTCTTAAAAAACACAATCAAAATGTCTTAAAGACATAATTTTTTTTATTCTTCGCATGAAAGGCGAAAGGATTGTTGCAAAAACAAAATCAGACAAAACTCTTCGAAAGTCTCCTGTTTTAGATATAAAACCTAACAGTTATACATATTAGAGACGTCAAATGAAAATTTTTAATTTATCTGATATTGTTAATGAAAAACATTCGACATTCAATAAAAAAAAAGTGATCTGGCCACTACAATAGCTTCATAAATCCGTCTCTACTAACTGTTGAGTAAATGGCGAATGTGTACGACTTTTCCTTAAAATTTTATAACGCATAGTTATAGTCTGTGAGACCCGGCGCCCGTACTCAAGTTATTATTTTGTTCATTGAATTCTATTGCACTTTCTAAATTTATTTTAAATTGTATGGTTTTCAAAAGGTAATAATATATAGTAGTTAAATTTTTTATTTTGTAGTTCTTATTTTAAACAATATATTTCCTTTTTTACTTCGAAAATCATAGGTTACGCATATTTAAATTTTTAATCCGCAAATTGCGATTATCCCTTTCAGAAATTCCAGAAATCGTAATCCGCTTTCATTCATGTTAGAGAGGAAATCTGGTATAAATATCAGTATCACCCATCCCGAAATTCAATTGAAGCCTGATTGCCAATAAGAAATATAAGACTTTGACTTTGCCGACATCGATGCGATATCAATTTCTCCAGTGTTCGAACCATTCTAAGGTCCCAAAAACGTCTTTAGAAGTCACGATGCGCCGAAATCAAACTCTCACAGGCGTCAAGTCATCATCGTTGTCCAGTCATCCTGCGTTCATTGCTGACAAGACGTTCTATATTCGTTCCCACCGCCCTTGCTTTTTAACATTACTTACGAAAAAGAACAAGCAAAACTGCAGCAGTTATGGGAAGAATTTGAGGTTGAGGAAGAACCGGATGACGAAGAAGCAGAGCTTGCTTCCGAAAGAAATTCCATCGAAGAGAGAAGTACGGATAGCGATTCGGAGCAAGATTTTGAAGACGGAGAAGATGTAAGCGATTATGTTCCTCTTAGCAAGATCTCAAGAGTACCAGCATTCATAGGCAAAGATTACCAGGTGGCGCAAACACTGTCCCAATAAGGCAGTGAGGACTAGGAGGGAAAACATCATCGCTCGCCTTCCAGGGTTAAAAACATACGGAAAAAATGACAAATCAATTATAGAATACCGGACGCTGTTTTTTAGTGACCAAATGATGCAACTTATAGTCAACAACGCAAACCTATATATTTTTTCGATTAGAGAAAAATTACACAAGAGATAGGAGAGCAAAACCTACTGGTATTTACGAAATAAAGGCCCTTTTTGTATTGCTGTACCTGGCAGGATATCCTAAAAGTAGTCGCTTAAACACAGAAGAAATGTGGGAAATAAGTACAACTGGTATTGAGCGGTTTTGGATAACCATGTCACGGAATCGTTTCCAATTTTTATTACATGTCTACGTTTTGACAATCTCAACACAAGAGAAGAAAGATAACAGAAAGACAAATTGGCTCCAATACGAGAATTATTTTATTTTTTACCGAAAATTGTAAGAATGCATACACTGTTGGAGCATATGTAAAAATCGACGAAAAATTAGAAGCTTTTAGAGGACGATGTGGATTGAATAAATATATACCCAGTAAATCAAGCGGATATGGATTAAAAATATTTGCTATGGTTGATTCTGCTACATCATATGCACCAAACATAGAAGCACAGAAGTATATGTTGGACTTCCTGGTTCATACAAGAATCCCAACGATCCACAAAGTTTAGTTTTGAGGTTGATCTTTATCTTTATTTAATCTTTATCAAACATGGTTACAAAATATACAAATAAAATTACGAGACATTCACAATATCGAAGGAATAAAAAACATACATAAAATTTTTACATCATGGTGACGGGCGGAGTTCAAGCTTCCAGGTGATTTTCCATTCAAACCCTTATCCTCTCCTCCACTGTTCATATAAAACCAGCTTCAGGTACATATATTTAGCATTAACATGATTATTTTCCCTTTATTGGGCGATAAAATAAAATTTTGTCATTTTGAGCCAATTTCCGAAACAAATCGAAATGTAACCTGTGATAACTGGTTCACTAGTATGCCTTTAGTCAACATACTCTTAACACAACACACAATAATCTATGTAGGTACTATCAAGAAAAATAAGAGGGAACTTCCTCTTGAATTTACCAATACAATAGTTCGACCTGTAAATTTCTCTATATTCGGATTCCAAGAAAATACAACTATTGTGTCTTACGAACCCAAAAAATATAAGAATGTAATTTTAGTATCCAGTTTACATCACGATGATGCTATTGAAGCATCGTCTGAAGAATATATAAACCAGAAAATATCACCTATTATAATAAAACAAACGGAGGGGTTTACACTCTGGACCAACTTCAATGCTGCTTATGATGTGTCAAGTTATACCAGAAGATGGCCGATGGTTATTTTATATTCTTTAATGAATATGGTAGGTGTTTATGCCTGTAATAATAAGAAATATAAAGTGCAAAGAAGATTCCTAAGAGATCTTGCTTTGTTGTTGACAAAGGATAATTTTGAACGGCGTTCATTAGAAATAAATGTACCGCTATCTGTGAGAGAAAGAAGACAAGAGATGGCTGGAACTTCAGAAGTAAATGTTAATCAGGAAATTACATCTGGTACTCGGAAAAGGCGCTATTTCTGCGAGAAGGACTCAAAAACCAAGTATGGTATAGCCTAAATTGACGTATAAAAATTTCTAAATATGAAGATACATATAAAAATAAGCCCTTTAAAGCTATCGCTGAAATCTAGACAATTGTATTTAAGAATAACCAATTCCTACATTCAAATCTTTTGTTTAAATACACATTCACTTGAAACTAGTCTTAGTAAGTACAAGTCAAGTACAAGGCTAAGGGTCTTAGCTATATGATTAAAAACTTTGCAAGCGATTTATAAAATATTTTTTTCTGGATTAATTATTGCCATTAACAAACCAGTAAACATATAGAAAGAGTTTTAACGGTTACTATTTCAAAGGGTATTAGCCAACATATGACCAAAGTAAATGTTCAGAAAGATTAATACTAGCAATAGGTTGTTAGATACAGCAGATACAGCAAGTAGCATGTCCTAAAGCAGACAAAAAATAGAATATGATATTCAACATAGTAACATAAAGCGTATATCACGTATTAATTGAAGAGGCTGTTATTTGTTGAAAATATAAGTTTACTTCTTACACGTTAGAGTAAAACACTTATACCTTTCAAAAAACTTGTATTGCTTAAACTCGCAACAATTGCTTGCGAATATTTAGAAAGTGCTTTTATAATGATCTTAAACCTCATTATCGGTGTAGATGACTTTTCATAAAATACAAATATTAACATATTGGAGTACAAAAAGTTTTACTGTCTTAGTAAAAGGAAAAACATGGTTCAAGAAAATATGGCAGATGATGTCGTGATGTTAAAAAAGTTAGAAATAACTTAGACTTGTGAAAGTTTTACTTTTACTTGAGATTATTTAATTTGTAGAAAATATTACGCCTAAGAAAACCATTTACATAACAAAATCATTAACTGGAGAATTAAACGATACGACGTTCACATTTGTATTCACTCCGAACAAAATGTACCACCCCCTCGCATCCCCGAATGTTTATTAATATCACAATGCTGCCGGATTTCAATTCCGAGCATTAATTACGTGCAAATTGCGATCCAGACGCCAATATAATACCACCGGCCCGACTCCGCCGCCGCCCCCTCGCGCCGCCGTCGCGCCCTCGTCGGAAAATCTCCGAGTTCCTTGTAAATAATGAAGCGAACTTAAGTGCGCATTATATAGACCCAGTGTAAATAGTAATATTTAACTTATTGAAATTCATAACTGAAGTTTCGCGTAAAAGATCCGGGCGAATGTGAACTTTATGATCGTAAGCCTTTGGGATCCGGCCCTTAAACAATTTTAGTTCGAAACAAAGACCATTCATTTCTTGTACAAAGCTTAGTACACAGTCACCATTTCGTTTAAGCGGACAACATAATCTCGATTGCTTCATCAAAACCGTATATTTAAGGAGCTATATTTGATGAAAAAAATGTTATTTTTTTGTAAGAATATGAATATTTATTAGGGCGAAACAAAATATTTGGTGTTTTAGATAAATGTTTATCAGTTCTCTGAAGTATTTTCTGCCTTTAGTAGACGCTGGCTAGCATTTCAAAAGCATGATGTCTTACAAATTTGAGTAGAATTAAAAATCCAAGAGGAACAAAACTTATGTCCGTTGGATCTTCCGTCGTACATCACAAACTATCGCTTCAAAAAACGACGAAAGTTTTACAGTGCGTTCCTTTTCTAACGCATTTGGTTTACTTTATCAGACTGAATGTTTTTGTGTCGTTTCTCGAAGCGATATTTTGTGACGTAGGACGGAAGATCCAACGGGTGGACTAAAGTTTGAATATAGTACTGGTGGTTATTATCTTAAAAAGTAAATGTATATATATGGATATTTTACTTTAAGACTGTAAACAACATAAATAAGTTTTTCTTATTAAAATATAGCACATTCTATGTAATTATTATTATAATAATTGATGGTTACTGTCTTACAACCCTTAATTCCTTCATATTTTATTTGCTTAGTTAGGAGGTTATCGGAACCTATTTAGGTAATACTATGAAAATTTATTGAACCTCCTCACAAAAAGGCTTAAGAAATCTGTTATCCTAGTAAACTTTATTTGGACGTTAAACATATGAAGAAACATATTAAAGAAATCATGCTTTAATAAATACATTCTTTATAGTTTTTTGGAGATTTATTTATTCAACCAGTTTGTATACGTATGTTTTACTATTGATTAAAATTGTATATTTAGGTAAATGTTATCAGGATTTGGTTAATCTTATCGGCCACTTTTCCATAAGAAACTTGACTATTTAAGCTCATCTTTCTATTTCATCTTCGCTTTAGCCCAATGAGGCATACTATATCTTATTAAAGTATGTGACTTATGTCGCCTTGACATTTTAACCAATATCCACAAGATTGCCTCGTGTTAAAATAATTTAATTTATTGTATAACTGATAATTAAAATCGGTATTTGTTAGGAAGCCATTAATTCATGTATAATATTTATAAAGTCCGCTTGAATGCGATGGGGGTTATAAGGTAAAATTCATATAGAAATCGGGCGGGCGAGAGTTTCGCAACTTAAAAATAAGCAGGGAGCTTCGAATACTGGAGGAGATTCAAAAGTAATACAAGATGAGGAAGCCAGCTGGGGGTTGCAGAACTAAAACTTCATAATACAAGAACGGCGCTGGCTGTTGTGTGTGTGTGTGTGTGTTTATGCAACACAAGTCTGGGCGGAAAGTTTTACAACATGTACCACGGTTTCACTCTACATATAAATTTCTTATATAAAATTTTGAATAGAGAAGAGAGGTATTCTAAACACGAAATATAATATAAAGTTTCTGAACTTTGGGCAGGGGGCAGGGGGAGTATCGGTGTGGGCGGTGCCTTCGCCGCCGCCAGTGCCTTTTGTGTGTCTTATGTAAACTACTTGTGAATGCGGATATTCCTAAATGTGTGTGTTTGTTCTTTCCGAGTTTCTTATAAATATGTATATTGATATTATTTGTAGACATACTTTAGCGGCCCGAGGTTAATACTTCGACACCGGTGAATAATCCTGTAAGCTGTTTCAGCACGCTATTTCGTCAACAATTTTGTTTTGTTTCTGGAACGTAACCACATATAATTAATCAATACAACTTTATTAGTCTTTTAAATAGATCCGTATTCAGAGTACAACTTAGATTTAAGTTGAACTGTATCCAAGTCTTGTTGATTTACAAATTAATAAAATATATTTATAAAATTATTTAAATTTTTCATTTGATTTTCTTTTTTATTATTTAACTTTATAAAGATAATGGTGGGGGCAGCTACTACTTGGTATGACACTTTTCAACTGCAATATCGAAAAGTGTCTTAATTTTCCTTAAGAAAGTATAATTATTTATATTTTTATATATTGTATTATATGTTTTATATGTGGAAGGGGAGTATATTTCATAGCTTTTTTGTTTATAATGCGAATTCTTTATTTTGGGATCTAATTTTTTATAGCCAGCTTTACACTTAAGTGGCATAATGATTGTAAATTTTGACAGTTGGTATAGAAAGATTTGCTTGTGAAAGAAAGTTTTTGGTTAGAGCAAATATCAAAAATGAAAAGCAGCATTTACGATATTTTTTACTTTTTTGGTATAAAAAAGATAATAAAGTTTTTTAAGCAAGAAAATAATTATGTGGTGTCAATAAAGAACATGTATGGACAGAACGACAGTGCCAAACATGGTTGACAAAATTTCGACTTGCGACATTGCTAAGAGATTAAATTTATCAAATTTGATTATTCATGATCATTTAAGACACCTAGGGCTAATCTCAAAGGTCTAAATAAGGGTCCCACATATTCTCAGGGAAAGTAATATATGCCGCCGCAGTGATGTCTGTAACTTGCTTCTTAAACGACTAGGAAACGATACATTTCTGAAGAACATCTTTACTGGAGACAATAAATGGGTTGTTTAAAACAATGTTAAAAAGATTAATCGGCTTAGAAAGCATTCAATTACTTTATTTATGTTAACAGATAATAAATCTTTACACAAGTGAAATAAACAAGCAAATCGGTAAATAAATCACAATATAGTATCATTCTATTTATAAGTATAGAAATAACATGATACAGAACTAGAACAAATTAAGAAACGATACAAAACGTCATTATATAAAATATAGTATGACACATAAAAAATAAATATATAAAATCTAAGTTTAGTTTGTAAAACATTATAATTTACTTATGTATTTATTCGTGCTGTAAGGTTCTATACTTATGAGTAGATTACGCAGTTTAGCTTTAAAGTTTTAAAGTTAATCTTTGTAGAGTGTCTAATCGTTATGTGCACTGATGTAAGTTGTGTCATCAGCAAACAGAATAACTTCAGCTGGTTCTAAATATCTGGGTATATCGTAAATGTAAATAATAAAGAGGACCGGTCCCAGAACTGAGCCTGGGGCACACCATGGTTTATGGGTTTTAAACTTGATGAAATATTTCCAATGGATACATATTGTTCTCCACCTTCTAAATATCATTTAAAAACTGTAATGTTATACCTCTTATATTAATTCGTTCGAATTTTTATAGTAAAATAGTATGATCAATACAATGAATAACTTTTGATAAGTCACTTAGACGGAAGTGTGAATACTCAGTACTCTTATTTTTTTCTGAAACCATGAAATTAACCTGTCTCGCCTTTTTTAAATATTTGAACTTAGATTACAAAGAGAAGAAAGGCATGCAACGACATGATATGATGATGAGTGTTTTTAATAAGTGAATCGAGTCCGAATGCATTTTTAGTTCTATTATTTTTTTAGTCTTTTGATCGCATCTTGTATCAGTATGAGGTATGAGGTAAAAAGAATCGTAAAACGCATCTTTATTTAAAGGCTGGTTTATGTGTGCATTCGGCAGATTTTTATTATATCTGATGTAATATTAACAAAATAGTCGTTTAGAATAAACGGAGGTATTGGTTTTGTTTCAGTTATTTTTTAGTACCTCTTTCAGTGCACTTCAAAACACGAAATTCATTAAAAAAAAGATGGTACTATCTATTTGGTGACATTTCAAGTAATAGTGTTCTTTTTAGATTCTACCAGACAACAGAACATCCAGAACTGTCATCAGCTAGATAAATAGAATTATTCATTTAAACATAAAAAGCCAGAATTAATCAACAGACGAAGTGTACTGTCCTTTTAAGATAATGCAAGACCTCGACAAAAATTTTACAGGTTGGTAGGATAATAGATCCAAATACACAAATTTCTTCATATCTGACAACTCTTGATTACTACTTATTCCGATTTCTACAACTTTTGTTTGAAAGTCGAATGAGAAGGCCAAAAATCACCAGAATCAGTTTTTCTGTCTGCAAAGAAGAACAATTTTATGAACATGTAATCATGCTACTGCTAAAATGATTCAAAACATATTGGATCAGAATGGATTATCGTAAATCCACAACAATGAGTTTTATTAAGACTGCAAAACAAATCACTTATGAAATAACTACTTTTCTGGCTAATACATCGACAGACATTGATACAAAAGTAATTTGCGTGTTACAAATAGCAAGGCTATCAAAGCAACACTAGTTTAAACTTGCATATATCTGTGAAATAACTAAACGTATAAAATGTACAAAAATGCTTTTTTAATAAAAATAATATTAAAAGGGTGACCGGTACCATTCACCATTGGGATACAATTAAAGGTGCTTTAGAGTGACGGGGGCGATCCTTTAAAGTAACAAGCTCATTTACACACACACAAATACACAAATGACCCATGGCGGAAGGACCACGTGGTCGATAGCCTAACACTACTACTACTACTACTACTACTACTAATATTAAAATTCATATTTTGGCACATTAATGCATTGCTTGATATGTTTTTTTTTTTCATTACAAATATATATTACATACCTTTGCTGATAATTAAGTGTGATGAGAAGATAAGCAAATATTTCTACTCTTACAAAGGGCATTATGGTTGAAAACTGCTCGAATAAAAAAATTGCCTACGAAAATAAACGAATTACCCTCTCTAACAGTACATATTTAGGGCAGTCCATGGAGATCAAAAATTTTCGAGGGGAATTGGAATCATAGCAGAGACTATATAAATTTGTGATTTTAAAAAGATTCAAGAAATAGTTTTCTTTAAAACTAAATAAGTTTATTCTAATCACTGCATGTTTATACATTTGAATGGAATCTCATTTATCTATTAATATATCTCTTTCATATATAAAAGATCCTCTAAACCCACGATACCTGAACAAACTGTTTAATACATTGGAAATTTTGCAGATAAATTTGAAAGTGAAAGGTATTTACATTTACAAATTTATTGCTTGCAATTTAGATGGGTATATTAAAAAAGAGTACAACTGTTCAAACCTTCCACCATAAATATAATATGTCATGGTGACGTTAATCAAATATTTACACAATTTTTACAAATTTTTAGCAGAACGCTCAATAAATTAAGTATAAAGTAAAATAAATATCTACAGTTGTAGAAAGAAGTCAATGAAATTCTCGACTAAATGGGAACATTCATCATCATCAGGGTTTGACTGGAAGAACATTCTGAAGAATGAAGTCCGCCTGTGATTCCTGTGCTCAAACTTTAGTGTATTTTGTATGTATGTGTATTTTAATGTATTTTATCAACAGGTAATCCAAAGCATCATAATAAATAATAAACTCTGATGTATTATTTTATCAAAAATTTCATACTACTGAATCATCAACCTGATATTAGATACTTAATAAATTTGAATACTTGACGCCAATATTAAAATGTAATTATTTTTATTATAGTTATCATATCATACATAAATAGTATTCTCTCAACCATGGTGTATTAAAATTTAAAAATACTTTGATACAGGTAAACGGGCGCTAGATTTTGACAATAGATTAAGCATAAATACCGTTTAAATTGAACTCACACAGCGTAATCAAAAATGCCATAAATATAATATCTGAGATACAAACATTCACTTTCGAAAAATTCATTTTCTTTTTAAATTTCTAATTGTCTAATTAAACCCTATCTTTTTGCGTTCTCTATATGTTATTCTATATTTAGAATGGGAGTCGTAGAGAATATGGTACCTCAATCTAAATTCTCTGGAAATTTAAAATATTAAAATTCTCTTTTCTCATTCACTTATATACTATTTATCGTTTTCTAATAAATTTATTCAATTCAGTTCACTTTTTTTCTAGAAATCAATACAATTTCACTCTGTCCTCTCTATCAAAACATGTTTTGGGGTTAACAATCAATGCGGAAGTTTTTTCCCTCCTTTCCCCACCCTTATATTTATGTGCTTATATTCCTTTTGTTTTAAGTTTTAAACTCATAGTATCATCTATCTTTTTAATGTATTGGGATAACAAGGTCCAATCTCAATATACTGGCAATTCTTCAGTCTTACTTCATTTATATTTGATGAATTGCTGAGACCTAAGTGCTAAGTGTTGAAAATCCATTTTTAATATTAAGATAACGAGACCGTTAGATTTTCGAATTTGGTTTATTTTAAATACTACATATGTTACAGTCTCGTTATCTTAATATCATT
Source organism: Ontholestes murinus (assembly GCA_963969525.1). Taxonomy (NCBI): domain Eukaryota; kingdom Metazoa; phylum Arthropoda; class Insecta; order Coleoptera; family Staphylinidae; genus Ontholestes; species Ontholestes murinus. The sequence continues at coordinate 57,781,814 of OZ018390.1, read as the reverse complement.
TATAATCTATACGTAGCCACTTTTTAAAATCTAATATACCCATGCTTTATTTTTTCACCATCTATATCCAGCTCCTTTGGAGATAATTTTTCTTTATTATTTCTTTCTCGCATATCTTGAATTATGTAATCATACATTTTTTTTTAAATATGACCGTCACTATTACTCTCTACAAATAACTAAATAATAAAATAGGTTCTATAACACGTTATTGTAATGGTATCACATCAATTTCTCTAGATTGTTAATGGATTTCCATGTTTTTTTCTTTGATTATATTGCTGTTCATGTTGCTCTTTAATATTGTATTTTGCCATAATGATTTGAACATTATTTATAATTTCAATACAAGTCACCTGGAATTGCCCCACATTCACACTCACCGGTTCGTAATATCCCTATTTTAGTGAGGTATGCAGGAAAACATCCATGTCCTAATTTCAAGTGAGTGATCATTGACGAAGCGAACCTGCTGACCTTCAAATGAAAGATGTAATCTTGTTTAGCTGGAAGAGTTGGGTGTACCAAGTAATATTTACTTTGCCTGCCTTCAGATTGCTTAGGGTATTCGAAAAAGGTCATATTTGGCAAATAATCTGATGAATCGTCATCAAGAATGTTTTCATGGAGCAATTGATACCAGAAGAATGGAGGGCGTGAATTTAAGACCACTTATTTTGTGATATTATGAATTTAAACATTTCCAAATACGATTAAAATTTTTGGAGATTATTATTATGTAAAATATTAGATTCTTTTGTACTATGTTGGATAAATAAATGCCTAGTACATAATATTCTCTCTTCCAAATGACTCTCATACTACGTTTGTGTGACAAATTAAGAAAGCTAAATTAAATAAAGTCGGCAAAATTTCTGAATAATTTCGATAGAATGCATTAAATTTAGAGCCCATAAACTGCCGGAAAGTAAAAAACCAAAAGATTTTTTATTGAAATAGAAGAAATATATAAGTAATCGGTAGTGGCACATGGCCAAGTAGCTGACGCCAATTACTTTTAAAAAATGTATTGGAAAAAACTAAAAGAAAAGTTTTTGAAAAATTTTGATAAAGTGAAAAAATTACCAAATTCTAGAAATCTCAAAAAATAATCTGACAAAATAGGTCAAGAATATTTTAGAAGAATGGAAGAAAGGGTGTTGAAAAATTCTATAAATCTAAAGGAAAAGTTTCTGGAAAACTTTAAATTAAAATTTATAATCCAGGAGAAAATCTTCTGGAAAATTCTAGAAGCTTGGAAAAAAAATCTGAAAGATATTAGAAATTTTAAAGAAATGATTCTAAATTAAAATAAATTAAGAAACCTGGAAAATTCTAAAAATTATGAGAAAATATTCGTAAACAATCCAAAAAATTATTATAACATAAACTTTGTGAAAAATCCTAATTGTTCAAAGCAAAAATAATACAAAATTTATAAAGAACTATAGAAGCAAAATTTCTAAAAAAAATGTAGAACCCTTGAAGATAAATATAGAAATCTGTCTAAATAATCTGACAAATTCTAGAAATTAAAAATAAAATTTTCTGTAAAATATTAAAACTTCTTAAACCCTTACAAAGGAGTTTATAACCCTTAAAAACGTCCTAAAAATCTAAAGAAAAAATGCTGAAAATTTTAGAAATATAAAAGAATTAAAAAAAATTAATTCTAAAGGAAAATGTCTTAAAAACTAAACGAAAAGCCTAGAAAATTCTTAAAATCATGAGGAAGGTTTCTAAAGAAATCCATGTATTTAAGAGAATCAATACAATTAAATATCTCAATAGAACATTGAAACATTGGAATAAGAAAACTATTACAAAATGAGAATGCTTAAAATTATCGAAATCTCAAGGCCAACTTCTTAGAAATTTCTATTAGAATAAATTAAAAAAAAAAAAATATGGTGAAAAAAAATCTACAAATCTCGAAAGAAAGTGCTAGAATATTTAAGATCCCTAATAGAACATTTTAAAATTCTATAGAAAATCTGCTAAAAACTCAGATATTTATTTAAAAATACTTGAATTACTTGAATTTCTAAAAAAAAAAAAAATAGGTCTGAATGTGGTATTTTATTGTTTTCTTTTCTCTATGTTTCCTTAATATTTTTGGGCCTATATCCGATATGTTTGTTTCTAGTGGCTGAAGATAGACCACATATACTACTATTTTATATTTAACAATTTCTTATCGTGCTTGTTTATTTGTAAAGAATTGTCTATTATTAAGTCTAAACATGGTTTGTTTGCATATTATTTTCTAGAGTATTATATGTATTTATTTCTACTTTTCTTTTTATGTTTCATTAAATTTTCTCTTATATAATTTTAAGTTTTTGTTCCCACTTTATTACCGCTGAGAGTCTTCTATAATTGGTTAGTTATGTACAGTATAACTATAATCTATTTGCCGCTACTTATAATTATAATAATATTTCAAGATTAATTCAAAAAATCAGGGATTTTTTCTTACAATCAACATTATTTGGCAATAGATAATTTTTATTTCAGGTGTTTTTATTAAGATGTAAGTTTGATCTAAATAACTTTAGAAAAATACTAAGCATCCAACAAAGTTGTTTAGGTACCTCTCTAACTTTTTCTAGAAGCTATATTTTTACAGTGAGATTTTTGAAAGTTTAGTACATCTAAAATAATTTAAAACTAAGATATAATAAATTGGCTAATACATATGTTTGCATTAGTTTTACTAGATTTGATATTGGTTAGGAGATCTAAATATTGACATTAATTCTATGGCGATTTCTCTTCTTAGAGAATTAACTTATCAGACTACTGAATGTATGTGTGCATTTTCTTTATGAATTTTAAAAAATCCGTTTTGGATTTGTTCGGTTGATAAAAAACGACAAATGTAAATATGACATTTTTGTTAAAGTTGTTTAGGAAAAATATTTTTAATATAATACTGAAGCACTAAAAGTAAACTTTATTTGCATTTTAGCATTATTTGTTAATTTGGCTTTGAGATATGCCAGTAATAAGCAACTTTCAGAGTGATGATTTATAACTCTCGAAGAGAACTTAGGTTAAGTTTTTGCTTTTTTTCTTACTTTATAGTTTGGGTTTACTTAGTTTTGTGCTAATTGAATAATTTTAAAATTTAAATCTACACTAAAACTACAGTAGAATTAAAAAAAATATATGTTGCTTCTTCATTGGAAAGCATAGAGAAATAATATTGGCCCATCTACACTTTTTTATCAGAAAATTTCTACAATTTGTAGCAATTAAGGCAAAATGGGATCTAATATGCTTACAATAATATACTGAATTAAATAAGACAGAACAACTAGGATATCGTTTAGTTAGATTTTTCTATTAAAAATTGTAAAATAACAATTATATTTAAAATACAAAACCCCTTCCTAATATATAACATAAATTGAAAACATATTTGGTTTTATTATAGAAAAATTTAACAAGTATTAGATGAGTTACATGATGAAGATATATAATATGAATACAAAGTCTTATCATCTTACAAACCACTTGTATAATACTTGCATAATTCTCTATTTTTATTATTGTGTCATTGTAAAGCTATATTATAGGTTAATATAAAAATTGGCATATAACCCAAATAGTTACATAAAACTGATAGATACCGATTTAATTAAATACATAATTTACATATTTCGTGTATGAAAAATTGACTCTTATTTAATTGGATAATAACAATGTATGCGTGTTTTAAACCCCACGTAGAAAATAATCAACTCTAGATACCTCGTTTCATTAAGTAAACGCAAATGATACGCTTCATTTACATCCTAAATGACTTAATTTATTTTTTCAATCAGTCAATTGCTCCCTGTCCGCTCGGTTCCGCCCCTCGGGGACGCGCCACCGCCGACGAGGGTGGCGTCCATAAAAAAAAGGTAACCTTAAAAACGTGTAGCGATGAAGTCGGTGCGGAGTTGTGCAAGTGAATCCGAGTAAAAATCGATACAAACCAAATACATCGCGGCTAAACAAATTGCTATATTATACAAGTCATGGAGGCGAGAAGTGGATAAAATATCCCTGGCTGATAAAATAGATCGAATGAGGCGTTTAATATTGGGGTGCGCCAGCGAGTGAAGCCGCCGCCTTCGGTCCCCACAGTGCACCCTCGCACGCACACGCAACCCTCGGCTCAGACTGAAATATTTATAAATTAACTAAATTGCACTCATATAGGAGTGTTGTATGGCTGATTGACTTTATTGTGATTACATTACCAGCGGATTTAATGCACATTTACTTTATAAATATACAGTAGGGTTAGGCTTCAATTACACACAGATTTATTTCACATTACAAATTACATTACCATAAAATGACTTTCATTCTCTGCACATGACATTACACGATTGCATTATTTTAATTGGATTATAAAATACTACTACATTTAAATAGAATAAATTTATATGACAATTTTATATTTATAAATTTACTAATTACTATGTTACTATCTATGTTAAAAGTTCTATCTGTCATAAATAAAATCAATTAGTAATGTAGACCTTATACTTTTATGTGTTTAAGTTCATAGCAAAACTTAAATCTCTAACTAAACTAGTATTTTCTCTATTAATAATATTAATAAGAAATATCAATGTTCGATAAAAATACTGTGTACATATAAGAACATAACCTTATATACATTGCAAAAGACGAATTATATAATGTGTTAGTAATTATGAAAATTCATAAAACGCAAAATAATTTAGAATATTTAAGAAAATAATAATATAAACAAATAAGGTTGACAAATTATTTACAAGCCATTTTATAATTATTATTTAAGGATTATTATTTATACGTATTATGTTTAGAAGCCGAATACAATATTAAAATTAAATGTATTTTTTGGGTGTATACAATCATAAAATATTATGTTTGCAAGTAATAAAGAACAGTTGTGTAAATATTTAATTGCTAAAAATGAAAAAAAGGAATGATAATTATCAAAATTACAGAAAAATTAAGAAAAACAAAACGCAATAAGCAACTGTCAAAAACAATCGAACATATTTTACTATTGAAGAGATGTAATAGTAATTTGACTATTTTACCGCACCTATTTCAGTAAAAAAAAATCAAAAACTAATTTCCAAAATAACAATTGACATCCAACCATTTCTTCATGATCATTTTAAATCTTTTTTACAATAATTATTTTAGAAATATAATAATTTCATTATACTGAAAACATTTAGAAAACTACAAAGCGAAAGTTATAGAGTAAATCAATACAGAATTATAAATATTCATAAAACAACAATTAATAACTGCTAAAAAAACGTACGAATTGGAAAAACGATTTTAACCTACCACAATTATATTTTTATTTTATATTTTTATTGTTCTAGAATACCCTCCATCTATTCCAATAACTCTTTCTTCATGCCTTTGACCTACTAATAGATTAATTATTACCCTAGCGTACATTTGATCTAAGCCAATACTTAAAAAAATAATACAGATTTGTAAAAAGAAGTTCCAAAAAATATCTAAAAATTGGTAATTATCTTAAATGTAGATTTTTTTAGCAAAATTGAAATTAACACCGAAAAAAGAACAACATTTAAGAAACATATTAAAAATTTAAATCATAACATTGCGATTTACATCGTTTCAAAGTTGATTTTCGAAAATTTCGCGTGCAAATCCAGAAACATTTATTTCGAAAGGTTACCTCGTGTTCAACATGCCGGATATTCCCGTTTCACAATTTCTACCATCAAATTAATACACACGGGTGGCTTTTTATTTAATGTTGTACTTAAAAAAGATAATTCTTTGGCCTTACACTTGGCTCAAGTTGAGCGCGGAGGAAGTTCTTGACCACATTAAAAGTTGACGAAGAACTAGAATTAGCCTAGAAAAATCAAAGGTTGTAATCATCTGTCAAAAATTGTTAGCTAGGGAATTAACTAATAATTTAAAAATACGAAAACATTTGTTTTCATATTTTTAAATTATTATTTAATTTTCTACAACGAACTAAAGGATTTTAATACATTTTATTAGGGAATTAACATTAAGGGGTAACTTTACGAGACTGGTAATATCTATTTATTTATTAGCTTTACTTATGTCTTCAGTTCAAATGAAATAGTGTAATATGTACTAAACAGTTACATGTTGGAAATTTTATGAATAAGTTTTATTACAACTATTATTTGTCTTAGATAATGTGATGAAGTGGTGTGAAATACGGTTAAATCGTTAATGGGACACAGATACATAATCTCATTGTTTAAAAAAAAAGTAACATCAGTTTTGAACATAAATAAAAGAGTAGTAGTTGTTTTAACTGTTAGCTGGTAACTTTTTACATTAATCATAATGAAAAAAATAGTGCAGAAATGCTCATTGAAAATAATATTTTTTATTATTACTTTTATTATTAAAACCACTGCACTGATGAATTAATATTCTATTTAATTTACTTCATACGTATAAAAAGAAGAGAGTAATAATAACTCTACTGTAAGTTATTAAAAACAAGTGAGATAAATGAAGTAACATTTGAAAATTCATAAAATAAAATAAATGTCAACAATCAATACATTAGTGTAAAAACAATTAACAATTAGCAATTATTAAAAAACATTGGCGAATTCTCTAAGAAATCAATTTAAATTTGAAAATGTAATTTAATAAGACTTATTCCCTAACAAAACTCCGTCATCCTTTCAATCCCTTGCATAATCCTTCTAATCAGCTCCTTTATGATACTACCTTAGTTATTCCCATCCAAGAACGCCTTCGATTCCTATCAGAAAAATTCTCCAAAATCCTTTTAACTTTTACATATTATCCCTATACTGTATTCCTAGAAACCCAAATCTAATCCCTAAATTTAAAAACCCACATTCTACCATTTTTGATTTCATTTAATCATTTCATGCATCTACTCATTAAAGACTGACGCCATATGACTGGACAAATCAAGGCAAAAACCTCTGGTCGATAGTCTTTTGACAGATTAACTTACTAACGCTTCATCAATTATTTATTATTTAAATGTTAAATTGTACTGTACATATTTGTTATATATAAGACTTATTATATTGTACGCTACGCTCTTGATGGAAGGAGATATGTAAATTCCATGAGGTAAAACAATTGTTATGTTCCATAATATTTTTATTTTCAATTGCCTGACACGTGTTTCGATGACACAACAGTTTTGTACTTCGAAAATGATCAGGCATAATCGAAACACGTGTTAGGCAACTGAAAATAAAAATAAAAATATTATGGAACTTAACAAGTGTTTTACCTCATCGAATATATATATATATATATATATATATATATATATATATATATATATTAAAGAATAGAAAAATTTATTGAAAAATCAATAAAATATTTCTTGATACTTTTCAGATTCAGGAAAATCTTGTATTTCATTTTCAAAAAACAATTTTAATATATAGTAAGTAGTTGTTAGTCCGTTTTATCACCGCTATAATTTTAATATAGTTCGTCCCGAAATTAATTGCTAATTGTTATAGTTGCAAATTCTAAAACAGCAATTCAAAATTATCCGCCAGGTTGGAAACAAATTATTGTACTAGCTTACTAAAGTCCTATCACAATAAATAAATCATCGTAGTCTTGACCTCGGTCAATACAATACTCTATTCATTGCCTTGTCCAAAATAATAAGATAGTTCATAAATAAACAATTGATAAATATTTGAAATTAACAGCTCGTCCCAAAGCACATCCAATAAAAAAAACAATGGACATTCAAAAAACAATCGACAATTGTTAAAGATACAAAGTAATCACGATAAACAATTAATAATTTAAATCAAAAACATAGAAATTTGAAAATTCACAAACAAAAACAACTGACTTTTTTTAAATTATTAATAAAAAATATTATCCTGTAAATAAGATAATTATATTTAAAAATGAGCAAAACATAATTTCGTAAAAATAATAAGCCTTCGACTCTGTCTGGCACCAAGGTCTGTTGTAGAATTTTTACCTTCTTAAAATTCTTACAACTATTATTTTCAATATGAAGCAATTAATTTCAAATAGATTCCTCAAAGTCAAAATAAGTCATAACTCCCACTCCCCTCCTTTTACTCCTGTACAAGGTTTACCACAAAGATCCCCTCTATCTCCGCTACTCTACAATATTTTCTGCTTCGACATTTACAATCCTGATTCTCTTCCATTGAATCTCTCTAATTAGCAGATGACACTGCCCTAATTTGCCATGCACCCAGCGTACCGCAAGCTCTTCAATCTCTTCAGCAGCTTATTGACTCTCACCAACACTGGTTTGCAAAATGGCGTATTAAAACCAAACCCCAGAAATCCCAGCTTTTAATTCCCTATCACCGTAATAATAGACTTGCACACAATATTCACATTTCCAAAACGTCCCCTCAACGTCTATGAAATACCTAGGCATTACTATAGATCAAAAAGTAAACTTCAAAACAAAGCAAAAAAAAAACATGATAAATTTATCAGCCGTTAAAATTTACAAAATAGTTTGCCGCCCTCTACTTGACTATGGTAATGTTTTTTTCTCCAACTCCTGGAATCCTACTATCCACAATATCCAAGTTAGCGAGTGATCTTCCTTAAGAACTTTAACCAAAATCCGCCACCCCAGCAATCCTCTACATAATCCTTCTAACCAACTCCTATATGACTCTATCTCTGTTATTCCTACAAATAAACGACTTTTACACCTAACCATCTACTGCTTACGCAGAAATTCGAACCTGATCCCAAAATACAAAACCCCTTCATTTACAACATTAGAATTTATCGCATCACACCATCCATCATCGCTATCAGGGAAGACCATCGAAAAACATTGTGATTGACAAATCTGGGCTGCAGTGGCGTGCGGTGGAATTCTAAAGTAGGGAAGCAATCAAGGAAAGTGAGTTAAATTTACGTACCTTTTTATAATGAAGTTTAATTCTTCTCTATTCTTTTGAAAATTCATCTATATTTTCATTAAAATGACTAGTAAAGTTTTTCACTTTCGTAGTCAAATTTAAAATTGGAACCTGCCGACCTTATTATTGAAACACAAATTGAGAAAATCGTTTTCTTTTCAATAAAACAAAAAATACACATTCACATTCACATTCACCCACCGCAACTACACACGTGTTTTTAAACTCTAGGAGCCGCAGTGATCTTAAAGATTTCGCCATCATTTTAATACTAACTGTAAAGAAGCTGTCGCGGTTGCCGCTTCCAGACGAGTTTGAACTTGCGGTTTAATATAGATATAGATCATATATTCACCATGGAGCGTTTTTTCCTCAACTATTAGTCAAATATTGGTCTGATTTACTTTCTAAAAAATGATTATATATTAATTTTAACAAGGGAAGCTTCCACCGCTTCCATGGACCGCACGCCGCTGCTGGACTTAAAGACCTCTGGTCAATAGCCATTTAACAGACTAACAAACTAACATATATATTATATTTACTTATAATTTTATTTACTACTTGCTTAATTAGCAATTAACATTTGCAAATTCTTCAAAAATCAAAAAATCCCTAGCGTACTTTTGACCTACGCCAATAATCGATTCATTATCCTGACGTACTATTCATTCATTCCAATAAATAAATCATTACCCTAGAGCAGTTCCCAACCTGGGGTACGCGTACCCCTAGGGGTACGCCATAGCTTGTTTAGGGGTACTTCAAAAAAAGTTGTTATGGCGGCAAAATATGTCTTACTAAATAAAAATCTAGTACAAGCTCTAACTGTAAGAAATCAGGTTGACCTACGCCAATAATCGATTCATTATCCTGACGTACTATTCATTCATTCCAATAAATAAATCATTACCCTAGAGCAGTTCCCAACCTGGGGTACGCGTACCCCTAGGGGTACGCCATAGCTTGTTTAGGGGTACTCCAAAAAAAGTTGTTATGGCGGCAAAATATGTCTTACTAAATAAAAATCTAGTACAAGCTCTAACTGTAAGAAATCAGGTACGCGCCAAAAATGTTTGTCGCGCGTCGGCGGTAGATGTGTAAATTGCTGTATTTGCTGTGCTCGGTAAAGGTCTGGTTCCGCTGATGCGGCCGACAGTTGTTGCGCGTCCGTCTTAGAAAGTCAGCTCCAGAAGCATTAGTGTCGTCAGTCTCAGTCAACTTTTACACACTGCCGAGAAAGCGTTGCCGTGACATCGATTTTTAGAATAGTGTCATTCGGTATTATTTTCAATATTTATTTATAGTCACTTTAAAAAGCCAGGATTACGCCCAAATAGTTACTAAAGTAACCAGATTTAGTATTTTCTTTCAAAAATAAACAGATTATAATATTTTTATTAATTTCCTAATCCTTAGGTATGGATAAGTGGTTGGCAAGCGGAACAAGAAAAGAGTTACAGCCGAATGTAGAAGACTTTCAATTGGCAAGTTCTTCCCAAAATCGGGAGCAACTAAATGAAAATGACCAGTCTTTATCAGGACAAAAAGAGAAAAGGAGAAAGTACTGCGAAGAATACATTAAATATGGATTTTCATATGTAGGAGATGAGAACTGCCCTAAACCACAATGTATAATATGTGGAGACATATTATCAAATGGCTGCTTGAAACCTTCCTTACTCTTAAGACATTTACAAACCAAACATGATAATTATAAAAATAAGGACCCTAGCTTTTTTAAACGCTTGGAGAAAAGTAAGAATAAATACAATTTAAAGTCATACATACTAGCATCAAATAAAGAATTGGAAAACGCCGTTGAAGCTAGTTACCTTGTCAGTTACCGTATTGCCAAATGTGGCAAAAATCACACGATTGCCGAGAATTTGATTCTTCTCTGTATAAAAGATGTGGTTCGTTGTATGCTCGGGGAAGAACAAGGAAAGAAAATAAACAACATTCCTCTTTCGAACAACACAATATCTCGAAGAATTCAAGATATGTCTGATGATGTTGAGCAGACAATTATTAGCAGAAAAATAGTAAATTTTTTGCTATTCAAGTTGACGAAAGTACAGATGTCACCAATTTTGCAATTTTGCTAGTCATTGCACGATACTTGATCGATGACAAACCGGAGGAAAATTTGTTACTTTGTCATATGTTGACAGAACGCACAAGAGGTGAGTATATATTTAATGCTATTAATACTTATTTCAAAGATAATGGTATTGATTGGTTTAATTGTTGTGCATTTACTCTGGCCTTCGAGGTCATGTCATAAGAGTAGCTCCTAATATCAATTGGAGCCACTGCTGCATCCATAGACAAAATTTAGTATCTAAAAACCTTCCTGGTGATTTAAAAGTTGTACTTGATGAAGCTGTAAAATTTTTCATAAAATCAATTCAAATTTTTTTGGAGCTCATCCTTTTCAGTTGTCATCTAAATTGCATGACGAACAATGGCTCCAGGCTCTTGCGTACTTATCAGATATTTTTCTACAAACAAATAAATTAAATTTAACACTCCAAAATAACTCGATAACGATCTTCGGTGCTTCGGATAGAATTGAATCTATTTTTGGAAATCTTGTATTGAAAAGGGCGAGCCTGAAGTATTTGAAAATTTTTATAATTTTTTATCAGAGAACAAACTACGACTCTCCCCAATAACACATCAACAAATTGTTGAACATTTGGAAGGTTTAAAATCAGCATTTCGAAAGTATTTTCCCAAACCTGACAACATGAATAATTGGATTTTAAATCCATTTGAAAATGAATACTTTGAAGTAGCTAATTTGTCAATAAAAGAAAAGGAGGAATTAATTGAATTGTCAAGTGACACCACTTTAAAATCCCAGTTTAAAGATAGATAACTGACTTGAAAGGAGGTACAGTAATTAAAAAAGCTTGGGAACCGCTGCCCTAGAGTATTCTTGACCTAGTCCAATACTTCATTAATTGCACTTGACAAAAACAAAAATAAAAATATAAGAAGAATAATACATAATTGTCAAAAACATAGATATTTGTTAAAAAAAAACACATATAATGATCCCACGTGAAAAACAATTAAACACAGATAAAGTAACATTAAAAATTTATTGGAAAAATAATTCTCAAAATCGAATATTCTCAAGCAAATTTATGCCAAAAGTAGACTTAATAATATCTTAACTCAAGACATTATTTAAAAAAATTAAACAATGAATAAAATCTCCAGAAATAATTGACAACTGCAAAAACCAATATGACAAAAAAACATTAAAGTTGTAATAATTGTATTTGTCGGCGACGTAGAAATTTGAGAAAAATAACATTTGAAACTATTTTTTTTTTTAAGAAAAACAAACAATTTTTATCCTGCATACAATTGAAAACAATTGAGAATAAAAGGCAACACTTAAAATTCATCGATGCAGAGACTAGCGTAAACATAATTAAATAATATTTGCAAATTCTCAAAAGAAAACCCTAGCATACTCTTGACCTAGGCTAATACTTCATTTCTTCACCAAGCCATTAAAAACAATAGATAACTGGCAAAAAATAATTTTTCATGGCATACTCTATATTTTTCTTTTAACATTTAAACAAAAATATGTTATTTTTTGATTTCGTTATTTTTAACAATAATTATTTTTTTTATGATCATTATTATTCAACACTTGATAATGACCTGCAAAGGTCGAAACTATAGTTTTGTCAAAATTGATAATATATTGTAAACTTTGTTTGTGTATATTATACAATAAATAGTGGTATAAAAACTTAAAAATTATTTTCATTTAACCTTTTTTAAGAAGATATGAAGCTTAAGAAAAGCAATTGATAATTGACAAAATCGCGGATATTCATAAAACAAATGAAGGCAGAAAGGCCGATAAATCAATTTGTATTTCTTCTAAATGTTTGTCCAAATAAAGATGATATTGTCTCTGTCATAAAACAAATATTTGAAATGTAGGATGAAATAAAAATACGATTTTCTATATATTTAATTAGTTGCTCACTTAACCCGTGGTGAAACATTTTTGAAATATCTTGATTAGAAATTAAAAACACTTGGTTTGTTTCACAGAAAATTTATTATTTCTTCTCCGACTAGTTTCGACAATATGTCATTATCTGTGAAACAAACCAAGTGTTTTTAATTTCTAATCAAGACGATTTTCAATGTTTTTTTTGCTTCTGTATATTAAGGATTTTACAACATTAAAATATTTAAAATATTAAGAAAACAAAATGACTATTTGTTAATTATGCACATTTTTTAGAGTACTATAAATTATTACGTCAGACATCAAAATAAATATAGTAAACTATTTAAAGCTTAATATTGTAGTCAATTATTTTCATAAACTCATATGTAGGTAAAACTTAAAAAAAAACATATTTTATTCTGATGAAGTTAAAACAGCTTTGTAGGTCTCATTATAATATACAAGATACCTTGAGGATATTCCACAATTGCTTCCTTTCTTCTAATAATAGATATAACGATTAGTTTGAGTATAAAATTAACGAAATTATGAAAGAGATGGTAGTGTGTGATACCTACCGGTGTTATTCAGTTATTAACATTCTCCGACCATCAACAGCAATGATTACAACCTCGCAAATGACCGGATACTCATCTTGCATATAGGGCCTTTTGCCACACGCATTAACATAATTGCGAGGGATTTTAAATGTGCATTATAATAAATACGTAGGCGCATAATTGTTATTGACACATGTTATTCTAAGTGAAAAACACCGAACCGGAGTCAAATTAGTGCACTGTCCACTGTCTGCTTATTAATTATTTTAATGATAACTACTTATGAATTATTAATCGTACGCCAATATTTACATTAATGCGAAAATTGCCCTGATAATAAGCATACAAACCTATCTCTTTCCTCCCCTCCGGCACCCGCCCCTCTCACGCTCGTCCGCTTTCTGTGTGTATATGCGTATGCAGTTATCTGTTTTTCCCGCAGCCCTAATTAATTCACCGTAATTATCTTATCGATCTAATCTTGCTCGCTTCAGCCTCAACTTTTACTTTACAGTTTGCACAAAACGAAATGAGTTTTAATCATAAGCAGTGTATTCATCTTTAAATTTATGTAAAACTCCCAAGGCTCCACTCTTTCGCAAACGAGTTAAATTTAGCAAATTTAATTATCAAAATCGTCTTTATAGTTGATATTTGAGACTTCTAATTCACTATACATTTTAAAATATAAAATCCTGTCCACAATTTGTGGTTTAATACAATTAATAATTAATACCATATTATTTTTGCTGATATACCATTCTATTATTCCTATTATATCCAATCTCGATAATAATTTGATATATGCAGAGTGTTAAATCAAGGCCACTATTATCCGAATCCCTGCAGATACTATATTCATGTAATAATTTTGAATATTTAAAATTTATATAATAGTTTTTCTGGTGTTGATACTGTTAATCATGAATGGAAATATCACATTCTATTATTATCGTTAAAATCATTTCATATCCCTCAATTGCATCAATTGAACGATCAAAATCAATCGAAGCGAGAACATCGCTCTAACAATTCCACAACAATGAACGACAAACAGAGCGGATTATGCATGCGACGATTTCGATTTCGAGGATGGGATAATGGAAATGGTTGCAAAACATTTCGCAAAAGATTGACACATAGAAGAGGACAAATACGTGTGAGTGTATGTGTGTACGGTCTGAAAGTGCGCCGCCTGCATCGAGAAATCCAGGCCCTGATTGCAACAAGGGATGATTGACAGAAGCACTGGCGCAACATTAAATAAGGGTGGATGAAAGTGCAGAGGCCTCCGGGAAAATATGTCAATCAACTGGGAATGGCGAAACACTTATTTACAGCATCTGTTGTACTTTTGAAAAGTCGACATGCATATTACATGGCGCTATTTTATTATTTAATGCCGGCCGCTCTTTGAATTTATTTTGTGCACACATGTCGAAACTAAGTGAAGAAGTCAGGTCAACACTGACAGCTAATTCCAGTGAGACGGTTTTTGATGGGTGTTCATGGTTTGTACCTTCTTTTATATGTTGGCCATTCAATAGCGAATGACAAAAACTAACATAATTTTACGGCAAATATTTGGAACGAATCGTTTTGTATGATCTTTTTTCGGATCACTTAATAGAAGCAGTGTAATTTTGAAATATTATAATCTGTTAGCTCATAGTCGTGAGAATACTTCTGAAAATTTATATCTGTAAGATATCTAAGCTAGTCTCAAATTAATTAAAAAACAACACTTTCACAATATAAAATAATAAATATGATACTTAATAAGTAATAAATACACAGGCAACTACTTTTAAGAGAGGGAAAGATAAAATAAATATATTTATAGGTAAATAGTTCAGCATTGGTCAGAAAGACCGATTTAGTTATATTAGACAATGATACCTTAATATAATTATTGCTTATTTTTTTCAGTTTTGTTTTCGAAATTAATAAAACACCTAATTACCCAATTTCCAAATAAAAACTGAAAATGAATCGAGAAATTCTAACAGTAAGAATTTAGAAGAAAATAAGTAATAAGTTAGTTACACTAGTTTATATATTTATACCTTAACTTTTGATTTACATGAATGTTTTGCCTATAAGCAATCCTCACATTGGTCACCAGTCTCTACTCAACATCCCTTAAAACCTTAAACACCTCTTCGACGAGCATTGAGTTATATTTTAACGAAGAAAGGTAGAGATGGAGACATTATTATTAAAGGGGATTTAACGAAAAATCAACAATTGCATTTAAATTCTCTGCGCGCCGAACTCTCTCGGCGAAATGATGCAGGTGAAAAGGACTTAACAATTAAATATATGAACAGAATACCCAAAATAGTCAGATTAAAAAACTAAATACATTAGAATGCAAACCCATCTCTTTCTACTACCAAAACGTTCGCGGCCTTAATACCAAAGTAGTTAATTTCTATAATAACGTTCTTAGTAACAATTTTGATGTTGTTTTATTAACTGAAACATGGTTAAAGGACGGAATTTTTGATACTGAACTGTTTAATGATAGTTACTCAGTTTTCAGATGTGATCGAACACAAAGTAGAGGTGGCGGTGTTTTGATGGCTGTTGATAATAAATATAATTGCCGCTCTTTGCCTATAAACTTCAACTTTCAACAGTATAATATCGACGTAATTGCTATTGAACTTACCTTTTCAAAAGTAACATACACTATTACGTGTATATCCCACCAAATACATCAACTGAACATTATGCTTTATTCTTTAACTATATCGATGAGATAATTTTTTCTGAGAATCTGCTTATTTGTGGCGATTTGAATCTTCCAAATTATAATGTCTGGAGGCTTGGGGGTGACCAATGTACCAGATTGACTCCATTATTAAATTTTCTTACTTTGAAAGGCCTTCATCAATGTAATACGGTTTGCAATAAAAACAACAGAATATTGGATTTAATTTTAGCTTCTAATAATTGTAACTGTACCGTTAATAAAGCTGATGAATTACTTACTGAAGAGGATAGTCATCACCCAGCTTTAATTTTTGAAATGAAACTTGAACAAAATATTAATTTCTCTTAATTAAAAACACAGTTATATTCCTTTCTTCACTTTTTATTTTTCACAGCTAAATGTACATTTCGGGCACTATGTACCCATTATCAATAGCTAACTGAATACAAACAAAAAAGTGTCAACAATATATATACCTCGATAGATTATGCGGAAAAACCGAAAAGTAATTAACACAAGTAAACAAATTTTATCCATAACCTTAACAAGCTATACCCTAGCATTAACTTCACATACGAATTTGAATCAAATAATCAACTCCCCTTTTTAGACGTATTAGTAATTAGAAACAATGACAAACTAGAATTTAATATTTTCCGAAAACACACTCACACTTTTAACTATAACTGCGTACTTTAAATATAACAGAACTGTATATTTAGACAGAATTATTCAATAATTTATAAATTTGATGTTTGTATTCGCGCACAAATTGTATGTAATTTTGTTTTGTGATTTATATATGTATTCACATTTTCGTAATTTAATTTTTATTTTG
Organism: Ontholestes murinus; assembly: GCA_963969525.1. Taxonomy (NCBI): domain Eukaryota; kingdom Metazoa; phylum Arthropoda; class Insecta; order Coleoptera; family Staphylinidae; genus Ontholestes; species Ontholestes murinus. Next base: position 57,764,746 of record OZ018390.1, on the reverse strand, counting down.
TAATATACGTTCTATTGCAGTAGTTAATATGTATCATTTAGAATTTTGTATAGTTAATTTAGTATTATGTAATAGATTAAGCTGTAATAATTTCATTGACCTAATGTGGTCAAACTTATTTTGTAATTTTGTATAAAAGGCGTTTGCCGTAAAAATAAATAAATAAATAAATAAATATATCCATGCTAGCTCACACAGTCCATTTAAACATCAATTAGCTTCCTTCTACAGCATGATCTACAGAGCAGTAAATCTTCCAATTTCAAAAGAAAATAGAAACAAAGAATTTAACTTCATTTTAAAAATCGCCAAATCTTTAGGGTATAGCAATAGAACCATTCAAAAACTTATAAATGGACACACCAGACAACATAAAATCCAATCAATAACTAGTTTAAAACCTATTTTGAAATCAGAAAATAATAAAAAATATATAAAAATAATTCACGAACCTAAAATTAATCAACATATAAATAAAATTTTCAAAAAATACAATTTCATTCCGGCACATTATACTAAAACGAAACTTAAAATGTTATTAGGCAATACATTTAAAAAAGAAGACCAATTGTTGAATTCAGGTATTTACTCGGTAAACTGCAATAATTGTGATAAATTGTACATAGGACAAACTAAAAGAAACGTACACCTTAGATTCAAAGAACACATGTACCACACTAAAAGCCAAAACCCTGATAAGTCAGCAATTGCTCATCATAATTTAACAACAGGTCACAAATTTTCAATAAGTAATGTTAAATTGTTAAAAGAATCGAGTTGTTATCATTTAGACATGTTGGAAGCAATAGAAATGTGTAAAAACAAGAATAAATTACTTAATTTTGATTTAAGCCCAATAACAAATCCGCTATTGAATTTATTACCTGATCAAATCCACACTAACCCTATTATACATCCTTCCCAGACAGATGCCGAATAATCCTTAATCCTCACGTTCTAAGATACCGATTGTTTACTTGTGTTAATTACTTTTCGGTTTTTCCGCATAATCTATCGAGGTATATATATTGTTGACACTTTTTTGTTTGTATTCAGTTAGCTATTGATAATGGGTACATAGTGCCCGAAATGTACATTTAGCTGTGAAAAATAAAAAGTGAAGAAAGGAATATAACTGTGTTTTTAATTAAGTGATATTTAACCTTCACATACTCAAGTAACTACATTAATTTCTCTGCTGAAAATGATGTTGATGAAACTTTGAATTTCAAGAGGGGACATATTTGTGAGCTATATAGTGATATGATAACAACTGTGTGGACTGACGTATATAATTCAAAAAATGTAGATGATGCATGTGACTCTTTGTATAAAATTATATACAATTTATTCGAGAAGCACATTCCGAAAACAAAGAAAAAACTAAATAATTCCAAACAATACCCAGCATGGTTCAACAATGAAATCACCCGTCTGTTAAAAACTAAAAATAAGTTGCACAAACAAATGAAGAAATCTCCTAACGCTTCTACAATAAACGATTATAAGCAAGCTCGTAAAGTGTTTAAAAATGATTCCGCTAAAGCTTTTGCTTGTTTTATGGAAAACACTGAAAATAATATATCGTCAGAACCTAAAACATTCTGGTCATATGTTAACACAAAAAGAAAAAAGTCAAGGATTCCTGGGGTTATGAAGTACGGCGGATTAACATTGGATTCATCTTCTGAGATCCTCCAAGGATTTGCAGAGTCATTTAGTAGTGTCTACAGTGCAAATGCAAACATTAATACTAAAGTGTATAGTGATAATCGTGATGTGATGGTAGTTTTAGGGTTGACGAAAATGTAATACTGGCATATTTAAAGAAGATCAAACCAAATATGACGATGGGCCCCGATCAAGTTCCTGGTTTCTTTCTTAAAGATTGTGCTTCTTATCTGGCAAAGCCACTTGCTCATATTTTTAATTTAATTTTAAGAGAGGGTGTCTTTCCCAAGCATTGGAAAATTGCACGTCTTTGTCCCGTTTTTAAATCTGGGGACAAATCAGATATTGGAAACTATAGACCTGTTGCTATTATTTCAAATTTTTCTAAATTGTTTGAAAGTATTATTTGTGATTACATTCGTTCGCAGATTGAACAGTTAATATCACCCAATCAGCATGGATTTGTCCGGAAAAGAAATACACAAACTAACCTATAACGCAATTCATATCCAAGGTACTTGATCGCGGTGGCCAGGTCGACGTAATTTACACAGATATAAGCAAAGCATTCGACTGTATGCCACATGATAAGCTTTTATCATACTTGCAAAAATACAATTTAGCGTCGAATGTAGTCTCAGTATTACAATCATATCTCAAGGATAGACGTCTTTTTGTTAATTACATGGGCTCTAAGTCCAAGTCATTTATTGCAACGAGTGGTGTACCTTAGGGGTCCAATCTGGGCCCGCTATTGTTTTTGGTATTTATAAATGAAGTCGCCAATGCTTTAGACTGCAATTTTTTAATGTATGCGGATGACATTAAGTTGTATCGTGCTAAAAATAGTATTTCAGATTGTGTTGTGTTAGAGAAGAACTTGGATAATATGTTTGAGTGGTGTGTTGTAAATGGCCTAAAAATAAATATCAAGAAATGTCGTGTTTTGTCCTATAACAGATCGCATAATCCAATTAAATATAACTATAAACTCGCTGATTTGTTTGTACAAAGATGCACTCATTTTAAAGATCTTGGTGTATTTTTTGACAATAAATTGTCTTTCAATGAACACATACTAAAAGTAGTAAATGAATCATATAAAATGTTAGGATTTATAATTCGCAACTGCCGTGAGTTTAAGGGTACAAAAGCTGCATTAAAACTTTATGATTCATTTGTTATTAGTAAAATTAATTATTGTGCATGTGTTTGGACGCCTGGATATAAAAATTATATTGATATGCTTGAAAGGATACAGAAGCGATTTGTGAGGTATTTATTTTTTTGTATTTACAAAGTTTACCCTGATTATACCATACCATACGATTCTTTACTACGTCAATTTAATATGCACTCCATTTATAACCGTCACAGATATGTATTAATATATGATTTATATAAGTTAATTCATTATCACACAGACAACAGTGCTTTTTTAAATCTTATTGACATCTCTGTTCCGCGACTATCGTGTCGTAATAAACAAACGTTTAATTACGCTACTCCACGCACTACACACCATTCCTTTTCACCCTTGTTATCTATGTTAAGAAAATATCATGAATTACAATATGCCCTTGATATTTTTTGTTCAAATAAAACTGAATTCTTAAAGTGTTTGAAATCCTGTTTAATATGATTGTGGTCACTTATAGCACACTGTATTTAAATGTAAGTTAATGTTTTACTTGTAATACTACTTACTCTAAACTTGTAATTTTCCTATGTAATTGGGTTCGTCCTGTGTGGAAATAAATTATTATTATTATTATTATTATTATGTATCTATATGAAAAAAACGATCGCGATAAGTGAAGTTTTTGTTAGAGAAAAACGCATGACGAATTCATGTACAGCAAGATAGGAAAAGAAAAATATAGCAGCTAAGGAAAGGTAACTTACCGCCATCACTCTATGGGCCATGATTCCTGAGAAATCCAGCAGCTCTTTCCGTCTTCTTTTGATTGTAGTTGAGATTAAATCCAATTGAAGCGTATGCATAGCATAAGCACAGACAACAAACATAAGTACAAACACTATATTTTAAAAATGATGGAACGTATTGAAAATTGTTTAAGCTCAAAGTGTTTAGAGTTAACATTAAAAACATTAAACAAAAATGATTTAGAGTTAAAATTAGCGATGGAAGTTACATATTCTTTTTTTAAAGGCTAAAATTGATTGCAGTTTCAACCTTTTTGGACCTAGGTCGTAAAAAAGGTTACACCAGAGACGCCATTCTAAATTTAATACTACTAATAAACTACTAACATTACAAAATATCTTAGCTTGGATTATTTACTAACATTAATACATATTTGGTTTGGGGTGGAAATCCCAACAAACCATTATATTAAATCAAGGATGCATTACTTGAATTCATTTTAATTTTATTGAAAATTTAAACAAACAAAAATTTGTAAAAATTGTATTGAAAACACTAACAATTTCTTCACAAATTTATTTTTATTAACTAGATGTACATTTCTACTGTAATGTACTCATTAAATCTAGTAAATCAGAATAATCTAGTAAATACAAATAAATTTGTGAAGAAAATATTAGTGTTTTCAATACAATTTAATCATTTTTTTTGACAATGTCAATGTCACAATATTTTCTAAATTTACCCCTTTAATGCAAGAAATAAGCATTTATTGCTTAAAAATATGTATCCGAAGCTGAGTTCATCTATAATGACACAGTGAAGGAGAGGCCCGACAGGTTAGAGTGGAAGAACATTCTTCAAGAGTGAACTCCGCCTTTCAACTTGCTGACGAAATTATTTGTATGGTTTTGTTTACTTTCTTATGTATTTCGAATTATTTTTGTAAAGCAAGTCTGATAAAGCACTAATAAATAAATAAATAAATAAATAAAATAATCTTCACGTAACTCAAGAAATGTATTTCTATATTTTTTATCATTTACAATACCTTAAACAATTTTTTCTACGACAGGAATTGTAAATCAGTAGCACATTTACCATTGAGAGAGAACCGCAAGCTTTTACGCGCAAACACGACGAAATTACAAGTTTCCTTTTGATCGTTTAACTCTGGAAAATAATCCAGATTTACACAGACAGTTAAGAAAAATTGCACACGCACACCAACCGACGACGAATTTGTCACTGAACTTTCCAATTTTAATAAGATAAAAACTTACACATCGTTGCAAAAAAACGTGACCAAAACATGTGCGCGTTTGCTGGTTGTTTTTTTGCCATTAGGTGACTTTCGAGTTGTCGTATCTCTACGAATTATACCCTTTACCACACACGTTCTATAGAAGTAAATCAGTTACCCCCGAGTGAATATTTCTGTTGAAACATTAATTATAATATCCATTGTATACAAATTTAAATGAAAATTATGGAATAAGTGAAGAGAATGAAATTTTAAGTGCAAATAATTTCAATAAAATCTGTTTTAAACATATTATTACAAAAGTTTTAATATAACATCTTTAGCAGTTTTTGAGGTACAGCAGATAAAACCACAATAATGCATTTACGTAAAAAATTTGGGTTCGTAAAACGTAAATTTTTGGTAATTTTTAATTGCGTTTTAGTAGCTTAGAAGTACATCTATTATAAATTTATGTTTAATTATAACAGACTTGGAAAGAAAGTATTTTTGCTAGATATATTATTAAGTTCAATAAAAAAATTAATTCATTAAGAATAATGTGGGTGTCATAACATTAATACAAAATGTTTCTTGAATATATTTCTCATTAATCTTTCGGTGAAACATTATGAAATAATAGGTAAAGAATTGTTTAAAACTTCACTATCAAGCCAAGTATTACACTATCAAACCAAGTGTTTAACAATTATTTACCTATTATTGATAAAAGTGTATGGCATAATTATATATAAAGGCTAAAGTAGAGAAAAGAGTTACAAATGACGGGAACGTGTTGCGATTATCATTTTTATATTCAGTGTTTTAGCTGATTATACGGTCATCATCAAAAACATGTAACATTACAATAATGTCTGTGGCACTGTCTTGCTCCATTTTTATTTATAAATCCAATACTCATCTCTCTATCATCAAATTGTACAAAAGAATTTCTTTTCTGTATCGTTTATCCTTTTGGAAATATGTTCTTCGGCTAGTCGGATAATAAAATAAAATTAAAAATCACCAAGTGATTTTAAATCAATTACCTATTATAATAAATCATCAGGCTTTACAGTACTGAATATTCTTTTGTTTAAGAAATTGACACACGCTTAAATAAAACAATACCCCGTGGTGTTCTTGTATACAAGATAAATGATAAGACAACAAACATAAAACTATTTTTATTAATTTCTAGCAGGTAATAACTTCCTAAGTTAAGTGTGAAAGCACTTGGTGTTAGGTTCTTGGCCCATTCTTTGTAATTTTTTGCATATATTTAATTAAAACTGGAGTACGTTTGCCAAAAAAATTCCTTTCCTCTCTATTAAGAAATCCAGCATAACGGAAGACTTAAAGCAAGCCGAAGAAGACATCGAAAACAATTATTATAGAATTTTTAAACTAATAAATTCATAAATAATTCGAAAGATAACACTGATAAAAAACACAATTATAGTTATTACAATGTGATGATTACCTTATAGTGTATCTAAGGAAAACAAATTGCAAATTTTAAGTACGAGTTGCTAAAATTTAACTAAAAATATATTTAAATTAATAGAAAACAATATGAGAGATAACTTTAATACATATATTTAAAATTCACACATATAGAATTAACGTCAAAAATGTAATTTAATTAAACTAATTAGAAATCAATAAATTAAAAAAATGCGGTGTGTTACTCAACGAATAAACACATAAAATAATTCAACCTTATTGAATCTATATTCAATACTTTTTGCGCTACATTTTTGATGGAACGAAATTTTCAAATTGGGTAAATTAAAGCACTTGTTATGTTCCAAAATTTTGTTTTCATTTACACTTTGAGAATGATCGTAAAAGATCTAAACACGTGTCAGGAAACTAAAAATAAAATTATGGAACATAACAAGTGCTTTAATTTACCTTATTGAATCTTATTGAATCTATAAAACCTATGCGTAAATATAGGATGTCCCAAAAGAAAGTTTATATTTCAATTCAGAGCATTATGTAGAGATGTTTGACAAATAATTGCAAGTAGTAGTAACACAGAAAAGTCTCAAAAACTAACATTATACTTTCAGATTGTGGTGGAATACGTACTAAACTAAATCAATTAATGTTATCTATTACCGTAAATAATTATGACATTATATGTTCGTGCGAAACTTGGCTATATGATAACCTGAAAATAACACACAGTTTATTCCTTACTTCACTTCACTTCACACGAGATTTGCCACTGGAAGAAATCATCAACGATGCAGATTTGATTGCACAACAACTCAATCCGGAAGATGCCACTGCGTTTAGGATAGCAGCCAAGTGAAGTAAGGAATAAACTATGTGTTATTTTCATTTACACAACACTTCACGTAAACTCAAACCAACAATAGTGTATATGATAACTTATAAGATAATTCACTTCAATTGGATAACTATAATCTGTACAAAACTAATCGTACTACGGATGGTAGTAACATGGGGGATGGCCTACTTAAATATTAATTCAAAGATTATATGTAAAAATAATAGTAATGAGCATCTCTCTCGTTCCATATCCATAGGCAATATTAATTATGTCATTGGTGTCATTTATTTAACCACAAAGAGATGATTCTTTCCTGGGATGGATGTCTAAAGACCTAAAAATTTTAATTCGACAGAAGAAAAAAGGACAATAATTTAAAAGAAGCGGACATTTGAACGATTATAATAAATATTAATTCTTACGTGAAGAGTTTTGGACATAAGCTAATAATTTTAAGCAGAAGAATACAAGTTTTGATAATATGCAGCACTTGAATGAAGAAGCTAATAATGGTCAGGAGATTGTGGATTTAATGACGGATACCTTTTCAACAGTCTACGTACCCTCTACACATCGAGATGGGAATTTCGAACTACTATACACTTCTATAATCAACGATACGTTAAATTTCTCTATTCAAGATGTTTTTAGAGGAATTGAACTTTCAAAGGATAGCCTTGCTTCCGGACCAGATGAGATACCTAGCTTTTTCTTGAAAATATGTATATATTTATATATTCATTATGTAAAAAAAATCTGTTACATTATACCAATTCTCAAATCTGGTTAGAAACATTTAATTTGTAATTATTGTTTTGCCTGCATACAATCTACAATTCCAAAATTATTAGACAAAATAGTTTCTATTCAGCTAAGACGGATATGTAAAAATATCATTTCTGCTCATGAGCATCGATTTATTTAAAAGAAATCTACAATAACTAATCTATACAGACAGTTTCTGTCGAATGCCTTGGAGAATAACAAATACTCTAAGGCTTTAGTCAAATATCTTATTATTACTGTTATATCAAATGGGGTTTATTAATCTTATAGTAAGCTGGATGGAGTCCAGTTAGTGAGAGTGAGGAACTTTTTGTTTAAGGTTATAAATGTAATCGGAGGGATCCCTAAAGGTTCCCACTGCTGCCCAACATTATTTATTTTGTTTGTTAACAATATTCAGAAAGTTTTTCGCAATGTGAAATGTTGATGTATGCAGATGACCTTAAGATTTTTAAAAACATTTTTGATAGAAACGACTGGCACATCCTTAATTTGGCAAAATTAAATTAGTGGTGAAATTGTAAAGAACTTTATTTAAATATAGGTAAATGTATGTCCATGTCTTTTTACACAGGTAAAAATGAAAATGTTTATACATATTCTTTAAATAATAAAAGTTTAAATAAAGTCAAGGACCTTTGATTCGAAGCTATCGCTTGAGTCACACATCACAACTGTTTGTAGTGAAGCTTTAAGAATGTGGCGTTTTGTTTGTCATGTATGTAAAGATCTGAACATGAAGTGTGTTAAAACTTTGTTTTGTTCGTTCGTCTGTAGTAGATTGGAGAATGGATCTGTTGTGTGTTCACCATACACACAATATAATATAAACCGAATTGAGGTTGCTCAGAACATTTTTTTAAGACATATCGAATACAAACTGAAGAAAGTACATATCTAAGGAAATTACTCCACTATATTGTCTGAACTAAAAACGAAAACTACATAAAATATCTCCTCGTAACTCATCAATCAACATTAACATTAAAACTACATAGTTTGCAGACCTTGTTTTCTATCATAGTCTAATTAATGGTGTCATTGAGAGTAACTGGTTGTTACAGGAATTGTATTTTCGAACACTAAGAAAATATTCTAGTTTTATTCAATTACTTTGTATCAACTTTTAAATCTAATGTTAAACGTAACTTTTCATATAATATATATATATATATATATATATATATATATATATATATACACGTTGTCCCCTGAAATTTTGAATACGGGCAATTTAATGCATTACTTGATGCTTAGCTACCACGCTTGTAATAAAATAGGGAATCAAAATGAAACATATTTACACGATATTTTAATATTACTATTTTTACAATCACAATTCTGACGTAACGAATAACAAATAACTACAATGTTCATCTTATTAAATGTTCGAAATGTTCTCCTTGTTGAGCCAAGCAATATCCCAAACGATCATAAAATTCCCATTTTGAAGCTATATAAGTCAAATTGACATTCATTCGCAGCAACAACCATGGCAACCAATAATAATAATCGAGATACAATACAAACACATTACTCATATTCAAAATTTCAGGGGACAACGTGTATATATATATATATATATTTGTTAAAAGTATCGAAGAATATCAGAGAGTAAATATTTTGTATTGTTATATGTTAAATTGTGTATATGCGCCTCTAAAATGTAATTGATTTTTGTATATGTAATGTTGTTTTAAATGGAGTTTTCGTAATAAATTATTATTATTATTAAAAACTTTTTGGTACCTGAATTGCAAAACTTTTATGGCAATAAATAAAGAGCATAGTTCCAGCAGAACGAAGCAAGCCATATGAGTGCAACACGTCTCTGCCATGAGTTTATGAAATTTTCTCTGGAAAATTGATCTCCAGGAAATTGATTTCTACGCATTCTAGATTTAACCTCTATGGACTTATGGAATTTTTCCTGTGGGATTATCTCAAATCTAAAGTTTACGCAAATAAACCAACTTCTTTGGTGCATTTAAAAGAAATTATCCATCACGAAACGGCAGCCATTGTAGACTGCTAGGTCGACATATAAAATTTTAGTTATTTTTAGGTTTACATTTGGAATATATATACTTTTTAAATAAATTCAAAAACTGTACAGTTTGATAAATCAAATACACATTTTCGATAGATGGCTTACTTTTTTTAATATAAACTTTTTTTTGGGATACCCTTTATATTTTGTAACCCAAAAATGTTATTTCCCATTCTACATAATATTAAGTCAATTTTAGAGTCTGAGATATCTCACAGGCAAAAGTCACTAATTTTATTATTAATTTTCTTCAGCATGGTTCACCATCGGCTGTCGCTGATGAGGGATAAGGTAAGTGAAAGAGATTCCGTAAAAGGCATTTAGAAGCATTGATCATTAGAGCTAATAAAGGCGCTTTTACCTTAGATAGGAATAAGTACATTGATTTTGTATAGAATATTGTAACAATAACAATAGCTTCATTCAGATATAATAGCTTCACCAATGAACACAAAAAGAAACTAATTAAAAACAACTCTGTTGCACCAAAAATACAAAAATCCTTAAAATCCACAAACCGGAGCTTTACTAAGACTAATAGTTGCAACCACAAATACACTTTTATTATAATTCTATTATTTTACTGTATGTATCCTCCTGATAGCCTTTGGTGAATATAGATCATTATGTAAAAGATTAATTTTGCCACTGAATTAAAAATTACTTGTTGCTACCTATCTACCATTATTTTGGGCGTAGTTTCTTTGTTTACAGATATGCCTAAGGACTTTATGGTCTGCATTATAAAACAAAATAGGAGCTTGTTCATTATTATTGCAATTTTGACAGTGTTTCATTCATTGACACCATTAACTTCATTAGCTATTTGTTTGACGAAACATTTTATGAATAGTCTATTGGTACTTGGCTATATCGTGAGTCTAATATTACATAACATTATTATAGATCAATTTCATAATTTCTTTATTTTTGTCCTCTTTACCGTTCATTTAAAAATATGTGTGCTACACCAGCTGCTTAAATTGGCAATTTATTACATAACTTCAATAGTTTGAACCCATCACTACAGTGTACACTGGAAACTGAAATTAATAATAGCGTTCCGTTATTAGACACATGAATGATGAGGTAGGATGACAATTCTATGATACTGGATTGGTATCAAAAACTAACTGCATCAGGTAGATACATTAACATCGTCATCCATTTAATCAAAAAATAAACATTTATAAATCAATAAAAAATCATCTATCAGGGATCTGCTATCCTTCCTTATTGCATAAAAATCTTGGAAAACTATAAACAATTTTCATAGGTGAGCTTAAGTATAGAAAACTTCCATACGTTCCACATCTCACAAAACAAATATAAAATGTTATATAACCAAATATAACAAAAAATGGTTCATTTTTGTTTCCCGCATAAAACATAAGATCTCATGTATTCAGATTAGTAGTTGTAATTTCTTTCAGGGGTTGTGATAGATGTGACGCGGGATAAACGGGCCAGTATGACACAAGGCAGAAGTGACATTGAAATTTAAGAAAGCTCTTGTGCATTAACTCCTACATAACGTTGACCATGTGAATATAGCAGTTTTTGAGATGATTTACAACATTAATACTATCTATAGCTTAATTAACCAAACTGATGTTGGTGGGTTGAGTTCACTTTATGCATATGTCCTCAGTAAAGGCTTTAGCTATATGGCTAGTGGGGCCCATCATCCGTGGTCTGTTTTATTATATTGTTTATTATCTAAATTCATGTTTCGGCCATCTTATTCAATTATGTGCATTTCAATTTTAAACTTAGTAGGTATTAACTATCACTCTAGCTTGATTTTACAATTTTGGTAGTTCCTTTATTCAGAAAAGCTACAAATCTTTACATATTAAATTTTCTGTAGTCGCTCTATCAAACACCACGTTTCACAAAAAATTAATTTGCTTATGTTAGTGTATATTTTTAACAATATAAATCAATGTCAGTGTTTATATTAGAATTTGTTTAAAACTATGCTTGCAGTATTTTTGATACGATTATTCTAATGACTCTACAAATTGTGTGTTTGGAAAAGTGACAATATAATGCATTTATCTCGGCATTAGGTAATACATAATTATAGACTTCCTAGGATAGTCTAAAATCAAGATGTTTTTATTTTAGTATGGAACATAATCGATCATTTTTATGGAAAAGGGCCATGTTGAGTTTTTTAAGTTTTTAAGATTATTTGCTTTTTATTATCTAAATCCGGCTGCTTAGGTTTTAATTAGTTGTTATACTCATGTAAATCTTATTTTTAGGTATATTTATGGCATCACTTACAAGAAGGTAATAATTTATTTTAAAAAAAAAACGAGCGGTCATAATATTAATTCATGTGGAACCCCCGACCGCATTTCTTTAGATGTGTTTATAAAATTTTAATACTGGTGATATGAAAGCCATATTTTAACATTAATCTGTGATTAATATATAAATTTTTATTTTTTGAAAGTTATTTGCATTCACCCAGGAAGCAGAATTGGTTTTAATAATATTAATATTTATTTTAACAAGTAAATGAATTAAAAATGGTCAATAACCTTATAAAATATAGTATATCCCCATATTTAAATAACTAAGATTGTTTGTAGCCTTTCTGAAAATATTATATATTATATATTTTATACTACTAATTTTTATATATTTTATCTTTAAAAGGTTTAACATATCAGATAAGCTTTTACTATTTTAATACTTACATTAATGGAAAAATTTGTAGAATCCATATTAGAGGGTGAATTGTCTTGTATAGGATTTTGTTCCCGCAAAAGAAAAAAAAAACGTGGCTGAACCAATTATTATAATTTGTCTCTTATTCTTTCTACATTCACTTTGTTGAATTTTTAAATTTCATCATACAGATTTATTAATATTACGAAATATAGATTACATAATTTATGTGTAATAGCTTTAACAACTATTTCTAGTATTTTCTATTTTGTTATATTGATGTCGTTTCAATGGGTAATTTAAATATGTCATTGGATGAATTTTACTGTTATTTTATATATTTTTGTAATATACTCATTTACTTTCAACTAACAAAAATTGTAACACAGCACACTATTTGACTTCACTACATTTATATATTATACAATCGAAAGGAATCAGTTAAGGGGTGCTTCTAGATATGTCTAAAGCTCTTAACTGCATTAATTATAAACACGTTATACGTGTAACGAAGTTACAACAGATTAGATTTAGGGAGAAAAATGTTCGGCTAGACCTGACACCGGTGTCGTACAATCTAAAGCATTAGACGTTGGCGAAGTTCCACAAGGAAGTATTTTAGGTCCACTCTGTGTAATTGTTTTACATATCAAAGCTATAAATTTTCGATTATTAAATAAAGAAAACACTTAACTTTTTTATACCACTTATGTTTTTTATTTCTCGTGACTAGTTTCAATTACAAGGTAATCATTATCAAACGGGAAATAAAAATTATAGGTGGTATAAAAAAGTTAAGTGTTTTCTTTATTTAATAATCGAAAATGTACCACGAAGTAAACGCCTCCAAAATTCAAGAACTATAAATTTTCTATTCTTTGCCATTTTATATATTGGTTAATTTTAGTGTTTTATTATAGATAGATATGATTTTTTTCTAATTTACTGTCTGTCTGTCTAAATTTAAAGCAATATAAGTATAGCTACCTGTAAAACTTTAATAACTGCTATAAATCAATTTCGTGTTTTTAACTATTCCTAGATTCCGAAATAGGTTCAGATTTGATCGCTACCACATCGGCAAACGGTGGCGTGCCGGGTTTCGGCACGATATAGGCGTTTAATTTTAATTATAATTATATCGAGTCCGCATATGGAGGCGATATTTCAGGCGTCTCTAGCGCAGAGAGACTAGCAGTCTCTGCCTGGAGATAGGTTAAACAGGGTGGAGAACACAAGGTATGATGATGAATGGGCATCTAGACAAGCTGAATTACACACGTGGAACCACAATCGTTAGTGTGCAGCATAATGAAGCGGTGCATTCGACCACTGGCACACATTGGGCCCCATTCACCACCGTTCGCCGACACTACCACGAAATGGTGACCAGAATGCTCCGGCAATTATTCCGAATGATTTAATACCTGAAATTGGTGGATAATGGGCCGCATTTACACGCCAATATACCTCTCAGTTCCGACATCTATAGTGAGAAGTGTATAATATATCTATACCTTTACTTCCTGTCCTGTCCTCTCGGTGTATTATGCATGTAAATAGGATCCACTATTCGAATACAATGCACTTATTAATATCCATAATGGTAACAACACATTTTCATTTTCCATCTATATGCATATTTTTCTATTAGCTCACACAAAACACTCTAATTATATTCCACTTTTATTTATAAATTTATCTTACTACCTAATGTATATTATTAATATCAATAGCTTATTGCATATGTAGTTTGTCGTTATATTACTGACATATAATTATTATTATTTTATTCTATTATAATATAATTGCTTGCCAACATATTTTTTTACATAATAGAATAAATTATTATTATTGACCCAGTTGTTATTCATTTTTAATCGTAACTTGCAATAGGCAAACTATTTGAATTCCTCCCAAAATTAAAAATCATAGAATCCTCTAATGTAACCATTCCCAACTACTAATTGGCTTCACCCCTATAAAGTCAACTACACTTTCCCTTACCATCCTCACTTCTAATCATCAATCATCAAATAAAGCATTTCGAAATTTACAAATCCTGTTTGGCGTTTGACTTGCTGTGGCTTCGAGGTCTGCTTTACAAATTTTTCCTCCTAAAAATTCCTCAGCACGTTATCATTTTAATCCAAAAATTCTTCTCTAATCGATATACCTTTCCTATTTGCAGACGGCATTACGCATTCAAATAAATCTTACACTATCCAAACTTTTTATTCCCCTTCACAAAATGAACTCATCTTTTCTGAATTCCACACACTTGTATCTACTTGATCATAAACTATTCTTCAAACCACATGCCAGATCCATCCAAGCCAAAGTCAAAATTAGGACTTAGCATTTACGAGCACTAATATTTAAAAATCAAGGAATTCTAGAAAAAAGCCTGTCCAACATTTATAAATCAATTAACCAGCCCTTGTTGGGCTACGGCTCAATCCTTTTTGCCACTTTGTCTAAGCAGACAGTAATTCTAAAATATGCGTTTTGAAGGCCGTTGTCCGCGCAGTTTATCTTTAATTACTGGGAACAATAAAAAGTCAATGGGCGCCAAGTCAGAGCTGTAAGGTGTATGCATGTGATATGTGTGAGCTCGCATTATGATGATGCAAAATAATTCGTCGTTTTCTGTTGGTTTCTCTCAATTTACCGAAAACTTCAGGCAAAAAAATGGCCGTACACCATGCTGGTCATACTAATGCTTAAATATCTCTCGATTTCGTGATATGCACATGTCGATCTTCTTCAATTAGCACAGCATTGATATTTTCCGGCACAACGACCGATTTTGGATGACCTTTTTTAACTTCGTCCGTGAAAGAACTACGCCAATGTTTGAATTCAGAGTAACAGTGATATACAGTGGCTGTGGATGGTACTTCATCGCCACAATTTGAATTCAGTTGATTGATGCACTGTTCTTGAGCTAGACCACGTCCAAAGTCCTAATAAATCCTAGCTCGGATATTTTCCATCTTTTGGCCAAGATAAAATTTTCAACTTATTGTAAACAATATAAAAGTGCTAGTATATCAAAATGTTCTACGTACGTATAACGTCAAAAATATCAAACGTTACAATGGCAAGGCTAGTCATTCTACTGCACGGTGGCATTCTTGAAATCTGCTGTTAAAATTTCTCATTGGCCGCTACAACATCTCATCTGGGATACTATGATATTCATGATCCTCTGTTTTATTATATGAGATCAGCGGACCTTATTTTTGGAAAATGAACATGTGAACAGTAACTATCAATACGGGTCGTTACATGAAGATATTACAACCTCTCGTTACATCTGTATTTTTCACCTGTTTAGGAAACTTGGTTTCAATAGCATGGTGCAAAATTATACAATGCGAGGCAATCAATGCGAGAATTATTATTCATCCGTGTGACCTCAAGATTCAGCAAAGTTCGTTGTACTACTAGATCATCAGATTTTTCCGTTTATAGTATTTTCTTGTATGGTAATCCCAAGAGTAAAGTGTGCATGATTTGAACAAGAATTCTGACTGAATTAAAACAATTTACAAGTAATCTCAACAGCAGATATCAAAACTGCTTTCGTACTGGAGGGCGTCATCTAAAGGATCTAATTGCTAAAAAATGATAAAATCTATTAATAGTTTTAAATGTCAAGTTTAAAATTTTAAAAATGTTTGTTTTCTCCATCTTAGTTTTTCTTTTTGTCACCTTGTATTTTTATTTACAAGAGAAATGTCGTAAAAAAATTATTGGTATTGAACTATATTTTATTACAAAAGCAAGAATATACTAGGACAAAATATACTAAAATAATATTTAGTGTATTGATGTAACGTCAACAAATTATCTTATTATCTGTGGGTGTAAAAAAAGTCTTTGTTAAAAGTATACACCATAGGTCTGAGAACTCCTGTGGCCATGACCAGACCAATTTCTTCACATCGTCTTTGGGTTCATCGTCCAAGTTCTTTCAGATGTTTTTTTTTCAGGGAACCAGACACATGGGAAAAGCAGGGCGACATGTCCGAGCTGTAGGGTATATGATCAAGGTATTCTCAATTGAACTTAACACCAATTCCACATGTTTGACCCTGGAGCAGAACCATACCCTCCGTGAGCAGCCCCGGTCTTCTATGCTTGAAGAATTTAAAAAGTAGTGGGCAGCGCTTCAATGCGGATAAAAAACTCAAACACGCTGTGAAGGACTGTGTTTTGTCACGGCACAGGAGTTCTGGGATCACGGAATCCTTCAGCTCGTTAATCAATCTTGTGCTCAATCTTACGGTACATACTTTGAATAAGGTTGACATAACAAGAGTGGCGTTTCGTACCTTTTCATTTTAACGCCCCTATATATTTATCGAAGCCGTAATCATATTTTTTTAAATCGAATCCTATTTCGAATGTAGCTGATTATATTTATTGTTGCCCAGTTAATCAAAATCCTTTCATTACTCAGACACCTAAAAGATTTTTTCAATTTTTATATGTATAATTCATTAAAGAAATAAGTCATGGCCAAAAGAGTGATTTATGGTATATTGATGCATAATGCATAAATAGTGAGAGTTTCGGAAAAATAATAAATTTTAAACCGTTTGTATCGAGATGTCAGAAAATAGATTTTATTAAAGTCTAAAAGTATTCAACACACATTGAATAATTTTTGAATATTTCTGTATTGTTTTTTCTGCAAAGAAAGATATTTATTTGTAGGAAACTCTAAACCTAACCAAAATATCATTACTAAAATATTTAAAATGTTGAAGATTCCCCGAAAATTATAGGGAGGGCACTCTGCAATTCCCACAGTGGCTGTTTTGCCATACGCCACATTAAGTAATTTTGACATTTGAGTTTGATAGATTTTATCACCTTTATTTAAGCGTAGAAACGATTCCTGAGCTTGTGTAAAATAAGTGTGCAGTGGACCAAAATGCCGTGGTATGGCAAGGCAGTTGAAGCAAGACAATTCCATTATTCCTAGCAAACTCACTAGCCTGCAAATTTTTGCCGTGTGTAGTGTGGCTATCAAGCAGTAGGAGAACTGTACTATCTATATTGCAGTTGATGTGCTTTTGGAAATGGTTTAGCCACTCAATAAATAGATCTGAGTTAATATACCTTGTGTCTGAAATCGTAACAATACTGGCGAGAGGTCTAATTTTAAGATCAGGGTCAGATTTTTTTCTCTTCAAAATTATCATCGATATGATATAGAGACCAGCAGCACTAACAACACATACCATGGATCATGGTTGTATTAACACCACGTTCACCACGTGTTAGACTTCCCACCTGGTGTTTTCCCTTACGAGTAACTATTTTTGGGAAACTCTTTTGATAGTACATTTATACTCAGCGATAATTCGTTCCAATAAATCGAAAATAATATTGACATTCTTTCTATTAAAGCCTCTAGATTTCGCCATTAAGGTTCCTTCGGGTTTCTGGAGCGAAAGATGGGAATTTTATTTCAAAAATGCGTAGAAGTAGACTTTTTGGCGATATAATAAAAATTTTAGTTACTTATGTTTAGACAAATTAACGGTATTCACTCTTACGTCGAAATAATAAATTTTAACAAATTACTTAGACATATATGTTTAGTTTAAGTTAGTAGTATGTTATTTTTTTTTACAATCTATAATTATCTTATCAGAGGAGCTGATGTAGCTGCTCAACTTTTCAAAGGTTTAAATATCTCGTACATACTGATCGAAGTATAAAAAAACGCTTTATTTTATCATTGGAATTGATGTAGCTGTAGCGTTGCTCAACTTTTTATGGCTTTAAATGCCTCACACTTACTTATCGTTATAAAAATGCATTTTAACCACTAACAAACCAACGAACTCATTCAGTTTGATCAAATCCTGAACAGTTTGATTGAAATCCACCGAATAAACTTCGTTATTTAAGTTAAGGACGGCCTTAACTCGTTTCTCTGGCAGAAGAGCGTCATTAACTAATGAGTTAAGTTTTTAATTTATGAGCATTAATCCATATCACTTTCTGGCTGGTTTATATAGTAAGAAAATTAAGGCTCTTTCAGCTTCTTCATATTTATCTATAACTTCTCGCTTTAAAATATTGTGC
This sequence comes from Ontholestes murinus, assembly GCA_963969525.1. Classification (NCBI taxonomy): domain Eukaryota; kingdom Metazoa; phylum Arthropoda; class Insecta; order Coleoptera; family Staphylinidae; genus Ontholestes; species Ontholestes murinus. Next base: position 57,746,013 of record OZ018390.1, on the reverse strand, counting down.
AAACATGCTATCACTAATTGTTACTCTAATGAATATAAAAATGGTTTGTAAAACCTCGTCAATTTATCGGTATATAAAGGGTCCGCCAATAGGGACGCGCGAAGTTTGCCGGAAGGGTGCGGCCATGTTGTTCGAGGTAGAGCTGTCAAAGTTGCTGTCATTTGTTCAGTATATAACCCCAAATCACCATGGCAAGTTTGAGTGTCGAGCAGCACGTGCAAATTATTAAATTGTTTTACGAAAATGGGTCATCAGTTCGAGCAACATTCCGCGCACTTCGCCCATTTTACGGTCGCGATGATCGGCCTGTAGAGTCGACTATCCGTCTATTGGTGGGCAATTTCGAGTCGACTGGTTCAGTAAACAACCAGCCAACACTGACACGTCGACGAAACGCCCGATCGAACGAAAATATCGCTGCTGTCCGTGAGAGTGTGCGCGAGAACCCGAGGCAGTCCATTTTTTGTCGTGCACAGGAACTTGGCCTTTCGGAGACATCAACTCGCAGAATTTTGCATCTGGATTTGGGTCTGCACCCGTACAAAATCCAATTGACCCAGGAGCTCAAGATAAACGACCACAGACAGCGTCGGGCGTTCGCTGACTGGGCCTGGAGCAGTTGGAAGCAGACCCCCATTTTGGCCGAAAAATCATCTTCAGCGACGAGGCTCATTTCTGGATGAACGGGTATGTGAACAAGCAAAATTGCCGCATTTGGAGTGAGAACAACCCACACGAGGTCCACCAAGTGGCAATGCATCCCCAGAAAGTCACTGTTTGGTGTGGATTTTGGGCCGGCGGCATCATCGGTCCGTACTTTTTCGAGAACGAAGCTGGGGCGGCCATAACCGTCAATGGGGAGCGCTACAGGTCGATGATAACCAACTTCTTTTGGCCTAAACTGGATGATATGGACACGGACGACATGTGGTTCCAGCAGGACGGCGCCACGTGCCACACAGCCCATGCCACAATGGACATTCTGCACGAGCGATTTCCGGACATGGTCATCTCGCGCGGAGGCGATATCAACTGGACACCGAGATCGTGCGATTTAACGCCTTTAGACTTTTTTCTCTGGGGCTATCTCAAGTCGCTGGTCTACGCCAACAAGCCTCTAAACACCGATGACCTCAAAGTCAACATACGCAACGCCATCGCTCAAATTGAGGCCGATATGTGCTCCAGAGTCATCGAAAATTGGACCTCCCGGATCCGGGCTACCAAACGGAGCCGCGGTGGTCATTTGAACGATGTTATCTTCCATACTTAATGGGGTCGAATACCCTTTTGAATGAAAAATAAATTTCGTTTCTACCTCACACACAACTTGTTTTATTCAATTTTAAAGTTGACGCGCCCTTATTGGCGGATCCTATATTTAAAGCTAAGAATCAAAACTACAGGCGTATCGTCTATTAGGATTGCTTTCAATAGATGTTGCAACATATTTAATAATTACTAGGACGATTAGTCTCCAAGTAGCTTGGTAGATAGTTCTTTGTTAAAACCAGATCTTCTCTTAAAAAGTAGTTTGTTTTATATTTATAATCTCTTTAAAATGATCGCGAACATGCAAACCGATGTACAGATTTTATAAATTTTGCATCAGTCTGTACAAATCAGATTACCGAATTTACCTTTCGAAATGACATTTGATATTATTAGCGGTTGCACTTCTCTGTTCTACGATCAACTTCAAAGAAGTAAAGGAAAGAGAAAAAAGTTAGAAGATAAAAAGTTACAGACTAAGAACACCGTTAAACTCAGTTGACGCCGCCTGATGTTTAAGCATTAGAATATAAGAAATTATCTTAGTAATGATGTTAACGATGTTTTTTAATTTAGTTCTGCAAAGTAAAATTTGATGCAGTAATAACTTGACAAATATATTTTTTGTTTGTTTTGGACATATTTTTTAGCATTAATTAAAAGCAAGCAAATAGTTTTACAAACTATAACGCCTTTTTCAAACTATCTATCTTGTCATATTTTATATTGTTTTCAAGAATACCCCTTTTTAATGAATTTATGCTGTAATGAGGATTACGTCACTTACATACCTGTCACAGGTAAGGATTTTATATTTATTTAATGATAGTTTATTATACAATAATCATTTTATAATCATAATTCGATTGGTTATCAATGAAAATAATCAATCGAATTAACATTTTAATTATTGTTAGTTATCAATTTTTAATATTTATGTATAAAAAACATAGTTTAAAATGTAATACTTACACGTATTCTCTAAATTCTGTCTTTTAAATTAGACGCTTTCCAATAAAATCCATATGTTAATTAATTGGTAGCTGACGGTAAACCATGTAATAGGTCTATAATTTACCACGATATTTTTGCGTAATTTAAATAATTCAAAGACTACATAAAGAAAATGAGCATTTATTAAAAAATATAGCGGGCAAACCTTCTGGCTCCATTGAGTTGGTTGGTTTCGTCAATTCCTCTAAATAGAAGATATGTCAACATCGAAAATATTATTTGGTTCAGGTGAATTAGTTAGGTTTCTTGAATGTTTATAGACAGAACCAAAATTAGAAGCAAATAAATCAACAATTTCGCAATTTATAGTTAAACCCTTATGATTGAAAAAAACTGGAAATACCACAAGATGTTCGTTTTGACCTGATGTGTTTCCAGAACACACTAGAATAATTATAGATGGCGTTTTCAAGCTATTGTAAATACTCTTCATGATATAAACTAGTTCAAATTTTGCAATCGGCCCGTACTTTCTGAAAGCTTTCATAGTCCGAAGGTAGATTAGATTGCTTAAATTTGGCATGCTGTTCAGGTAGAATATTAACGTCCACAGCAGGAACAAATTTACCAATCATCTAATAAAGAATATTATAAAAACACCCACTTGATCATTAGCATTTAAATCCTTTAAAACGTTATCCCAATTCAAATTAATAAAATTATTACTTAAACTTGCAAAATTTGCTTCATGGAATTGAAATCTAAGATTGGAGTCGCAAAGAGATTCTGTAGTATTAGATATAAAGTTAATATCCAATTTTAATGATGCACATCACATGGAAAAAGGGAGTTTAACAGCACGGAATTCGCTACGATAATAATTTGATTTTGTATGGAATGAATTAATCAACCTATCAGAAACAGAAACAGCAATTTTATCCAATTAATGTTTGGGAGATTGATATCACCCAGAATACACACATGGCAATCAGGTTGTATATCGACAAGGTTCCAACAGATTTTTTTTGAGCGATAGTAGTAGTAGTAGCAGTAATGTTTTAGCTATCTACCACGTGGTCCTTCCGCCATGTGTAATTTGTGTATTTGTGTGTGTGTAAATGAGCTTGTTACTTTAAAGGATCGCCCCCAACACGGCGTATTTTGAGAGTTATTTTTATGAATTATTATAATTTTGGTTTAGGTTTAGGAATTATGAAATGCTTGAAATTGTACAAAAATATATTAGCTACGTTAGTAATTTGATTTTGTATGTTTTAAGACTTACATTGATGCTACACATGCAAAAATAATAGTTCTTACATAGAAGAATATGGCGCAAAATCGTATATTGCAAGGCAATAATGCGAGAATTGTTCGGTATCCGTGAGATCTCAAGATTCGGCAACGTTTCTTGTCCAACTAGATCATCAGATTTGTCAGGGATTAATGTGCACGACTTGATCAAGAATTCTAATTGAATTAAAACTCAGAACTCAGGATGAAATTCACAGTAATCCAGCTTTAGATGATTAATTAACATTCGCTAAACACTTCGCCGAAAAGGGCCAAAAATTGGATCTGTTGAAATTCGCTAATCCAGAATTTCAACTAATTAACGACCAGATTGACCGTATGTACACTCCTCTATTCTCTGCTGTTTGTTAATATTACGTATAGATAGCTAGGTATTATAGTTTTAAAATCACTTATGTTTTGGTAATGACAAGGGTCTTGCCGAAACTATAGTCAACGTAAAACGAAAATTAAATCCAGTTACATAAAAAAGTTATCAAATGTTTTCATTCTATACTACAAATATGTATGACGAAGGAGATGTTTCAAGAATCAATTGGATAAATAGGATACCCATTGGATAAATAGGATACGCTCAGTTCACTGGAGTTCCAATGTCTGATCTTCCGCGTACCCTCAGTAGCACCTAATATTTATAAATCATAACTTGTTGAGCGATAATTACAAATTATTGTACTGGTTATAAGCAACAAATTTCAACTATATTTTAAAAGTATTCTTAGTCATTAGTTCCTTTAGTCGTTTTTTAAATTTAGTGTGTGCCATAGTTTTTAGTGACGGATCTATTTTATTATACATGTTCGCTATGTTGTATGAGAATGATCGCTTGAAAACAGAAGTCTTATGTGGAGGTATGGACAGCATACCTTTGTTTCTCACGTTAACATTATGGACGTCTGTCCTAAATGTAATTCTATTATATAAGTACCCAGGTGTTTTAGAGAGGATTATCTTGTGAAAAAAACAGAGGGAGTGGATTTTTCTTCTGGTTTCCATGTTTTTCCATTTGAGGCGATTGAATGTGCTTGAAATGTGATCGTATTTTCTAATGCCATATACATATCTGACGCATGCGTTTTGAATACGTTGTATTCTAAGTGAATCCCGTTTGTCAATACATGGACCGTAAAGAACATCGCAATAATTGAATTGCGACAAAACTAATGTTTCACATAGAGTAGCTTTTAAGCTAGAGTTCAATAAGTGCCTGCTATTGTACAATAGTTTTAGAGAACTATAAGCTTTTCTTATCATAGTATTTACCGTTGTCTTAAGCCTCAATGAAGAATCAAACGTGACACCCAAGTTTTTTGCTTCGGAGACGACCGCAATACTCTTATCGTTCACCATTACATCGAATCCGTCAATCTTTTTAAGTGAGGTTTTCTTTCCGATAAGTATAAAAAAGATTTTTTACTATTTAAATATAACGAATGATCTGCTACAATGCGACTTAGAGAGGCAAGGTCATGATTTATATTTTGACAAGCTTGATTTACTTCCGATGGGCGAAAAGAATAGTAGAGTTGGGTATCATCCGCGTAAAAGTGGTATTTACAATAATGAATTACAGTCTCGAAATTCATTGTGTATATACTAAACAATAGCGGACCTAAGATAGATCCTTGAGGCACACCTGATTGAATTATAACTTTATCCGAAATTCTACCACAATTGACTACATACTGAACTTTATTATTTAAATAATTTTTAAAAAACTCTATACCGCCTCAAGGCCTATATACCCCATTATTGACAAAAGTATCTCATGATCTATGACATCAAACGCTTTACTGAAGTCGAGTAATACCAAGGCGGTGAGGTAACCATTGTCCATATTCGTAAAAATATCATCAGATATATTTATTAGTGCTGTTAAACAGCTGTGATTTTCTCTAAATCCTGATTGCGTTTTAGGGAGTATATCATTTTGATGTAAATATTGTCGGAGCGTTCAGCCTCCTTTTCTATTATTTTGGACAAAACAGAGAGTATTGAAATGGGTCTGAGATCTTTAAAGTCTAAGGGATTTGCATTTTTCGGAATTGGTGTAATAATCGATTCTTTCCACTTTAATGGATACACATTGCGTTCAAAACAAAAATTAATTATGTGAGTTAAAATAGGAATGATATATGGACAGCATAATTTAATAAATTTTATATTTAAACCATCATTTCCTATGGCGTTGGATTTAATATTTTTAACTATATTTGAGACCTCATCATCATCGATTCTAGCAAAAGTAAACTGGTTTGTGTTTATTTTCGTACTACTTCGATATAATTGTAAAATATCGTTCTTGTTAACATTAATTGTCTTTGGGATGGAGTTGATAAAGTAGTTATTTATATCATTTGGGTCAGAGATTTCATTTGGAATTTCAATTTTTGATTTGTTTATTACATTCATATTTCTGAGTTCTTTCCATGTTTCACTTGGTGTAGCATTACGAAATTTATAATTGAGGTAAGCGCGGTTTCTCGTTTTTAATAGCTAAGTTTGTAAAATTTCTCCACGATTTATACTCCTCCCATAGAGTACTTGTTTTCTTTTTTTTTAATTTTTTATATTTATCATCCCTGATTTTCATAATAAATTTTAGATTATCAGTGAGCCAAGGTGTAAGTGGCCATTTTATAATGATCTTTTTCAATGGCAGAAAAGTGTTAAGTAAATTTAATAAGACATCGCTGAGATAGTTCACTTTGTCATCTATATCTTCTAAAGATATAGTATCAAAAAGTGGCAAAGATGTTAATGCCGAGTGGAAATGATATTAATCTAAGTTTTTGAAATCTCTGTACCATATAATCTTAGGTGTGGCCCTGATATTAGTTTTTAATTTTACGTACACCAAATCGTGATATGAAATATTGTTTGCAGCGATGACGCCTTTATCCGCTATTATCTCAGTGTTAGAGATAAGTATCAGATCAATAAGTTTTTGGGTTGTAGATGAAATTCTTGTGGGTGAGTCTATCAGTTGAGTTAAACCAATGCTATCCATAAAATTATATAAATGTATTGTAGATATATTGTCGGGACATAGAGCGTCTATATTAAAATCTCCAAGGCAGATTAAGGTATCGTTAGGTATTAGTTCGTTTGCAATTACTAATTCCAGAAGAAAATTACAAGGATCTATATTAGGAGGTTTATATATTACATCTATACAATACGTTTTGTTAGAGATAGACACACATATCCACATTTGTTCAATAGTTTCAGGAGTTTCTATAATTTTATAAGTTATGTTGTTTTTGATATACAATCCAACACCCCCACCACGGCTTCCGCGATCTTTGCGAAGTAGCTTATATCCTACGATGCCTAAATCCTCAGTTAGAATATTAGAAGTGAGCCATGTTTCCGACATAGTGAATATGTCATATTTATTCTGAGTTAATAGGTGTTTAATATCACTAAATTTATTTGTTATAGACCTAACATTCAAATGACTAATTACAATTTGTTGCTTACTCATAGTGGAAAATTAAAACTAGAAATATTAATATTAAGTTACATGTATAAGCACACTCTTATACATATATACACATAAACACAGGCATCCACACTATAGAATCATAAAATCATGGTAGATTTACATGTGGTTGAATATAATACAATTGGTTACAGATATACAAAAAATATATAATTATAACAAAAAATAGACGATTAATAACCAAATCACTAGCTGCAATTCTTAAGATACAGTTTATACAAGGCAGGTTAGTACGGTTACTTCTTTTTTGTTTTCCGCTCGGGTAGTACTTTCTTATCCAACTTAATTTTGGTTGAATCGTGGGGGACTTGTTCAGCTGTTTTGGATAATTTAAGTGTTGAATGTGAATTAACTGCAGAAGTGGGAAGGTGTAGAATAGCTGCGCGCGATCCATCCAGCAACGTAGACCCTGGGCACTTTGGAGTTGATGGGAGAGAACAAGTATTCCCGTTTTCAACTACAGGTAACTTGAACATATCATCATCCAGTAATTTTTGTATAGTAAAGATTTCATCGTTGATTATTAGAGTTGAGTTTTTAATTTTTGCATTTAATCCCAACGATTTAGCTCTTTTTAAATAATTCTTCAGTATTTTTAAGTAACTCTGTTCGGCAACCGTTAAATCATTATTTATAAATATATTACATTCATGAAGGTTGTGTGAGTTCTTCAATATCTCTAATTTTTTATCAAAGTGTAATAATTCTACTTTCAATGGTCGTACGTAATTTACTTTTGATTTACCTATCCTGTAGCAATTTTTAATGTGTGTTTGTTCAAGTTTTACGCTTAATTTATTATTCACTAAGTCTATTAAATCGTCTCTTTTATAATCTTCTAGCAAACCATAAATTATTATGTTATTTTTGCTTTAATTTTTTTCTAGTAATTTAATAGTTTTCTTCAGTGCGTTATTTTCATCTGTTAATTCCCTAATTTTATTATTGCATTCTTCTAGTTGTAAGGTAGTGAATGTTTTTAATTCGGCTACTTCATTTATTAATTCCTCCTTGTTTTTAATTCCAGCGTCAATTATTAATTTGACTGCATCTCTAAGCCTGATGTTTTCAGGGATTTCGTTTAAAATCATAATATGGTGGATTTTACGTAATTTTGTATAGATTTGGGCCTCCGAAAAAAAATAGGTGTTATTATTCTCTATCATTTTAAAGAATACCCTTTTTCAGTGACATATCATGAGGATTATGCCACTTAAATCCCACCTAAAGTAAGGTTTTTATGATTTTTTAATAATCGTTTATTATTACAATAATAATTTAATTAATAAATATAATCGATTGGTTGTTATCAATGAAAATAATAATCGTATTAGTTTTCAATTAGCAATATTTATGTATTAAAAAACCAACGTAAACATAGTTTAAAATGTAAATTCAAGCTAATAATTACTAAATGAAAACAATACAATTCATAGTGGTTAGAGTAAATTAATTAAACACCATATCTAGATCAGTTTGATGAGAGTCTTAATAGATTCGGATATTCTATTAAGTATATATGAAGGCAATGAAGATGATTATCAGTATGTTTGTGTGAGCGATAGAGGAGGGAGCGAGAGAGAAACAGAGCGGAGAGTCCCCGCGCGCCCTGCGACAGCACTCAGGGTGGCAGATTAGCTGACTAATGTGATTTATTACTGTGATATTGAGGGGGTTGTGTGCATTAGCTTATATAGCCCCACTCTGTATACTCTCTCTGTATATATACAGTACCCTCTCTCGCAAACTAATTAATACGTTCTTACTAACCTTTTAATCATAATTGGATAACAATACTGCGAGCTGTTTAATCTGAATCACATCTGCGAGATTGTTTTCAACTTTTAAAGGCCTGTTAATTAAGTTTTCGAGTCTTAAAGTCTCCCTCCCTCGCTTGATTTCATTTTCTCGATGTTATTTCTACATTATTCAATCACGGGAAGATATATACATAACTAGTTAAAGTTAATTTTGATAAGCTGCAGGTAATCGCGCTTGTAGTTTCTTTTTTAAATCTCTTCATAGTACTAATTAATTGATGTATTGATTATAAAAGGAATCACTTATACAGAATACGTAGCAGTCACAAATAAAACTGGTTTATATGCAATTTTACCAATCCGCTTTATTAGTTCAATTCATTATGGAGTAATAATTACAAATTGCAACCAGTAAATCAGGTTGACAATAATTTCATGTTGCATACATTCATGCCCATCAATTATAAAATAAAGGAGACATTCGAAGCATTTAAATGGAGTTTAGCAACGTAAAAGTATGCGGCGACTATGTTCGAACGAGCGTATAAACAATAAATACATAGTCAGAATAACAGATTTTATGTCCTGGCAATTGCGGGCCTTATCTACTTTAATATTTCGCAAATATGCGAAATGTCGTGAAGGAATATTGTATAACGACCTGCATTCCCTCACGTTGGTTATATATACTACACATGTATACTTTTATGACACTTTGTAATTATACACACATATAAGTTCTAAACAAAATAATACAAATATTTAAATTAGACATTCCTAATAGGAGCTAAAAAGAAAAATACAAAATTACCTAAATTATGTTAAATGTAGGGGAATATTGTTTTAAATAATAATTATATCTACCTGTTTTATCATGCTGAGTTTGTAATTATGGAGAAGCCATGCCTAAAACCATGTTAAAATCTACTTAACACTTTTATGATTATTTAATTTCTCACACGAAAATTTCTATAGGTTTGTTCAACGATTGTATTAAATATAACAAATGTGTTATGTCTGTCGAGGTATAAGCCAGAGAAGTAGTTGTTTCAATAAGTGATTTGATTATCAGTCTTAATAAGACTAATTTGTTGTAGATTTACGAAATGTTTTCGTGTTTTTCTAATTATTAATGTTTTCAATGATCGGGATGTTAGAATATTTATGTAGGTAATAAAGGACGAGATTTAAATATGCGGGAAAATCTACTGATTCATAAAGCATTATAACACGCTTAATAATTTCGAAGAAATCTTTAAATCACCCATCTACTCGATCCTCATTACCATATTATGAGCTATATAAATACTAATATTTAGAAATAAAATTGTAGGGGTCGCGGGGTATTCGTGGTCACATTGATATTTTGACCAAAAACTCCGCTAAAAATTACCTTTTCTAAAAAGTTCAAAACTTCGTTTTGTATTATGTGAAAAAACCTTCCTTTATTATGAACAGTTTGATCAAATTGTTTTAAATTGGGCACTTTATATCGGTTAGCGTATAAAAACTGATTTTGAGATTTTAAAATATCTCTGGGAATTATTGGACAGTTTGTAAATCGATAAAAAAAGAAAATTATTGATGGAAAATGTTTATAAGTGAACACGAATGAACAAATTAATAAACTAGAGTATAAAATAGCAACGAAAATTATTACGAATCGCACTGAATACACGTGAAAGTATTCAGGTTTGCTTCGATGCAGCGGCATATTTCTTTTGCAAATTATGCCAAAATAAATGTTTTTTTCGCGTCAGTTTGGGTCGGAGACAGTGTTTTCTTCTGCGAAGTCTTCGATTTGCAACAGGCTTTTTGTTATTTTGCTGCGGGTATGTCGTCTTTCTCCGATAATCTTTTCAGCTTTCTTTCGACATGATCACGTAAGTTGGCTAAAATTTAATGGACTTACAGTTGACTTATCTTGGCTGCTGTGCTAAGTTTCAATGGACTTCCTGATTTCAATGAGCCACAGAACTCTTCTACTGAAACGACAGAACTTTCTGAAGGTTCTCGGCTTATGAGAGATGCAACGCTTGTAAATGGAACGGATGTCGTGACTTGATCATGATTATTGTAATCTTCTTCATCATCATCGGACGCATTTTCGCCGTTCAATTGCGAAGCGACAAAGTCGATTTTCGTGAAGGCTTCGGGATCAAATGGGAAAATGTCTATCACTCTAAATCCCGCCTTCATGTTCTTTAACCTAGGCATTGATCAGCAATGAGCAGCACGTGATGCCTCCAAAATATTTCTGAAATCAATTGATTTTTTCTTTTTGGCATAATACAAACATTATCGAACCAAAAATATATTAGAAATTGCGGAAAAACTAATGCTATATTGAAATTATACACGAAAAATCATTTATACATATCATCCCACGAAGGTATGTCGTCAAATGTGAAGAACTAAATATTCAATGTCTTCGACAAAAGTGTCCCCGAATTTCCAGAACGTTCATTTTTACAAAATGGCGACGTAAATGGGTAAATCAGTTCGAGAAACGTTCCGCGCACTTCGCCCATTTTACGGTCGCGATGATCGGCCTGTAGAGTCGACTATCCGTCGATTGGTGGGCAAATTCGAGTCGACTGGTTCAGTAAACAACCAGCCAACACTGACACGTCGACGAAACGCCCGATCGAACGAAAATATCGCTGCTGTCCGTGAGAGTGTGCGCGAGAACCCGAGGCAGTCCATTTTTTGTCGTGCACAGGAACTTGGCCTTTCGGAGACACCAACTCGCAGAATTTTGCATCTGGATTTGGGTCTGCACCTGTACAAAATCCAATTGACCCAGGAGCTCAAGATAAACGACCACAGACAGCGTCGGGCGTTCGCTGACTGGGTTCTGGAGCAGTTGGAAGCAGTCCCCATTTTGGCCGAAAAATCATCTTCAGCGACGAGGCTCATTTCTGGATGAACGGGTATGTGAACAAGCAAAATTGCCGCATTTGGAGTGAGAACAACCCACACGAGGTCCACCAAGTGGCAATGCATCCCCAGAAAGTCACTGTTTGGTGTGGATTTTGGGCCGGCGGCATCATCGGTCCGTACTTTTTCGAGAACGAAGCTGGGGCGGCCATAACCGTCAATGGGGAGCGCTACAGGTCGATGATAACCAACTTCTTTTGGCCTAAACTGGATGATATGGACACGGACGACATGTGGTTCCAGCAGGACGGCGCCACGTGCCACACAGCCCATGCCACAATGGACATTCTGCACGAGCGATTTCCGGACATGGTCATCTCGCGCGGAGGCGATATCAACTGGCCACCGAGATCGTGCGATTTAAGGCCTTTAGACTTTTTTCTCTGGGGCTATCTCAAGTCGCTGGTCTACGCCAACAAGCCTCTAAACACCGATGACCTCAAAGTCAACATACGCAACGCCATCGCTCAAATTGCCGCGGTGGTCATTTGAACGAATACCCTTTCGAATGAAAAATAAATTTCGTTTCTACCTCACACACAACTTGTTTTATTCAATTTTAAAGTTCACGCGCCCTTATTGGCGGACCCTATATAAGTAACACAATGTAAACTTCATATGAAATTCTTTAGTGCATCGGAGGCTTAAGGTTCCACGAATATTATAAATATATTTACCTGAGTTGGTTAAACCAAAAATGTAGTCAAAATTAAAAAAATACTAAGCAAGCAGTAATATTATTATTATTAATAGTAAATGAACTAAGCATGACACGAATCGATGACAGTTGGTTGAAACTGTCAAGCATTACAGAGGAAAAAATATCGCGCTTTCCAACAATATTCCGACTTCCCCTACATACCTCCTTGAGAAGGACAAAGGTATCGAAAGTAGTCGAAATATAAATTTAAAAAAAAATCAATATATAAAATCTATTACACAAACCACAACAATTTTTGCAAAGTTTCAAAAATTTAAACCTGCCATTAATTGTTAATTTGACTTTCTTCAATAAAAGTTATATTTAAGTCCGACTAAAATTATCTGAAAAAATATCAGTATTAATTTATAAATTAAAAATCAATTTATAGAGCTTATCAAATATTTTATAATCCAAAAAACTCGAAATTTTATCATCACCAGAACAAAAATTATTTTTTTAAAGAAGAAACTATTTTAATTAACTCATTCTCTTCTATAGGTTCAATTGCAAAAAGTGGGGGATTATCAGAATAATTATGTTATGATAAAGTTTTAATATAATGCTGTATAATATGCTTTATAGTAGAGAGTATATACATTTATGGGTGGGTCAAATACAAACATTTTCATAAATTTAGTACATAGTAACAACCAATAAATGCTTATTAATTTAGTATAAAAGAAATTAGAATAAAAACTTTAAAACTTAGAATCTAAACACTTTAAAATACCTATCACATAAAATTTACTTATGTCTAAATGGTTAAAAATAGTATGACGATTAGAAATTATTAAAAATAGGAAACACAGACAAAATGGTTATATAATAGTAAAAGGCAATTATTTAAAAATAAACAAACATTTTTAACAAATTGCATCTTCATATTGAATTATATAGTTTGACATATTCATCGATGGTATAGAAACTGTGCTGTAGTAGCAGCTGCTTTTTTTTTAATTGTTTCTTCCATAATTGCTTCAAGGAATTTAGTAAAGCATTATACAGTTTTACAGATTGTACTACACAAGACTTGTTATAAAAACTGTGACTATGTTTCGGGAGTCTTATGGTCCTTGAACGTATATTGTGTTCATGCTGCACTTGGTTACCTTCAAAGAGTGTTAGGTTGATTTTAACAAATTTTACTGTCTCATATATGTATAGACTAACCAAAGGCATTATATGTAGCGTTTTGAATATATTCCGGCAACTGGTATTAGGATTAACATTCCCAATGGCTCTTATTAATCTTTTTTGGACTACAAATAGTTTTTGGAAATTGTTAGACGTTGTGCATCCCCAGAAAATTATGCCATATGACATTTGTAGCTGGAAATTGACATGTAAACAATTTTCGCTGCTTCTTCAGGTATGTCCTCGCGCGTTGCTAAGATTAAATAGGAGTATTTGGCTATTTTTGAACATACATGTTGTATGTGGATGTTCCACCTTAAGTCATTTTGTATGGTGACTCCGAGGAATTTTGCTTGGCTGGTTTCCTGTATACGTTCATATTTCATATGTACGTGTGTTAGTCCCAGTGGTGCTCTGTAGTGGACGAGTTTTGGATACGTTAGCTGTTAAGTTATTGATGGTTAGCCAAGCGTCCAGTTCTACAAGCATGTTGTTCATTGCAATATTAAGGTCTTCTAGGGAGCAGTTTTGCATGTTAATCGTTGTATCGTCCGCAAACATTGTAATGTGCGCATTGATCTTAAGTGGCATGTCATTAGCGAACAAGAGGAAGAGTAAAAGGCCTAATACGATTCCCTGTGGTACACCGGCCGCGGTGGAGAGGCAACTGTGGATGTATACGGAATCTTATCAAAATACATGGATGCCACGTGTTTTCTGTGGTGTAGGTACGAGCACTATCAAACGCTTCTGTTAGATCAACTAAAACCGAAACAACTTGTTTGTTGTCGTCAAGATTATTTTGTTTTATTCTTTAATAAATAACCATCATATATGTTGAGATTTAAAGTTGTAACTTTAATAAAAATGAACGAATGAAAAAGTGCAAACCAATTTTCGACTCAATAAATCATATATTAATCATATTCGTGACCTACCGCAATCATCAATATCGCGTACTCTATACCTTTCTCAAAATATTATACATTCTTTACATATTAGAAGTGTGATTTATTAACTTTAATAAGCTAAGAGCGCACTAAGTTAATATCCAATATTTTGAGGCAGGTGAAGAGCCAGCTATTATTAAATTAAAAGAGTCGCAATTAAGTAAGTCGCAAGTATGCTAGTCAACATATTATTATACAGAAATTTTGTTGAGAATACGCCGGGCTAATATAATGTGTTAAGGTAGGTCAGAAGCACGTCAGGTCAATTGGCCTTTAATTATATCTAAATTGCACTAATTCATAATTTACTCAGTCAAGACTAAGTTGGCTCAATGAATTGTTATCAGAGATGTCAGGCGTACACCAGATTAATAAATCATTAATTGTGATGGATTATTAGTTACACAATCGTTTAAAAATAACGCAAAAATGCTTTAAGATAATTAAGAATAATTAACAATTAGAAAGGTAAGAAATTGTTCTAAGAAGAAATTGTTGAATGTCTTTAAACAGTTGAAAACTATAGTGGATTGACGAGGCTTTTGCTTTGTGAAATTTCATTATATAAGGTGATAAATAAAACTGTTCGGTTTTGATTCCAAACACCCACGGCATAGAGGGCTTTTCTCAATTCCCATCCTATGTTTGTGCGTATTCAGGTCACAGTGTCCAGTGACTAGTCCTGTGAATTTTGTTAGATTCAATCCGCTCAGTCCTGACAGCAACAACATGCTGTCATCAGGTACCGCACCATCTAGGGAGAGTCTCGTATGCCTTATTCCGATTTGGTTATGTCATACCTTTTTAAGCTCATCTGCCAGCTATCGTCAGATTATTTCCTTTTCTGTTTTTAGGGTATACTGAAAGTGGGTTTAGGTCCTATGAATTCACTTGCTGCCCCTTGTTTGGCCAGCAAGTTGGCCCCCAAGTATCCAATAATTCTTTGGTCTTTGAATATCCATTCTATCTGTGTTCTCCTTGTTGTCGCCAGTGCGTCCAGCTTGTTTATACTGGTCATGACCAGCCTGGACTGCACTATCAGCTAGGCTAGCGCATTTATGGCTGCCTGGCTGCCCGTCATAATGGTAATTGGTCATTTGTTATGTCCCGATTCCATTACGTGATGATCTCACCAGTCAATGGCGGCTATTTATTTATGTTTCCTCAGAGCAATCGCGTATTTGCTCCGGTAGCACCCTCCATAAATACCAGCCCCGGTTTCTTTAGTAATTTTGGCCTCGTCTGAAAACCAGGTGGTTCCTATACTAATTTCCGGGTATGTTCCATTTTTTCATTCACTTTTGGTTTAAATAAATACGAAGGGTTGATAGTTGCGGATAGTGTGATATGTGTGTTTGTTCTGTATGGTAATGCTAAAGTAAATGGAGATGTAGATACATGGTGAAAAGTGATGAAATGGCAGGATTTATTAGGATTAATCGATGTTCTTCATTTGGCAAACCAGTGCTAAAGTTTGTTGATTAGCTCTTGTCTACACTATAATGGTTAATCAATAAGCGCTTAATGAAATGGAATAGATAATTACATCTAAACAGTAAACTTCTGTGCTATACTGAATCGAATGCTATTTGTATATCGAGAAAGGCTATTGAAGTTTTACAACCTTCGAGGTTCGCCGTTTGGTCGTTGGAGATGAAAACAATTGGAAATTTATATAATACATTTATTTATTTTGATGTTTCTTATTTTTTTTTATTGTACCAAAAATCAATTAAAAACACTAAATAACATATTTACTTTAAACCAGTTACAACTTTACAATAAAGGTACATTTTTCAAGGAATAACTTCCTAAAAAGATAGAAATTTTTGATCAAATCCTAAGAAACCGGAAGAAAGTTAGTTTTACGAAGTAATAGAAAACATTAATATTAAGTGTATTAATAAACTTCATTAGTGATAAAATGTTAATCTACCTGCGCTAAAAACTGATAAGAAACAATTGACAATAAATACAAAATAGTTATAAAAATGTTGAAATTATAAAATGCTTCAAAAAATTGTTAATTAGGAAATTGTAATTAACAACAGAGAAATTTAGAAGAAAAATACAACAAAAATACTTTTTTCTTCAAAATAAGTGTCAAATTGCAAATTGAAATTTTATGAAAGTAGTGAAAAATATTTCATTAGTTTTAATTTAATTGTTTATACAATTCAATTTATTGCTTAAGAAAATAAGTTAAAACAATAAAGTTCTAATGTTATTTAAAGAAAAAACAGAGGAAAATTATTTGAATTTTATTAATAACTTTTGCTTTATAAATAGTAAAAAAATCAGTAATTAATATTTAATATTAATCACAAATTCTTAAGTTCAAAACGGCTTATATTTAATGTTTTATAATGGATTACTTTAGTTAAAAATATACGCTAAAAATATAATGTTCACCCTCAATATTCGCTATGAGCCAAATTTTCCATTTCACCATATTATGCACAAACTGTTAATAAATCAAAGAGATATTGGACGATATTCTCATCAAAATCGCTTAACCTGACAGATTGTTAATATATTTTAAAGTATATTAAAGTTGGGATTCGGTGTAACAGTGTTATTATGGCTGTGTTATCTAATTATTGTTCCCGCCGATTCATGTTGCTTCAGGTGTGCCTCAGGGCTCACATTGTGGACCTATTCTTTTTCTTTTATTTATAAACGACCTTGAGGCATATCTTAAGCATTGTAATTTTCTTTTATTTGCGGACGATTTGAAATTATTTACAACAATTAAGTCTCAGAATGATGTAATAAACTTGCAAACTGATTTAAATAATTTATTCGATTGGTGCAATAACAATAGATTATTTTTAAATTTGTCAAAATGTTTTTGAATATCATTCAGTAGAAGAAGAGTATTTTTAAATAATTGTTTTATAGGTGGTCAAATTAAACAATGTAGATGAAATAAAGGGTTTAGGGGTTGTTCATGATTCTAGATTAACATTCAATAAACACATTTTCAAAATACGAAATAAAGCAATGCAAGTTCTCGGGTTTGTATTCAGATTTGCCTATAATTTTAAAATAGATACATTAAGAATGTTATATGCAGGGTTAGTCAGACCACATCTTGAGTACGCTAGCCAGGCGTGGTCACCGTTCTATAGTAATGCATCGTCAAATCTTGAATCTGTGCAAAGTAAATACTGTCAAGCAATTTCAAGGAAACGTGGTATTCCAAGGGATAATTACAGTTATACTGAATCTTTAGAGTTTTTAAATTTACAGCTATTAAAGAAGAGAAGAATATTTTTAGACCTGTGTTTCGGATTCAAGCTTATTAATGGGTATCTTGACTGTTCCAGTCTTGAATGTGTTAATTTTAATGCACCAATGGGAGTATCAACTCGGTCAAAACTATTGTTCCATCAAAAATTTCATTCTACACATTTTGGCAGCAACAATCCACTATGTAGAATACTCAGTACGTTCAATGTCCTCCATTATAAGTACAATCATTTAAATGAATTAAACATTCCACTATCTTTGTTTAAACGTTATCTCAGAAATGTTAATTTATCGTTACTTAATTGATCTTATGTACAAAAAATATTATACCTGTTTTATTAGCTCTAAATAATTTAAACTGGACTCGAATAAGTTGTATCCTCTTAGTCAAGTCATCTTATCCCTTAAATGTAAATGTATGTATTCGCTACATTTTTCTTATTAATCTATGTTGAATTTAATTTGATTATATTATATTACTGACTTCAACGCATCACTGTTGTGTCATATTGGGTTATATTTAAGTTATTGTTTATATGTTTATTCGCTTGTGATTTGGTTTAGAATATTGTTGTTATTAATGTTTGTGTAATTAAATGTAAAAGGTGTTAACCGTTAATAAACAAATTAAATAAAATATCAATGAAAATTCAATTTCAATTTAAATAACAATTGTTTTAAGTATAATCAAACTCAATCTTCTATTTTTAACAATGATACAAATCTAAAGTATAATTTTTAAGGGGTGTAAAGTTAATAGTATCAATGAAATATTCAACACATTTCCTGAACAGTGTAGCTTAACCAGGCAAGTTAGCTTGTGGGCTGAAATAATTAGTGCGGACCAGTAACACATCAATCTTACAGCATTGTACATCTGCTGAGGTAATGATGGTTATTAGTTCTAAAACGTGTTGACCTCTGCGAGGCTTAGTTAAGTGCAACTGTTGCCCTGCTTTATATACGGATCACGATTATTTTCACACATCATAAAACCCACGTTGGTGATTTATAGCGCAATACAATTAACGAAACCGAAAAAAAAACAGTGTGTGAAACCGCAGCAATTGTCGAATTATTATTACAATAAAGAGTAAACAGTAAAATATGTTTATTGTACCCGGTATGTGTATTTCTCAGGTGTATTAAGTTAAACCGGTCCCACAGAAGCGGATAATTGTAAAAAAAGTGTATTGTTTGGAAATCCTCAATTATTAATTATAAGTGCGCTAATTAGAATAGTTGGTATAATGAGTAACGGTGCGGCTAATGTAATTTAATAAATGGCACTTTTGGAAATGTATTGAAAATGTTAGACAAATCCTTTAAAGGGGTTGCGCTCCCCGGGGGCAATGAGTGTTGGAGGTGATATGTCGTCCCCAGAGTGGCCTACTGTCTATGGGGCAACTTAATCCCTTTTTCCAATATACACGTCATCTGGATGTACTACCCTGAGATTACCGGATTACCATTCAGATATGAATATATAAATAACATTCTATTTATTTTATGTGTTGATTAAATTGATGCATTGTCTTGCCGGTCCCCTTTAAATAGGTTGTCCCTATTGCTTACATAAAAAAAAACTCGAGGGTGTTACCATCGCCTTTTATAATTTAAGCAAATAATATTGATATATTACATTTTAATGTATTAAGGATTAACTAATTTTATCCGTAGAAATTAATGGTCTAATAGTGACACCTACAATGGAGAACTTGTTTTAGTTCTTGATCAAGCCACAACTTAAATAACTGGTATGCCACGTAGTGTCAAATAATAATTTATAGTAATATCTTGATTGGTGGTTTACCCGGAGAGTTAAATACTTGAAAGTAAAACTCTCTTCTTTGTGCCCAACTGCTACGCTGATGAAATCCAAAACAGAACGAAATTGGTCCGTGACTGTTGTTGACAGGGAACAATAATTCACGTTTAAATAATATTAGTATTTTCCATATGAAGAAAAATAAAATGAATTTAAAATATATGCAAACTATAGAGAAACGTCAAAGAACAAGCAGAACCTTTGAGCATAATATAGACAGGAATTAAGACTTGGCAGGAAACAATAAAAAACTTTGTACAAAAATCTAAGTTAACTTTAGACACAAAATAGTGAAAGTGTTAAAGGGTTGAATAGAGACTAAATAAAAATAATATATTATATATGGTACATTATGAAGTAAATATGTGGTACAACCTTGTACATTGTAAAAGAATTTTACGCTATTTTAAATATTTAACCTAATTATTTTGAAAATTTATGTTATATAAAACCGATTAAAATCGTTCGCAAGTAAATGGCCTTTTACTTAAATTGCCAATTTACCGTATCAACACTACCGGTTTATCCTTATTTTTCTTATCTCATCTCCAGATACATTTACGTTTAATGGACCCGAATCTGAATATGAACCAGAAATAAAACTAGTTATCTCATTCGCCATTGACTGCTTCTGTATGTCACCTGCATTTACATATCACTTATATAACGGAAACAAGTACCAATGGCTGTTAACATGATACTAATTCACATTGCTCATTATAATTAATATACAAATTAATTAATAAAAAATTTCTAATATTACAGTCGTTTCGGCAATTGAATGTGAAATAAGCAAAAAAAATCATGTAATGAAATTTTTATATGCTCTAATTTATTTGTGTTAAAATTAATTTTTGTATGACGATGTAATTAATTTCATTCTTATTTTCGTATACTCGTTTTCCTTTTTTTGTAAGTAGCATATCTTATTATTAAATAGATAATATAAAATAAAATTTATATTTATTTCTGTGTTCAGTAGGATTTAATTCTATAAAGGTAATAGTAACCTAAATTATCAATTATTCTGTTTTTACTTTCCCTATATAGTATATATAGGGGAAATATTGTTTTCGTGCATGAAAATGTCTGTGGGCGCTCTATCTCAAAAAAGAATAATCCGTTTGAGATGAAACTTTAAATTTAACGTTCTATCATTAAAAATTAGAAATAAAAAGCTTTTGGTAAACATTCCTAAACCGGAAGTGGTTGTTTACTCAAAGCGTGTTTTGTGGAATGAGAAACTGAGCAAGATTTATTAGAACATGTTTTTCATAAAGTGCTTAACTTGCAAGAAAAAAATTAAAAATGAATATTTTGATATTTTTTGCCTAGTCCTAATAAACCATGTGAGTTACATGAAATTTGTATAACAAGTAATTGTAAAGAATCCAAAATTAAGTAAATTATTAAGAATAGCCTTTTGAGTAACCTTATAGTTTTGGAGAGATTTTTATATTTCTTTACATTTTACAATTTTTAATTAAAACCCTCGCTTATGATTTACTGATTGGAAAGTCGGATAGAGGACACCCACCCACCCTACACATACATGATAACCTCAAATATTAATCGTTGATGATTTTGCGCAAAAAACTATAAAATATTATATCTAATATGTATAAATACATCTCAAAAAAGTGCAATTATTTAGTGTTTATTTATATTTTACAACTTTTTGTTACAATTCTCGCTTATGTTTTGCTAATTGGAGGGTGAGATAGACACCCACCCACCCACATATATATGATAACTTTAATTGCTAACCGTTGATGATTTTGCTGCTAAAAACCATCAAACCATTTATGTAATAAAAAAGGAAACAAAATTAAAATGTAATTTTAAATATAATTAACTTTCTATAGCAAATCTTATCTAACTTATATTGTCTGTCCACTCATCATTCATCATATTTTACTAATTTATTCACTCAAAAATGCTTCCATTTTAATTTCATTTTTATTCAAAAAGATTTGTAATTAATTTCATTGGATACAACGAGACGATAAGGAATTAAAGTTTATATATATGTAGGGTGTTCCTCGATCCCACCCTCCAGTCAGGAACATAACATCAAAATATATTTGAAAAAATTGTTTCAATAAATTTATTAAATTTTACAATAATTTTGGTGTTATTTACGTTGTACAACATTTAATTAAAACACTCGCTTATGTTTTACTGATTGAAGGGTGGGTTAGAGGCCACCCATTCACCCTACATAATATATACAGGACTGCGCAAGCAGTATTTTATTGATTTACATGATTTAAATAATTATTAGTGATTAACTTATTTTATCTTCTCAAGAATTTAAAAATATAGTTTCACTTCTAGTTTTTAAATCAGCGAGTATTTAGATGATCTAAGTTCCAACAACCCTCTTTTATACACACTACAATTTCTTCTACAGATTCTTCTACAGAGGTCAATGGTGGCTAGATGTATCTTTAAAAACTTATTTTTCTTAATTTAATATCTCTTTGCATCAAATTTTCCAGTCATTTGTTTCCAAATTGGACATCCACATAATTTCATGTACTGCTTATAAAATCCTCTCACTGAATAGGTTTTAGAATATTATTTTTGCAATCGCATTGATTATAAACCATCCACAAAATACTGCTTGCGCAGTGATTAATTTCTATTTCGCCAGTATCTTATTTATGTAAATCATCTAGAAAATACTGCTCGCGCAGTACTTCTTATATGCAGGCATACATCACTGCGCAAGCAGTATTTTGTAGCTAATTTAAGTCAATATATATCCTTAACCACAAACATCCACAACTGCGCAAGCAGTATTTTGTTGATGTACATGATTTACATAATTCTTGGTTAACTTATTTTATCTTCTCAAAAATTTATAAATTTTGTTTTATCTCTAGATTTTAAATCAGCAAATATCTAGATAATTTTAGTTCCAATAACCCTCTTTTATACACACTACAGTTTCTTGTACAGATGTCGGTTATGGTTATATGTAATTTTAAAAGCTTAACTTTTTTAGTTTAATATTCGTTTGCGTCAAATTTTCTTTCTTCCTTTTTTTCCAAAATTGGACATCCTCATAATTCCATACCAACCTATACAATCCTCCTAACGGAATAACTTTATGAACATTATTTTTACAATCGCATTGATGATAAACCATCCACAAAATACTGCTTGCGCAGCGATTAATCTCTAGTCTACAAATATCTTATTGATGTAAATCATCTAGAAATATTCAAAAAAAATTGTAATCAATTTCATTGGATACAACGAGGCGATAAGGAATTAAAGTTTATATGTATATGTAGGGTGGCTGGGTGGCCTCTATCCCACCTTTCTGCCAGGAAAACATAATCAAAAATTATTTGAAATTGTTTGAATATATCTATTAAATTTAGCAAAAATGTTACGAAATTTACGTTTTACAACTTTTAATTATCTGGCTTATGTTTCACTGATTAAAGGGTGGGTTAAAAGAAACCCACCCACCCTACATATACATATAAATTTAGAATTCACAATCGAGCAAATTATTAAGAATAGCCTTTTTGCGCAATCCTCATAGTTTTCGAGAAAATATAGGGAAAGTATTATGTTGGCCACATCACTAATTTATTTTTTATAAGTAATAAATTTGGGTATTCTTCTGAGGCTCTATATTATAAAATACATAAAATTTCTCAGTAGTGGACATAACCTATAGAATGAACATCATTTCTGACAAACTACATAATGCTTTATATAATCCATCATGTAAAAATGTTATTCTAAAGATTAATCTTTATGAAAATGGTGAATTAAAAATTTACACATTTAACATCATTAAAGGATTGATTTGTAACATTTTTATAGTAAAATAATACGACCTACTTGAAAGTAATAATCCTAAATGCTCAACACCAAAAATACAATTAATCTGCAATTTTCATTTTAATCTGCATATAATTAGCATAGAACATTTCTCGTTGAAATACATTAATATCTTCTGTGAAAAAAAAACTAAATCAGCAGCAATGAAAAAATGATATTGTACCATGTTAGATGATAGGTTTATAAAATGTGCGGTAATCGGTTAAAACTATTTCAGCTAATACTAATCGTTTGCATTTTAATTGAACTAGTGATGAAAATACCCAAATATTTTGGAAGAAAAACAGTACAGTTCGAAAACCCTTGTGAGGTTAGATGTATTTTTATTTATCAAACTTCCGTAATAAAAATAATTCAAAATTCATAAAGTATTATAAATATAACATACAAATAATTTCGAAAGCAAATTGAAAAGCGGAGTTCACAAGTAGATTTAACTAAAAGGGGATACATACACACTAATTAAGAAACATTAATAAAAATAATATATAACAAATCAATAACACTTGAAGTCTTTAAATTGGGACATTTCTCACCAAAAGTGATGGTTAAAAAAATAGGCGAATTTAGAAAAAAAAACACTATTTACATGTATACAATACAGTGACCAAAGCAGAGTGGTAAATAACTGAACAATATTCTGCTGATCAAATACTAAACCACTATTATTACAAAATATTTCAGGAATTATAGTTTATTACAATTTACAAATTTTCATAATTTATGTTGTTTTATTTAGAGACTGTAAAAAACTGTATATAATTATTCTTACATGCGTAAGACGAATTTTAACATTGAATTTATATTTTAAAATTTCAAAACCTAGTTCTGGTATAAAACGTTTATAATAATAATCTGAGAAAAATGAGATAAGAAAACTGTATACTGAACTATTTAGAGAAATGTATGAAGAATTTTATTTGCTTTATCTCAGAAAGCACACAACAGCTACACTGTGGCAGTTAGTAATGCATTTGACAACGACTTTTCAAAACACCTCCCCCGGTTATAACAATGTTCCTAGAGCTATCCTCAAATCACTCCCAGATAACATCCACAAATACATCTTAAAAATATCAGAGTATTATAACATGTATTCCTAAATATGGCCAAGACACATTAGACGTATCAAGCTATCGTCCAATAACTCTGCTTTCAGTAAACCTTTTGAATCCATAATAAAAAACAAACAAATGTTCTCCATATATCTCATACCCTCCTAACATATTTGGTTTCCTCTTCGTTCCACTTCTTTACCACTTTCAATCCTTACCTCAAACTGCCAACAGCGCACCTCGAATGCCAGAAATCAGCGGTAGTCCTTTTAGATATACAAAAAGCTTTTGATTCAGTCTGGCATCGAAGTCTGCTGTTTAAATGCAACTTCTTAAATATCCCATCTCACCTTCTAAACCTTATTGACAACTAACTATCCAACATACTCCTACAAGTTAAAATCCGCAGTACAAGGGCTAATCGATACTATAGAATTATGATTTGCAAAATGGAGAATAACAATCAACCCCAATAAATCCTCGCCACCATATGTGTATCCCCTGCAATCCCCTTACAGCACATCGATCTATTTTTTTTTTAGATCTTCCAAACACTATTATTATATTAATAAAGAAAACTTAATAGATACATGATAAAAATCACAAACTATGAAGCCCTATAGTGAATATTTTAGTAATTATTTTCTATTTGATATTTAGTTAAAGTTCAACATCGTGTAAGTTTTCGAAATTAAATAAACAAATCAGTGAATGATAATGTAGAAATATCACTATAAAACCGTCCTGCTAGTTGCACTATTTTGAAGCATTGGTGTATACCCTTAAAACTGTTATGAAGAATTCTCATTGAATTTGCTAAACACGTATTATAAATCAAAAATTTAGTGATTCCATTACAAGAACTTCTGGATGTAAATCTATGGAATACTGATAGGTGTTATAACTATGAAATTCCAAATCAGCATCTGAAATATCCATAAATATCTTAAAATGTTGTAAAGGGACCAGAAAACAATTCAATTCATAAATCAAAAATATTCGTGAATCCTTAAGAAATAGTCACTCTTATTCAAAACCTGCATTTAACTTTAAGTTATATAAATATTAAAAATAACAAAGGAACTAAAAGCAGGTCAAAAGTAAGATTGTAGAGAAAATAGAAAATACTTTCGAAAATAGAAAACGATTACGCGACTAACCTTATCTTTCTGTCCTTAAAAATATCGAGGTACCTGAATGATCAGCCGTTTGTGCTTTAACAAAAATTAGACACTCCCTCAATTCCATATATAATCGATTTAACAGCCTCCTATAGCAGTTAACTAACCTAATTCCCATTTACGAACGCCTAACATTCCCTGCACAAAAATTTTCCACCAACCCATATAACCTTGATATCTTCAAATATCTGAGTATCTCTTCTAATCCCCCTACAACACCATTTATCATTTCATTTCCTTATTTCACAACATTAATGATGTCATGACGTTTAAAAACAATAGACAGTTAACTCAATTAGACATTAGCCATAATGACGCATGATGGAAATTAAACTATTGCCTAACATCAGAATTATTTTTTTTCATTACATGTATGTAGTAGAAAACAAGAAATTAAAAATATAAAAAATATTTTTTTTAAATATATTTGTCATATGAAGGACAATAAGAAAAGTATTTTATTTTTATGAGATATACAAATTATAAAGAAACACCAAAAAGTCATACAAGGAGCAGAACTTACGCGCATAGTATATGCAGGTATTTAGACATTACAGGAAGCAACGAATTATAAAATATATTAAAGTCCTTTAGGTCGTTGTAGAAAATTAAGTAATACATTTAAAAAAAAGTAACGAAGTATATGAAAAATTATAGTGGAGATCAATAAAATCCTTTTTGCGATGAATGATGATTTTGTTGAGGTGCGGAGAAGGTAACATTAACAATAATGAAAATACTTATTCTAGTAACATTATCCTTAGTATTATTATTTTTTTCAAATTTATTTTCTGTGGTTAGATTGTATCTGTGTTTTTGTCTTTCTCGTCTGTTTGTAATATATTCTTGTTAATGCTTTAGGCAGTTATCATTTTTCCTTTGAAAAATTAAATTAATTTCAACAACATTTTTTGTTCGACTAATAATTAGAAAAAACACGAAAATATTTCGTAAAATCTATAACAAATGAGTCTTATTAAGATTACAAAAACAAACCACTTTTGAAACAGCTACTTCTCTAGCTAATACTTGGACAGACATTGAATGATACAAAAGTAATTTGCGTGTTACAAAATAGCAAGGCTATCAAAGCAACACTAGTTTGATCATATTTCTTTCTGTAAAATGAACTAAAATATAATGAATGTACGCTAAATAGTTTGTGAGTGACTATATCATCATAAATTTGGAACAATTTGTTTGATTAGTTAAATTACTTTTTGAAAAACTTTGAACTTCATATTGTCATGCTGACAATAATTGTTTAAAAACTCCTACAAAAAAGGGGACAAATAAACCAATATGAAGAAAAATATACATGATTTCTGGCGCAGAAGATTACACCAGCTTCATAACATGACAGTTCAACAGGAGTTTACGTGGAAGAACTTATCCACATATGAACTCGGCTCGTGCTTCTTTTTCCGAATTTTTTGGTCCATTAATTTGTTTTTATATGTGCTTTTAAGAAAATTTAAAAATTAAAATAAGCAAAACAACCAATAAACTATTTTTTGCAATTAATAATTACATTTTGGTAGTTAATTAAAATT
Source organism: Ontholestes murinus (assembly GCA_963969525.1). Classification (NCBI taxonomy): domain Eukaryota; kingdom Metazoa; phylum Arthropoda; class Insecta; order Coleoptera; family Staphylinidae; genus Ontholestes; species Ontholestes murinus. The sequence goes on along the minus strand of OZ018390.1, from coordinate 57,718,748 downwards.
TAAAGAAAACTGTGATAAATAAAAGGTGGTGGCATTTACTTGGTGGTAATTTGATAAGACACTTTATAACTTTGTTTAATCATTATATTTTCTTAATTTCAGGTACTTTATGTTAAAAAATATAGGGGTAAAACAAAGTTATAAAGTGTCTTATTTAAATTTTGTGGTAAAAGTTTTTTATTTTGTAATAGTTCCATAATTTTTTTATTGGTATGTTTTTACAAATTTTACCTATATTTCTAGACCTATATAAAATTTTCTGATTTTAATTCAATTTAGAGGTTTTAGAAGCAAGCAAACCTTTAAAGCAAATTAAAATCAGAAAGTTTGATTTAGTTCTTAAAACATATCGTAGAATAAAATAGTATCGATAATTACAAATTATATTTTTATTTGACAATTTAAAATTAGTAATATTATCTAATAAAATTGAGTTAACTTTTTGTTTCTGCTTCTAAGATATAATTATATTTTTGGTTTTTTAAATCAACAAATGACAATAACTAATAAAGGAAACCATTTTAAAATTTCTAATTATATTTTAGCACAATTGATTATTCTTAACCCGTAGTGAATCATTTTTAGAATATTTTGATTTAGTAGTCAATCAACATTTATTTTAGCAGTTGCAACTATTTGTGTGTGTGTTTTGAACATTTTTTTATTAATATATTAATTCCCAGCCATTTGTTTATAAAAACGAATTAACAAATTTAAATGTTTCTATTGAATTCAAAGTAGTTCATAGAAATAATATAAAACAAAACTATTTGCTTGGCATCACTTAAATTATGTACGGTTTCTTGTTTTAATTTATTACAATTAATTCGTTTTGTTTAGAACTTTAATGTATTTATCATATGTATGCATATTAAACATTTTCCTGATATAATAATTAAACCAAAAAAAAACACCTATTATGTCTTACTCCTTAATTTTAGTGGTAAAAATAGAGCAAGTGTTTAAATTTAGTGTATATATTTCACGATTTGCGTATCAATTAATTTAAATGGTTAGTTTAAAATATATAACAACATATAATTTAATTAATTGCTCACTTAAGCCGTGGTGAAACATTTTTGAACTATCTTAATAATATATATAATATATGTTAAAACAATTGTTTTTTAGTTCTAATCAAGATATATAACAACATTTAAAACCGTATTGAATGAAAATTTTAGAAACGAATTGAACTTTCTCTTATTAAAACTATTTAGTGTACATTTTTATCAGATTATATATTTTACTTAAATGCAAGTTAGTTTAAAATAATTGTTATTTATTTTTGATTATTAAAGCATTGGTACTTGAGTTTTAATGTTTAATTTTTTTGTCGTAACTCTTTTTACAAACTTTTATGCATATATTAAAAATAGAAGTTTTTATTTCATTTTAGTTTTATTTTAAATATGGCTTTAGCAATTTTGTTATTGACGGCAGATCAGTTTTGATTTAAATTTTAGTCCTGTTTCTTTAGCCGTTTTTAATTGAACGTATAATTCTTTAGATTTGATGGCTTTTTAAATAAAATAACCACCACATTTTTATTTGCAAGTTTAAAAAAATAAATAATTCATTTAGCAATTTAATATTTTTTCAATTATTAAAGGTTTTTAGTATTGTTTGCATATTTTGGGTTATTTCTTTAACAGACATTTTCCAATATATTTACAATAGTATGTCCGACGGATATAAGCCGGTTAAACAACTACGTGATTTTTTTAATAGATACGAGATTAAGTCTAGTTTCTAGGTTTACAACAAAATTATTTTCGTTAGTTATTACCAATTGTGTTTATATAGAATAGACATTATCAATTTTTTTATTAAGTTGAAAATTTGAAATATAACTTCTAAATAATAATATTAGTTTTTAGATTAAATTAATTTATATAATGTACTAGGAATAGTAATAGAATAGTTATAACATGCTCGAGTTTGTTTTCGTAGCAATTTGTGTTACCGGAAAGCCCGAGAATGGTATCTGTGGTGACATCTATGCGCAATTCCATGGACCACATGTGCTCATGTTCCGCACGCACACACACACACAAGCTAAACTGACTATGTACGTACCCTATTTACTCGCCAGTGTTATTACACCATACTTGTCCAATTTATACAATAGTAATGTTCGAGTTGTAGTAATCGGCAGTAAAATTGCAAATGAAAGAGATTTGTGCAGGCGATAAAGTAAAATCGCGCGATAAATTATGAAACAATCGGCACTCCGACACTCCGGTTCTGTTTTTTTTTCTTCAAGCGCTCGGCCTTCGCTTCTTTTCTTCTTTTCCCTTTCGGCTCGAATTCGAATTCAGCGCCGTTTTAGCGTTCGTTCGGTGGTTTTGTTTTGATCCTAATTGGGTGTAGCATTCCTGTTGTGATGTTTTGGCTTTTTGGCTTTTAGTAGACGGTGTCGGGATGGATGACGTGATAGAAATTCGCATTCCCCATTCAGACCGGTCCCGCACCTCCTCTTCGTTTCTTCTTTTCTACGCTCTGCTGCCTTTATGAAGCCACACATATGCACATGGAGATCAAGATCACTAATATACGCCAGTTTCACGCATGCTAAAACTACTCTATATAAAACTTGAGGATAATTGAATGTGCATCTTCTAGGTTAAAACTCCGACTGTTATGTAAGAAGCTCAACTCGCAGGAAAATATTTAGATCATAAATTTTGTTTGTGGATTTCAGTGCGCGAATTATGTTATTCGAGAAATCGAGCGGGGTTATAAATCTTTTAAAATATTATTTTACTACCTGAAATATTTTTAAATAATACAAGGAAAATGTGTCAAATTTCATTACTTGGATTAAACTGTATTATATATTATTATTTTATAGTAATCGCAGAGATTACATATTCGAATGTGGGTCGATTATATCTCACTAAATGGCCATTATGTCATGTACTCTAAAGAAATTTATTGTCTTTGTAAGTCTTTATTATGATAAATTTATATTGATATAAGAACAAAGGATTTATATTAACATATTATTTTTTTAAATAATCCAATCGATTTATGATGTTTAAAGTAGAAATTCAATATATTTGAAATACTCAGAAGTTTTTATCTATATACAATAATCTTTATTTGGACACAACAAAATAGATAATAACAATAAATATGAATACAATACAAATAGATGGTCTTAGTCCGTCTAGGCTAAATAATAAACAGCTACTATATTAGTAGGCTGATGTTTTTATCTATTTACCGTCAATTTCCTTTTATGAAGGTGTTTTATGTAAAATAAAAGAATCTTGAAGCTTTTGGAAAAATCATATTTTATTCATTCATGATAATAATTATTTTATTATATTTTCACGCAAAGTTTTGTTATTGTTGTTCGTCATAAGTATGTAGGTGAAATTCGATAAATTAATGCATCTCCTCAAAGAAGCTGAGTAAAAACATCATACTGATTTTTTCATATTTTTCTAACTGAAATTGGCAATCTGAATCTAAAAGTTAAAAATATTCGAATGGTTTTGATTTGATTGTCAACAATGTAAATTTTGAAAGAGGGCCAATTGTTTACTAGCATGAGGTATTCCGTTTCATGCATTAGCTATAACTTTAAATCGCGTCCTATTGTAAATCATTATTGCAAAAACTTCAAATAGAAGTCTTCTGATATTACTAAAAGATATCCACAAAATTAATAACAACAAATATATCATTAATTTTGGTTAAAGGTCATACAGGCGTCTATGGAAATGAATTAGCAGATCGACTTGCTAAGGATTTATTAATTATGGAAAACAAAGAAAAATGCTTACTAAAGAGATCTTGTAATTTCCTTAAATACAAAAAAAAGTGTTACGAAGAATTAACACTTTCCTTCAATTACAAGGGGAAGAACTACATACATTTTTATACCGGTTTTAAGAAAATTCCTTGGTTTAAAACGATTAATACTAAGCGGAAACTAATCACACAATTTCAAGAATAAAATTTGGACATTGTGTAAATAATGAATATTTGGATCGTATTGGAGCTATGATTTGTATCATATATTCTATTGGTATCCAATTTTTAAAGCTTAAACTATACCGAAAAATAGATAAACTTCAACTAAAATGCTCATTTGATTATAAGGAATGGATCAATGCAAACAACTTCAATATCCTAAAAGCAATTAGTGAATATCTCGAAGAAATCAATATTCGCTTATAACAACTATCGTCTTTTTGCACCTTCAATTTTGGTTTTAATTCTATATCTTGCGTGTTCGTATAAAAATCACTCTCATAATCACTAACACTCTCTTTTCTCTATTGTCATACTCTTACCGTTGTGCCAATGTCTCTCCGCAAACATGACAGCCACCACGAAAAAAAAAACATTCCAGCAGTGCTTTTAATATAGATGATTGATCTTTAAAGAAGAGTTTGTCCTTTAGTTGCAATTCGCATTAACATTTATATTTATGACAGGTAATGTCGCAGGGAACGGTCTACAGATGATTTTTTGTGATGTTTTGTTTTAACGTAATTTTAAGTCGGTAATTCTAATTATGTACTGTTTAGCTAATTCCAGGTTCAACGAGTAATCTAGAGAAGACTTTGTGCCTAGTTTTTTTTTAGGTCGCAATAGTCTGTTGTATAGTTAGGGTAGTAGATACCTTGGAGTGTAAAGTTAGATACATCATCATCATTATATTATTTTACTAAAGCTAAATGCATGTACTGACTCTATCACAACATTGTTAGAACTTTTCTCTTTTTTTGGCTTCCATCAAGCAAGAACTTCATCGCAAAGCCAATCTGCGCTGAGACCATACAAGGTACCTTTTATAATATTTATGCTTATTTAAATCATGTCTGACAAATGGAGAAAATTAGTCCAAAATTGTTATTAAAAGATTTAAATAATTCGTACCGCTGTTATTTTTCTATAGTGGAAAACCTTCAGATATATTAAAAAACAGATTTTCCTTTAAGCATATAATATTGCCTCTGTTGATTTTATTGTTTCTTCTTTTGATTATGAATCAAAACTATGATTCATCCCAATACGAGGGGCATTTGAAAAGTTTGTGCAAAAATAAAACCTACTAACCTGTTTGGGGTAAACCTTTTATATTTTTCAACATAGTCTCCTTTTAGGCTTATACACTTTGTCGATGTTCTAGTTTGTTGATCCCTTCCGAATAATAGAATTTGTCCATGTCTGCAAAATATGCAAGTGTCTGCAATCACCTCCTCGTTTGAATAGAATTTTTGTCCCGCCAGCCATTTCTTCAAATTGGGGAACAAATAGTAGTCTGAGGGAGCCAAGTCTGGGGAATAGGGGGGATGTGAAACGAGTTCGAATCCTATTTCCATTTTTTTGCAGCTCAGTTTTAAAACGGTCCAATAACGATAAATAATATTTACCTGTAATAGTTTTACCCTTTTCCAGATAGTCGATGAGGATTATCCCTTGCGAATCCCAAAAGACAGTCGCCTTCGGTCTTCGCCTTTTTTGGTGCAGATTCCCTCTTGGTAACCTATTGTTTAGATTGTTGTTTGGTCTCAAGAGTATAGTAATGTATCCATGTTTCATCCACAGTGACGAAACGACGCTTAAAGTCTTCCGGATTCTTCTGGAACAGCTGCAAACCATCCTTGCAACACTTCACACCATTCCGTTTTTGGTCAAGCGTGAGCAATCGCGGGTAGCTTTCTCATGTCCAAATATTTATTCAAAATACCCATTCAGTCGAGATGCCCACAGCACTAGCAATCTCATGCACCTTATCTCTTCTGTCATTCATCACCATATCATGGATTTGATCAATGATTTCTGGAGTCGTAACCTCCACAGGTCGTCCAGAACGTTCAGTGTCACTTGTGCTCATATGGCGAGTCCGAAAATTTTTAAACCACTTTTAAACTGCTCTAATTGAAGGTGCAGAGTCACCATAATGTTTATCAAGCTTCTTTTTAGTCTCCTGAGGCGTTTTGCCTTTCATAAAGTAATGTTTAATCACCACGCGAAATTCTTTTTCGTCCATTTCTTGAAAACACGAATGCCAAACCCAAAGAAATAGACCAATATGGCTGAAACTTGGTGAGCATTCATTCAAAAGATGCTACTAACTAAACATGACCTCGATACGCGCCGGTGATGCCATCTCTCTGACTTTGCACGGACTTTTCAATCGCCCCTCGTATTTCAAGGATTGATTTTGGACGCTATTTCTCATTGCTTTCATAATGGATTTTAGAGATTAAATGTTATTTAATGGTCATAAAGAGACTTTTATACTTTATGATATTCGGTAATAATGGTTACGTATCATATTATTTGACTGACGGCGATGGTATGTTTTGTCATGGGAGCTACTTAAATACAAGTTGTTCCGTAGGTCTCCACATCACAGCCCATTTTGATGAACATCACGTACCTTGAGGTTATAATTTAACCACTTCTAAAGAAAGTCTTTTAAAATTTTTAGTCAGAATTATGTACGATTGGTGTATTTTCAATTAGAAGATGTTTTAAAAATTCAAATACTTTTATGAATTTTATAATTTATTTCGGCCTTAATATAAAAGCTATTAGCTTAGTTTGGTTTTCGATATGTTTTTGGCAATATTCAGTTCATGTTATAAATTCTTGTGGTATCAGATATTTTAATACGACTAGTATGTGCGATTCTCCAATGTTTAATTATAATAGTGGTTTGAGAATTAAAACAAAGCGTATGCCAAAAAGTCTACGCTAGTTATAGCTGTGTGATTATAGGTCAAAAAGTATACTCAGATATTCATAATAACTTTGGCTATGAAAAAATTAAATTATTAGGGGGACCGGTATTTAGAGTCGTTTCTGCGTAATTTGATTGTTATTTATCACCTCATTGTATATCCTGAAGGTAAGCCAAAGCCATTCTAAGGTTATTGTGACTTGTTCACTAAATAATTCAATATTAAACTTTTTTGCTATTTGGCTTGAATTGAGCCAAATACCAGAAGAGCATACCCGGCATTGTATGATTTTTGAGATTCTTAAGGGTAGAAAAGTTGCAACCAAAAACATTTGCGATGTTTATCAACGTCCATTAGACGTTCGTAAATGCCAAAGATGGTTTTACAAGTTTAAATCCAGTTATTTTGATCTCTCTAGCTCCAATCGATCAGAACGACCCACAACATTAGACAACGACATGCTAAGGGAAAAATTGGAAGTAATCCATATCAAACAATCGAGGGACTGTCAAACACCTTTAACCAACCTTGGTCGGCCATTCAAGAACATTTAAAGCAGAGCAGATATTTGCGAACCCTGTAATCTGTCCGAAGAGAAGAGAACAAAGCCAATCGATTCATCATACGCAACATACTGCTTTAACGGCACCATATAGAACCGTTTTTACTTTCCCTATAAAGTATATATACCGGAAGTATTGTTTTCGTGAATGAAAATGTCTTTGGGCGCTGTATCTCAAAAACAAATCACCCTATGAGATGAAACTTTAAACTTAAGGTTTTATTGTTAAAAACTGGAACTGAAAAGCTTTTGGGGAACATTAAAAAACCGGAAGTAGATGTCTACTCGAGGCCGTTTTTTATTTTTTTCCATATTTCTTTTAATATGAAAAATATTCAAGCATAAGTTGAAGGGAATAAGAAACTGAAAAAATTTCGAGAAAACAATATAAAAATTAAAAATGTTGACATTTTTTTCCAATTGCTAATAAATTATTGGAGTTACATGAAATTTATATAACAAATTTTTGTAGAAAATTCCAAAGTGAACAAATTATGAAGAAAACACTTTTTGCGTAAACCTGAGTAGTAAGTAAGTATTATGATGACCACATCACTACTTGTTTATCGTTTGATTACTGGAGACGAAAAATGGATTCTATATGATAATCCAAAAGGCAAAAGGCAGTGGCTCTCTCCAAATAAATCACCATGAAGTTCTGCGAAGCCGAGTTTACATCCCAAAATGCGCTTCTGTGTGTTTGTTGGAGTATACGCGGAATTGTTCATTTTGAATTCATAAAACCTGGACAAACTGTTAATTGTAAAAAATTGAATCGAGTGAACTAATCTTTAATAGAAACATATCCGGCAATTGACAACAGAAAAGGCGTCATTCTATAACATGACAATAGAAGACCGCACAATGCAAGATGAACATTGGAAAAAATTAAGGAATTGGAGTGGGAGGTACTGCCTCACCCACCATACTTTTGGATTTCATTTATTCCGGTTCTTACAACCATAGTGCAAACAAACTAAAAATTTGGATGATGTCCAAAAACAAATTAATTTTTATCGGGCCGGGATTGAAAATCTGCACTCTGGATAGTAAAAAGTTGTTGATAACGAGAGTAACTATATTATTGATTGAAAATAAAAACATACGTATTTGTTTGAATTTAATTAAAGAAAGCGACATTATTTTCCCTAAATAGTTGAACCTTATTATCTACGTTATTAGTATAATTCCATTTGTAATTTTCAGTTAGATTTTTATTCATTTTTAATATGTTAAAATTATTTATGACTATTCCACTCCTATTGCATGTAGCCAATGAAAATGAGGCACGTGATATTTTTTAGCCAATCACGTCAATTTATAAGTGAATAAACACCAAGTTGCTGTTTATTCACCTGAATAACCTGAAGTTAGCTATTTCCCGACAAATGAATTGAATTAGCCTTGATAAAAAGCGAAAAACGTTGTTTCTACGTATGTCAGTTGCCAAAAAATCAAACTTAAACGAGATCGTGTGTTTGGAAACGATTTGAAGAAATCTGCGCCGATAAAAACTACCAGTTGTTAGCAAAACTTTAATGGAAACTCTTGCCGCGATTATGATGACTGGGCGTATAATATAAAGAAGGTAAATGCAAATGATTATAAGGGAGGTGTTATTTAACCAATGTCGAATTTTTCGACCAAAATACTGCAGGAGATATATCATAAAAATTTTAATATAAACATTGAACCATTCACCGATATTCGTTTCAAGTCGTGGAATAGTCTTTCCAAATACCATTCGTGATGACAATTAAATCGGAATAAATTTTGTTTTCAGCGCATTCAAGTTTGTTGCTTAATCGCCTGGCGGCTCGTGATTTTTCGTGACAGTTGCTCTCATTAAAATCGCTAAGCAACAAACTTTCATGCAAAAACAAAATTTATTCGAGTAAATTGCCATCACTTATGGTATTACTTGTGATAGTCGTTTCCTTCTGGAAAATACAACGCTTTATATGCGTAAAAAGCTTCTATTGGCATACAAATAATAACAATACCATGAAATATATTTAAAATATCAATCTGATATGATTCTTTATTCGGCATCAATCTGCTCTCTTTCGCTATATTCTTCCTTTCTAATTATTTCAGACCTCTTTACTAAATGACTCTAAGTATCTTTTCCATTCACATATAGTATACATTTCATACTCTCTCTCTTTCACACACACACACACACTCTCTCTCTTTTAAAATTCAGTTAATAATTTACCACTATCCAACCTAAAGTCAAGCCTGCAATAAATAATTTCTGAAGATTGCTGTAGGTTTTTGCCTACATGAGGATAAAATTAGAATCGATAGCATGCAGAGCAGGTTTCTAGAAAACACGTTCGGCGTAATTGTAACGTTCTCCACGATTTTCTAGAAATTGCTTCTCAATGTTATGCTTGCTAATTATATTTTATGTTATCATCACTCTCAAAGAAGTGGGGTTGATTCAGTGTTGTCAGTCTTGAGAGTCAGTCTAAAGCAATCAACCTAAGCAGTCAGTCTTAAGAATCAATCCTACGCAGAGAGTTAGAAATAATCAGTCTACATTTTATTATTAACAATTCATGCAATAACTACTACAGTTCTCCAATAAATTTAAAGTTACATCAAAATTCTAAAGTTTATGAAATCGGACCTAAGCTGGCGTAACTGTGACTTCATCAACGAATCCAAGAAATCAACAAAAATAACCTAGTAACGAGCGACACATCACCAAGCGTCACCAATTTGACGTCGTCGTAGGGTAACGTTACATAATTAATTGCATTGATGTTTTTTTGTTTTTTTTTTTAGTATTTAAACAAATATTTTCGCCAAAATTCTTTTGCTTCCATAGACTCATCTTACATCACCTTCTAAAGAAGACGAATATAGAGAAAATGGCAAGTAATCGGTTTTTGAGTTTCATTATTCGTTTTCGACCAAACTCGACTCATCTGCTAAAGTCTCCTAAACGAGTGCCATCCGGAAAGTAGTATCTAATTGTTGATTTTTTTTCTATCTGAATATTAAAGTAAGAAGTTCGTCACCTATAAATGGATTTATCTTTCTGTAACTCTGAATATTAAAAAAATATTAATTCCGAACAAAATTATTTCTATCGAATTGACTAATTAGTCTCAGGTATAAATTCTGACCCTGTGTATATAAGATTTCATTATTGTGTTAGTTGCAGTACTTGCCTTAGTAAGTTTTTAATTCTTCATTATATTTATTTTAAAGCTGTTATAATGAGATCTAAAAGATCGAAACGCGTGTTTACAATTATTTTAAAATTTTGTCATTCATTTTATTACACCATATTAGCTGAAAAACTTTTCTTCGAATATCAAAATTCTTAAGTTTATTTGACAGAAATATATTGACTTCTAGTTACCGGGAAATTGAATAAATCAATCACTAATAATAGAAAAGTTCTTAATTAATTACTTCTAGATTGATATTTCATCATTTTTTATGTTCATTAAGTTAGAGTTATTTTTATTTCATTTTCATTAAAGTAACAAATTAATTCATTAAAAATATATCATTTTTGTTTTGTTTTAACCCTGATGAAATTTAATCAAAATTAATTACTACAATAAATACGCTTTACTAATAAAAAATGATATTACGATCTAGACTAATAACAAAAAGAATTATGTGAAGTGTTTTAATTGAAATACAATTCTAATAATATCTTTAAGTCATTACTTACTCTATTATAATAATCACATCATCACGTACCTACATTCCCACCAACTATTAATCAGAATGAATCAACAATTTTGCAAACAAGACATGAAATCGCACACCGAAACAAATCACTTCACGCAACTACGAATTTGCATCAAACATCACGTTTTTCCAACTGAATGTTTATTTTAACGCATACGTTATTATTTAGCTCGCCTGTTAAATATAACATTTCCCTTCCAAAATAGCTCTGTGTTATCCAAAATAAAGGTGAATTTGAACTATCTTTTATTTACTCTATAGACCATAACTCAAACGAATTAATCACATTCCAGTTGGACACTTATAGGTCTTAGCAGGAAAGTTATGTAATGGACAAACATAGCATGTGAATCGAATTAAATTATCCATTTAAGTTTCACGTATTAAAACGTTCGGAATCCCGTTGACAATGCCTACAAATGAGACCATCCATCATCGACGAACATTCCGCCCTTTTATTCATGTTGTGATTATGTTTATACTGGAATCCATAACGATGACTAGCAACACACAGCATAATATTATTGCAAGTAATACTTCCTATGTTGAAGCATGCATCATTAGTCTCTTATATTCATTTTCGCTTCACACGCCATCCTGATTAATTATAACCAACGACGTAATTAAGCCTTTCACGACAGACATGTGTACATTTCTTTTTCTATCACGACCATTTTCCGCAAATAAGAACCTGCCAGCGGTGTTTGTAACATAATTCCGTGCTTTTATAATTCGTAATTCGATGGGATAATTCGATACCGTTGTCGCCTCCGTCGGGGAATGGGAATAACATTTAAAGTCAAAATGAGAAAGGTAGTTGGCGTGTCGTATTGCCCATTGCATATGTCGAGCATACGTGGAAGGTGGGCTTTGTGTGTGCTCACACACTAGCACACTCATACACACACACGCACGCACACAATAAAAAGCGGAGAGAGGCAGGCGAAGTTAAACTCACCAGAAGATGTCATTCCGAAAATGCGTTCACTCGACCAGAAAAATGTCAAGATATGTTTGACATGGGGTCCCTAATATATTGGATGGGTTTTATGTAAAAAATATTGACCTAGAAAATAGAACGGAAGGCTTTAAATGGGCGTTTTTATGTCGCGTATTGTCGTTACGTGTTTGTGTTGAAGGAAAAAAAGGGATACACTCGTCGTTGGTAGTGTAGCCTTTATTTGAAGACAATTTCATTTTAAAAAATTATGTAAATACTTTGTCATACTTTAAGAAACATCACGGCTATAGATTAATAATCGGATAAAATTCTTATAATTATACCCCTTTGTCATGCTTAATTGATTTTGTACATTTATCATAATAATATTATATTATTAAGTTTTAAAATCATTTTCTTCAAGTTTCATCTTAATTATATATGAAAAAATTAATCTAGATAATTTATATTACTATTATATTTGTAGAATTATTAATTTCTTTTTAAAGATTATTATTGTCAAACATAAATTAATCGAAATTATTTTTTATTTATTGAGTAATTATGTATGTATTTTTTATATTGATTTTGTTATCGTCACCAGATTTGTTTAGCATTGTATTAGTTTTTCGAAAAGAATGTCAGTAATTGTAGATTTTTATTTTATTCTCAAACTATGTTTTTTATTTGATTTCTAGTATTCTAGAGTTTTTCTTTTAACTTTGAACTAAAATTTGCTTAAAACAGTTAAAGTGAGATATTGTGCTTAAAATTTTACGAATCGCATGGAACATTTAAGCAAGAAAGATTCTAAAAAATAAGATTTGCTTAAACACCGTTTTGCTAATAAATAATTTAAATTTGTTAAAAAAACAGTTAATATATTTTAAATACCTCGAATTAAATAAACTATTTAAAATTATATGAAATTGCTAAAAAAATATATCAAAATCAAAAGCAAATATAGAGCTTTATACTTAATTAAGGGTGGCCACCGGCCTTATCTCGGAAACCGTATATCCTAGAATTTGGGGGAAAAAATTCTTATCACATAATCGGCCAAAAGAAAATGCGTAAAAACATTTTTAAATGCTTAGCTTTCCGCTAGGTGGCGCAATTTATCATTTACATAATTAATTTGCGTTTTTTACAAAATATTACCGCATTAAGACTATTGAAAATTATCAAAATTAGAAACTACTGTACTTGGTTTACAATTTTTGCTTAAGTCATTTTTTTCTATCACCTACAGTTAAGTGGTGGGGGAAGTATACTTTTGTTTACAGAAAATGGTCTGTAACTTCCGTATAACTTAACCGATTTTCACAAGCTTAGGCTCAATGGAAAGAATATTAGAAGTTGATTACAAAAATAAATAACATTAACACATTTAATCTATGTGCTGGCAACTAGAGGGCGTTAAGTAACACTTAACCCTATTTATGTATTTTTCTCAGAAATATCAAATGGAATGATATAACTCGAAGCAGCTTATAAAAAAGAAAATGAAATTGCATACTGTTTCGTCAAAACCGCAAACTGATATCTCTTGTCTTTCCAAAGATATTTAGATTTTTTAAATTTTCGTTGTTGTTTTTCGTTGTTTTCGAAGTGTTGGTTCACCCTGTAAGATGTAAATGAAAATATGGCTAAAGTTACTTTTAGAAAAAATGTCATGTAAAAACAAATGACAACAATATTTATTAGCATAATTAATGAAAAATAATAAAACTTATTACCCATAACAGAAATTTACAAAACGCTGAAATTTCTAAAAGCAACCATTATCTAGTTATTTTAGAAACTCAAAATGTTTCCCCTTATTTGCTGTACCTACACAAATTCAGTCCTTCTAGAGTGAAATTTTATCCTAGATTCCTTAAAATTTCTTCAATGGTTTTATATGGATAAGCTGTAACATTACGAGTATGTCAAACTATTTTCCTGGGCGATGTTGTAAAAGTAATCAAGTCACCTTTGGAAATGACATTTCTGTTTTGTGATTGTTTATTTTTAATTTGTTGTTGCTGTCAAAGTTAATTTGAACGTTTGAAAAATCACTTTATTATAATGCTTTATTTTTCAAATGAAGAAGCATATGATATGCTAGCAGTGTATTTTGAAAGTCTACAAAATGCAGTCATTGCTGAAAGAGAATATGGGTTACGATTTCCTGAAAGACGGCGTCATTCAAGAAAAGTTTTTAAAAGACTGGCAGAACGATTACAAAAAACTGGCAATGTTCAACCTGTTTCGGTAAGAAATAGGGTACGTAGAAGACAAAATGAAGAAAATGTTATTAACGTCTTGGCATACGTTAACGCTGAACTACGTGCAAGTATTAGGGAAATTGCAAGAGATCTAGATTTAAATTATTCTTTGGTGAATAGAATACTAAAAGAACATAAAATGCATCCTTACCATGTTGTTTTACATCAAGAGTTAAAAGACATTATTTGCTGTACCTACACAAATTCAGTTTTAAAGACATAGATTTTGATCGACGACTAGATTATTGCAACTGGTTAAAAGGAATGTTAAATGATAATCAACAATTTCTATCTGCAATATTATGGACGGATGAGGCTACATTTTCAAGCTCTGGTAAAATTAACTTGCACAACAGTCACTACTGGTCAGAAACAAATCCACACTGGCAGAGGGAAGTCAATTACCAAAATCGCTGGAGCATAAATGTGTGGTGTGGTATTTTAAGTAGGAAGATAATAGGACCTTTTTTCTTTGAAGAAAAATTAACGGGTCAAAGGTACTTAGATTTTTTAACTAACGATTTGCCCATCCTCCTAGAAGACGTTCCAATTCGTAACAGATTAGACATGTGGTATCAACAAGATGGTTGTCCAGCACATTTTGCCGCAGGTGTCCGAAATTATTTAAATATTGTATTTTCAAATAAATGGATTGGAAGGGGAAGTATTTTTCCATGGCCAGCAAGGTCACCAGATCTTACGGTTTTAGATTTCTTTTTATGGGGTAGAATTAAAGATTTGGTTTTTAAAACACGTCCAACTACACGTGAGGATATGAAAGAAAGGATTCGGCAAGCAGTAAGAGGTATTTCTGGTGCTGAAATTGAGGCCAGTGTCAATTCCACTATAGAAAGACTGAATTTGTGCATAGCAAATGATGAGAAACATTTTGATTACCTAAAATAACTAAGTTTTAGGTGCAGTTATCAATTTTATTTTTTTGTATTTTTTTTTTCATTAATTATGTTAATAAATATTGTGCCATTCGATTTAACTTGATATTTTTTTTAAATGTAACTGTAGCAGTATGTTTTCACTTACAACTTACAGGGTGATCTAACACTTCGAAAACAACGAAAATTTAAAAAATCTAAATATCTTTGGAATGTCAAGAGATATCAGTTTGCGGTTTTGACGAAACAATATGTAATTTTATTTTCTTTTTTGTAAGCTGCTTCGAGTTATATCATTCCATTTGATATTTCTGAGAAAAATACATAAATAGGATTAAGTTTTACATAACGCCCTCTAGTTGCCAGCGCATAGATTAAATGTGTTAATGTTATTTATTTTTGTAATCAACTTCTAATACTCTTTCCATTGAGCCTAAGCTTGTGAAAATCGGTTAAGGTATACGGAAGTTACAGATCATTTTCTGTAAACAAAAGTATACTTCCCCCACCACTTAACAGTAGGTAAGCAAAAATTGTAAACCAAGTGCAGTAGTTTCTAATTTTGATAATTTTCAATAGCCTTAATGCGGTAATATTTTGTAAAAAACGCAAATTAATTATGCAAATGATAAAATGCGCCACCTAGCGGAAAGCTACGCATTTAAAAATATTTTAACGCATCTTCTTTTGGCCGATTATGTCATTAGAATTTTTTTCCCCAAATTCTAGGATATACGGTTTCCGAGATACGGCCAGTGGCCACCCTTAATGAATCACCCTGTACAATTAAAATATAAGCATATTAATTATCAATTTTGTTAAGAAAACGATATTAGAGGCTAAAATAAAATTGAAAACTGCTAATATATGGTTGTAAATTTGCAAAAAATCTGATTAGAAATTTTGTTAAAAATAATTTAAAATTTTGTAAACAGAAAAATAACAATAATTCCAATAAAAAAGGTTAAAAAGTCACAATATATTCTAATGTTATAAATTTAGACAAATTAAATATTTTTATTTCACACACTTGATAGAGTTGAAATGAAATATAATGCCTAAAACCTATTACAAGTAAGTAAATATCAACGGGCGTTTCAATAATCTCAAAGAGATTATTGGATCGTCGGTTTCGAACGTGTCGTACCAGTTCGACAAAATTAATCTTATTCTTCTAACCGACGACAAAATTGATGATACGGTCTACTTTACAATACTAAATTCTAGTAAAAATTCAACTCCTAGCCACGATAATATCCCCCGTTTCATACTTAAAAAATTAAAAAATTACCGAACACGGTCCAAAATCCGAATGAAAGTAAAATAATTGTATCCCTAAACCAGATATGAATCTTTAATTTGTTGCTAATTACCACCCCATTACTCTACTCCTAGTCTTAGCCGAGCTTTTAGAATCCCCGATAAAACAGAAAATCCTTAGATGCACAATTTTATCATCCCTAACTACCAATTTGAGTTCTTACCCAACCAATCAACCACTCTCCCTCTAACTACTTTAGCCTCCAATATTCAAACCAAGCACGTTGAAGTCCAAACGTCTGCTGTTACCTTCTCAGGTATTAAAAAAGCGTTTGATTGTGTTTGGCATCGAGGTAAACTTTACAAATATCTACAGTTAAAAATGCCCCGCTACCTGATCATTCTAATCCACGAACTGCTAACAAATCCCTGCTGCAAAACAAAAATTTGCTAGTCTTACTCCCATTCATTGATTAATGGTTGAGGCGTTATACAAAAACGTTTATTAAAGTGTGATATCAACGAAGGAAACGTTTTTGTTTATGCTATTTAGACATATTTGATCCTGATTTCTTTAACCCAAACTTATGCCCACCACTATTCGCTGATCACACTGATTTAGTATCGTATGGTCCCACCATATAATCTGTATTTTAATCTCTTCAACCACTGCTTAATTCTTTCGAAACATGGTTCTCTAAGTAGTGAATTAAAATTAATCCTTCAAAATCCAAGCTCCTCATCTTAGTCCACAGTATAACTTCTTTGTCGCTCAAAATAAAAATCCGTACATTAGAAGTTTCCCCTTCCCATACTTGAAATAATATTTGACTCCAAATTAGCATTTAAATCCCATTCCCTTTCCATTAAATCTAAACTTAAGGCAAGAGCGCGGCATTTTCATTATCGAATGAAAAGTAAGTCATTTTAAACAAACAGCTTTCAATATATACAAAGCAATTTACCGTCCCTGACCAAACTGCGACATCTTAATAAATCACTCTACAATCCATCTAATGAAGTACTCTATGAAGATACCCAAATCATCCCAATTTCCCAACGTATGTTAGCTCTTACTGTAAAGTTTTCCACCAAATCCCATAATTACAATCTTAGGAGATTGGAAAATATTGTACTCCTCGCAATTCCAACATCCAACCAAAATACCAGTATCCGACAAACTAATTATGCCAATTCATTTGTTCGTATCATCCCGACAGTTAGTTAACCAATAATTTTGCTATATATTTGTAATGACGGGGAAGGAAGACCTAAGGTCGATAGTCTAGACAGTACGTACTAACCCCTTCTGTTAAGGTAGACAATTAGAATGCATTATTGTACAATTAGAAAAATGTAAATGTCTGTAATAAAGATGTTGTAGGTAGATATATAGGGAAATAACTTTTAGAAATTACTTTAAAATTTGCTTAAACATCTTTGATATTTTACCATAATCCAGACATGTTGAGGAAAACAGTTGAAATCTTTTAACTACTTGGATTTAAAGCAACACCTAATATAAATATTAAAAACAAGTAAATTTTAAGCTAATACATTTAAAATGTTAGGAAAAAGAATTGAGTTTTGGTAAGAAAAGGCAATTAAACGCTTAAAAATTATGAAATATATTGTTAAAAATGTTTAAAAAAAACTAGCAGAAGTTAGCTTATAAATAAGCATATTCATAAGAAATTATAGTTAAGAGTTATTAAACACATGGTTTATTTCACTGATTATAAAAGAAATCCGGCAGATTGTATTACCTTAGTATATAACAAGCGAAACGAGTGGAGTAAATATACAAAATCAGTGAAACAAACCAAGAGTTGATAGCAATTCTTCACCTATTAATTTATAATCTTATACCACAAGATAAGAGAGACAGAAATTATAACCATGTTTTAATATAACAGATTAATTATTTTTGTTTTTAAACAATTAAAAATTTAAATTTTGTTTATAATTTTAAGATAAACATGGAGAATTTGTGTTAAAAGCAGTAACAAACTATCTAAAACAAAACAAAACCTTTATTGGCTACTTCAATATTAAAAAAAAATTCTTCTCCCGGTCCCACCCCAGTCTCGCCAAAACCTTAACACCAGCTCTATCCTCTCTCATCCATTCTGTTATCATCCTGTTTACTTCCAACCTTACACACCCCTTTACAATCTTTTCCCAAACGACTTCATGTATCTATCCCAGTCGTGCACAGCAAACTCCTACCATACCTTTACCAAATCCAAACCTTCCTTCCTCTCTCTCTCTCAGGAATCGCATATAGCTCGCGCCAGGGTAATATTGTTTTTATTTGAGAAGGCACTATTAGTCAAGTACCCTCCTATACACCTGCCACCCTTCATTGCTCGAATTGTATATGCTCCTTCTGTTACATCTATGCGTTTCCTGCATCTAATCCTCTTTCCACTTCTCTTTCACCCATGCCTGCACATTTACCCCATTCTCCAACTATTTATACACTATATTTTCGGATACTCCTGTCCTTTCATACACCTTTCTGGGTACCATCCTCCACTCACTTAACCTTTTTTTGATACACGTACTTCATATATCTTTCAAAAATTTCTCATTACCCAATCTAAACAACTTCATCTAATACTTCACCACTCTCTCCATTGCCTCCCCATGCACACTCATTCTATTTGTTTTCTGAAGCAGAATGTATACAGGCGTTGATCTTTCAACACCCAGAATCTGCTTCAGGAACAACCACTTCTCTCAATGCATTCATAGAAAATGGGCTTCACACACTCTTGCCACTGTTTGCACGCCAATTGGAAGTTGCCTGAAAACTTTTCCCACTTCTTCCTCACCATGCCCCATGCTTTTCTGGCTTTCCTCTGTATTCATTTGGCGTGCGCAACCTATCCAGTTGTGCACTTAAATATGAAGGTAAAGAATTCAAATTCCCTCACCCTAAGAATCACCACCCTCTTTCATTATAACTCACTTACTCTTCATTCTCTGCCTCTATTCTTAAATCGCATCAATTTTGTTTTCCTTGTATTCATTTGCAGTCCTCTTGTGTCCATATACCTCTTCACTCTATGTATCACCTCTCTATATATTATGGAAAACTTTCTAAGTAGACAATTCAAAATGAAACAAGCAATTCAAATTTCTTAAGAAACTTTCTAAAATTTTGTTTAATAAAACAGATAAAAATTATTTCAATTAAAACCAAATGTTTATTCGTAAATATAATATGATAGTTGTAGTTCTTCTAAGAAAACATAGTTCAAAATTAAATTTCTATGTTTAATTAAATTGAAATTTCAAAAAAAAAATATTTAAAAGAACGTTAAAACCTCCTAATTTAAAAAAAAGTAAATTTGAATTGGCTTGTAAATAGTTATAATTTTACCGAAAACTTTAAGTTTTGTTTAAAATTTACATATGTCAAGAATAATACAAGAAAAATAGTTAACATCTAAACAATTTAAATTTTTCTTTAATTTGGTACTAAACATAATTGGCTGTTATTGTTTGATTGTATTGATGGGGACTTATTTTAAAATAAAATAGTTATCATGTTTCAAAGATATTAATATTATAAATTTACACAAATTAAATATATCTTTCTCAAATCACTTTAAAATATGAGTATACATAGTTGATAATTTGCTTTATACTGCTAAAATTAAATATAATTCTCATCTGTTCATTTTATAAAAAATATATGTATTTTTAAACTAGTAAATTACCTTTAAAGATAACTTTTAAAATTACTTAAACCAATTTTTACAAAAAATAACCCAAACTTTTTGAGGAAAACAGTTTAAATCTTTAAGACACTTGGAATTAAAAAAAAAAACAGAAAAAAACAAAGGCTTACGAATTAAATTTTTTTCTGTGGCACGGGTTTCAGAGGTCTCTAAATGTTGGTGTGCTAAATTTAAATATTTTAACAGTTTTTTCGTATCACGTAAGGTTTTTTTGCCATGTTGGAAGTAAATATTTATTACTTATTAAATTATATGTAAATACCATAATACTTAATATTTCTCAAAAAAAACTACAGAGGCTTGATAACGTATCTATTGTACAGTTAAAATGGTTTAAAATAAATAAGGAATTAATAAAATACGTTAAAACCTATTTTCTCCTCTTAGCAAGGAATTAACGATGAGTTGATTGGCATTTGTGATCCTAGCGAGGATTTTCTCTCACAAAACACTAACATTAGTCGGCCATCATTGTAACATCTTATCGATCCTGGTACCTCGTTTTCATTTCTTTTATGTCTTGGTGGAATCTTTCACCGCGTTCTTCACTTAGTGCTCCTAAATTATCTGGGAAATGTTTAAGATGAGAGTGAAGGAAGTGTAAATTTAAACTCATATTATATCCCAGTCCCCTGAATTTTTTGAGCATAGTTTTTACTACTTCCTCATATTAACATTGCCCAAAAACTTAAATATGGATCGATTATTCATTCTGGCGTGTTCCTGTTCGGCAGTAGCGTTGGCAGAAGAAGTGACTTCTTTAGGGTATGAGTGGATGATCACCTAGAATGAACTATGCCCAATTATTGTGCAGTCTAAATTATTTTGAATATTGTTTATATTAATGTTGTATGTATTAGGTTTTTTGTTAGCATTGAATTAAAACAGATAAATAAATAAATAAATGTCAGACATGCAGTTTTTAAAAGTTCCTTCACTTTTGCCTATGACAGTAATGGAAATCGTTTAGCAAATATATTGGTAAAAATGGCCCCTTTTTGTCCAAAGCTTTAAAAAATTGCTTCATTAATCCCAGTTTTATGTGAATATTTTTTTGCAGAATCAACAAATGGCCAATGTATTACACTTTTTTGTTCCTGGGACCAATTAGTAACTTTCCAGTGCCTTTCCCTTGCTCTAAAGTCTCAAAAAACACGGAAATTTCGTGTACCCACTTACTAGCTCCAATAAAATACCGCACCTTTTAAGGTCACAGCATACGTACCACTTGTCTTCATAATATGTTATTTTTTCTAGAATCGTACATATGTTTGTATATGTTTCTTTCATGTGCACTGATTGAACTACTGGAACTGAAGCTAATTTATTCCCATTATGTAGAAGAACGCTCAATAAATACAAACCAATCTGCCGATTCATATACTGTTCATAGGCAACCAATCAAGACAGGGATATCACAACAGTACACTACCCCCACCTCAACCAATTCAACCAATTCAACCAATTTATTTAATCCCACCACCATTAGTCCTCATTATGTCTATACCAATAGAAAGTTGTATCGGGGGTTAAAAGTCCCGAATCACGTACCAAACCGTTTAATTTTGATTGATTCAAAGGTGTGAACAAATTGAAATCATTTTTTGTGCTGGAGGTAAAAGGAGAACTGGTACTACTCCCTTGTAATGTTATTGGTGGTGCTAGAATGGGAATATCTGGCACATGTGCAATAGGTCTAATTGCTGATAGAAGATTTGAATATTTAATGGCCTCTTTATTTTTCTTATTAAACCCACAAACAAAAATAACAATCATTATAATGATTTTGATTTTCAGTGCTCTGGTCAATGATTTGATCACCCTTGGCAAACTCAATGATTTTGTTGTCCTCTCCAAACGATAGGAACACCAAAATGTAAAGATGAGCGGTCTACCTAATAACATTTTCGGAACAAGTTTTACATGGATTTACGTGGGGATCGAAATTTTTGTCCTGATCTTCTAATTTCGTTTTAAAATACGCCAGATACAAACTCTTGAGCAACTGAGTATGTTTCTCTTCCGTTGCTTTATTACATAGCACCCACAGATATAACAAAGATTATTTGGATGATTCACACAGCTTCTTCTAGACGTACCACTTGAACTTGCCATGAGTGATTATATTTTAAAATCGTATTATATTACACATTTATCACAACATACATATCAACATACGAATGATTTTCTTTAAATTTCTGTTATATATTTTTTTAAATATAATTGTAGATTGTGAGGTGTTCACTTTGTAATACATCTTTAATATAATTAAGGAGACACGATGACTTTGTTTTACCACTTTATTTAAAAATTACACGTATTACATTTCATTTTTAAATAAAGGGGTAAAACAAAGTCATTGTGTCACCTTAATTTCTTTTAATTAATGAAGTTTTATTTTAATAAATTTTAGGTAGATCTACAATATTTTTACTACTACTAAACATCTTTATTCACATAATGAAAATAAAATATAATACATGTAATGTATAACATAAAATAAATTCTAACATAGTTAGTCTTCTGTTTCATGGCTATCGACTAATATTTTTATTTTTCTAGTTTTTATGAAATGTAGGATATTTATAAATAAAAATCCAAAAAACAAAAATGAATTCTAAAGACTTAATTACCTGCGATATTTAGGCTCTAAGGGGATGCTGCGCTGATTTTTTAATAGAATAAGTAAGTTTGTTAAGTAGATTAGTATTTAGTATTTTAATTTTGAGCTTTTAGCCTTTACTGCAAAAATATAAGAATTTCAAGATATTCATAGGTGAAAATTATTAGATTCTAGTATGTGATTTGCAAACAAACTTATGTATCTAACAGGATATGCTGAGTGTTTCTTACAACTTTTTTCAAAACTCCTTCATGTCTTTCCTAGATTATATTTGGAATATGAAAGTCTGAAACAACCTGAAAATTTTCGGCAAATATTTGATATTTTATCGGTGATTTGTTCCAAATATGAAGAAGTTAAGAATTTTTGTCTTTTATGTTTTTGATAAATTGGAAACCAATTTAAATAATTTCAACTTTTACTAAGAGCTTTTCAATTTTTCGATAAAAAAAACTCAATAAGTTCAAATTTCTTGTCCAAAATATTAATCGGGTTTTGATACGAATAGATACATAAAGAGGCACAATTCAGGAATAGTCGAAATCGTTTTAGGAAACTCACTTAAAATTTCGATATTGAGAATTTAGAAAACGGTAGAATATTTAAAAAAAATTAAAGTTAAATGTAATAACATTAAGTTACTTTTCCGTACAGAAGAAGTACAAACCAGACTTAACAATTAATGACTGTCCTTTCATTCCAACCGAAAATATTTTTCATATACAAATTTATTTTTGGAAATATAAATTAACAAATTTAAATACTTATTACCTGTAGGGATATAATGAAGTGATACAGTCGAATACGCTTAATTGAATTCTACAATGATGTAAAGTTAATAGATCGTCATTAAATGCTCACAAGTGAGATTATATAAAGATAGTCTACTATACTAAAATAAATTTTAGTGATAGGATAGACGATTTATAGATCATCATTAAATGTTCAAAAGTGAGTATATATGAAATTAGTCTTAACTGATTACTTAAATTTTATAGATGCGAAAGTCATTAGCGATTCCTTAATTGAGGATGTGGAAATTAGCAGTAGTTAGTGAAAATTCGAAAAAGTTGGGAACATATTTTCTAGCTTTCTTCATGGTTCCTTCTAATAATCACTATTTACAGATTTTATATTGAAATTAACACGTATGCTTCATAAGGCTATAAATATGTTAATGATATGGACGGATTTATATTAATTAGAATAATGTATGGTCAATATCATTATATTTGAAATAATTATAAAAATATTATTTTGAATGTATTGAGCTAAAAAATATTTGATTACATTTGACATAATTAAAACAATATAAACATAAAAAATATTTTAAATGTATTGTATTTAATTTATCAGAACCAATTTCAGATTAAATAATTTCACTATGGATTTAGTAAACAAATCCTTCGTCACTGAAAAAATATGATATTCTTAACTGTGAAAAATTAGCCTATAGGAAATGATGATAATAATGGTGTTGTAAATCAGTAAGAAATTATTAATGTCTTGTTATGCTGAGCAATAAAACTAAGATCCATCAGAAAATTTATAAAATTTCTGTTTTTATTTGCAAATATCTGTGTAAAGTTCGTTTGTAATATTAATAGCATCGGTAGCATTGTACCCGCATTTATAAATACACAATACAAGTATCTTCGATAATGGCATAGAACTATCAAACCTATTATTGCCAGCAGTACCTATAACAATGTAAAATATGCAACGACAATTGTAACGGATACTTATTAGAGAAAGAAAATTATGTGTTAATTCTAATATATTCGTTTAGAAATATGCACTCACCAACTTTTTTCCATGCATAATTGAGGAAGTATATATAAATCATTCAATTAAATGTAATACGGTAAAATATAAATGCCACACACACAAATGATCCTATCGTATTATCGATGCATAATTACTATATTTTTTAAGCAAAACTAAGTGGGTACCATAATGTGTGTAATACAATTGCATCAGCTGCACGTTTGGACTTAATGCATCCCACATATTGATAATTTATGCCGGAATGGTCACTCGGGGCCACTTTGAAGGGAACATCCTAGACATAAATAAGCATGTTCGTAAACGATGGGAATAACTTTGCGAATAATACGTGTGTACGTATGTATACATGCATACATGCGTAATTTATGTGGTGTCGAATGGATGAAATACTGCAAACGGTTTCAGTGAGCGAGGGAAGGCGTCGACTTGGAGGCGAGAAGCCAACTTTGAAATTATGCCAATTAAAGCACATAACACAGACATTAATGATGGTCGGCAGGTGCTCGAGTCGAATTTCATGTTCGGCCATCTAAAATGCGTGTAGTTCCTGACGTATAAAAACGTAATTTCGTTTAAATCACTTTACAAAATTAAAGTATAATTAGTCATATTAAATCAAAAAGTAATTTTCATTAAATGGTAATCGAACAGTTATAATTTAAATTATAAAAAGCATATAATTAAGATAAGTATTATTAAAAATGATCTAGATAGAAAAGTATTATTTAAAATAACTAATCCTGAATTAGTACTATAATGCATAAATCAAATGCCTGATAATGTTTTCAAAATTTGGAAAAATAATTCCGTTGTATAATTAAATTATGTATGTTCTCTTTAATTGGGCCCAGAATTAGTCATAGGATTATCCATGTTTCACTGCCATAAGTAATGCTATAGCCTTAAATTTGTAATGTGGTGAACTTGTTTTGATTTGAAGATGTGTTACATGGCGAAATATGCTTTGTTCGCCTATATTCTTCATGCATTTCGCTTTCTTCATTACCGCTGCTGTTATGTGTTACTTTAAAATATTTGAAGTTGCTAACTTGTTGCCGTGAAGAGTCTAAATATCAACTCACTAAGATATACTTTAACTAAGAAGTGCCGTAAAAATAACATTTTCTTAATAATTTATAGCCTTAATGAAACTCATTCTAGCAGATTTATGAAATGTTTATGTTTGTCTAAAAAATAATTTAGAAGTGAAACTCCTTTTCTAGTTAGGTAAAATTTGGTAATAGATATATTAATTATTTATCTGAGAAACATATTATACTGTACCAAAATATGTATGGTGTTCTTCAATAGGCAAAACCTGCACTCCAGGTTTCTTCAAGAATTCTTCATCTTATCGACCTTATGTCGGACTTTCATATGTAAGCTATATTAAGATTTGGTTTTCTTATCTCACTATGACTCAGTTTTGTATTATCTTGAATATTTCCATGTTTATAGAGAAAATTCTAAATAATATAAAAATCAAGTAAACACCCACTTCCGGTATACGAAGTTTAATCAAAATCTTTACAAGAAGTTTAAAGTTAGGTTTAAAATCTCAGTTTTTAGAGTAAATAATAACGCAAAAAGTCGTATTTCATAAATTATCAGAATCACTAAGGGACCTCAAAATTTTTGCTGAAATTTCTGAATGAAGAAATACATTTCCAAACTTTATATATGGAAATTATAAATTATATCACCAAATTTTGGCAACATTTTTGTATCGAAATAGAGCAAGTTTTCACAGGTGGTATAAAGTTTTATCTGACGTCAATAGTATTTTACCTAATTCGTAGACCTTTTCAGCAAATTTAACATAATTTAGTGATCATCTATAGCTTTGTTAAAGTATAATTGTTTAATCTGACTCGTTATTTAAATAAAGATAGCTTTAATTCACTCCTTAAGAAAGCTGGCATAAAAAGGAAATTATCATCTTAATTATTAAATTGTAGAAAACTATGTACGTATTTTTGCATATATAAGTAAAAAGCTAGAATTTTACCAAAATGAAATAAATATACGATACATAATTGAACACATAATAAACCTTCAAAGGTAGATATTTAGCCATTAAGTAAATTTAACCATGTTTTTGTATACCCTTTTGAAATTTGTAATTATCTGTAAATATTACTATTATTATTATTTCCTGGAAGTCCAATTTATATCAATTTACTAAAATATCACCTTTATTTTCTTTGTAATAAGATGAAAACCTTGTTAGATTAATGTAATAGCAATTTTTACTGTATTATTAATGAAACAAACACTTATGGCCATAAGTTTGCATATTAATACTCATATATTTAGAAACTATATTTTGCTTAATTAAAAATTAAGCGGTTGTAGTCAAAATTTAAAAAAATGCATTAGCTTGTATTTACAAAACTACTAGCTACTCAGCCTATTAAGAAAACCTGGCGAGAAAACATTTAATTGCGTGAATTTACTGAGAATAGACTTTTAGTACTTCTAAGAACTCACCAAGTTTGGCCAGAAATTGGTTAGTTGGCTATTAAATAAAGTTAAGGAATGTTAATTCTACAACAAAACTTAGAAGATATTTTTCACAGCGAGAAGCAGTATATCCCATATAAAAAGAAATAAATAACCAACAGTTGTTATTTTTGGAAAGTACAGGGTTCGGCAAAGAAGTATGACGTTTTTGAAAAAATCATAACTCCGAAAGTTTTCAATTAAATCAAAATTTTATTTGTTTATTTATAGGTAGGTGTGGAGTTGCCATTTCGTATTCTATTCCAAGAAAAAGTTAAAAAAAAAACATGTTATGATGTACCATTCTTTTCCATACACTCCTCAAATCAAGTTAAGAAGTTATTTATGCATTCTTCCAACATGTTGGCCAGAATCGCTTGAATTTCTCGGGTGATAGCATTGGGCAGCTGATAAAGGGTGCGTAGTTTCTTAACAAATAAGTGGTGAAAACTAAACCGCAGAAAAATAATCTCATGGCGTAAGATCAGGAGATCGGTGTCCCTTCATAGCGAAATGAGTCGTCCTGAAAAATGTTTTCTCAAAAATGCCATAGACTCCCTTGAGGTCTGGCAAGTTGCCCCATTTAGCTGAAAAGAGACTCTTATTCTTATAATAACAACATTACACCTTGTCAACTTTGGAAGGAAAAATCACACAGCATGGTAACTTGCTTCCCCACCTGCCCTAACTCAAGTCACATTTTCAGGGGTTTTGACACCTCTTTCTCCACCTCTAGGTAACGATCTTCTAGTACGGAGATTCTGCGCCCACTTCAGGATGCTGTTTCGCTTAGGAACATGACCATGCCTTCCAAGATTGAAATGTTTTCGAAATATGCGTTGTGTAGCAACCACAGAATGCCCAGTTACATCGAAACTGCCATAAACAAATACGCGTTGCTTTAGGGGCCATGGTTCCATAACCACTAAACCAAACAAAATGGTAAGGTTGGGTTATCACAAACGAAGTGAAAATAACAATAAATACAAGATATAAGTTAAGATGACCTACGCTGACTTTAATCTTAACAGTAGCAAAATATTGCATTGTAGTGATTATATGCGGTTGTGATATAAGACTGTAGTGGTACTTTATAATATATGCTTTACACTTGTCATATAAGTTAAGGTATAATTGTAACTTGTATATATAAGTTATTCTAAGCTAATACATTTTCTTAAAATTAAAATTTAAATCTAAGTGTGCAAATATGAATGATTTATTTTGAGATATTCTTTCCTTCGAAAATAAGCAATGCTCAGCTCTCGAGTCGGTAGTGGAAGTCGGTTATACAATTTTATGGCATAATACCTGGTCTGTGTAGAAAATCGACGAAAATAATTTGATAATAGATTGTTCCTACGTCTAATCAGATAACCATGACTGTTTGCATGTGTTTGATACAAATGCTTATGTTTCATGACATATTATAGGCATTTGAAGATATATAAAGAGCATGTAACGTTAAAATCTTAAATTCCTTGAATTCATTGGGACAGTCATCCCTATATCCAATGGCACAAAGAATTCGATTTGCCAGGCGCTTTAGTTTGAAAATCCGTGTCTAATTGCCGAGTGACCCCATTTAATAAGACCATATTGTACATGACTTTGAATATGGGAGAAGTAGTATTGCCGCAACGCATCTTTTGGCACTTGAGAGGAAAGGTTCTTGAGGATAAATATATTTTAGCAAGCCTGGCTAGGTTGCTCTCCGTAACATGACCAGGTCCTATGTATATCAAGGTGAATACCAAGAAATTTTGTTGTGTTGATTTGAGTGTAAATAAGTTTTTGTTTGTTTTATCAGAATTTAGTTTAACAGAGTTACTCGTAAACCATTCAACAGTTATAACCTGGAATCTTTCTGATGAAGATATTAGTCCTAAATTGGCATCATAAGCAAAATGTATTACTTTTAATTAAGGAAAACAGTTAGGAAAGTCCGAAAGACCGTATATCCTAGAATTTGGGGAAAAAAATTCTAATGACATAATCGGCCAAAAAAAAGATGCGTTAAAATATTTTTAAATGCGTAGTTTTCCGCTAGGTGGCGCATTTTATCATTTGCATAATTAATTTGAGTTTTTTTACAAAATATTACCGCATTAAGGCTATTGAAAATTATCAAAATTAGAAACTACTGTACTTGGTTTACAATTTTTGCTTAAGTCATTTTTTTGTATCACCTACAGTTAAGTGGTGGGGGAAGTATACTTTTGTTTACAGAAAATGGTCTGTAACTTCCGTATACCTTAACCGATTTTCACAAGCTTAGGCTCAATGGAAAGAGTATTAGAAGTTGATTACAAAAATAAATAACATTAACACATTTAATCTATGCGATGGCAACTAGAGGGCGTTATGTAACACTTAACCCTATTTATGTATTTTTCTCAGAAATATCAAATGGAATGATATAACTGGAAGCAGCTTACAAAAAAGAAAAGTTAAGTTAAATCGAATGGCACAATATTTATTAACATAATTAATGAAAAATACAAAAAACTAAAATTGGTAACTGCACCTATTACTTAGTTATTTTAGGTACTCAAAATGTTTCCCATTATTTGCTTTGCACAAATTCAGTCTTTCTATAGTGGAATTGACACTGGCTTCAATTTGAGCACCAGAAATACCTCTTACTGCTTGCCGAATTCTTTCTTTCATATCCTCACGTGTAGTTGGACGTGTTTTAAAAACCACAACTTTAATTCTACCCCATAAAAAGAAATCTAAAACCGTAAGATCTGGTGACCTTGCTGGCCATGGAAAAATACTTCCCCTTCCAATCCATTTATTTGAAAATACAATATCTAAATAATTTCGGACACCTGCGGCAAAATGTGCTGGGCAACCATCTTGTTGACACCACATGTCTAATCTGTTACGAATTGGAACGTCTTCTAGGAGGATGGGCAAATCGTTAGTTAAAAAATCTAAGTACCTTTGGCCCGTTAATTTTTCTTCGAAGAAAAAAGGTCCTATTATCTTCCTATTTAAAATACCACACCACACACTTCCCTCTGCCAGTGTGGATTTGTTTCTGACCAGTAGTGACTGTTGTGCAAGTTAATTTTACCAGAGCTTGAAAATGTAGCCTCATCCGTCCATAATATTGCAGATAGAAATTGTTGATTATCATTTAACATTCCTTTTAACCAGTTGCAATAATCTAGTCGTCGATCAAAATCTATGTCTTTTAACTCTTGATGTAAAACAACATGGTAAGGATGCATTTTATGTTCTTTTAGTATTCTATTCACCGAAGAATAATTTAATTCTAGATCTCTTTCAATTTTCCTAATACTTGCACGTGGTTCAGCGTTAACGTATGCCAAGACGTTAATAACATTTTCTTCATTTTGTCCTCTACGTACCCTATTTCTTACCGAAACAGATTGAACATTGCCAGTTTTTCGTAATCGTTCTGCCAGTATTTAAAAAACTTTTCTTGAATGACGCCGTCTTTCAGGAAATCGTAACCCATATTCTCTTTCAGCAATGACTGCATTTTGTAGACTTTCAAAATACACTGCTAGCATATTATATGCTTTTTCATTTAAAAAATAAAGCATTATAATAAAGTGATTTTTCAAACGTTCAAATTAACTTTGACAGCAACAACAAATTATAAATAAACAATCACAAAACAGTCATTTCCAAAGGCGACTTGATTACTTTTACAACATCGCCCAGGAAAATAGTTTGACATACTCGTAATGTTGCAGCTTATCCATATAAAACCATTGAAGAAATTTTAAGGAATCTAGGATAAAATTTCACTCTAGAAGAACTGAATTTGTGTAGGTACAGCAAATAAGGGGAAACATTTTGAGTTTCTAAAATAACTAGATAATGGGTGTTTTTAGAAATTTCAGCGTTTTGTAAATTTCTGTTATGGGTAATAAGTTTTATTATTTTTCATTAATTATGCTAATAGATATTGTTGTCATTTGTTTTCACATGACATTTTTCCTAAAAGTAACTTTAGCCATATATTTTCATTTACACCTTACAGGGTGAACCAACACTTCGAAAACAACGAAAAACAACAACGAAAATTTAAAAAATCTAAATATCTTTGGAATGACAAGAGATATCAGTTTGCGGTTTTGACGAAACAATATGTAATTTCATTTTCTTTTTTGTAATGTCATTTGTTTTCACATGACATTTTTCCTAAAAGTAACTTTAGCCATATATTTTCATTTACACCTTACAGGGTGAACCAACACTTCGAAAACAACGAAAAACAACAACGAAAATTTAAAAAATCTAAATATCTTTGGAATGACAAGAGATATCAGTTTGCGGTTTTGACGAAACAATATGTAATTTCATTTTCTTTTTTGTAAGCTGCTTCGAGTTATATCATTCCATTTGATATTTCTGAGAAAAATACATAAATAGGGTTAAGTGTTAGATAACGCCCTCTAGTTGCCAGGGCATAGATTAAATGTGTTAATGTTATTTATTTTTGTAATCAACTTCTAATACTCTTTCCATTAAGCCTAAGCTTGTGAAAATCGGTTAAGGTATACGGAAGTTACAGACCATTTTCTGTAAACAAAAGTATACTTCCCCCACCACTTAACTGTAGGTGATAGAAAAAAATGACTCAAGCAAAAATTGTAAACCAAGTACAGTAGTTTCTAATTTTGATAATTTGCAAAAGCCTTAATGCGGTAATATTTTGTAAAAAAACGCAAATTAATTATGTAAATAATAAAATGCGCCACCTAGTGGAAAGCTAAGCATTTAAAAATGTTTTTACGCATTTTCTTTTGGCCGATTATGTAATAAAAAATTTTTCCCTCAAATTCTAGGATATACGGTTTCCGAGATAAGGCCGGTGGCCACCCTTAATGAATCACCCTGTATATAAACAGAAGTGGTCCGAGAAACATCGTTCATAACTGTAGCCACAGAGGACACCTGAGAGTTGTATATTGTGTACTGAGTACGTGAAGAATGGTAGGAAGAAATGATTCTAATGCTTTCAGGGTGGTTTTAGTAGTATAGTTTCCTGATAAGTAGAAAATGAGAGACGCAGTCAAATACCTTAGATAGATCTAAAAAGTTTGTGTAAGATTCAAGGCCCTTTTAAAAACAGTCTATTATCTATATTATAAGTTAAGAACAGCAACCTGAAACCATAATAGCTATTGCTGAAAATATTTGTTTTTTCCAAATAATCAAAAAGCTGATTTAATAGAATTGTTTTCAGTATTGTTGAAAAAAATTGGTAACAGGGATATTGGGCAATAATTTGTTATATTGTGTGTGTCACCTTTTTTGTAGATAAGGATCACTAAGTCTACTTTGAGTCCCTTAGGAAAAGTATTTGATCTGATACATAAGTTTATAAGTTTTGTAAGTGTGTCTAGAAAACTATTTAATGCCGGTTTGACTTCCTTCCAGTATCCATTATCCTTTTATTTCTGTAATCTTATTTTGTTTTTGTGGTAAATCTTTTTTTGTCCTTGTATTGCTTTGATAGTATTTATTCTATCGTATTATGTATAGTTTAACAAGAGCAAATATTCTGATATGAAAATTTCTAGTAAGGTAAGTATTACCATTTATAAAAATTATTTTGCAATAATTTTGGTTAAAGAATTGTTTGAAATAAAATGAAATACTTTTTATTTTAGATAATGGTAAGGTAATTAAAGAGGTATACTGATAAAGTAAATATGTGTTTCATATTATTTTCAAAGTGTATAATGAAATAGAAATATCAAACATCAACAAGAAGAATTATTTTAATAAATTGACAAATAGAAATATAATATTTTAGATTGAAAAAAATTAAGAATAGCCAATATAATTCCACCTTCTAGTTTAATATTTGAAATATTTTTAGAATTTAACAATACGTTGGTATTATTACCGCGGTTTATTGTTGAATTTATTAATAGAAATTAAATACCCATTTGATTTAATAAAGAGGTCTTAAAATGCCTCCCTGAGAAAGACCCTATAGTTATGATTTTATAATTTTGTTGTCTAATTACTTCCGATTTGTCAAATAAATTAATACACTTTTAATCTTTGCTTCTTATGTTACACCTTAATAGCTTATTGAGGAATATTTCGTGATCGACACAGTAAATTGCCTTGAATAAACCTAGAAATAGTCACATGCAGTTTTTCCTTATTACAACACATCTGTAATGTTTGAATGCTTGGAAATATATCAATGTAATCGTGAAGAAGAATTATAATCGTATAAGCTTAAAGGATGCAGATTAGCCAGTAAATTTCTCAGATGCAAGTATATAATTTTCTATTGATTGCACATTTAAAGAAAGAAAAGTTAACTATTTGGTATCCTATTCGTTAGTCGAAAGACAAACATCACCTCACTAGGAATTTTTCTAATGGTATAGTTACTTGAAATGTGTATTATTTAGGATGTTGCGAAATTAAGTTGTTTATTGTATATTCAATCTAAAAATTGTGCACTAGTTTAGGTTCACTCATAATATTAGACAATAATTTTATCGATCCTTTCTTTGGCTTTGCCCTTCTGCTTTTTTGCAATAATATTTCCTCGTCATTTTTGTTAGGTTTTTAAATAGTTTTGTTTTTAATCAAATTGGTAGATTTAAAGAAATAAAGTGTTTATTTTCATTTGTTATGTTTATTTGCAAAACACTTGTAGATTCAACGATTTTTGAGCATTGACTTTCATTACTTGTGCAACATACTTTGTTGCTCTATTTTTTTTATTTTTTATTTTTGCAAAGAAGGCTGATTTTAACAATCTTTTAATGATTGGATACAAAAACTTGTTCTCCAGCAACTCATTAGACTACGGTGCAGTATATAATTTTAGAAACTATTAAGTTTCCATTGAAGCAATTCTTGAACATAATGGGCGTCTAGTATATAAATCCATTTCAATATTATGAGTATCTGATACAATATCAGGAATCAAGAAATAACACATAAATATATTGTATTATAATACAATATATTTATGTGTTATTTCTTGATTCCTATATGTTTATAAACAAGGGTTTCGAATTCAGTCGCTAATATTGAAATTAGTGTCTCGCCCCGTTTTGTATAATACTAGTTTTAGAATAACGTCTACCTATTTTTACAGAATGAAAAAGAATCTAGACTTGATTTACGATTCAGAAAAATAACAGTATAATTGGGTGTGAAACAGTTTTTACGGGCTGCGCGATTAATCGATAATTACCAGCCATCCATTTTACCGAGTGTCCGATCCAGATCTGATATTTAGCTTAACATATGTTTCCGGTACAAACACTTAACCCCCTCGTACACGTTTTAATTGATCGACAACAGTCTTAAGTATATATTCCTTAATCGCATCAGCACTCGGCCGAGGTAATTTATTGCGTCGAGAGAGCGAACGCGAATTTCTTCTTCTCGATTAATTAGACTTAAGACGGATGCGTTGCCTCTAGGCGCCCGACTTGCTTATTAAGTCCAATCGATGCGTCATTAGTGGCTAATCGAATAATAAAGTGGTGTGAAATTATCAATGTTGTTTTATTATTGTTTAATGCGAGTTTAATGTATTAGAAATAGTAATTTAATGGAATCGCTACCTGTGTAATTTTATTTAATTAAAACGTCTCGGAGAGTGATCCTTACTTATTAGCAGAAATATTAATGATTGTTGATTTTTTTTAATCAGTCATATTTAGAAATAAAATCAATTGGGGTATAAATATCTCGAAGTATTTAGTAGTACTATGCTAAACAAATAGTGTAATTATGAATATAACATTGTCATTGCCAGCGATTTCTTTTTCGTCGTGTTGAAATTGCATTTGGTGTATAAACTGGATAAAACGAATTTAAAAAAAAATTGGAATCGCAGCGAAACGATATATAACGGTTAGATGGCGGCGTGGGGGCGTTGGGAGTTCGAAAGGGTGAAATTGCCACATATCGACCGAAACGTCGGACCTACCCCGAGGCGCACTTTGATCAACTTCTCCGGAGTCATTTGTTCGACACGGGTGCCAACAAATCCAGCCGAGTTGGCTTTGTCCCGATCCGCCGGCCGACATACTCCGCCAGAATTCACAATACCGCCGCCGCCATCCGTCCTTCTCCCACCCGCCGCGCGACCCACCAACGCGAGAAGGACGACGCGCGCGGACCGTCGCCGACGATGGCGTTTTCCTCCGGAACGGAACTTCCATCATCTATCTGATGTAGTAGTTGTAAAATGGTCTCCTATACGTTAGGTCCCTTTGTTGGGCTCCAGGTGAATGGAGTCTGACACACGTAGAAATCTGTAAATGAAACTGTTATCGGATCAACTTTCCGATGAGGTTTGGGGTTGCATTGGGATTTGTTCCCGTCTAACTTTCCTTGTAGATTTGTACCGCTGCTTACAATCCGACTACCATTATTGACAAAAAAATATTGTTTTTTTAAGTTTAATCTAATAATTCTTTATTTATCAACTTATTAAAAATACTGAAAAATACTTGAATGGAATTAAAAATTTCACATAGTCACCATATTTTATAATTCATTTCAAATGGACAGCAAAATAAATATTATAGAAACTAAATTTATGAGAGAAAAAACATAATGTAGTTTAATATAAATATGTCTTTAAGCGATACGTATGTATGAAGTTGCAATGACTTAAATGACATAATAATTTTTAGTACTTTACGTAAAATCTGATAATTGCTTAACTTAAAGGTATGTAGTACTTATGACGTGAAACAAAGTTTAAATCCTTAAGACAAATAGATGGATTGCTGTTGGCAGAGAAGAACAAATAAACGACGTTGACGAACTTCTAGCTTTTTATACTCTGCCAATAATTCAAGATAATTAGAAATAGATCAATTTGGAGAAGACCACTTTAATTGTAGCATTTGATCCCGAGGATTATCCGTAGAGCAAATATAATAGGACGTCGCTACAATTTCTTCAGCAGATTAATGTCTATCTGCAACACTGGTTTATAAAATGGCGAATTAAAATCAATCCCCACAAATCCCAGCTTCTAATTTCCTATCACCGTAATAATAATCCTGCACACTGTTAACATCCTCCACACAACTGTTTCCCCTCTACGTCTATAAAATACATAGGTATTAGCATAGGTCAAAAAGTTAACTTTCAAAATCATACAGCTTTAAACAAAGCAAAAATCACCTTCACCTTAGGGTAGCTTGGTCGTTTAACGGTCGTTGGTTAACATCATATTGGCTACCATGTTGAGGATAATAGTCTTGTTGGCCGCTGCTCGGAGAATTGTATTGTAGTTTTCTCGTACCATTTCCTTAAGTTTTTGAACCATGAAGTTCTTCTTGCACCCGGTCTACGTTTACCTTTGATATTTTCTTCTATAATTAAATGCAGTAGTTCATATTTTACTAGATGACGCATAATGTGGTCAAAATATGTAAGCTTTCTTCTCTTAACGGTTATTACTATTTCTAGTAGCCTAATATACCCAGATCTCGAAGGCGTTTATTCTTTTTAATGTAGCTTCCATGAGCGCCCATGCCTCCATTCTCTAAAGCAACACTGGTAAGACATAACAGTGAACCATTCTCATCCTTAGTTTTAATGGTATATCACGGCTGCATAATACATTTTTGAATTTGATAAAAGATGCCCTGGCTGTTCTATTCGGACCTTTATTTCGACCGATGGGTCCCATTTGTCATTGATAATACTTCCGAGATAAAAAAGTTTATTAGTCTTCACAAACCTTGCACCATTGATTATGATGCCATTGTTTATAATGTTGGTTCGCTTACTTACAACCATATACTTTGTCTTATTAATGTTAATCTTGAAACCAAAATCTTCGTATGTATTATTTATTTTTATCATTAGGTTCTGTAGATCTGCTTCACTGCTGGTTAGTTGATGATTATTCCTTCGTTTGAATCAATAAGTGCTTGACTGAATACCACTTCCAACTACAAACTAAAAATTAGAGGTGACAGAATACACCCCTGTTAAACTCCTCTTTTAATACAGATATTATCTAATACTTTCTGTTCGACTCGTACCGTTGCTGATTGATGCCAGTCAGTACTTATCATCTAGGCCAGTTGTTTTTAGTATATGTAACAGATTGCCATGGCATACTCTATCAAAAGCTTTTTCAAAATCAATCGAACATAAATAGATATCATGGTTGACATCTCGACATCTCTGTATCAGCACTTGCCGGCTAAATACGCCCCCTCTAGTTCCCAGTCCATTTCGAAAGCCAAACTTGTTCTCTGATTTTTCCTTCTATTTTCCGATAGACCCTTTTATGCGTGCCACCTTCAATACATGGCTCATCAAACTAATAAAAAAAGTTACTACATTTCGTTGTTTTATTTTGTTTTGGTATCATAATAAATGTAGATTAGAGCCTATCGGTTGGTATGGCTCCAGTATCATATATGGTATTTTATTGAAAAGATTTGTCAATGCCTCTATGCCAAAAATCATCACCAGGGTCAAATTATTTAGAAATCTTACGTATGTAAAAAAAGAACGGAATATCCATCAAAACAGCCATTAAAATTTACAAAATGATTTGCCGCCCTCTTCTTAACTATGGTAATGTTCTATTCTACAACTCCTGCAATCCTACTATCCAAAATATCCAAGCGAGCAATCCTCTATAAGAACTTTAACCAAAATCCGCCATCCTAGCAATTCTCTACATAACCCTTCTAACCAATTCCTGTATGACTTTACCGCTATTATTCTCATAAATGAACGCCTTCTATAACTAAATAATTTTTTTTCCAAAAATTCCTTCAGCCAACACATTATCTTTAATGCTTGCGCAGAAATCCTAACCTAATCCCAAAATACAAAACCATTTCATTCACATCACATCATCCATCATCATCATCAGAGACGGACTGACTAGACACGACGAGTTGAAAGACCGCTGGTCGATAGCCATTTAACAGACTAACCCACTAACACTCATATTATCATGACATGTATTATATTTACTTCATTGGTTTTTGTGTTTTTTAATAAAGATATATAGAATATAGTCTGTTCGTTGGATCTTCCGTCCTACGTCACAAACTATCGCTTCAAAAAACGACGAAAGTTTTACAGTGCGTTCTTTTTCTAACTCATTTGGTTTACTTTATCAGACTGAATGTTTTTGCGTCGTTTTTTGAAGCGATAGTTTGTGACGTACGACGGAAGATCAAACGAACAGACTTAGTTTAACCAATCTATAGTTTATCTGGTTTCTTACGTTTTGTCCCTTTCTTCGGGCGGTGATATCCATGTGTAAGTAATTTGAACAAAGCATTTGTTATGATAAATTTATTATTTTGGCAGAATTGTATAAGGCGATCTCATTCATTTCTATGTCGATATATTTTGAGTAAATTGGCATATTTTGAAGCAACCCCTACAACTAACACATTTCCTTACTGAAAACATTATTCTTAGTGTACGATTTTGGATTATAAACCTAGAATCCACACTCCTACCCCAAAATATTATATCATATTTTTATTTAGACTAAAAATATGAGTAATGAAATGTTTTACTTAGTATTTGTATTTTTTGACAAGACAAGATCTGTATTTCATAGCAACCTCTCTACAACTTCATTTATATATTTTTAGATGTAATGTGTAACTTAATATGTTTTCTAAAGTTATACCTAAGTATTTACCGGTTTCTGAGAATGAATAAGAAATATTAGAATGTAATATACTCCTTTACAATTGTTACAAGTTAGTTTATTTAGAAATGCCTGTTTTATTTATTTTATTTATATATTTTATTATTATTTTATCTACATAAAAAATCAACTTTTGCTAATCATTTACTAAACAATAATCACAATTTTGATGACACAGATGTACTTGAGATAATTCATTTCGCTGAAAAAGGCTTAAAAATGGATTTACTCGAGTCTCTTCAAATTTATAAAATTAAACGTAATCCTGAAAATCAAACTGACCTAATATATACCCCTCTGTTCAACGCCATCTAAATGGTTTGAAAAATTATATAAAGTTGTAAATAAATTTTTTTTTGAAGTTTAGTTTAAAAATGACTCCGTCGAAACTATAGTCACGAATAAAGATAAAAAGTGTGTGATATATAAAAAAGGTATTTAAATCATTTACGATAATGTATCATACAGTAGAGGCATCCACAATTACCTATTTAACTTATAATTAAACTAAAAATTTAATAAAAATAAAATTGTTGAAGATAATTACTTTTTCTTAAAAATATTTTGGAAACAGATTTTTAAATGCTTGTTTGCTTGAGTCTAAAAAGTTAAAACACTCATATTTATTCAAATCATTTGCCAAACTGAACATACGATTCATAGAATTATTACAAGGGTAGTTAGTTGAAAACTTCAACAAATTTATTAAACAAATTTTGTGATCTTAATGCAAGTAAGAAACTAGAAAATGAAAGTCAACGTCTGATAGTAATGAAGGACAATTAATGTGATTATTAAACATAGTAGTATGTATTTTACATTAATTTAAGAAGAGAAACAAAGCAAACAATAAACAATCCGTGAAGAAAACAAAGATTTGCTATATATTGACGATCACTGAGTGCTTGTATTCTTAGGAATTTTATTATAGAATTATAGCTAAGTGACACCTTACAAATGTACAATATAACAACATTAAACATTCAGGGTTCAACTTTTTTGAAATAACAAAACAAACACAACCCCATAATCTTGACGGCTTATCACATATGCCAATAATATGGTCCTTAAAGGAAAGCGGCTATCGAATAACACTCCTATATCTTTCACAGAATCTACATATTTCAAAGGAGATGAGTGGATGAAATATTCCACTCATAATGGACGCACACTTCTTGAAAACGGAATTGGAACACATTTGTCAGAATTTAGAAATAATTTGTTAACATCACACCAACGAACAACTCTATCGAACTCCTTTTGTAACAATTTACAGTCTTCCGCGCATTTTATAACTTGATATAACTTCATATCGTCAGCATACAATAGGCATTCACTAAACTCAATAACTTCAAACAACTTGTCGCAGTGCATCGACATTAAATTGTGTAAATTCTCAAAACCCAAATGTTTTATTTATCATCTCAATAACTTCTACTAGGTCATCAATGAACAATATAATTAATATTGGACCAATATGAGTACCTTGCGGAACACCCGAGCTTACAATTATTGGCTAAGATATGAAATTCTGAATTCTAACATTTTGAG
This sequence comes from Ontholestes murinus, assembly GCA_963969525.1. NCBI lineage: Eukaryota > Metazoa > Arthropoda > Insecta > Coleoptera > Staphylinidae > Ontholestes > Ontholestes murinus. The sequence continues at coordinate 57,678,497 of OZ018390.1, read as the reverse complement.
TATGGTCAAAAAGAAATGACTCGAGCCATGCTAGAGTATTTATACTGAAACCCAACAGACGTAATTTTCTTAGTAGAATAGAGTATTTCACTCTGCAATATTAACTTGATAATTTATATTGAAGGCGGTTAAAAGAAATTAGATTGGTGATTGTAGATTTGCTAGGTTGAAAACCGTGTTGCTAAAATGTTATTATTGGCTTAGACATGTATGCAAGTTGCTCACTAATAATCTCATCAAGTAGTTTAGGAAAGACCGATTGTATACTAATGCCACGATAATTAATTATCACGGGATCCATTTTTAAATATAGAAGTAACGTAACACTCTTTCCAGATTTTAGGGAAATAACATGTTTTTATGGAACATGTAATGATCGGGGCCAGAAGACACATAATTCTTCAGCTTGGCGATATGGTTGAAAACTGTTTCTAGGGATACCGACAACTCCACGCCCTGCACTAGAACTTGTTAGGCACTTCCAAATCCTTCATCATAAAATCATAAAGGCTGCCAACTGTATCAGTCTCTTCGGACTCATAAACGGTCGAAAAATATTCCGTAAACAAATTTACAATGTCAAACCTCAGTTGTTCCTTATTTAAATTTAATCATTTTTGGGATGCCACTTTCTTTCCTAGAATCACTTGCAAATTGCTAAAATCTTCTTGGATTTTTAAAAATATTATTTTGGATATTTTCCAGATATTCATTGTATAGTTTTTTTTGACAAGTTCTTACAAACGAATCTAAGGTTGCAAAATATTTGATAATCTTCATATCTAGCAGATCTTTTAAAATTTATATGTGCAAGCTTCTTTTCTTTTATTAGCATATATGTATGGAAAATCATTACAATATTTAATTGTTATTTTTTGCTCATAGTTGTAAATGCGCATGTCATATTCCGCTTTTAGTTTTTTATGTTATTCCCTTTGTTGTAAAGTTTGATCACTTCGAAAATGTAAACGTTTATTATTCATCATTCATCACTAAACATTAATTTGAGAGGACGGTAATTATTCGATTTTTTCTTTCCCAGATGAAATAATTTCAATGGCTTAGCAGAAACCTTAAGAGGTTGTAGTTTCTTTTCCACTTTCAAAAAATCATCTTTAACTTTTTGGTCAATAGAGACTCACATTTAAATTTTAAATTAAAGAGAATATCATTTGATTCCTTAATTTTCTTCTAGCCATTTCAAGAACACTAATTAATATATACTTATTAAGTAGTTCTTGATCTGCTTTCTTTTAAATGGGCGTAATAAGTGAACACTTTAAGAAATCTGGTAATACACCAGCCTTCAGTGGATTATTAAAAATGTGTTTAAGAAGTTATGTTATTACGTTAATTCATCTGTGTTCCCGCTTTTTTATTATACATTTTCTTTACCACATTTATAATACTTTTGGTTATATTCTACGTTTTCTGTTACCCTATCGTTGCTAAAATTTTATATAATAAATATGTGAACGCCTCCATCTAACAACAACGGATTTCAATTGCTTATGTGATATATAAATGCTGTACAGTATTAACCTATAAAATATGCCCGTATTACATATAAATTACGCTCAGAATAGGTTCCTGCTGTGTACATTTTTAAGTACTCAAACATCAATCTAATAAACATATTATGTCTGAAACGGAACATGTGCCACATTGCGTAATAGCTGGCAGGTAGTGCCGTTCTTGCGAGGGCGTTTACACGATGTTCGGACAGCCCTCATCTATATACCCAACCGAACATCGTAATTGTACTAACTACTCACATGTGATACAAATACCTTCCATAATTACAATACCACTCCTCCGAATGTAATCCGCACGCCAAAACACAATGTCCAAACATGGAATTCGCCCAGCCGCAAGACCGCACGTATTTCGAAATGGAATTATAATAGAAGAAAAAAAAGAGGTGTAAAAATACTTGCGTTAATTACAATATTAAATTTAATTTACACGCAAACACACGCCACCAATCATTAAAAAGGTATTAAAATTGTATTAAAAGTGTAATTATATATTTTTAGTGTGAAACGGAGTCTCACCACTGGCCACGTTTTTTTACGTGTGGAATTATTAAGATGTGTTACTGATAAAGTGATACACATAAACGTACATACAATGTTTATTTTCTAATTTGGTTATCACGCGTATCTATCATGCAAATACTATAAAACGAAATATTAAAATGTCATTACACGAGTTCGCGGCGTACTTCAACGTCGGTTCTTGCAAATTAATTACATGTAACATATATATACACATGTAGCCTTAAGGAAATGCATATTTAATTTTAAAACGGAATTCATCTAATGTAACACAAAAAAGCTATAAAAAATAATATCCATCAAAAAATAGAATAGAACATAACAGTAACAATCCCAACCATTCTCTTTTAAGCATGAAAACGTGAAATATATTATACAATGTTTTGAACAGGAAATGAATAATGAAAAAAAATATTAAAAATTGAAAGCAAAAAACTGGAATATAAAAAATAATAATAAAAGATTATTAAAGATTTTGCAGTTTATAAAATAAGTAATTGTAGATTCTAGAGTTTAAAATGAGAAACATATTAAAATTATAACACCCTTAAATTTTCTCGAAATTACAAGAATAATTGGAGAAAACCAAATTCTGGGAGTGCCGTTTAAATGAGACACGAATTTCAGGAAAATTCTTATAAGGTAAAGTAAGAAATTAAAAAAAAACGAAATAGATATTATAAAAAAATCTTAGAAATTATATGAAATATCGAAAAATTATAAATTCCAAAAATAAGGTTGAAATAATTAAATTGAACGTTATTATGGAATAATAATGCAACCACTTACACAAAATTGATTAACAAATTGATGGTGTATAAAAAAGGCTAAAGGTTACCACAACGGCTTTAACAAAATGTCAGTCTCTTCCTCTCATGATATCATATCACCAGTTTGGACATACAGTCTCCATGAAGAGGACTTCACAACTCAAAGTTAAACTGGCTAATTTCGAAAACAGAGACTACAGTGCAGTTCTAAAACGAAACGTCGGCCCAAGAGTTAAAACACTTGTGTTCTGATTCACATCTCCTTCCTGTGCCTGACTATCAAATATCCGATATTTAGAGAAATAAATATTTGTTATTTCTTCAATTCGAGATCGCGAGAAAATATCCCCAATTGATACAGACTATAATTATGTAGTCAAGAATCTGGAAATGAGGTATGGTTAAATAGTCATTTAATTAATCATTTAATTGAGATCAAAGCCTTCAAATTTTGAATCCGCTTTATTCGAGAAAAAGAAATATATTAATTCAAAAACATTAAATTATATATGTGGAAGACTTTAACAAACGATAAAAGTGTAGAGAAGAATAAAGTATGTGAGACATTCGGTCACATTTAACTACACTGTAAAGTAAGGTCTATTGCTTCTAGGATGATTGTTGAAAAATTTAAACAGGTTGAACAAGGTAGGTGATCGTCGACTTATAAACAACACGCCCCAAGAAATACTAAGGTACTAAGTATGGTGTGATCTTTTAGAAAAATCTCAAAAAGTTGTATCAACAAAATCAAGGTTACGAAGTGATTATTATTGGAAATTAAGAAAACAATATTATATCAATTATTATTTTATATTAAAAGGAAAAATTGTCACATTCTTCCTCTCCTTTATCGATATTTTTAAATGCCTCTATAGATAATGCAACAGAAGAAAAGAACAAGATAAAAAAATGATTAAAGCCTTAACATATGAGGTAAATGTAATACATTTAAAAGAATTAATAAATGAAACATTTTTTTTAAATAAAAACCAGAAAAATCAGCAGCAAAAGTGGAAAAATTTACAGCAAATGGAGAGAGGATATTATAGATCTATCAAAAAGTTAATGAACCAGTCGTGTTAATTTTGTGTTGAAACTTTTCCCTAGGAAATATAACCATTTCAAAAAGGAAGTATAGTATAGGACACATTGTTATTACTGAATATATCGCAGGAGGCGTTGAGAAAAACTTAAGAATGCACTTAAAAAGCATGAGTTTTGAGTTATCTGCTAGTAGATGAAACAAAAAAGTGTTGGATACTTATGCATATAATGTGAGAATTGAAGCTGACTCATCATAAACACAGAAAGAACATTATAAGATAAATAATAACTTCAGTAAGGCCTTGTCAAGTTACGTAGTTGTAGGTTACAAAGAAAATATTAAATAAATGTAACAAATAACTATGCTGAATGAAGAAAATGAAGAAATGTATTAAGAACGAATTATTCTATTCTCGAAACTAGGAAGATAAGTCACGAAGTGTCTGAAAAGGCTTCACAAGTTTTTGATACTGACAAAAATTTTAAATGTAACAATGTTTAATCGAAAAGTACGATAAATAATCGTAAAAGTTGATTGTCATATTCAGGAGATCCCGAAGCAAGAGGTTAATTCCATCTTAAAACTCCTGATAAAATACCAGAAAAAATATGACAAGAAATAGCACAATCTTCTACATAAATCATTTTGGGCTCAGTGAGGTTTACCATTTTTAGACTACGGAATCTTGAAACATATCGAGTTAGGAATTATTATTTTTATTAAATACAGAATAGACAATAGTAGATAAGTAAATTCGATGAGGTAAAACACTTAGAAATGATAAAAAATGATCGAAACATGTGTGAGATAACTGAGAAAATAAAAATATTATGGAACTTAACAAGTGTTTTACCTCATTGAATTTACATATTTCGTTCCATCAAGAGTGTAGCTTAACCAGTATCAATTATAATAGTAGATAATTAATAACTTCACTAAAACCGTGTCAAAATCAGTGCGGAATTACAAAGTAACAAGGAAGAAATATTTATTTTCAATGAAGAATATGTTCTTTTTAATAAAAACCAGTTATACTGCTCTTATTAGGCTTGTTCAGTTCCCAAAACCAGGAGGAGAAGTCATAATTTGACTGAAAAGGCTTCACGAGTTTTTAATACTATCAAACATTATAAATTTGTAACGACGTAAAATTATAAAGAGCTCGAGTACGATAAATAACTATAAAAATTAATTGAAATATAGAATTTAAAGGAACTGGAAAGTAATTTCATTTTAAACCTTCTGATGACATTTAAGAAAACTTTAAGCTAATTTAAGAAGAAATTGAAAAATTGAAATCATACTGAGCTCAGTTGGTTTCACCTATATTAAAAAATGGAGTGCTATATTTATTGTTTAAGATTTCAGGGGCCCCAAATAAAATTTTTGGGATCAGAATATCGGAAGAGATAGAAGAAAGGTTTCAATAGATTTTCTTGAACATATTTGGGTATATTAAAGATAATGAACAAACTAAATAAACTCTAAAATAGTAACACAATAAAAAAATATGATTAATTACTTCAACAATAAAACGATGCGTACTCTTAAAAAAAAAAACAAGTCGATTCAACAATTGCAGAAGTACTGATTAAGGATAGAATATGTTTTCGTATTGTTCTTAGAATTGCATTCTGAGCAATGAAGAAATTTCAGCAAACATGGTCATGGGACATAAACTATGACCTCCTTGTGATTTAAAGACTTGCTCTCCCACAAGGCAGCATGTAGTGGCAGAAGTATGGGGATTACGATTAAACTGGTTAACGAACGAATGAATGAGAATTAAAACGTAGGAGTACATGCAGATAACAATGGTTATAAATAAAAATTGTTTTATTTTGATAACTTTTTCTGTAAAATTCAAATGATTTATCTAAACAAATTTTTAATTGTTTTTTGTCGAATTGAAACATATTCTTATTAAGTAAATTTCTATTAATTTTTTTTATATAAAACTCCAATTGTTTTAATTTTTTACAGAGGTTTTAAATATTAAATTAAATTTTAATCCTTTCTTTTTAAGAAAATGTTAATCTATTTGAGTTGCAATTGTTTTTAGGCAAAGTTTAATTTGTTTTTAAGAATTACATTGTTTTGTTTTTCAGGAAATTTCAATTGTTTTCTGTTTAAGTAAAACTCAATGTTTTAAGTTCAATTATTACATTTTTCCTTTATAAAATTCGACTGGGTTTTATTAACATAAATACATGTTATTTTATAAGGCGTTTAACAGTTTTTAACCAATTTTTAATTGTTATTTTACTGTTTTATTTTTAGTCTAGCTTTTTTCATCAATTTTTTCTGTATTATTTGGTTGTTTAGCCAAATTTTGATTCTATTTTAATTTTATTAAAAAAAACAATTGAAAATTTGTAAAAAAAAGTTTGAAAACATAAAAAAGAGATGAAATTTGAATTTTAATTCCAATAGTTGTTTTAATTCACCAAAACTTAAAAATTTTGCTGAAAACTTCAAAAATTATGTTTTAATATGTTTGGAAATAGAGCAAAAATGTAATTAAAAAATATATATTACAAGAAAAAAAATTGAATTTTGGCGGAGTGAACTTCGTGTTACTTTTTCGATTTTTAAATAAAGGAAACACTTAACTTTTTTATACCACTTATATATAGTGGAGGTTGTTAATAAATTCTAAAAATTGTTTTAGTTGTCTATCTGTTACATAAATATAATTTTTTTGTTGGTAATTTTCTATACTATAATTTGCTCCCTTTGAAAGTTTTTTTAAAGAATAAATTTGAATTTTTTTTTAAATATTACTCACGCACTAGCACAAAGTAAAATTCATTGAGGTAGGTCAAGAGTACGCTAAGGTAATAAATAATTTATCATCTTAGGTTAAGAGTACGTTAGGGCAATTATTTATTTGTTGAGATAGGTCAGGAGTACGTCAGGTTTATAAATAATTTATTGCGCTGGTCAAGAGTACGCTATGGCAATAATAATTATTTGGGGTAGGTTAAAAGTACGATAAAGCAATGAAAAAATATGTTTTCCTTGAATAATTTTCTCAATTATCTTTTGGTGAAACATTAGCTTAGATTAGATTAGATTATTGACTTTACAAGTCCTACAAAATGAAAATACACAAAATAACGTACATTTACGATAACTTGAAATTTAGATCGCAAGACTTGAAGGCGCAGTTCATATGGTGTTCTTCCACTTGAACCATTATTTCCTGTAGCTGATGATGATCAGGAGCTGATTATTACCATTTAGGCAATATTTTTGCCATTGCTTGTGGCCATTATTGTCCAATTTACTTGAAGTTATTTTATGACATGTATGTCAATGCCATCTAAAATAATAAGCAAAACAATCAATTCTTTACCTATTAATGAAAAGAAGAAACAAGAAAGAATATTGAATAATTCACATTCATAACTGAAGAGTCTATGATTATAAAAAATGTAATGTTAAAGTCATAGTAATTTTCTTGTATTTTTCAATAATATGGAAAAAAAGTGTTAACAAAAAATAGTTCAAAATATAAATACTGTTTAAAATTGTTAAAAAAATGAGTTAAAATAGACGGTGAAACTTTCATAGAAATAAAAAATATTGTTAATATAAAAATTAAAAGAAAAAAGAAAATGTACTTAAAAAAATTAAAACTCCAGCACTTTCCAACCTTTATAAACTAGCGCACTCAAAACCGAGGTTAATGTGTAGTTTATTGAAATAGGTCGGGAGTATGATAGGCCATTGTATCGATTATTGTGGTAGGTCAAGAATGCGCTATTATTTATTCTAGCGTATTCTTGACCTACCACAATAATCGATACAATGGCCTATCCTACTACCGACCTATCTCAAAAAACTACACATTAACCTTAGTTTTGAGTGTGCCAGTTTATATAGGTTGAAAATTGCTGGAGTTTTTATTTTCTTAGGTACATTTTCTGATCAAGAGTGTTTTTATGTTGATATTTTAAATTACGATGAATGCAATATTTAAAGTAATGGGAAATCAGCGCTGAAAAAATTGAAAGTTATCGTTGAAAAATAAGACGAAGAAAAGTATTATCGAATTTATAGTCAGCGCACTTATAAAAGTATCGACATTGTGTATCATTAGAAAAATAATATGACATCTTCCAAATACTTCGACTATTGTCTGATGTTTTATTTAGCGCAGAAGATTTAAAATATTTTGTAGGAAATGTAATGGTCTACAAAAATAGATTTTAGGTAGGTTAGAAGTATGATTTACTTATTATAGGAAGTGTAGTTCAACTGAATCCTGATACTCTGATCAAAATCAAACCTATAAAACTGTATGGCCACATTTAAAGCTTTGAATAATTTCTATAGTAAGGAAAAAAACGGTTAACCAACTAAAGCTATTATGTGAACAATTTTGACTTGATAATAATTAAAAGCATGTTCGAAGTTGTTTCAATGGAATAAAGCATTAAATGGTTGTAGATTGTCACTTCTTCTACAGACTACAGATAAAGCCATTACCTATTGATTCAATGATTCATTTCGCGAAGAAATATCTTTAAGTAAGGAGCAATGAAACGAATTGCTCAAAAATTATTGCAATGTGAATTATAAAAACGAAAACGTATTCTAATAAATTTTGATGTTCAGAACAACAATTTCTTCTCGTATTTTATTTTACATTTGGCGTTCAATACCCTTAAAGACTCTTGTGTCAGCGAATTACGTTAAATTTACGTTATTTTGTTACTAAAGCAGCAAAAAAAAACTATCTGAAAATTACCTTGTATATAATTTTTGATAGATAATATAACTATAACCGCTAAGTTTATCTTGTCTTAATTAAATTTTAATATTTCTATTAACTTTAAAATTAAAATTTTGCAATAAAGTATCTCCTATAAAAACATGGGTGGGTCGGGAAGAATTAAAGATTTAAATGATAGTGTAAAAAAGTCAAACAGCTAATTTAAAAAAAAAATAAAAAAATAAGTAGAACTCACATAGAGTCTATGTGAGCTAAATTTGATAAAAAAATGAAACAAAATGAGGAACTAAAAAAATTTTTAAAGGAATTTCAATTTGAAAATGAGAAATTAAAGAAAAGAGTTATCGTACTAGAGAGTAGATTCCGCTAACTAGAACAAGCTCAACTAAATCATTCTATGACGTTAGTTGGGATACCAAACCTAGAAAAAGAGGAGGAACTAGAAGAAATAGTAAAAAAGGTAACTAAAGCTGTAAACTATAAAATTGCTAACTCCAACATTGAAGAAGTATACAGAAAGGGCAAGATAGAATCATAATAAAAATCAAATCAAAAGAAATAAGAAATAAAGTTCTGGAAAAACGAAAACAAATAAAATTTGTAAAAGTAGCGGAATGTGATTTAATAGAATAATAGGCCAGAAAGACCGATGGTCGATAGCCCAAACGGACAGACTAACCATCATTGTAAATCATCTGTATATATTCCCCATATTGTATTTAGTGTTCGAATAAAGATATTATTCTCTCTAGAATAATAATAATAATAATGTTTATTTGATGTAAGGAAACATATGTTTTACATAAGTCAAAAAACATAAACCAAGGTAACTACAACATTGAGGTAAATACCATTATACTACTTACAAATAATAGTTTTTTAAATGATACGTTTTATACATACTTAGAATAACGAACTGATTAGAGAATCAGATTTATTGACATGCCTTAAATTAAACTATATTTAAAATAGCAAACTTGTATATGTAGATTATGGATAATAAATTTGTAAATAATACAATCACAAATAAATAATATTACCACGGATTGGAAATAAATAAAATTCGATAAACAAAAATAATAAAAATTAATGTTCAAATTTTCAATTAAAATGGTAGAATAAATCAAATAAATAGTTTATTTCAAATACATTTAAGAACTATATATAAAATATAATAAAAATAACAATAAAACATATAAATAAAATTAAAATAAATATGTTAAGTAAATACACATAAGGACAAAGTAAAAATAATTTAAAAGGTTAATAAAATAATAAATAATTAAAAACAATATTTAATAAGGGTGATTTCTCTTGTAATTACTATATTACATCACTGTATTGCAAAAAATCATTAATGGTATATAGTACCTTATTTATAAGGTATTCTTTAATTTTCCTTTTAAATAAATTAATTTCTAAATTTCGTGTGGTTTCAGTTAATTTATTGAAAAATTTTACCCCATAGTAATTTGGACCATTTTTCGACTTTTCCAGTCTTAGATATCCATACGTAAGTTCACATTTTGTCCTAGAGTAGTGCTTACGTTCACGTGTCACATAGTCATTGATATGAGTTCGTACATGGACTAAGCATTCAAAGATGTATATGGCGGGGAACGTTAGGATATTTTCTTTTTTAAAAGCATCTTTGCAGTCACATGTATAAGACAAACCCGTAAGAATTCTCAGTGCTCGTCGCTGTAAACTAAATATACGGTGCATAGAGTAAGAATGTCCCCATACAAGCACTCCGTGCCGTAATTTAGATTAGACTAGTGCATGGTATGCATTTATTAATTGAGTATAACCAACTCTTTTTGACATTCCTCGTAAACAAAATATATTTTTTGAGAGGGTTTTTGCTAAAATGTCACCGTGTTTGTCCCATTTTAAGCTGCAATCAAGATGAACTCCAAGAAAGTTTGCACTATCATTGCATTCTGCCTCATGAGCTCTCAGTGTGAAAACTAACTTTCTTGTCTTCGATTCATTAAGTACTAGTCTATTTTTTTGCACCATAATGACACATGCTTCAAAGATTGAGTGTTTGTGGTTTCCGCGATATCTACATCTGAATTACTATTTAAAATCGTCAGCAAAGAGAAGTGTTTTTGTTGACTGAACATATTTTGGTAAATTATTGATGTAAATAATAAAAAGTATAGCGCCTAACACAGAACCTTGAGGAACGTCTGCCTTTAAATTAAGTACACCAGATCGGTTTTCTTTTACTGTGACCATTTGCTGTCTCTCTTTTAAATAAGACTGAGGTCATCAAAACAATAGGTTTTTAATTTAGTAATTAATATTTCATGTGACACACAGTCAAAGGCTTTTGAAAGGTCGATAAAGGAGCCCACACAAAATTCTTTATTCTCATAACTGTTATTGTTTTAGTTATGGACACCAAAGCTTCAGTTGTAGACATACCCGACCGAAAACCAAATTGGTTAGTATGGAAGAGGGATAATTTGGTCCTTTAATATAGCCTCAATAATTTTTGATAGTATTGGGAGCAGTGATATTGGTCTATAATTATTTTTATCGTTTTTGTCACCTTTTTTTATAAATGGGAACGACTGTTGCAATTTTTAAGGCTTGCGGATATATTCCTGATTTTACAACATCATTAAACAGTTTGGGTAGGGGTGATACTATTAAATATTTTACGTTTTTTATCATTTCAACAGTAATGCCATATATGTCAGAACTGCGAGAATTCTTTAAATTATTTATTGCTTCCAATACCTTAATGTATGTAATTTCTTTGAATTTAAAAGTTTCTGTTACTACATCATCTATAGTATTTTGCATAGGTGTATTAGAATTCTTCAATATTTCATCAGTTATATTAATAAAAAACTTCGTTAAGTTCATCACATGTTATATTACATTTATTTTGTGTTTTGTGCGATTTTTATTACCATTCTGTATTGCAAATAAAATTATAAAATGTTATTTTACCCAATCCAGTAATCGGTCCGAATATACTTTTGTTGGGATGATTAATAACTCGTGGTAAATTTACACTAATACGACACCTAAATGATCTGAAAGTGCCGTATCTAAAGTCTCTAGACTAAAATATTCACTATCAATATTAGTAAAGAAATTATCTAAACAATATTATTTTCTTGTGTTAACATAAACGCATTTTACAAGGCCATATGTGGTTAGTCAATCTATTAGATATTTTTCATAAACATCGTTTGTGTTGAAATGAATATTAAAATCGCCGCCTAATACTATGTGACTATTTAGATAATTTAATTTATTTATAACAAAGACATTATATTATTTAAAAATATATTAAAGTCACCAGATGGTGGACGATATATATTAATTATATACATATTTATATTATCATTATATAACAGACACATCTCACACGATCTCTCCGTAGATAAGTTATCTGTAATATCATTCAATTCTTTATTGGTAGTATCATCGGTAGCAAAAATTATAGTCCCTCCATAATTACCTGGTGAAATAAAATGCTTTTGCAGATAACTTATTTACTTTAAAAACTGAACATTCATCTTGTGATAACCAATGTTCATTAATTAATAAATAAGAGAACATTCTATCTTCAATCAAGTCTTCAAGTTCATGAAATTTGTTTCTTAATGTTTGGATATTTAATAAAAATATATTTACGATGTTTGGTGGTTGTGAGCAAGACGATGTAAAAATTATTAATTTTTACATTCTCAGGCCAATTTGTGGATTTTTAATCTCTTGAAACTTACTTATTGGTACTTCAATTTTAAAACAAGAATACTCTTCTGGGTACTTATATTTTAATTGTTCACATTTAAGTTGCTTAAGGCCGTGATTATTTAGATAACTAGTCAGGTCAGTTGTTGTTAGATAAGGATCTAAATAATACGCGTGTAAAAAACCATTTCGAACTGCTGCTTTTAGAGGACCAATAGTTTCTTTTGCTGTTCCCTCAACTACATCCTGTCTTTGGGGGTTTCGTCTACTTCTATTATGGCTAGTAATCCCGCGTTCTTGATTGAAATGGTCATCACTGATGAAGGTGTTAGAGTTTTGTAAAAAAAATAAAATATTAAGAATAATAACGCCGTTAAGATCCAAGAAATAAAATATTTTTATAATTAAATTTAATACTTCATATAAAGGACCAGTTTTAGAGCGAGTAAAAAAGGTATCGACAGCAAAAAATACTAGAAAAGTAGTTGAATCAAAGTATGTACGAATAAATATGCAAACGTAATAATTATAGAGAACATTAAAAATTAATATAAGTTTTTTTATAGCAAGAAACTCAAAACCAGAAACTGTTTATCTTGAGGTTTAAAGAAGTTTAAAAGCCTTAAGCTTTAGTACAATGATTCTGTAAAAAACATCTACATACTTGATTAATATTAGATAAAATTCAAACATACATTTTAAGAACTCTAATTAAAATATGAAATTTAAACTTTTAAAAATAAATGACGATTATAAAGAAATTAAAAAAAAATAGGAAAACCATTCATTTAGCAAAATGTAGAGCAACTATAGAACTACGATAATTCTTTTAAATTTTAAATTAAATTATGGTTTGTAAACTTTACATTATCTAATAATTTAAAACATAAATATGATTTAATTTATTATTATTAAGTAAATGTTTTCTTTATGTATATTAAACCAAATTTGGGTAAAATATCTTTATTCGAAAAATGCCACCGTGTAAACTTTCGATCGAAAATATAAACCGGTTTGAAAAAAAGTCAATAAAGAAAACTTGATATATTTTTTTTAAATTTAATTGTTTCTCACTGATTTTAAAGGGCTGTTTAAATAACACCTAGAAAACAAAAACTGTAATTAGTTCACCGGTTAGAGGGGAATAAAAATGAATATGATATAAATATTGTTTCGAACATTTATTTTCTTATTTTATATGAAATGGATTTTGCTAGTTTACTGTCAAATTCTTCAACCCATCTCAAATGTAATGACACGTAGTCTCAAATAATAATACCGTTTTAGGACAAGAAAGCCATATTTGGCAAATACTAATTATGAATTGCAACTATCACCAGAAGACGGCCGAGAATGGAAGAACTCACATTTTAAAATCAAGTTCTTTGTATAAGTATATTAATAAATATATATTTATATGCATGTGTGTGTGTGTAGTAAAACCTAATTAGGTACGAAAAAAACTATATAGAATAATCGCATTATCGTATTCCAGACAAAAAAAGCAACGCATAATGACCAGCACGAGTTCTCAGAACTTATTAATTTAATTATCTGAATTAGCAATGTAGTTGCGTGAGGTAGTTTTAAAAAATGCGTGTCTCAGACACAAAGATATGTACACTAGTGAGCTTTATATGACATGTGTACATGTCAGTCCAGGTGTAAAGAAAACACCTGTCTGCTACATGTATCTCTCATTAGTAATCGAAGTTTCCAGTTAATTAGTACGTCAATACACTTCCATTCCGAACAATTTTGTTCGAAAACTATTTTAATAACGCCACTTGATGAGTGATCGCGAAACGGAGACCACCTTTGAGGTGGCATTAAAACACGAGATGTTACAAACGCGAGGGGCGAACGTTTCCTGATACCCATCTACCTTTAATACCTGAAAACCAAGATTTATTGCGCCGTAATTTTCTGTACGGGTATCCACATTCCACTAATTATTGTGTTCTCGTTCCACATTTGAATATGTGTATGTGTGTATGTGTGTGCGGTTTTAATTATTTCGTTTCGTATGCATTTATGCCGAGGAAGTTGAAATGTCGGGCGCATAATTTTTGGACACATCCCGAACGTTTATTCCACTTGCTTGAATTTCTTACTTTTAAGCTTATCCTGGCCTAAATCTGTCTACTCCTTACACATTAAGCACTCAGGCGTACTTTTACACAGACAGTGCCTTAATGCATAACCGACACGTACAAAGGATGTGTTATCCCGTATCACTCATTTATCTGTAAAAAAGATAATCCTAAAAGGTTCCACACAAAAGGCAACAAGATTCTCTAATGTCATACTAATGAGGTATCTTATGTCGGGTTATAATTGACAATATATTGGAAAATAAGTATATTAGGGAAGAAATATCGCAGGTCTATAGCCCAAACGGACTAAAACCATTTATTTGTTTTCATATTTATTGATATTATTATTATGTATTATGTTTTGTCCAAATAAAGATTATTGTATATAGAAGTAAATTAGTCAAAAATAGCGGATATTTTGAATTGTTTATACATTTAAATAATTAATGTATCGAATCATCACGATAATTATTTCATTGATTAATGATTATTTAATTAATGAAAACAGCTCGTGGTGTACTTTTATTCATACAATTATTCAAAAACATAATTTTGAAAAATTTATGTTTATCTATTAATGTTAGAAAGAACACCAAAATGTTTTGTTTATTAAAGGAAACTTAAATAGTTTTAATATAATAATAGTATAATTAGAACTAAAGAGATAATTAATATAGTTGTATATAGTAAACAATATGATAAATATCATGCTGGGATTATTTTATTTTAACTACTATTCTGAAATAGAGAAAGTTTTTCCTTAATAGAGTTTAATTGAAATGATATTCCTACAAATCAAATATTCTAGTGATTTATGACTAAATTTAAATGTGTTTTTGTGTATGTTCTTTTTAATATATTTTGTTAATATATGTATTTCGAAAATTAACAATATTTAATTTTCAACCACTTACCACTTACATAATGGTGCTCAGAAAGCATCAAAGAAAAAATAAAAGAGAAGACGGGGATGTCAAACATATGTATGAAGTAAAAACAATAATAACTATGAAATATAAAGAAAAGAAATAGTCACAGCATAGAAAAGGGAATGTAAAAATTTTGAATAAGCAATGGAGAAATACTCAAGTGAAAATCGAAAGCTCGTCTATCATATGCTAAAAGGATGCAGGAAAGGGAAAGGGCAAGAAGCAAGATATATACAAGACAAATAAGACATACTATTGATAGAAAAAGAATAAATAATAGAACGATGATTTAAACCGTTAAATTTTAATTATTTGCATATTTGGTTGCCTAGCTGCCATACTCCAATATTTTCAAGACTAACAAGGATGACACGAAAAAAAGAACGGAAAAGATTAAAGAAGAGAAATTACTTAAAAGCATAAGTGAACTAAAAATAGGAAAAGCACCAACACGAAATCAAAGCACTGCAGAAATTGTGAAGTTCATAGGGCCTAAAGGAAAATAATTGTTAGTGAAGTTTCTAAACAAAGTATGAGAGACCTATAAAATACCAAAAGTCTGGGGAATAGCATTAATTGTACCGAATTACAAAAAAGGAAATAGAATAAAATACTCTAATTTCAAAGGTGTAACATTGATAAGCATTGATATAAAAATACTAGAAAAATTAATTAACAAGAGAATCACAACTTTATTAGACCAGATATTAGATGAAGCACAAAACGGTTTTAGAAGATCTATACAGGACAATATATTCACAATAAAACAAATCGCAAATAAAGGATTAGAAGAAATAAAAACAAATACCTTGAAAAAGCGTTGAAAGTGATACCAACGGAGAAATTATGAACAATACTCAAAACATAAAGAATAGAAGACAAGTCGGTCAAACTAATACAGCACTTATAGAATAACAAGAGAAATGCAATAGTACACAAAGGATAAATCTCAAGCACATTTAAAACAAAACGGACTAATATTATTAAATATATACATGGATGAAATAATAAAGATCGTGAAAACCGGAATTATTCATACAAAATTAGGACACAAAATCATGCAAAGGATTCGAGTATCAGAAGGATCATTTGCAGAGAATGTAGTTGTGATAGCAGGAAACGAAAAGGACCTACAATATGATCTGAATATATAGAACACACGTATGGAACACACAGGTAATACAAAAATGAACTGTAATAAAATAAAAGTGAAGGTGAAAATAAAACAAAAATAGCAAATAAATATAATAATAAAACAAAACCAGATCGAAAAAGTAGAACAATACGAAAGTAAGACGTGGAATCTAACGAAGAAAAACCCAAGTTTTTCAAAAAGGTCGCATTGTTGGTATAAAAGAGGTGAGCTTCAGGAAAATAGCCGGAAAACTCGAAATTACACCCTCAAGTCTAATGCGAGTATGGAGAAGATGGTCTGAAGAAAATGACTATCAGCGACAAAGACGTTCTGGTGGGCCTAGGATTATACAGGGTGGTCAAGACTGCTTTCTCAAAACAATAGTAGGTCTGATGACAGGACACTGCAAGCTCAACAAACATATGAGCAAAATAGGTCTGGTCGAAGAAGGACCATGCAGATTCTGCTTAGAGGAAGAAGATGTCACTGCGAGGGCCTAGCAAGGATTAGATATCAAAAGCTGGGCACTACAAACCCATGCGCGGAGACATATACCCAAACTCCTCTGGCAGGGCTAATTAGACTAATAAAAGAGGCAAAGTTAGAGCTGGTCATCTGAGATAAACAGGGATCCACAAAAAATCTGAAAAGGTCGCGGTGGAACAGGCGCTGGTGCCACCCATATAACATCTATCTATCTATATAGTTTACACCATCAAAACTTACGTCGTTGAACTATCTTGGCTGATAACGAACTGCTTGACAAGCTACATTATCAATTCCTCGAATAATTTGCTCTAAACATTGTTATCTAAATCCTGCGATTAAGTTTTGGCACTTTTCCGTATTAAGCAATTGCACCTGCTGATTTTAATTTTAAGGCCAGGAAGTTGCTCTCTCGGAATAATAGGTAAAGACTATTAATTTATTTATTAATAAAGCAATACTTCAGCAGTATAAGTTTATATATTTATTTATGTGTAAATGTAAATTGTAAAATGTGTGTATTAAACTAAGATTTCTACGTCAACTTATTGCCATTAAATATATAACCTATTTGACTACATACTTGTACCGGTTATTTTTTTTATCAAAACCAATATAATTATGATAATAAACATCTATATATTAATTTACATCTAAAATATATTTTAAAACATAATTAAATTTCGTTGTAATTTAATTTCATTATAAATATTTTATAATACCCAATACAACAATATACCGGCGTGAGTATATTATATATGTCATACAAATATTAATTAAAATATCTAAAAAATTTTAATGGTTCATGATATAAACAAAACTGGTTATAACAAAATTAGATGTAATTATAATTTCAAATCAAAAGCTCTAAATAAATGATACAATTATAACAAGAAAAATTAAACATCTTGTTATAATTGCAGGCATTTTGTACTACAGCCTTAAGACACGGAATTATATAAATTAATTGATTAATTAAAAATAATTAGCAGAGTTATTAAACACGTAAATGGAACTTTATTTATACATTTAATAAGTTAATGAGACTAATACTCTGATACTAGGCAATAATCCGTTATACATAAATTATAAATTTTAATAAATTATTCATTTTCCCTCGATAATATGTATAGAAGATTAATAAATACTTCATTAAAATTATTATTGTTATAATTGTCGCTTGATTTGACGATGGTTATCCACTCAAACAGAGATCTAATGCAACGCTTTAACAATAGATAGCACCTCTATGGTAAAATATTGATTGGCGGTTTATCCGAAGACTTAAACACTATAAAGTAAAACTCGTTTCCCTGTCTAATAGATCGAAATCTTTGTTGAGAGGGAATAAAAATTTATTTAATTGGCGTAAGGTACCACTAAAACATGCAATTAGATCATTCAAATATCTATACTAGAAAGAAAAATCTTGCTTTGTGAATGCTTCTTATCACTTAACATAATAATAATAGGAAACAATTTATGATTTTCAACATTTTATTTTACTCACTACAGTTGTTTCGCTACACTGTAGCTTCTTCCGGTGAAGAAATATAATACAACATTTTTAATTGTAATTCTCAAGACAACCTAAGTTACGTGTGTTTCAAATAACACTGTACAACATTTTTTTTTGCCAGAACTAAAAAATACATAGATGATTTCCATAAATTGAAATATGCTGATTTCAAATATGCCCTTACTTTTTCTGCACCACCCTCCATTTTTCCAGGAATATAATTTAAAGAAAAGTCGACATAATGCATTTTATTACAATATTAAAATATGGTAGTGAATATGATGAATTTTTCTTAAGTAATGTATGAGAAAAGCATTACGAAAAAATATTCATACAGTATATTGCTATAAATATATCTAGCTCGGTTTTAGTATTCCAAAGCATCATCTACATATGTATCATTGCATAGTATTCGATTTTGATGTTACGTTTTTATGGTGCTAATTGCTAAGTATGGAGTGCCTTTGGTAAGTTACTGTACATAGTTTATATTTTTGTAATTCTTCTATTTGAATCTCCAAAAGATTACTACAAAAATTTTGACTGGATGAAGCTGGGCGGAGTTCGTGCAGCTGCGACGTTCTTCCACTCTAACCCTTGTATTGGTCCATGATGATGAGGGTGCAAATATCCTCTTTTAATAACCATGAAGACTACTGGTGATCTCCTTAGACGATCCATCCAAACTCGGTTTCTTGTGAAAAATATCTATCGTGTTTCTCTATGCCGCTGCACAGTGTGACAAATAACCAATCTAAAGGGAAATAATTCTTATTGTTTTAATGGATGTTTTTAATTATTATTTAACGGTAATACAACAACAATTAAACTGTTAAAATAAAGAAATATATTTTAATTTACCATAAATTAAACTAAACATAAACTATGTTTGTATATCACAATTATTTAAATATTTTGGAAGTTTGGCGAAAGTGTATGAAATATTTAATGTAATACATTGGTTGAATCATCACTTAAAAATATGTTATTATTAATAATTTCTGCAATATTATTTTTAGCTTCTGTAACTAACGCCGAAAAATTTGCTTACAGGGCTAATACTTCAGTAGATAAAACTTGAAATAAGTCGATCCCACGAAACTATAATTAGTCTCTATTTGTGTGCCATCTAGATATTTTTCTAGTACAATGCTCTCTATAACGTCTACAATCTTTATTCCTAGCTTCTATAGCTTCTTCAGACATTCGTCCTATCGGGAAGATACATGAATTGACAATTTCTGGGCCATGAATTAAAATTTTGTGAACGCTTTTGGGCATATAATACCACGGATATAAATTAATATACAATTGTCGCGTATCTTCCACGTAATTTGCAATTTTTATAACGATAAGAAAGTGTTTCTAGAATTTCCCCAAGTTGTTAAATTAAATTTTCATTAATACCAGTAATTTCAGCGCTCTTAACAGAATCTTTATAAAATCTACGCGAGGTATTACCATCGTTTGTATTTTCACCACCTTATTTCGGTCGATCTATAATACAATAAGTCCTATCTGCTTAAATTTGTCTTGAATTTTTCGTTTTTTCGCTGAAATGAGATTTTTTCAGCAGAGTCTTTAATTTGCATTTTTTATGGACAATCTATACGATACATGCAATAAACATTCGGAACTACAAATCCACGCATTTAAGCTGCATATATCAAATACATACATATCCGAATAAGGTTATATTTATCATTCAGCATTTTTGGTGTAGCAACACATAGATAACATTTTTGAGCCGACTTATTATCAGTTAATGCGTTACAAACTTTTCCATCAACCATTGTTAAAATAAGAATCGTCTTTACTGATACTTGTCAGTAGAAATGTCTACAGTAGTGGGAGATAAAACAGATATTTGTTGTTTAATTTTCTTAGTTTCTTCTTTAATTAGAGCAGGCGACTCTTTTGCAAAAAATAATTTAATTGGACGACAGTGTCATGTCAACGATGCCCTTAAATGTTTGTCATCTTGCAAATTACAATATGAGACAATAAAAGCTTTCAGGTTTTTACTGCGAGTCGTACTTTTGCTATTTACCCATATATCAAACATACGTTTCCACGAAATTGAGGTCGTAGAAAATATAACTTTGATATTAGCAAATACTAGCAGTTGAGCTTTGCATATAAGGTTGTTGAAGGTTTAAAGGTTATAATATGACAAAAACAAGAAAAATATTGTCTATCCACGTATGCACAAAACACGAAAAACCAAATAAATTTCTCTTAATATATATAACCTGAAGGTTTAGAACGTACCAATCAAGGGAATGTTTGACAAATGTAAATTCAAAATGCCGGGCGCTGCTTTACTAGCACCCCTAGCGATCATTTGACGTTATTAGTGTATAAAGACTGGGTCGATACAAGCACTGGCTATTTAAAATGAGAAATGAATGGTAATTAGTATTTAGAATTGACTTGGAAAATTGAATTATTTCCTTCTAGATCGGTGCTTTGGCACACTGTGCGCTGCGAGGTTTTTTTTTTATATTGTAATATATTTTTCAGAGGAGAATAACGATATCTCTTGGACAATTAAATGTTGTATTCGCAAGATCAAATGGTTAAAACTGGTTGGTAATGCTGTCTGATATATCCATGCTATTGATAATGGGTACATAGTGCCCGAAATGTACATTTAGCGGTAAAAATAAAAAGCGAAGAAAGGAATATAACTGTGTTTCAATTAAGTGGTATATCCATGGTTTGATGTTGACTGATAACTTCTGGCAAGACGTAGAGTTGCTTCGATTCGAGATTTGGACAGATGCCTAAGTGTGTCTTTTAATCCATGAATTGTATTTTATATCGTTTCTTTCAGCAACCCTACGGCTTAACTTATAGAACCTTTTTCTACGAGTACACGAGCAATAACCTTTGTTCCCTGATTGGTCATAATCTTCATAAATGCATTTGGTGGAATATTTTCACTCTTCACAATCACTGTACTGTAAACATCGCCGAATCAATTTCAATGTTGTTTGTTTTAACTTGTTTGAGGGTGATATGTGTTTTCTTGTCAAGCTTTAGATTGCTCCAGGTGTAATTGAGTATGGTGATATCTGTTACATACTCTGCAGCATAGCGATGAATAACGTTGTTGATTTCTTGAGTGACTTTCATTTTTCACACATTTTAAACTCTTACTGATGAAGGTTTAAATTGCATTCCACATATTTTATTGTTAGATGTATTCTCATTGGTCCGCATAAGTCGGTTTTGTTCCAAGGATAAAAATCTCTTCTCCAGGAATGACAGAAATTTTTTCTATATTTTGTATGGTGATGCCACACACTGTCACATCAAGTCGCGGCCGTAAACCGTATACACGCTTCTAATGTTGGCTCTATGTTTGTAGCGCCTTTTTTCTGTGTGAAGTAAACAGTTATTAGTGAATTTTACAAATTACATATACCATAGTGCTAGCAGTGTCTTGTATAAATTTGAATTTCCTCGGTTTTTTTTTGTTCTCCTGCTGAGTCACGGAATTAATCTCCCTAGTAAAAACATAAAAGAACTCTTAATTGTATTTGCGAATATCTTATACCTTTGTTTTGACTTAGAGAGTCTCCTTTGCAGGTTGGTTGATACAAAAATGTGTCTACTAGCTGAGCGATAAAGAGTAGTTTGTTATCATAGTGGCGTTTAATAGTTTCCCAAGCAGTTGTATAATTGACGCACGACAGCGGAAGATAGTTTATAAGTTGTTCTGTATATATCCTTTCAGGAATTCTAGTTATTCTATTCAGGAAATAGTTGTTCATTATTTTTTCGAATGAGAGTTGCTATGTTATAATTTAATCCAGATGGTCAGACCATGGTTTGTGTTGCTCTTATATGGTTTCGGATATGACTTGGAAAAATAGGTCGTTGGGATTTGTGGTGTATATTGGTAAGTTTGCATTCAAGAAAGAACGTTTCTTTTTAGTTATTTCAGCCCAGTGTTTGTCTAATTGATTAATCCGCATGTTGGCTTCATGTTTCGATATTCCGGCTACTTGATTTGCTTGATCGAGAAGCTCAATAAAGTTGGATACTAGGTTGTTGTAGCCTATCATCTCTGATAATGCTCCTGTGTCGTCTATTTACTGGATCCAGTTTGATTGATGACCATAGTTGCTAATTTTTAAAGTACTTCTTTATCTGTGGTGAAACAATTGTAGTGAGTTAAATAAATATTTGAATAACAGCCACATATTATTAATTAGATATAAAATGGATTTTCAACTAAGCCCCTCGTCAATCAGTATATATCGTGCTTATTTTGAAGTTTTACGTAATAATCTTTGTATTATATTTAATTTTTTGCCAAACAGAGTGCAATTCGGTTTGTGTTGATTTTAGTTTTTGTCTGATGACATTTGCCTTTGACATTCCAGTTAATATTCTGGATAAGTCTTTTCCAATTGCTTGCTGTCTCAAGTGGTATTCGTTAAATTGTTCCATCTTAACTGTAGTCTTCTTTGGTGGTCAAGGCGTTGTGTTCACTTCTCATATGGAAGTGAATATGTTCTGGGTCATAAATCCGAAACAAGCTATAACCGCTTGTCTGGAGATTTCGGTTGTCCACTTAGTGGCTGGTGTTAATTAACGAATTTTGTGCAGTAACTACGTTACTTTATATCCACAGTACACACAAAGATTTGCTAAAATAACTAAGTCTTCTTCGTCGGTAAAGTCCATCACGTGGTATATCTGCATCTGTTTAGAAGAACCACGCTGCTTGAGTGAGAGCTAGAACGGGATTTATTTTCCACTCTGTAGGACATTATGAACGCTGATTGTAAGACAGAAGAGATCAAACAGGATTGTTCTCGGAAGTTTTTAGCTCTTCAGTGAGGAACAAGTAACTCGAATGAAGACTGATTTGAATCTGATTTATTTCTTATTATAATTAGCTTTTATTTACAAAATTATTTACACACAAGAACGTCATACTTAAATTCTGCTAAAACTAGATTACAAAAACTTCCAACTCGAAATGTACAAAACTGATATGTTCATATTTACAAGTTGAAAATATTTTAACTTAACGCATTGTGCTTAAAGATGAATTGATCAATTACCAAATATGATATTAATGAATATTTTTGATAAAATTTATAACAAAATTAATACACTGCTGTATTTCCAACCTTTTTATTTTAAGGTGTGAAAAGAGATAAATTTTATAATGTTTTCCCCTCTTTCGCATTTATTCCTAATAAATAATATTTACGCCACATAAAAGAGGTAACATGGTAGATGGGAATATCATAATAAATCACTTGAATTTATCCAGGGCCGTGCAATACTCCTTCATCTCCACCTATTCATCATAATCTGTTTGAAGAAAGGTTAAGTGAATAATTAAATTTCGGAAAAGCGGGAGCATAAAGTACGTAGTCGTCATCGTCGGTTGGGGGCGAGCGCCCCGGAGCACTGTATTAATGAAGCACTCTCTTTGACGGCGCTCGCCTCTCTCCAACTCTCCAAAACTCTCCTCTCTCTTGTAGTGCACATAAGATGTTCTTATTGTATCTACATTGTGTAGAAACATTGAGCCGTTTTTGCGAGTAGCGAGAGCTTGCGGAACAACACGGGCGCACATTTCATTTGGCCCCGGGACCAGTTTGTTTATCAATACTACGGGTAGGTACACGTCGGATCGTTAGTGATGTTGCCCCCGGGACATAATCGCTTTTTATTTCTCTGTATTTTATAATTTTCGGGTTTCGTTCGCTGTATCCTTTGTATCAATTGTGCATAATACCATTTTAGTTTGGATAATTAACAGTTGCGCCCTTATTGTTTATAAAACATGCCGAACAATGCAACCGCCAATTTTGCGCATTATTTGCATTATCTATGCACCTGCCCTCCGTTATTATCATTTTCGATGGTTTTAATGTACTTTTCATCACAACAAAATGAATTAATTATATTATTCCATTCTCCGGCCTATTTCATTATTATAACATCACGACTTGTTTGTTTTATAACCGAGTCCTCATTATTTATTATTATTGCCATTTACTAATTTTAAAATTAACATCACCCATAATATATTTATTATAATATATATATTATGCATAGAAAAGTGTTTTATTTTCATTATAAACCAGGACAGCCCAAATTGACAATTAAAATAATCTTTATTAATTAATAAAATAAATAAATTTGATATATTAACCTACTAATTATTAGATAATAGTTTAAATAAAATATAAAGATATACTAAATAAAAAAATCATTAGACTTTCCCTTGAAAATACAACCTCTACATCTAAGTGAAAATATAATAAATGACAAAAACAAAACTAAAGTTGGGTAAATAAAATTTTTAAAAATTTTGCGAACAGATCATTGATAAAGATCTACCAGTTGCTTAATGATATGAGCTGTTAGCAAATTAAATCCCGCCTGGCTATAGCGTTTAATTATACTACAGCTAAAACTGAACTAACATATTCTTCATTTAAATAAGTCCCTCTATGAACGTTAAGAAGACTCATTTATCAAACTTATCAACTTCATTAATAAAAGGATTCAACTGTCAACTACAGAACTAGATGTCAATAATAGTGTAAACTATTTAGATCTTACAATAACTAAGACAAATAATAAGTTAGAAGTTTCTACAGGAAAGATGGTTTCACTGATTTAATCATTCCAAAGTCATCTAATACACACTATATAATAAATCCGTAAAAATATTATACAAGTTGGATTTTGTTAATGATTTATCTGAACATGTGAGAAATTACTTTAAAGAGCAAAATATATTAATTTAAATAAGCTCCTAGTCAACAACAAATCCGATATGAATAAATAAAAAAGTATAGGATATACAGGGTGACTGACGAAAAACCTTTGGTGCTGTATCTCGCTTATTTTTGATCCGATTTGAATAAATAAAACATCAAATTAAATGATTTTTAAAAGACTTTAATTTAAACTGTACTGATATTTTTTCTTGCATCCAGTTTTTGACAAAAGACGATCAACTTTTTTTTTTCAAATTGCACTGTATATATATTTTGTACTGATCCACAAGGAGATTTTTTTCTGAATCTAAATTTGTAAACGATTTTATCCATTCATCAAGCCAAAGTCGAGAAATTGAGGATTAAAAAAAAATTAAAAATCAAATACCCATAGTAAACAATACACAGAGCCTATTCCAAATGTCAAAAGTGACAGTGTCAGTCAATGGTACAATACTGCAATGATTTTTAATAATTTCATAATAAAAATGTTGCAAGATTTCAAAAACTGAAAAACGATTTCTGTAGAAGCACAAAATTCTAGTACAGTGTTTGAAATATTGCAACATTTTATTTATGAAATAATTAAAAATGGTTGCAGTATTGTATCAATGGCTGTCACTGTCACTTTTGACATTTAAAATAGGGTCTGTATATTGTTTACAATGGATACTTGACTTTTTATTTATTTTTTTAATCCTCAATTTCTCGACTTAAGTTTGATATATGGATAAATTTGTCTACATTTTTATATTCAGAAAAAAAATCTCCTTGCGAATCAATAAAAATATATACAGTGCAATTTAAAAAAAATGTTGATCGTATTTTGTCAAAAACTGGGTGCGAGAAAAAATAACAGTTCAGATCCTATTAAAGTCTTTTAAAAATGGTTTAATTTGATGTTTTATTTATTAAAATCGGATAAAAAATAAGCGAGATACAGCACCAAAGGTTTTTCGTCAGTCACCCTGTATAATACGTTTACATAGGACAAACGAGTAGAAACTTTAAAACAAGAATAAATGAACATCAAAAACCAATATTAAATAATAAAATTTCTACGGGTTTGTCGCATTGTCATTTTAATGATGATTTTGTAAGGATAATGGTATGGAGATGCAAAAATCAAGGAAAAGCATTGCATTTAGGATCCACTGGGACACTCCAAGCAAAATTATCATCATGATGAACAAGGAAAATATGCGACTGTAGTGGAACAATTCCATCAAAATAGCATCTGGAACGTTAAAACTCTCAACTGAAAAGACTAAACATAGATATGATGGACATTAGCAAAGACTAAGATCACAGACATGGACTAGCTATCCTAATCGAAAACAACATGAAGAAATATGTAAAGAACTTCATTCCATTTCCGAAACGCTATATACTCATTCAGTTGAGTGCTCGGCCTATTGACCTAGACATCGTACAGGTATACACGCTGATAGCAAAAAGTAATGATGAGGAGGTGGGTCAATTCTACCAACAATTAGACAAGATAATGAAAGGCCTGGAAACACAAGCTATTAATACGATAATGGGAGACTTTAACTCAAAAGTAGGTCAAAATAAGGTTAAGGATGTAGTTAGTAAGTTTGGGTTAGAAACAAGAAACGAACGCAATGACCGTTTTATAGAATTCTTCCAAGAAAAAAATACCTCGTTGAAATTGCCATATTATATACATGAAAGTCACCACAGGACAAACCGGAACACATCATTAGAAACCAAATAGACATTACAAAAATAAAAAAGAGATTCCAGAATGCTATAATAGCAGGAGTAAATAAATTCCGATCACTTACCTCTGGTAGTTTAATTGAGATTTTGAATGAAAACTTTAACTTAGAAAGTTCATACTCCAACTAAGGGTTCCTTAGTTGGAGTATGAAAATGAGATATAAACCAAACTTCTAGATAGAATTAACAAAGACCTAACCACAACAAAAATTACGAATAATATTGAATACTGGGCCAATATAAGAGAATCCATAAGAGCATGGCGAAAAAATAACTTGGTTATACCCTAAAGGAGAAAAATAAAGACTAAATGAACTTCTGCAAATAATGGATGAAAGAAAAATAAGCAATGGCGCCAACATAAATGGACAGGGTTGTCAAAAAGAGGCAATGAAAGATTGATTAACAAAAAGTGCCAAGAAATAGAAAACCTTGAAAGAAAGCACAACAGCTATAACATGCACAAATAGATCAAGACGCTAACATAAATAAAACACAAAAAGAAGCAATTTGGATTATTAGTAGGTAAGAAGTTGTTCCTACCTACTAATAATCCAAATTAAACCAATTATAGACCAGACAGAACAGATCAGTTAAATACGTGGAAAATATACACCAAAATTATATGAATATTTTTAATAACATCTACGAAACCAGACACATTTATAAAACTTCCTAGAAAAGCGAAGGCCAAACAGTGCAACGAATACATATTGATAAACTTAATAAGCCACACTCTGAAAGTATTCTTGAGAATAATTCACTCTCTAATAAAAACTATGTCAAAACACAACCTAAATAACGCTCATAATCATAGGCAATTATGGAACCTGAGAACCCTTGCGATGCAAATCCTAGTCCAGAAATGTTTGGATCAGCAAAAATGTACGCATTTTTATGATTAAGAAAAGGCTTTAGACAATTTCAAACAATTTAAAAATTAAGTTAATTAACAGATTTTTCAAATATATTCTGCCGTTTTTCAAGAACTTAAATGACTTTTAAAGTTTAGATTAAAATAAATCTCAATAACTGAATTCAACATAACCAAATATTAAACGCCAACAATAGAATAATGGATCTAATTTTAATGACGAAAACTATTCTATGCAATTTCATTGAAGATTTACCAATCACTAAAGTTGATAGACATCACCCACCTTTGTAATTCTCATCTAAGTTGGATCCATGTAAGCAAACAAATATCACCCCTAATGTTAGTTATCAGAAATTTAACTTTCGAAAAGCTTTGCAAATTTGCTATATAAAATATAATGGAATATGTTTGAGCTGATGTTATCTCTAAAAATAACGTGAATATATAATGTAATGCGTTATATGAAGATCTATTTAAAATTTTCAGAGAATGTATTCCTGTTCATAACATGTACGTAATTGTAGCCGCTATTCGTATTGGTTCAGTTCTAAAACGATAAGACTAATAAGAATGAAGGAGCTTTACTGGATATTGAGATAAGATGAGGTGAAATTCGTACTGAAGTTAGGACAGACCATGAAACATTTATCTCTGATGCCAAACAATCTGTACGCAGTGACCTCAGAAAGGTAGTCAAATATGTAAATTCTATGAAATCTAAAACTAGAATCCCAGGTACTATGATTTATGAAGATAATGCTATTGTTAACCCTGAATATATAGTCAATAGTTTCGGGTAGTATTTTTCTTCCGTATACACCGCAAATCCATTATCATATAGTTTTCAATTTTAATAATTCGTAAAACATCGATTTAATAACAAAAAGTGAGATATTTTGTTTTGGGTTCAGATAATATACCATCATTTTTGGTGCGGGACTTTATTCAAGCATTAGTCAAGCAACTTAGTCATATATTCAACTTAAT
Organism: Ontholestes murinus; assembly: GCA_963969525.1. NCBI lineage: Eukaryota > Metazoa > Arthropoda > Insecta > Coleoptera > Staphylinidae > Ontholestes > Ontholestes murinus. The sequence goes on along the minus strand of OZ018390.1, from coordinate 57,649,628 downwards.
ACTTAACTCGAAACAATTTCCAAGGGATTGAAAAGTAACACCAGCATTTAAATTTTAATTAACAATTTAGCTAAAATCTTTGAAACCATAGTGGCGGATAAGATTTATTCTCATATTAAATAAAAAAATATCTACAAAGCAACATGGTTTCATGAAAAAATGATCAACGGCGACAAATTTGTTAAACTTTGTTGAATTTGCTTCGAATCAACTCGACCAGCAATCGCAAGTGGATGTTATACACACTGATTTTGATTCTTTCAATCACAATGTTCTTCTAACTAAATTAGTTCATTGGGGCTTTAGTGATGACGTGACTGCTCTCATAAAATCATACTTAACAGACAGATCGCAGAGAATGAATTTCATCATCTGAAGCAGAAGGGTCCTGAGTGGAAGAACACATGGTGAACTCCGCCCGCAAATCCTGTGACCTAAATTTTTGTATTTTTTAATTTATATATCTCAATTTTGCTTACCTTATTTTAACAGGATATTGTAAAGTAATAAATGAATCAATATATTTTGAATATGTGAATTATAAATCCGCTACGTTCTATCCCTCAAGTGATGTTCCTCAGGGGTCACACCTAGGGCCATTGTTGTTTCTTATATTTGTTAACGACATATAACTTGGTATAAGGTGCTGTATTCTCATTTACGCTGATGACGTCAAAATATTTTCCCTGTAATTAGATTATGTTAGGGAAATAAGGTTTTTTTATTATTGTACTAAAACAATTGAATAAACTAGCGCACTTCTGACCTTGACGTGCTAAATAAAAATATTGCTTTGGCTAGTATAACCTGAGTGAAATTAATGTGTACTTTATAGAGCACGCTGTATTAACCCTTTGCACTCTAGCCTAGGCACTCTAATAGTAAACTAACTCCAGCACTATATTAGGCACAAAAGTATATATAGGGTCCGCCAATAAGGGCGCGTGAACTTTAAAATTGAATAAAACAAGTTGTGTGTGAGGTAGAAACGAAATTTATTTTTCATTCGAAAGGGTATTCGACCCCATTAAGTATGGAAGATAACATCGTTCAAATGACCACCGCGGCTCCGTTTGGTAGCCCGGATCCGGGAGGTCCAATTTTCGATGACTCTGGAGCACATATCGGCCTCAATTTGAGCGATGGCGTTGCGTATGTTGACTTTGAGGTCATCGGTGTTTAGAGGCTTGTTGGCGTAGACCAGCGACTTGAGATAGCCCCAGAGAAAAAAGTCTAAAGGCGTTAAATCGCACGATCTCGGTGGCCAGTTGATATCGCCTCCGCGCGAGATGACCATGTCCGGAAATCGCTCGTGCAGAATGTCCATTGTGGCATGGGCTGTGTGGCACGTGGCGCCGTCCTGCTGGAACCACATGTCGTCCGTGTCCATATCATCCAGTTTAGGCCAAAAGAAGTTGGTTATCATCGACCTGTAGCGCTCCCCATTGACGGTTATGGCCGCCCCAGCTTCGTTCTCGAAAAAGTACGGACCGATGATGCCGCCGGCCCAAAATCCACACCAAACAGTGACTTTCTGGGGATGCATTGCCACTTGGTGGACCTCGTGTGGGTTGTTCTCACTCCAAATGCGGCAATTTTGCTTGTTCACATACCCGTTCATCCAGAAATGAGCCTCGTCGCTGAAGATGATTTTTCGGCCAAAATGGGGGTCTTCTTCCAACTGCTCCAGAGCCCAGTCAGCGAACGGCGACGCTGTCTGTGGTCGTTTATCTTGAGCTCCTGGGTCAATTGGATTTTGTACGGGTACAGACCAAATCCAGATGCAAAATTCTGCGAGTTGATGTCTCCGAAAGGCCAAGTTCCTGTGCACGACAAAAAATGGACTGCCTCGGGTTCTCGCGCACACTATCACGGACAGCAGCGATATTTTCGTTCGATCGGGCATTTCGTCGACGTGTCAGTGTTCGCTGGTTGTTTACTGAACCAGTCGACTCGAATTTGCCCACCAATCGACGGATAGTCGACTCTACAGGCCGATCATCGCGACCGTTAAATGGGCGAAGTGCGCGGAACGTTGCTCGAACTGATGACCCATTTTCGTAAAACAATTTAATAATTTGCACGTGCTGCTCGACACTCAAACTTGCCATGGTGATTTGGGGTTATATACTGAACAAATGACAGCAACTTTGACAGCTCTACCTCGAACAACATGGCCGCACCCTTCCGGCAAACTTCGCGCGTCCCTATTGGCGGACCCTTTATATATATATATATATATATATATATATATATATATATATATATATATATATATATATATAATAAAAAATATATGGTTGTTGCAACATAACAATATATTCATTACTTAACTACATTATGCAAACAATGTTTAGAAATATAGATTTTGATAAAAATGCAAATTTTTAAGGTTGATAGTTTTTGACAGTGTGATATTTTACAAAACTCAGTGGTTTCACGCCGTTTTCTTTTTTCTTGTCTATTAGAACAAACAATGCAGTCTCTTTTTTCCCTTTTTGCATTATATGCAGCTTTTTATCAAGTCTGGGCTCAGATCCAGAGTAGAAGGTCTTGATCGTTCTTCGCGGAAATCATCTACCAGTTTATCCACTAATCTCTTTACAAATTTCAAATGGGATAATGGTCTTTGGTCTTTATTGACTGTTTTATACAGGATGTATGAATTTATAGCACACATTTCTATTCCCCAAAAAAACATTTTTCGCCACCACTTTGAGCGAGTTTCTCAGAAAACTATAGCTTGCAGCATATTGGTCCGCTCGATCAACACCGCCCATTGATGTAGTAATAATTACAACAACTTTTGGCTTTTGAACATCTTGCTGCTCTCCTCTTCTTCCAAATCTTTTTGTGACAAATTCAGCCGAGTCATTCGTGCTTAATAACGTCACTATTATTTTATACTTCCAAGATAACAACATTGTTTTTCCCTTTTTGTATGCAACAGATTTGTTTTCGGAAGAAAATTTTGATTTTTTGATTGAATCTGGTAACCCCTGTCTTTTGATTTTTATTGTCCCAGTTAAATGGCATTTCATTTTCAACAATTCATTAGCTAATTGAATAATAGTCTTTATTTCTATCTTAAATTACAATAAGTACAATAAGAAAGAAAGTGCGTCACAATAAAGAAAAAAAACAAGGAAAATAAAATCATATGTATACATTACTAATCAAAATATTCTTCTAAACTATATAATTCTTTGTCACAATACACAAATACTAGTGTAGTATCTATCTGTGAACATATGATAGCCTTCTGCATCGGGGATATTAGTTAACAGTTTTTGATAGTTCTGGTTTAATGAGATTTTCAGTTGTAATACTTCCGTAATAAGGAAGGATATTGTATACATATCCAGTTTCGGACTCCGCCAAAACATAAATTCTTATGAACCATTTTGTCGGCTTATTTGGATTATATAATTATTATTAAAGAAAACTGACTCATCAAGACATATATTTTTGCCTGGTATGAAGTATTCGAAGTATTTGGAATTTATGTACTTCAGGAAATTGCTAATGCGTTGAAGTCGTGTTCTTATATCTGTTTTTCTAAGATATATTGTTTTTAAATGCAACATCCAAAATATTTGGTTAAATCGTCACCTTGTAAGTATTGTAGAAAATAATGGTATCATAGAATTATCCTTAGTTGACCAACACTCCTGCTTATTTGCTAAAGGCATCACTCCCATATTTAGGATAACACCTAAAAATGCCCAGAATTCTTCCTTACTTGTGTCATGGCATGTGTGCCATATAAAATTCTTGTTAAGAAGTTTATCCTTCAGTCTGCTTTTAGCGTAGTTGTTGGTTTCTAACACTATTTCATCAACAAGTTCTTCAGTAAAGTACAATTTGAAAAATTGTACAGGTTCCTTGATGTTCGTAATCATCACTTCCTGTAATATCGGTAGATTGATTGTTTTCCGCAGGAGCAACTACTTCGTCTTCAGAATCGGATTCTATAACGTGAACTCTTCGTCTTTTTGCCGCTATTATTAGGTCACTATCATCACCATCAGAAGAATTTTCTACATAATTAACTAAAATTTCGCTTAGGTCATCTCCGTGCAAAACAAAATCGAATTCATCTTCTACATCAATAATTTCACAACGTTCGTCAAATTTATAACCTTCCATCTTCACGGCACAAGGGCTCAAAACCTAATGAAAACTAAATATTTTAGGTTTGAAAAAAGGCATACTTTAAATGTCAAAATATTTGCGACAACGGAGTGGCATATCATTTGTTATCATAGGTGAGAAGATTAAGCAATTGGTTTGTTAGGTAGGTCAAGAGTACTCTGGAATATATTTCACTATGATTGGTCCAATAAATAATTTTTTTTTTTGTAACTATTACGGAAGGTAAGATCATTTATAATGTTATTTACTGCGGTTCGTTCTATTGGTGTAAATAAATATAAATATAAATAAAATACACATAAAAAAGCACGATCTAAAAAGCAAGTAAAAGATAAATCAATACTAAATAAATACTGATGACAAATTAAAACCAGATAAAATGAATTTAAAATAACAATAAATATTTTGATTTTTTTGTCTTTTATGTTGACTTTTTTATTAATAACAAGTGATAAAACAGACACAAGACAAAGAACAGATAAAAATACACGATTAAAGAAAAAAGAAAAGACAATAAATGACTTAATAAAGGTAAAAATCATGTAGGGTGAGGTTGCTTAAGTCGTACCCCTTAAAAAAAAGACTGTACAAAACTTAGGACTTATCAGATACATAGAAATTAACTATGTTATTCAGACCTTTGTTAATGTTGGTATTATGTGTCATAACGAAACTAGAGAATCCATATACGTTTTCACGTAAAAAAAATAAATCTTTAAAAATTAACGTCCGTACAACTAAGTCAACTTGTTTCTTAAGTCGTACCACCTATAGCCTAAGTCGTACCACCTATAACCTAAGTCGTACCACCTATGGTTTAAGTTGTAATTAGGAGTTTAATCAAAAAAGATAATAATTAACACATATTTTTACAGATGCATTCAGTTAGTACAATCATTACATACAAATCTTTTTATTCTCTTGTTCAATCCAGCGCAAACATCGTGCACCCAAGATTTGCATTTCAAGCATTGAATCATGTTTTTCCACAAATAAAACAATACCAATCGTTTTTCTTCTTTTTAGTTTTGGATGCCAATATTTTTTGTCCATTCTATATTCGGCGTGGACGTAATTTCGACTGACGAGGTAGAGCATCTATGGAACCCTTAACTTTGGTTTGTTATTGGAATCAGAGCTAAAGTATTTAATTGCAGTTTTATTTATTGATTATTGATGTACAATGGAGTGTTGCGTAAATAGTCTTTAATAACAACTGTAGAAGCATAAAAATCGTCATCAAATTTGTGCTTATTTCATGGCCAAATACCGGTAGATTTGAAACCATTCAAAGCAATACGAACTGATTTTGAATATGCAATTTCAAATAGTTCTGACACAGAAGTTTGTTTAATTGTGTTACCAGAATTTGCTTTTTTACTAAGAAGAAGAAGCTTCGTTGGGTTTTAAAGATTTAAAAAAAGATCTATCAAAGGCTGAAAACGGTGGGTTGTATAAGCAGGAAATGAAAACATTATAATGCCATGCTTGCAAGCTAGTTCTATTTTTTTTCATCCGTATGCGTTTAAATATTAACATAGGAGGTATGTATTTACCCGCAATATTCATACAGCATACACTTATAGTGGTTAAATCTCTTTTATCACTTGTAGGTGCACCAACTTGATGTTTGCCTTTCTGAGCAATTATTTTGGTTTGAGAACAGTGGATAATCCTCCTTCGTGAACGTTATATGGTTAGAAGTCAACTTGTGTTCATCTAATATGGATTCATATTTATCAAAGAATCCATAAACACTTTTTTTATTGAAAGCCCTGGCCCTGGTCATATTGCCTCTGGAGTACGTTAAGATAAACAAGGTTTATTCTTCATAAATTTATAGTACCACTTCTTCCATGCATTTCTGTTTTCTTTATTGAAACTGTGTTGTTTAAATTTTTTCGCCAACTGATAAGCAATACTTCTTAGATCAGTTGCAGTAATCCCAAAAGAGCTTGATTCTAAATTGCGAATGTGTGCAAACAACTCCTTCTGCATATTTTCAGATTGTATTCTTAGGCCTCCCAAATTTGACATTCTTATTTAATCCTTTAAAACGACGACATAACTTTGGCTTAGGGATGTCATATTGTCGATGAGCTTAATTGATTCCGAAAACTCCTTCCGATAATTTGTTTAACGCCTTGTTCATATTTTCTAATTTCTATCCATTATAAATTCGCTTTGACTGTGTTGACATGATTATGGCTTAAAATATGAAGAATGTAGAAAACATCACATTAAATTAGGAAAAACAAATAATCATTTCTTAAGTCGTACCAGTATGATTTAGTAATCTCATACTGGTACGGCTTAGGACACAACACATTAAAATTTAAAACTAAATATAACTTAATATTGAATATAATTAGCACAATTTCATTCCGACAAAACGATTATGTAAATTGTACTGAACCTATACTTATGAAGAAAAATAATTTTATCAATAATTTACTTGCAAGATTTACTACCAAAAATATGCAGAAAATTATAGGGAAATTGAAATAAATTTACTTGCTGTCAAATTTTACAAAGTGGTTTGTTTACATCAAATAATAATACGTCACACGACGTGGTTGACTCAGATGTATACTTGGTTACCGACGAGTGTGCTGTTGTAGCTGTATTGTGTACTAAATGCATGTGGTACGACTTACCTTACCTTATGACAGACAGAATTGCAAAAATAGAACAAATTTAAAGAAAGGACACAAGAAAATATAATATATAAAACAAAGAATTGATAAAATATAAATCAAATAGATAAAATACAGCAAAAAGAAAAACGATAAATAATAGATAAAGGAAAAGGGTACAAAATGTAAAGAATATAAAAACAATAAAATGTATTAAAATCCTTTAGTTCGTTGTAGAAAATTAAATAATAAATTTAAAAATACGAAAACATTTCGTGAATCTACAACAATGAGTCTTACTAAGACTACAAAACAAATTAATTTGAAACAACTACTTCTCTAGCTAATACTTCGACAGACATTGAATAATACAAATTAATTTGCGTGTTACAAATATATTTATTATCATATTTCATTATATTTATTTTAGTAAGTGTTTTTATTTGTATTTAAAATCAATTTTATAATAAAGCTGTACTGAAGAGAGCGAAAGTTCGAAACACGTGTCTGCAGATGATTATAAACTTGAATGCTAGATTTTTTAATTGCTTTTGCTAATTTAATTTAATGAAATCAGTTTAAAATTCATTTTTCATAATTTTTCATGTTATAGTTACATTTAAACAATCTAAAGTACATTTTATCTTTTATTAGTTTATTCAACAGAAATAATTTCATTCAAATTAGTGTTGCTTTAATAGTTGTACTATTTGTAACACGCAAATTAATTTGTATTATTCAATGTCTGTCGAAGTATTAGCTAGAGAAGTAGTTGTTTCAAATTAATTTGTTTTGTAGTCTTAGTAAGACTCATTGTTGTAGATTCACGAAATGTTTTCGTATTTTTAAATTTAATATAAAAACAGATTAATTTTAACGGGTGACCGTCCTTGGGTTACAGTTAATGGCGCTTAATGGCTCTTGAAAGTAACAAAAGAAATTCTTTAAAGCAACATTTATACAGAAATAACATGAAGAAACACAAAAGAAAAATAGACAAAATATCGACTAAAAAAGTAACAAGCTCATTTACACACATACAAATACACAAATGACACATGGCGGAAGGACCACGTGGTCGATAGCCAAACACTACTACTACTATTACTACTATCGATTAAAATAAACAGAAGGAGAAATAAACACATAAAATTTTTAAATTTGGAGAAAAATATTACAACCCGTCCAATTGACCCGGGGTTCTTAGACCATGTAAAACTAAAAACTAATTTCAAAAACTTACTTACCAATGCTGGTAAAATACATTTTAATGAAATTCATTGGGATTTTCTTGAAGAAACAACTATTTACACAAATAATAGGTTTCATATATTTATACAAACAATTCAAGAAGGTATTTATGAATCTTTTCCGCAACAAATCCTAATCAGCAAACAAAATAAATTCAGTATTAAATGGCACAGTAATTAATCAACACAAATGAGAGAAACATTGTAATTAATGCATGAGGCATTAATTACATTACAGCATAATTCTGAATTAAAACGTAACTATAAAGGGTACAGAAGCTATACTATGTTGCACTGAAAGGTGCCAAGGTAAGGGCGAATCATAATTGTCTTAAGAATTCTAATTTTAATCCAAAATCCATGTGGAAATTATTAATTTTGGATAAGATCAAACCAAATATAATACAACCTATGAACAACTACGTCGATAAGATCAATTCAATCAATTTCCTGCGGAAACTCTTATTGTCAATTTACTACAATCACTCCGTGGTCCCATTAAAATCTTATGATTCAAAATACTAGGCATCCAAACACGCCATATTTTCTCTTCAAGGAAGTGAGCCCTAGCGAAATCAGAAATTCCGTAAAACATCTAAAGAACACAAAAGGTATGGATATATATGGGATCATTGTAAACCTCTTCAAAAGTGTCGTTGATATTATTATTAATCCACTCACAAAATTAATTAACGTTTGCATTAAATCTAGGTTTTTTTCTGATTTCGTCAAGAAGGGTTGCGTTATCCCCAGTTATAAAAAGGGCAGTGACTCAGATTTAAATAACTACCGCCCAATATCACTGCTTCCTATTATATCCAAAATTTTGATAAAGTTCTATCCAACCAGAATAATGAGTTTTTTTGAAGCCCATAATCTATTTTCAAATGTAAAGTTTGGTTTTTGTGATAAAATTTTTAAATTTTTTGAGAATGAATCATATTCTCTTGTCTCTTTTTTAGACTTTAGTAAGGCATTTGTAAAAAAACTTTACTACTATTCATTACGGCTTATTAATTCATTGTTCACTGACCGGAGTCAAATGGTACGAGTTAGTGAACAAAACAGAAAGTAAGAAAAATAAAAGGCGAAGTAACATAAGTGAAAACTGCTAGTTTTCAAGTTTCATTTCAGTTTAAATATTATTAGTTATATGCAAACCATTATGTATAGCGTTTGTTATTTTACTATTAACATTAAAATGGCCAAACATTTAAAATAAACATAAACATAAATGACATTTAAGAGAGTGGCTTATTTAAAACACGCGTTAACACGTGTACGTGTGTATCTGAAAGGGAGTGAAAACCGTGTTGAATATATTTCTTAATTTTCCACGGAGATCGGTTCCAGGGGCGTGCAATTAGCCCCTTTGCCATTCCAGTCGTTGTTCATGTAGCAGTCCGAAATAAGTAAGCAAAGCATAACAAGTGCAGGGGATTAAACTGGCAATAAAGTGAGCCGTGCCATAACAAACAATAATAATATCGGGCCTTTCGGCACGTGACGGTAATGAATAGAGGACCGCCGGGTTTTGGGTGGGTGGAGGCGGCCGCGTGGCGCCCTCACATTATACTCCTGCTGCTGCATAAAAAAGAAAACTACGCGGAGAGCACCAGAGACTTTTAGCTTTTCAGTTATGGTTTATAGATCGAGGGGGGTAATAATTTTCAGGCGCGACATGATTAATTTATGTCGGCGTGCGTGTGGGTGATTGATGGTGGGCTCCTCTTAACGGACGTGCGAAATTTTCTGGTTTCGTGTTTTCTTCCCGGTTTTGTTGTTTTACTGGAAGGCGGTCGTGTGACGTTTTATTAAGTAAAGTTGTTGGGCGGCGGCCGTGGATGAGGAAACGGAGACTGCCGCCGCTCCATCGGGGCGGAAAATTAAAAATGTAGCTAAGAGATTAAACAAGGGCACAGACACATACAAACACGCATCAGCAGAACACATGCATTACGATATGTCTCCCAAAAATAACATGTCGTGACATGCTGCTGACAGTACTGTTAGGACTTGTAACCATGATTCGCACCCGCGATTTTATGCTCCTGTGAAATATGTCTACAATATTTCTTATTATCTTATATTTTAAACATGAAATTCAATTTGCCTTTACTTTTTTTAGCAAACGTTGCTTTGTTTTCATCATTAGTACATTATATGAAGAAACTAGTAATATTTAATGTAAATAGAGGTCTTTTATAAATCGCATATTTACTCTGATTTCTTAAAAATAATTTATTTCAGTAAACATTCAAACTTTTAGAAAAGTAGATATGTCTTTGAGAATGGCTGTAAGCCAAAACTAGTTGGATCAAAATTAAGAAAACGAGTGAATGCTTTTTAATTAATGTTTAATATATTCGTTATCTTTACACGCAAACGATATTTTTATAAGACAAAAATAATTTTAAATCGTAATTGTTTGAAACATTTTATTATATATTTTCTCTCTTAAAAGCATTAAACATATATTATTTAATGATTTACGGTCAACAAATTTAAAACAACAGATCTATATATAATAAAAATTCAAACAGTTTTATACAAACTAAAGTAAACACATTAAAAGTTAGCATAATATTCATAAATAGATGATATGAAAATCAAAAGAGATAATCCTATAATTGAATAGAAATTTATTACCTCAATATACAAAATTTTTGTAAACTTAAGAAAAATTAATTTTAATAATAATTAATTCCCAAGAAATTAATAAAACTAAAAACATGCTGCATTTAAAAACATCAATCTACAGGATGTCTTGTTAATATAGGGAAATAGCTGACCATAGCTCTTCGGGATTAAAATATGATAATTAACACACATTGCATTTTACACGTCTTTGATAGGTACATTTTCGGGGTATTTTATAATAAAGCCATAAATGTGTCTGCAGCTTTTCAGAGTTTTCATGTAGAGCAACATGTCCCTAGGTCACCTATCTTAATTCCTTGTAAAGTTCCTTATAATTAATTAATTATTTTTATAATCATTTTGGTTTTACCTTAAAGTTTGTAGGAATATGGTATAGTTCTTAATTATGTTGGATTATATTACTGAAGTCAACATCGTTGTGTTTTAAAAAAATGTGATCAATACAACATATTCTAACATCAAGTGTAATCAATTATTAAAGACAGAGATCCATAGTACTACACTAGAGAAAATATTCTATAGTAGACTCTGTAATTTGGTACATAAAAGAACAAGGGCTTGGATTAATTTAAGAAGCTTAACAAAACTTCTAAATTACTGCCAATATTTCGCCAGTTTATTTTTGATTTCAGATTTCATCAGGGCTCTGTACATAAATAATATAAGACGCAATTAGATGTTGAAAGGCAACATCAACTTTAAAACATGGTACCACAATTTGTGAGTTTTAGAAAAACATTTAAACATTTAAGTGGTTTATTTGTGTATATTCCAAAACAAGAAATTGATAAAAAAAGAGAGAAAATCCATCATAAACACCCTTTAAGTATGCTAATGTTCGATATCATAGATATTTTTATATATATTCTGCGAAATTATTGCTAAGACTCTGGAGATCGTGTCGTCAAAGCTTAGCTATTCAAAGAATTCGAAGAACATTATTATTATTATTATTATTATTAAATTAATAAAAATCGAGCAATACGAAGATTTTTAAGTATTCGTCATACTTAAAAATCTGCGGAAACCTGGATTAGTGTAATTGAAATCTATTTAATAGCAGAATCATTTGAACAAATTTGTTTTATATACTGAACAAGCTATATATATCGATAGAAAGACAAAAGATTTTTGTTCATACTGTACATAAATGACCATTTTGGTCAGTTAGCTTCCAAGTTTCTGCAAGTCTTGTCAAACGATATTCAGCATTTACAATGTTACGAAAAGCACGTTAACCCCTATGGATCATTGTTTTCCCATTGCGTTGAAAATATCATTAATACTGCGACTTTACGTATTTTGAAACACTAAATGACTTTATTTAACTCTTCAAAAGTGACTGAATTGCAAGTCCACATTTCATTGTATTTTTACATACAATATCTTGACGAAAACACAAACTTCAAAATATTCGCTAGAGTTAAAGTTATATTGGTACTCTGAAGAATCACAAAATGCTTAAATTTATCAATTACATATAATAAACAAACCCGTTTCCGATTCAAATCACCACCCATAATCGTTCTAAACTTGTCATTAAAAACAAAATTAATATCATCCTCAAGTATCAGCTTCTAATTCTGCTTAGGTTAGAAAAAGCATTTAAAAGAAGTATTCAACGCCCCACTTCACATTAATGATAAATACGCCTGGCATCATTATTCTATTCTTGAAAATAGAACTATAGTTTCTTAGAAGTCACCGAGAGTTTCATATGAGAGCATAGTATCTATTCTCGTGAATGGATTCGATCAGGGAGAGCGTGTACATTACAAAAAGAACGACAAAATAAATTTGTAGAATTGTTAAGGCCGGTTAAAGATCTAGTCGTCAAAGTTTAACTATTCAAGGAATTCAAATCGAATTATTTTATAAGTTAATGTAAATCAAGCAATACGATGACGTATATTTAAAAATCTGTAGAAACCCTGGAGTACTGTGGATGAAAAGTATTTACTAGCAGAATCATTCGAACAAGATTGCTTTATATGCCGACCAAGCTTATATAACGATATCAATGGAAACACAAAAGATTTACCTACTATAAGGATTTTGACCATTTTCATCAGTTAGCGTCCAAGCTTATAAAAGTCATGCCAAACGAATTGCAGTTATTTCAATGTTACGATCGCTGTGAAAATACCATTAATACTTGTCCTTTACGTATTTTGAGCTGCTTAATGACTTTATGTGGCTCTTCAAAAGTGTCCGAATTACAGGTCCACATTTGATTGTTGTTTTACAAACAATGTCTCGACGAAAATACTGACTTTAGAATTTCTGTCAAAATATTCGCTAGAGTTAAAGGTATATTAGCACTCTAAAGAATCAGCAAAGGCTTCAATTTGTCGATTTTGTAATAGACAAGCCCTTCCACGACTTGAATAATATGGTTGCCATGCTGTTATTTGAATCAACAAACTTCTAAATAAAGTATGAGAATTCATTTATACCTTGAAATTGCGTTTTTATGAATTGTTGAATGATACATCAAGTTTATGTTGATTTCGATTGCTCTGCCATCTACGGCTGGTAATTATTTTGTCTAGGGAGGAATGGTCAGAAGATAGATCTAAAAACTAATTCTGCTAGTCATTGAATTATTACAAGCTACAAGCATAAACTGTTTTCCCTTATCAAAAAACATATATTATACCGACCTAAATACAGATCTATGCAAATATGATACTAATTCTTGTTCTCTTTTATATGACATTCTTTATGGTTTTAATTTAAAACAACAACAATTATTAATGAACCAACATGTGTAACTAATACTACATCATCACTTTTAGATATTATTTTTGTAACAAAGCATATTGACATTGAAAAGCACGGTATGATTCACAGTCAGTTTTCTGACCATGATGCAATATGGTACTTTTAAATCTAATTATATCGAAAGAATTGCAGAACCACATATGTTTCGTGACTACCGAAGTATAAATATGAATGAGTTTGAAATTGACTTGAACAACATGCCATTTTAAAATATACTTTTTACAAAAGACACTAATGATAAATTATCCTTATTTAATACCTATATATTGGATACATATAACAAGCATGCACCCTTAAAATAAAAAAAATAATCAAAAAAGGTAGTCCATGGGTAATCGACAATATAAAACTCCTTATTCATTTGCGCAATAAATTTAAAGTCAGTTTCAAGAAATCCGGTATCCCACCCCACTGGGATTACTATAAATCTTTGGGTAAAAGAAACACTGCAAAAAAATTAAAAGCGTGCATACTATTCATATATCTCTCGTAACAAAAGTAAAGCGTTTATCTGGAAACATCTGGATTCTCTAGGACTTAAAAAAAGAGTCCACAAAAAAAATCGTTACATAACTTTGATATGATAAACAATTATTTTCGATATAGCATTCCTTATCTAAAACAGAATATACACAATATTAATGAAATTTCTGTGAATAAGCCCCACTCATTAGAAGACCGTTTCCATTTTAAATTTTTGATGAGGACACACCATTGAGAATTTCATTGAATAATAAATCATCCTCTACTGGGTATTATGAGATTAACATCAAAATGTTACTACTTTGCTTTCCTATTATTCTGCCATACATAACCCATATAATTAATAGTTGTATATTAGATTGATCATTTCCTGAATGTTGGAAACGTGCAATAATTACACCTATTCCAAAAGTAAAAACCTCATCTGAACTTAAAGACTTAAGAAGACCTATTAGCATTTTACTCACTTATCAAAACTTATTATCAAAACTCCTCGAAAAAATTATAATAGAACAATTATCTGAATATGTAGAAACTAAATCCATTCTACCCCTTCTACAATCTGAGTTTCGGAGCTGCGAAACAGCTTTACTGAAAGTCACGGATGATATATTATCAGCTACAGGTAAAGATATGTTAACTATATTAGTACCCTTGGACTTCAGTAAAACTTTCGATACAGTTAACCATGACACTCAATTATTCAAATATTAAAACAGGTTCGACGATTCGGCTACTTTACTATTAAATCACTATCTAGTTGGACGCAAGTCCTTTTTATAAATTTATAATCAAAGATCAAGCTTCCTAAGTATTAAGTAAGATGTACCAGGCTTAGTTCTTGGTTCCCTCATATTCTCTATGTATACATTCAATATTCTTAATCAATTACAATTATACAAAGATCATAAGTACGCTAATGGCAGTCAGATTTATTTCTCGTTTAAGCCCAAGTCCTTTCGATATGCTGAAGTAGGTGTGATGACAGACTTGCAGCAATTATATGATCACTCAGTTATTCTAAATTTAACCTTAAACCCTACTTTTTGGTAAAATACGGATATGTACAGAACTCTCCTCCCAGATAAAAATTTCGATTAATGGTACAGAAATTCCATATGCCAAAGATGCTAAGAACCAAGGGTTAGTTATTAATAACTCGTTTAGATACAATAAACAAATAAATAATTATATTTGCATCTCATATATGAATCTAAAAAACTATACAAACATCGTTCATACCTCACAGAAGAAACGAAGACATTGTTATGTAACTCATCTATGTTGTCACACTTTTCATATTGTTCTACACTACATAATAGTGCAGTCGACAGTATTCCTTCGTCTCGAATACAAAAGGTCCAGAATTCGTACCCACCACCAACCTATTTATATGAAAAAATAGTCTTTCGTAGAGACGTACATAATATAAATACACGATTTAAAGGTCTATTGACGCCACCGCACCTCACTTTACCAACGGTCATTTTTGTAGCTAGTTTGTAAAATATAAATTTAAACATCTCGACTTTAATAGTTTTAGGAAAGTAATTAAATTGTATAAATTACATCAACAGAGTACGTGATGATTTCTTGAGCTTAAGTAATATTTCACACAATTAGTTTAATTTAACTTTCAATCTTTCTTTTTGTTTTTTTCCTTCTGCCTTCATTTATTTTATGTTTCCCTTAAAACTGAATACCGCCTTTTATTAATGATAATTAGAACTGAGTTTGATTGTATTTTTTATGTATCTTTACTTAGGAGTTAAATATTATTTGTATTATTATAATGATCATTATATAAAAATTAAGCAAATTATTATTATTATTATAACTAAGGAGAGCTTGTCAACAGCTACTTCAAAGTTTGCTTCTAATCTAATTGTCGATGGAGGCAGGATGAGGCTCTCTACCTCCATCTTGGATTTATGTCAATTTCTCGGCGTAAAATCTCTTAAGGTATTGATCATAATTTTCATAATAACTGAAGTGACTAAACAATTGACCTAGGCAATTCATTATGATTCTATGCCTCGAACAGATTTGCCGTTCCTACTTGTGACCTTGCTGTTTGAGCCAAGGCTTTAGTATTGAAATCAC
Organism: Ontholestes murinus; assembly: GCA_963969525.1. Lineage (NCBI taxonomy): Eukaryota > Metazoa > Arthropoda > Insecta > Coleoptera > Staphylinidae > Ontholestes > Ontholestes murinus. The sequence continues at coordinate 57,633,556 of OZ018390.1, read as the reverse complement.
CAAATTATAATAAAAAAATAATATCGTTTTCAAGTATTAACTTCTTCTATAGGTAACAATAGTAATTCTGCATAGGTGAGAAAAAGCGTTTAAAGTAAGTGTTCAATACCCCACTTCACATGAATGGAAGTACGTCTGCTATCGTTATACTTGAAAATGGAATTCTAGATCCTTGACAGTCAACAAAAGTTTCATTTAGGAGCATGAATTCGACCAGGAAACCCATGCGCATTCCAAAAAAACGGCAAAAAAATTTGATGTTAAAGCCTGTTCAAAATCGATTCGAATGCATCAGTGAATTTACTGGCCAGAAGCAATAATTGTTTTGGTACATGACAAAAAATACTATATTTTTGCCATCTTTGGAAAAAAGGACCTAGTAGTTGTGGGTGTTTGAAAACCACAAAGCGATTGACAAGGACAAATATCATAGTTATTTTACAAAATTTTGAAAAAAATTGATTATGATGCATATTTGCAAGGACAATGGTTTCATATTTATAGATCAACTTAATTATTAGAATATTGTTATGTAAATTATGTACATTAAATTATATTTAATTGATTTTTCGGTAGAGCAAAGGTCTGTCATTTTATTTGCTACTTTGTATTAATAACGTTTCACTTAGAACTCTGCAGTTAAGTTTATAGGTAATTGTATAAAATATTTTATTGATATTTTTATTTGCAGTTTTCAATAGATAAAATAATAGAGGTCTTCAAAATTTAGACCCAAATGTGCCAGAAATGGCCAAAATATTACCTCAGTGGCTAAAATCGCTTTATAGGTATCATCAGCATTGGTCGAGTGGAAGATCACCTACAATTGTGAACTCCGCCTTCAAGATCTATGTTTTAAATTTTATAGTGATTTAATATTTGTGTATGTATTTTTGTGCTATTTTTAAAGTAAATAATTTTAAGTAAATAAATATAGATACATATTTCATTATAACTGTCAAATTAAAAAAAAAACAATCATCTTTCCAGTTCTATGAGCAGATGCGTGGAACTAAGTAAATACTCTGCAATTAATGGAGATATGAAAGTAAAATTTGGAATGATAACATTACAGTAAATTGCACAATTTAACCACAAGTAATTTAGAGCTTAAAATTTGTAATGAAACACACTGAATAAAAGAAATATTTTTCATTTCAATGTTAAACCACATATTGTATATTATTATTGATGTTGAAGGCTTCTACTTCATTCTACTTGTTGAATAGAATGAAATACACTTAAAACTTTTATTTGTATAAGACGTAATTTATTTTTGTGACTTCAGTTTCGGTAACCGCAAAGTTTGTTTCATTATATTGTATATTTTTGAAGAGCATTTAGTTGAGGTTTTAGTCTAAATATTTGTATATCTTATATTCGTTTCTCATTTATATCTTGGTGAAACATTATGTTAATAATAGTTAGTTGCTTATAAAGTGAAATGAACCACGTGAATTTTTAATCAACCTATTACTAAATATTTATGATATTTTTTCTAATTTATTACTATCTTTTATAACTGCATGTTTTATGTATAAATACCTTTCTTCAAATTTATGTATTCATGGTATAGTTGATTGTGTTAAATAAAATTAACTAGTTAAGTCATAAATAAAAAGCAAACTAAAGCCACCACAATATGATTCAGGTTTTTATTTGAACTAAATGTGTAAAAAAAAGTGTTATTTGTGAAAATTAAAATTTTAATAATTAAAAACCAGACATAGTTTTTAGTTAGTAACATAAATTACTCTACCCTCTACTTTGTTGACAATTGTATACGTTTTTTATTAATTCAATAAGTTTTTTGGTTAGTTGTATAAATTAGCTTGCCTCTTAGGAAATTACGTTAAATCCTGTAGTAATATAAATACTTTTATTTATTTAATATAACTATAATAAATAACTGAATCCAAACTTTGCGTGTCTTGTAAATTATAAATATAAAATTAGGTATAACTTTTTGCACAGCAGTAGTTCAGTTATAAATATATATTCAAACTAGAATTTTATTTAATACAAATTTTAGATTTAAAAGTAAATAAATAGAAAAATGATAATTTCTAGTTTTAGTTCTAGTATAACCTTAACGTAAATGAAATTATATATATATATATACATATATATATATATATATATATTGCAACGTATTATCTTTTATTTTTAACCTAAAGTAGAAGAATTGTAATTTAATACAAGCGACATTCCATTTTTTTAGAATTTTATCATTGCAAAATTCTAAAAAATGGAATGGCGCTTGTATTAAATTACAATTCTTCTACTTTAGGTTAAAAATAAAAGATAATACGTTGCAAATGAAATTAACCGACATGATCTATATTAAAGTTGCGAATTATAACGTAATTATATTATTTAGTATAAAATCAATTATAACAAACCGTATAAAAGAGGGTGGATAGATGTGTACGTCTCAGCTAGCGAGGGTGCACCGAAGCAGTACATAAAGGGTTGGCCGAGAGCTAAGCCCTGGTTAGCCGAGGTGGAAGTAGGTACAGTATACACACTGCTGTATATATGTCCTTTCTACTTGAGAGTCTGAGCATGAGAACCAGAGCCATGCTCCTTATGTAGATGCCCTCCAGCATAGTAGCTAAGGGCCTCCTAATGTGCTTTCCATGTCGCCCTTCTACCTCAACACGTGTCCACCCCCAAAACCCCCGTGTATTATCGATGTATTGTCGTGTAGTATCACGGGATCTCGTGTGGGATTTCACTTCAGCCAACCGCGAAGAATTACACGAGTTACCCTCAACGCGAATATAATTCACTACTAAATATCATTAGTAAAAAAATATGACACATTAAATACAATTTATTTTTTTCCTTGCTTTTAATAAAACTTTAAAAACATTCGTATCAAAAATATATCAATAATAAATTATACATATTAATCAAAATACAACAATTAATTTTAGCCACTGTTAAACAATAGAACTCAAAATTAATTTCGACATAACCACCTGGCTTACATTAAAGTCAAATAATCTATAAGGTTAGAAATAGAAAACAACTCACCCGAAGACTCTCATTTAACTTAAAGTATCATCCTTCTAATTAAACATATTATAAATCCACAAAACTCATTTCATTATTTTATACGTGGTACGAACCATCCTGCAACGAACAACCGCACTTAAATTGTAATGGCAACATTATAATTTGTTATATACCATTTTCTAAAAACTGCTGATTAACCTCTACCTCTCCAATTTTAATAGCATTAAAGAAATTATTTTCATGATCTTTTCACATAAACATCTCTTATTTCATTGTTAATATCATACGCCAGCAAAACATAGTAGATCTCTGGCTTTCCTTTAGATTATTTTTATTTACTTAATCGATACATTACAATTTCGAATGCTTGGTTATTTGCCATTTCGGCTAATTCACTTCCTTTTTTCTGTCTTCTCCATTCTGCTTTTATTTCCGTTTCTTCTAAGCAATAAAATTTTGTCGCATATATTTAGAAATAATATTAAATGTTGAAATGTTGTTTTCATGCACCCGTTTCAATCTATTTTGAATCTCATCACGGTAGCTCAGATGAAGATAATAATGATGTTTGGTTTTATAAAAAGATAATAAAAAATAAACCCTTAAAGACTAGATTACAGATCGATGTACGATAAGATAAAATTAAATATTACAAACGTATAGACGGAGTCTGTAATACTAAATATGGGGTGCGTAAAGACAAAAACGCTAAAAATAAGTTAAAATGCGTCTGTAATATATCACAGATAAAGATGTCATATGCAGAGGGTATGACAAGCTCATAAAGAGTGGTAAATACAAAAATATATGATGTCTACGTCATATGTACCTGATGAGTACCGTTTGTCGTAAGTAGTCAAACAAAATTTTAATATCCTCATACAAATAATTTTAACTGAATGTAGAAGGGCGGAGTTCACTCTTATTAAGGATCTACTCGAACCCGCTGATCCCTTTCTTCACTGGTTTATCATAGGAGGTCCAGTTTAGAATACAAATATTATAGCTTCTTAAAACCTTTTTTCTCTCATTTTAGGAGGTATTAATGTACCTGGTAAAATGAGCTTGTTAAAATACTTAAGTAATAAGTTACTGTGATGCTCAAGGCCTCAAAAATGACAACATATTCTATGGTAAAAATTCTGCAATAAGTAGGTAATTTGAACTTATATAAAACCTCTCCAATAAGCAAATAACAACCACACTAATCATGAGAGCTTGGCCTCAGTGAAAACCTGGAGACAATCACCCAAACTATCTATAACAAAAACAAAAAAAAATGGTAATGAGTGGGATGAGTGACGTCCTTGGAATACTGGGTTTAAGAACCTTTGCGAGCGGGCGTTCAATTCTTCAGGGTGGGAAACTCAAATCAGGGATAGATACTTCTGGAAAATTAAAGTTAATTTTCCTCAGAATATCCTCCAATCTATAGTCATACGGTCTACTGAAATGTGGTCTTGTGGTGCAAAATTCGGACAAAAACCGCAAGCATAGTAACATATCAAATCATGAGTTTTAATCTACGGTGATTCGCAAGCTTCAGAGTACAAACTCACAACAGGGCTTAAATGCACCGGTTACCAAATGGATAATAGTATTGCGGACGGTATTTTTAATACGGAGTTTTGATTCTCTTGCAGAACCATAGACCATGTAACCGTAATCGATTTTGGAACGGACAAGGGATCTGTACTTACGAAGCATTACTATACGGTTGGCACCCCATGTTGTGTGAGACAAAATTTTGAGTGCATTAATCGCACGAAAACCCGTATCCCTTAGCAAACCAATATGACATTTCCAAGGGAGTTTCAAGATTAACATGATTCCTTTGAAGGAACTATTCAAGGACACTCCCTTTGGAATCTCGATATAAAGGTCCCCATATTTGGTTATGCGCATTGAAATATTCCATGAGTATGAACGGTCGGGGTAGACCTAGAATGAGAGCTTCGAAATCTTCAAAAGGAACCAATTGTCTTGGGGATACATAAAGGGAACATAGTATAACGGTTTCAGGAATGTTTACTTTTACTGCAGTGGCTTGCAATTTTATGTCAATATTAATCGCCTCGCTGTATATATTTTTGGACAGTATGATTGCAACTCCACCACAGGCACGGTTTTCATCATCGCAGTCCTTTTTAAAAGACATGAACCTTTGTAGCGATGGCGAATGCGTGCGTTGAAAATGTGTCTCCTGCAAACATATTGCATTTATCTGTTCAGCGTTATACATCATTCTAATTTCTGGTAGTCGTATACAAAAACCAATAACATTCCACTGAATTATGGTTTTCGCCATTTTAAGTTAGTATTGTACTGTATTTAATCTTTATTTAACATTCATAAATAAATATATAATTGTATTATAAACATATTAAGAAAATCTTTATTTACCATTCATAAATAAATATATAATTGTATTATAAACATATTAGGAAAATATATACAAATAATTTTGACTGCATGTAGAAGGCCGGATGTTGATGATCTTCCACTCAAACCCTCGAATCTTCTTCCTCACTGATCCATCGTAGGAGGTCCAGTAGGGTTTTTGCTCGTTTTAAGAGATACATTGATTTTGTCAATTTGATATTGACGTTTTTTGGAGGGTCACCAAATTATCGTTCAAGTTGAATCTTTGAACGACTTTATCCAGTTAATAATAATAATAGGTAGCTTGCTCAAATTCCATTAGCTCATCACTAATTAAGTCTTCAGAAAGAGTGATAGGCTTTCGCTTTCGTGGAAGAAGCTATCTCTGTTTTTAATTTCAGAACTTCTTTTACCATGAGTTCCGGTATTTGGTTTAGATGTTACTGTGGTTTTAATTTTTGGTTCCGCACCTTTACGGTGGATGTCTTCACAGCAGCAACAACTTTTGAAATACGAATCCAATTCAATTTGAAACCTTGTACATTGTCCAGATCGAGGAAAATGCGGTTCGGCACAGTTTTTGCATTTAAATGGTGTCTGACAAACACATACATAATTATTTCCGCATTTGTCCGAAATATGAGCAAACTGCTGGCAGTTTAAACACCTTAGAGGATCCGGAATAAAAGGTCATACCTTCAAGTTATACATTGAAGCAATCTTCACATTTTTGGGAATGTTAAAATGAAACATCCACTAGCCGATTCATTTCTATTCTTCCTAGATATTAATCTCTTAATTTCAATCATGCCCTGTGATTTCAGTTCAGCCAAGATCTCGTTATCTGTATGATGTATTAAATCAAAACAGTAGACAACTCCTTTTGATAATTTAATGTTTTATGTGGTTGAACTATTACATTATAATCACATATTTTAGTGCATTTCAAAAAGGCGTTGCTCTGTTTTTCGCTAACTGTGGTATCCATTAATGTACTCTGGCGCAAATTCTTAATGTTCTTTACCTGACCAATACCACACACTAATTTACTTAATACAAAGGGCAAAATTTTCTCGAGAGTTCCCTCCTTTATTTCAATTAGCAAATATTTATTTAAATTCATATTAGAATTTAAAATAATTTATGTGCATTAATTGTGCATTAATCGCACGAAAACCCTTTGAAGGAACTGTTCGACACTCCCTATAGAATCTCGATGTAAAGATTCTCATATTTGTTTGTGTGCATTGAAATTTTTCATGAACATAGTATAACGGTTTCAGGAATGTTTACTTTTACTGCAATGGCTTGCTATTTTGTGTCAATATTAATCGCCTTGTATATATTTTTGGACAGTTTGACTGCTACTCCGCCACAGGCACGTTCTCCATCATCGCATTTCTAACGAACATGAACCCTTGTAGAGATAGTGAATGAGTGCGTTGAAAATATGTCTCCTGTAAACATATTGCAATTGTCTGTTCAGCGTTATACATCATTTTAATTTCTGGTAGTCGTATATAAAAACCAATAACGTTCAACTGAATTATGGTTTTGACAATTTTTGTTTTTTGGAGGGTCACCACATTATCGTTTAAGTTGAATCTTTGAACGTCCAGCTAATAATAATAGGTAGCTTGTTCAAAGTTCATTAGCTCATCACTAATCAAGTCTTCATAAAGTCTGTACTGTGACGCAAATTCTTAATGTTCTTTACGTGACCAATACCACACACTAATTTACTTATTATGTAGGGTGAAACTTTCTCGAAAGTTTATTTTCATTTGAATTAGTAAATAATTCTTGTTTCAATTTAAAACAATTTCTGGGCTTAACAGCTGATGCCGTTTCTGCCCGATAGGGGCAAAGTTGATTGTATCCATAAATTTTAATTGTTGTTTATTTTCATACTCCTCCCGAGCCTCAAGATGAGACTACTGAACACAAACTGCCCAGACAACCAGAACTACCTGGAAAATAGAGCCACGAACTAGCAAGCCCGAAGACTTATTCATATCCGCTGGGCTAGGCGATGACCTCCCGTTTAAAGGATTTCAAAGCCAAAGTGGTGTTTTGGAAGGCGGACCCCCAGTTTATCCCGTCACATACAAAACAGGCCACTAATCAAAATTAGATATCACATAAAAGACAAAGATATAGCCGTTACCTTCTAGAACCGGTACTCATTAGTCGCCTTTTACGACATGCTTAGTGAGCAGCGGATGTATTCTACCCTCCATCCACAGGGGGAAGCGCAGTTGAAGACATTGAATCGGTTTCTGATTTTTATAACTACACAATATGATTGATATAATTATCGCTAACAATAATTATTTGTAATTGTCCGTTATCCACCAAATCTGAGAAATCTAGTTCAACAATTTAAACGCTTTAGACAACATATGGCACTATATTTCATTTCATTTTTTTTTTCGTTTCCTGAGTAAAATTGATTATCTTAGTAATTTTAACCGAATGCTTAAGAAAGCAGATAAAGCAGATGTTTCATCGTACTATGAGAATATTATTAGAGTATAGGTATCTGCTTTCATGCAGCAATATAATAAATTAGTTTTTCTCAAGTCAAATAAAATTTAGAATAAGATGCCTTTCACGAACTCTTACAAAACTGGATCAGACAATTCTTCTTTTAAAATCCAATGGCTTTACTAAACAAATCCAAGAGCTAAATCATTTCATGTAAGATAATGATGTTTCTATCATGCTGACTGCCATTTATGTCAATTTCAGTTTTCTACTTAGCACTTTCACGAACCTCGAGGTAACTGTGATAATTGTTAGTATGACACCTTTCTATTAAATATTTTGCTAGGTTACGAATCACCAAGCAAGATTATGCTTAAATACGATCTGAACACTAGGTTTGAAGACAACATTGCTGGTAATCCTAATGTTAATATCTGGAAAAACAGCTCGAGACACGACATCAAAGCAGTTCTACGTTCTATCTCTCAGTTGCGAATAACAGTTTTGACGTGCTCGACATAATCGTCCTCTCAAACGTAAAATTTAACCACGATATCTGGTCCACTGAAGACATGTTCTACGATCACAACCCACTAGTTCACTAACCTGGAAAAACTACAAGATAAAGTTAAAGCTCTTAATATCATCAAATCTAAAGCAGACTCTAAAGCATCATCGATATCTTCTCTTAAGTCATGATTGAATGTTTGAAAGAAAGAGTCTTTTCGCTTCCTTGGCCTAGACTCGCGTTTAAAGTCAAAGACGAATTGCGAAATCTAAAAAACAATCGCTCAGAATGTCGCATTGAGTCTATGAATGACTCATAACATGAAAACTAAGCATTACAAAATGCCTATAGACGTATTTACTCATAAACCGACAAAAGTCAGGCAATTGCTGACTCTTGGAAGAGCCAATTTACTCTCAACCCCAACGATGACTTCAATAAAGAAGTTTGTAACATCGTAAAAATGTTTCTTAACAATGCACCTGTCATCTCACTTCAACCATTCAAGGGTATTACGCTCTTTTAATCATTTCAAATGCCACAAAGTCATTGAGATGTTTTACTTCCGCTTGGAAAACAGCCGCAGTGGTTTTCATTCTCAAGGTAAGCAAATCTACTACCTTTTTTCAGCTTGCTTTTTTCAGTTCGTATTTCAGGCTTCCTTGAAATAATCATTTCTGGCTCTCAGATCTCGTTTCGTGGTGACAAGTCGAGTACCCATCAGCTTTTTAGCCGTTGGAATATAACTTAATAATACTGCTGTTTTCTTGACGTTTTAAAAGCTCTTGATAGGGTTTAGCGCTATGGACACATTTATAAAATGATGCTACTCAATTTCCCCGACCTTATCAGAGTATTGCTTGACTTTCTTTGCGAAAGAAAAGTTTTGTTGCTAAACTAACAACGTTATATTTAGCGAGTGTAATATCTCAGCAAATATTCTACAAAGCTTTGCTCTGTCCTCGATAATGTAGTATAATATCTATACATGCGACATTCCAATTCTGGCTCTGGTAGATGACCTGAACGATGGTCACAATCTTTTGAATTTCGCAAATGCTGCCATGTGATTGGGATGTGTTTCCTCTGCTTGAAAAGCCACAGTAGTTGACATCCTCCTCGAGGTAGGTAAATTGTCTTCTCTTATATCTCGCTACCATCTAATCAGCTTTCTTTCTTAAAGACCAAATAATCATACCGGTTTCTTAGATCGTTTTTCGAATAGTCTTCTTTTAGATCCATCAGCTTTCTAGGCTGACTGAATTCATCTCGGAGGGCTTTAGAAAAAAGGTGATAATGCTGCAGTTTTCCTTGCCGATTTGAATGCGTTCGACACGGTTTAGCACTATGAACGCATTTATAAAATGATCAATCCCAATTTCCTCTGACTTTCCTCCTTCCAGAGAGTTTAGTTGCTAAACAAACAAAGTTATATCTAGCGAATGTAATATCTCTGCAGGTATTCTACAAGGCTTTGCTCTGTCCCCAATACACTAACATACTTTGTAGAGAAGTAACCACAGTTCTTCTGAGAAAACGCTCTTAACATCTACGAGAAGTGTATGATCCAATGGAGATTAGAGGTTAATGCTGACATAAGTGTTTCCATGCATTATAATTCAGTTGTTGAATTTATGCTTATTTTGATTTTTTTAACATGAGGTTTGAATAAATTAATTTACTAATTTCATATTATACAATCAGCACAAATATTCGTATAAATAAAGATGATGAATCTTCATTTCGATGACAAATATTTACAACATGATAAAAATTAATACTAATGATTTAATGAATCCAGCCAATTAAGTACAAGAATTAATTTGTGTTGCCTGCATAAGACATAAATTTCTGACGGACACTAATGAATTTTTAATGGTAAACCGAATCGAATCGGAACTTTGTACAACAAATTTCTTGTTTGTATAAATGTGAGTTTTTTTGCTGGTAGCCACACAGAAGGTTATATTTTATGTTTGCGATGCGATCGCGCACTCATCCGCTAGTTATTTCGATCCGATCGGAACAACTTTTTCTGTACATTTTTAGCCTTCATAAATATTTAGGTCCTGTTGTGGACGTTTGATTTATGTAATGAGCCCGCGCACGCAGTTCATTCCGACATGTGAATGTAAAAGGCCGATTCTTTTCCATCCGAAATTTGGATTTATCAAAAAAAAGCATAAAAGCAACGTAAGATTTGAATTGTTCAATTTGTTATGTTTAAATAATAATTATAACTATATTAGTGGAAACTTCTCGCACTTAAATCCGAAATGCTAATTCCTAGGTTGCTTATGCACTTCCAAAACAAAATCATTATCTCTAAATGCAAATTCAGTTCCAAAACAGTTCACGAATTAATTTCATCAGTTCATAATCACAACGATGCCATAATCACGAACAAATTTAAGCCAATGACTCTATAAGGACTGTTAGCAATCATGACCTCTCAGACAATGAAAAAGACTTGAACAAATTAGACGGAAAGACCAATTGTCGATAGCTATCTGACATAGTATTCTAAATTTGTAATAGCAATTTGCATTATTTTTGTATCCAAACAAAAACAATTTATTTATGGCTTACATTATAAAATAATGTCTTATTTAATTAAAATAGATTTTATCCAAATCTCATTAATATTGATGATGATATAAATTGAAAATTTAATATAATTTAACCACTATTTCGCTGGAGGTAATTACGCTAAAGCTAAACTAATTGGATTAAAGAAATTAGGTGCAGTTTCGTTATCAGCCGGCGGAATCGACTCGAACCGTGCATAAAAAGCAAGAATCTATGACCCACATTGGCAATCCAAGCCATAATTAGTAACCAGCCGTATCATTAAAGGTGTCGTCCGAAATAAATGAATTCATCATTAGATGCAAAATTGATTTATAGACGCGATAAACGAACGGGATCCCCCATAATTACCGCATAACAAATTAACTACACGTGTAATTATTCATTAATTTACTAATTAGTTTAATTACCAGACAGAAATAAACCCACAGTAGCAGCATTTAAACTGCGCTTTTGTGCTGTTATCTCCAACCGCGTTCTTTATATGTATTGTTTACTCCCAACAATATGCAATAATAATTGTAGCCCGCAGTTGTAATTTAATGATACGCCGGAAGAAAAGTCGTAAGTTGAGGATTTAAATGGGAAATGGGCGACGAATTTACAGCTGGTTTAATTGCTGCATCTCTCGGTTTTCAAATTGTTGATAAATGTCGCTTCCTTGGGTGAATACGAGGATGAAGAGCCATCTACGCCGGATGATGATAATTAGTGATGGAGTGTTTTCAAAGCTGAAACTATGAAATCTTTATTCCTTTTATTTCTGTATCTTACAATTGAAAAAAAGTTTATTTTAATGCAACGTTAAAACTAACTAACATTTTTATATTACACCAGTAAATACAATATATTTTATATAAGATATGTAGAAGTAACTATTTAAAATAAATTAAAATTGGAAAATTATTGACAGTAAATAAAAAATAATAATAACAAGAACAAAGTTTTGAAAATTATAAGTAATTATTTTAAAACATATCTAAGTATAATTGATTAGCATATGTCTGGCAATTGCTACAGACCATACAATATAAGGATAACGAGGAGCTTTACCAATGCATTAAATTATGCATACATGTAGCGGCCAAGGAAGCATTAGGATATGAAGAACAACAGCAAAGGGTGACACCATATTTGGGGGACGTAGAAATAGATGAAGATATAAGAGACAAGAGAGAAAAGTATTCGGCATACTTGTCCAATATATCTAACGAGCATAAAATATAGTACAAACAGGCACAGGCAAAAGTCTGAAAGAAAATTAGCCAGAAGAAAGACGAAGGATGGGAGAGAAGATGCGACAAAATGCGACGAAGACCTAATATCCCCAAAGCAATAGAAAAATGAAAGGACTACTTTAAACAGTTAGATAGACTACCCTTTTAAGAGAACCCAGAGGGAGAAGGAAACATAAATATAACAGCATCACCAATCAGAATAACTGTAGCGAACGTAAAGCAAGCTTGAAAATCATTAAAAAATACGAGTGTTGTCCGTAAATCAAGGTCTCCAATTTTTTTTTCTCATAGTAAACATCTTTTTATTGCAAAACAAAGTACAGATTCTGAAAGCTTGGAATTATAGCTATTTTTCTACGTAGTCCTATTTACGATCAATGCACTTTTGAAGTCACTCTGGAAGCTTTTTCATACCCGCGTCGTACCACCCTCCTACCGACTCGCACAAAAAGATATAGACAGCTGCCTTCAGCTCTTCGTTGCTTGAGAATTTCATTCACCCCAAGTGTTGTTTAAAGATGGGGAACAAATGATAGTCACTGGGAGCCAAATCAGGGCTGTATGGAGAATGGTTAAGGATTTCCCACCCGAATTTGGCGATGAGATGAGCATCCGTGGCACCCACCTGGCACACACCTTGCGGTACTTCAAAATATCCGTCAAAATCTAGTCCACGGTAGTCTTAGAGACGTGCCCCATCAGTTTGGCAATCTCTCGCAGTCACACGCCGTACCTCAAGCAGAAGTTTCTTAACTTTCGTCACTGTCTCATCCGAAACTGAGGGACGCACGTGACCGGCCTAGTCGTGTACGTTTGTACAACGTCCTGCAAAATCCCTGTACCGATTCCCCACATGTAAATTAAGTGTATGCACGTAATTAATTTACTGTAACCCTCGTAGAAAGGCACCCGGACTTGGAAACATACGATCAGAGCTCATTAAATGGGGAACAACAAAACTATACCAAGAACTAACGGTACTAATCCAAAACTGTTTGAATGGAAAGTCAACCCCGGAAGAATGGAACATCGCCCTTTTATCTAACATACAGAAGAAATGGGTCATGCTGAACTGCGACATTTACAGAGGGATAGCAGTAACGAGCACACAAAATATATATATTGCAAATTCCTGGCAAAAAAAATCGAAGCAAAATACAATGACACGGAAGAGGAGGAGCAGGCAGGATTCCGGATAGGAAGATCAACAATAGATCATCTATTGACCATCTATTCTATGTCACTTAAATAATAAAAAAGAAAAATGCGTACAATCAGGAAACCTACCTGGTGTTTATAGATCTGAAAAAGTGTATGACAGTGTACCACAAAATAAATTATGGGAAGCACTAGAACGAACTAACATAAATGCAAACATAATAAAGGCGATACGAAGAATATACCAACATGCATCAGCAAAAATTAGGATAGGGCAAAAATTATCAATATAACTAAGAGGCTTAAACAGGGATCCTGCTTATCCATCGCCCTCTTTAAAATATACCTAGAACAAGCGCTAAAACAGTGTAAATAAAAATGCAAAATGCTTCGCAGACGATCAAATGGTGATAGCGTAAGATCTATATGACATCCAATATATGACCAGAAAACTCAAATGGGGAATGGAAAAGTAAATATAAAGAAACCTCCTATACACATGGAGGAGAACAACAGCAAGAGCTTATCCTAGAAGATGAAAGAAACATAAAATAAATCAACAAATATAAATACTATGAGCACAGATGAGATGAGACAGAAATATACAAGGTAGAAGAGCAATAGGTATGTTGAATGGAATATTATGGGACAAAGGCATATCGAACAAAACAAACAACGAATATATATTACCATATAAAACCATAATAACGTATAGCAGTGAAGTATAGACGATCAAAGATAAAACGGAAAGAGCCCTAAAAGCTACAGAAATGGATTTTTGGAGAAGAGCAGCCGGGAGGTCCAGAATGGTGAGAATAACCAATGACAGGATACGAGGGATCATGCGAGTAACACACACCATAATCGAGGATATCAGATTAACTAGCTAAGATGGTTTGAATACGTATAAAGAATGCCAGACGAAAGACTTCCAAAACAAATATGGAAATAGACACCACATGGAAAAAAAGGGGAAGACCTAGGAAGAGCTGGAGAGAGGGTTTCGATAAAGAACTAAAAGACAGAAATAGAAGGGGATCTATGAATGGACACAGAAGGATGAAGACTGGAAATCGGAAGACGTCGGAAGAAGTCATAAACTGAATTAATAAATAATCTTGTTTCGAAATGCCGTCAAATAATTTCTTGTTTTCAGTTTGAATCTTTCCAAATAAATTTCTTTACCATACACTCAAGAATTTCAAATAACTTATTTAACCCACCTGGCAGAATAAAGATATTATTTTTTTGTCAATGGGCTTATATAACTAATAATAGAGAAAACAATATTTTGTTTGTGTCTGCTCCTGTCTCTAGAGACTGTCAACTATGTTATTTTAGAATTCAGTTCATCATATTTTGTTTGTGTCTGGTCCTGCCTCCAGAGACTGTCAACTATGTTATTTCAGTATTCAGTTCATCAACTTTTCGGATTATACTTTTTAAATGTTATTGTTATCTTTAAATGGTCGGTAGTTTCATTAATTCACAAAATGTCTGTAGAACAACTCAAACTAATTAGGTGGGAGATTAAAGTTATTATGCGGATTTATATAGTAGAGCGAGCGATATATTTCTATACGTTTTCTAAATGATAGACACTCCAATTGCAAATGTGTAATTGAACTATACCTGCTATAACAGATCTTCTATCCTCCAAATTTTCTTGTTGGTGATGACAGCAAATCCTTCAAAAAATATCTCTTGTTTCCTCATATGCCGTACATATATCAGAAAATACTTGGAGCATATTTCGTTGTTTTTCTCACCATATCGACTCTTAAGGTGGACATTGTTCACGGCCCATGACGGTGCTTGCTGAAGAGCAAAGGTATCAGTTCCAATTTGCTAATGGTTTTATTTATGCGTTTGTGAATGAAAACTAACATCCTCATTTAATCGATTTTGAATGCAGCATACTAAAAAGACTGCTTTGGTGATAGCCAGTTTAGGAGATTAATTTTATCCTGGTCTGAGTAAAAAAGTAGCATAACTAAAATAATCTAACTATTACTTAAAGCTTCCGAAGGCCAAGATAAGGAAGCATTTATCATAGGAACTGATTTATGACAATTTTATATTATGCCATTTTCTTAGATATTAAAAATAAATGTATAAAATTAAATATAATGATGATTTTTATTTTTGAGCCAACCTTGCTTTTTGTTATTTACCAATATTAGCGACTCTCAGATACATCTTTTGGCGACGCTAACAGTTTATACAATTCGTAATCGGACGAACTGATAAATTACTTAATTTTCCAACGTTATCAAGCGTATTTCTAATTCTTATAAGAAAAATCTCAACCCACTAGATAGTTCTTGTTATTATATGTGACAATGTCATCCACTATACTTTATAGGTTCTTGCAGTGAGTATCGGATAATAATATCTACTCTACAAACAACCATTTTCTACATTTCCGCAATAGATTAATCAAAATCTAGACTTACCATGATTGACTCATCTTTTTGATTTAGAAAGCTTAAATATATTCTAGATGATGAGGCTTTATCAAAAAATTCAAATTTTTGTTAAAATCTTTCCAATATATGGCATGTAATGCAAATTCAAGATTCGAGAAACTAAAGTAAATAATAATTTTAAAATATAACTGTTTTTGGAAGACCTGTCTATCTGGTGTATAGGTGGCTGTCGATAGCCTACTGTGACTCTTACATTTTCGTACTAAGAACCGAATAGAAATTAATATCTATCTCGTTTTATTATCATCCTAGAATGAACAGAACAGAATGAAATGGAAGACGGAACAATTGTATGATTCCTTCAATATAGAGCGATGAATCACAGTCAGCTCTCAGAAGCTCGACTCTACCTAAATTTAATCGTGGTGGGAAAAACTATCGACAATCTCTAATACTTAACTTAATAGGATGATAACTGTTCTATACTGATTCGACCAAAACTGGTTGAATTTACGAGATTCTCGACGCTTAACCTTAATAGTATAAATATTGCAAGTAGTTTCTGTGGAAACATACTAATTTATTTATTTATTCAGAACTTTGGCCTTCTTTCATTAAAATAATAACACTATGGCGTCTTTAACTTCCAAGATGGTATTAATTTAATTTTATTTTGATAATATTTAAGTTGCTTGACAATTCCCAGTGCTAGGCTAGCTCGCGGGGGGGGGCGGTTCAAATTTATAAGGCGCCAAGTAATCTTTATTTTTTTTGCCCCCTGGGAATTTGTCGCAGGGAAAATTACTAAACCCAGATGGAATTGAATTCAAAATAAAATTAAAAGCGTTCACAAATGAAAATAATAAATATAAATTTATTAATTAAATCAAAAATATTCGGTTGCCACAAAAATTACAATTAAATAAAGGTAGTCGTAGAGCGGCTAGATCGATTACTTAAAATCTCCGAATTTAAACTAGAAAATTGAATTCAAGCTTAAGCATTATAAACCGGAGGTTATCAGTGGCCACTGTTAAATTGCCGGAATAAATAAACAACGTATGCCAACCACCGGCGAAATGGCACGCTCTTCGAGATGACGACACAAATAAATATCTTAAGCCTAGTACGGTAATTAATAATTATTCGAACAAAAATTAAATAATAATAACAATTAACTAACTAACTATTCTCCTGCGTGTAGACTTAGATTCCAATCAACCCAAAAGTTTATAATAATCCACAATGATTCTCTTAGACAAAGAATTATTGACAAACACGTGTAAATTGCACACGCACACAAGTACGGTGTAAAACCAAAAATACAACAAAAATCTGGCCTGTTTGTTCCTCCTTGCTTCCCTCGTGGTGGTCGTTGGAAATGAAAGAAACCCTCTGGCTACACTATGTTTCCGTCGTGGCAATGGTACTTGTTACGCAGCGTGACGGTCCGGTCTCCAACGGTGGCTCTGCAGTTTGAATTTCGCGCGTTCTCCGCAACCCAAGAAAAATTCGACGCTCGGCTCGAGGATCAGCAGCCAGCTAATTTCACAAATTCGCTCTCTAATTACGTAGAGCCGGGGTAGGGCCTTGGATGTTATGCGCTCCGTTGTGTACGGTGTCGTACTCCACGTGCTTGGACTATTTGCACTTTGCACAATTTATTCTATTTCGTTAACAATTACTGGATATATTCAAAACTGCCGACGCGCTGCCCGCGCGTCTATGCCCAACTGCCGCCCGTCTTTTTTTTAAAACAATCTTATCACGGCCCGCCGTGAATATCCACGGCCTACCATATTTCCCTATTGCCTCAATTAATTGCGCGCGAAATATAAATTGGAACGGCATGGAAATATGACCGTTACACGCCCCCCTTTCCTGGTAAAAAAAATAGAACTTGTTTCTATTTTTTTTTTTCATCCTGACAATTCTGTCGACGACCCAAACCATGGTTTTATATCCTTAGAGTGCCAATTTCCAAGATTTTTGCCATCCATATCCTCCAGATTAAACACCAGGTTACCTATTTTTTCCTTTATACGACACAATCGAAATTTCGGCGCTAGTTTAGACGCAAAGTTCCTAGCTCCATCCGACAAAACTTTGTTACGACACCAAACATGATCCCCTACTACAAAATTCGGAACTGGGTGTCGACGAAGGTTATATGAACGAGCGTTTCGTTCGTAGGCTTGTCCTAACCGTCTCTTTACTTCTTGAAATAAGGGGGGAAGAGCATCTAGCTCCCGAGCATATTCAGCTGGATGAGAATCCAATGTAATGTCCTCCAAGTTACGTACCCTACCGTAATAATCGCCACTAGCTGGAACATATCGACCAAAATTTAAAGAAGCAGGCGTAAATCCGGTAACCTCGTGAACGGCGGTACGTAGAGCAAAACCTATCTTGTGGATCTCCTTGTCCCAGGTTCGGTGGTCGAGATCATTAATAAATGCCCTAATGGTAGAACCTATAGTACGGTTATATCGTTCAACAAAATTAACTTGCGGATGGTATTTGGCATTATACCAAATTCGAACCTTATACTGCTTCGCCAGAGCCTTTAATTTGTCTGAAGCAAATTCGGTCCCATTGTCGCACATCAATATCTGCGGAGCCCCAAACATGAGGAACACATCGTTTTCCAGAAACTCTGCAATAGACGCTGAGGTGGCTTGACGCAAGGGCTTCATCAAGGTAAATTTACTAAACCAATCGGTCACTACCAATAAATAAACAAAACCTTTTGAGGACCGGGGAAGTGGTCCAAGAATATCACAAGCTATTAGTTGCCATGGAAACGAAACATTTTTCGGTTTTCCCATATACCCAGGACGACCAGTAGTCGCATCTTTCTGCGCACCGCAAATTTGACAAGCTCTGACATATCGTTTTACATCCTTACGTAACCTTGGCCAATAGTACAAATCTCGGACACGGTTCAGAGTCTTGTCAGACTTGTTCAGAGTGTCCCGATGTCGGAACGTCGTGACAAGATCTCACCACCTCCTGTCGCAGATCTTTGGGGACAACCAATTTCCATTCCGAAAAATTGGTCTGCAAGCCATGTTCATTGGCAACGTGTTTATAGAGCTTCCCATCAGCGACTGTCCAATCTGGAAATGTTTCTGGGTTATGCTCCGCGGCTCTCAGAATTTTCATGTACCACGGGTCTGTAAGGTGGTTCTCTTTAGAAACATCTATGATACACAATTCGATGGGTGCCCTTGATAGTGCATCCGGGACGATGTTCAAGCGACCCTTACGGTGCTCGATCTCCATATCGAACTGCTGAATTTTCACAGCCCATCTCGACAACCTGCCTATGGGATCCTTGAGTTTCTGGAGCCACAATAACGAATGATGATCCGTGACTACCTTAAATCGAACACCTTCTACATAAGGTCTAAATTTATCTAATCCAAATAACACAGCCAGGCATTCTCGCTCTGTTACAGTATATTTTCGCTCGGCTTCGGATAACGTGCGGCTAGCGTAAGCTACAGGTATTTCCTGGCCGGAATCATTCTCTTGCACCAGAACGCAACCCAGACCTACATCAGATGCATCGCACTGTATGATAAAGGGTTTATTAAAGTTAGGGTTAGCGAGAATAGGCGTGGTAATCAAGGCTTGTTTAATCTCCTGAAACGCAGCTTCAGCCGAAGGGGTCCAAGTGATTGACTGGCCTTTCTTCCGACCCTTAATGAGCGAGCTAATAGGAGCAGTCAGTGTCGAAAAGTTAGGGACAAAACGACGATACCATGAACACATTCCGAGAAATCTTTTCACCTGGGTAGCAGTCTCGGGTTGAGGATATTCCACCATAGCAGAAACCTTTGCTGGATCGGTTCTCAATCCCAGACGATCCACGACGCACCCGAGATAATTTAAAGAGGGCCGACAAAATTCGCATTTCTCCAAATTGACAGTTAAATTGGCTTCCTTCAGTCGGAAAAACACTTCTGTAAGTATTTCTAGGTGTTTGTCGAAATCTGGGGTGGCTATGATGACATCGTCCAGATAGACGAAACAGAAGGGGTCCAAGGCAGGACCAAGCACTCGGTCCATAAGACGTTGCTGTGTTTGAGGAGCGTTATTCAGCCCGAAGGGCATGACGACGAACTCGTACAGTCCTTTACCTGGTACAGCGAATGCGGTTTTTTCACAAGAATTCTTCTCGAGTGGTATCTGCCAAAATGCCGACTTTAAGTCAATGCTAGATAAGAACTGCGCTCCATTTAATTTGTTCAATATATGGTCTACCAGCGGTAAAGGATATGCATCCCGCTTCGTCAAGGAATTAAGTTTCCTGCCATCGAAACAAAAGCGCAATTCACCATTGGACTTCCGGACAAACAATATGGGCGAGCACCATGCACTAGATGACTTTTGGATGACTCCTAATGCTTCCATCTCATCAATTTCCTTGTACAGATGTTCCAACATGTATGGAGATAACGGATATTGTCTCTGCTTAACAGGAAGATTATCACCAGTATCGATTATATGAACAGTTTTGTTTGTTCTACCGAGCTTCGTTCCTGATTGCCACGATAGTTCACTGTACTTACTTACAATTTCCGTTAACTGATGATGTTGAGTCTGAGTTAGGTCGTCTAGTCCCATAACCTTCAATTCATTCAAACCAACAAATGGACCATCCAGCTCAATTGCTGGATCTGGCTTTCCAAATAAATAGGATCCTGAGCAAAAATCTAATTTTATTCCAAACAAATGACAGAAATCGACGCCCAGAATCAAAAACCGAGCAACTGATGGGACCACAAAAACCTTCAGCGACTTCACCTTCCCATCAAGACAAACAGGGACATAGACATAACCACGGATTGACTGAGTTACTCCATCGGCTGTATCCACACCTTTTATAGAACATTCATGAATTTTTAGAGATAACGACTCAATCATACTCATCCCTGGGCCTCCCAGAACAGATAAACTAGCTCCAGAGTCTAACAGAGCAGTGCAAGGAAAATTAAATATAGAAATATTCAGAAAGGGCCTCTTGTCATTCGAGTCTTTGACCAAAAGGGGCGTAATCTCGTTATGAAATGAGGTCGGCTTGACCTCCCTGGTCTTAGATGAATCGACTCCATAAAAATCGGACACAATACCCACCCATTTAGTCCACTCCTGCTTATTTACTGCATATTTGGCCTTACCAAAGGGAGAGAGGTCGCGGCCACCGAGCCTCTTCCCTGACCGTTTCCCGAACACCTAGTACAGGCAGATCGAATCACACCAGGTTCACCACAACCATAGCAAAATTTCCGTCTACGTTCATTACAATTTGTCGAGACATGACCACTCTGTTGGCAGTTCCAACAAATAACCTGATCTATAGCACGTTTATCTAAGGCGGAAATATTATGAACAGCTGATGATTTCTGAAGAGGGATCGTACTTTCAAGACGACGACAGGCTTCACACAACTCCTCAACCGATGAAAAATCAAGTAACGCTAAATGAGGATGGTAGAATGGCAACAGATTTTTCTTGAGAATTTTAATTTTCGTTTCTACCCCAGGTGGACTGTTTAGTCTACGGAAGAGGCTTTCCATGGCGGAAACAAAAAATATTATTTTTTCGTTCGATCCCTGCTTACGAGAGCGAATCACCTCCCACAAACTATCCTCCGCATCGTAAGGTAGAAAGTGCTTCTTGAGCAGGGACACTAAACAATCCCAACTCTCAATGGAATCTCGAACACTTCGAAACCACACCAAAGTTCGACCGGTAAAAAGATCTGTTGCAGAAGCAAACAACGAGTCCTTAGAGACATTCCTAGAAACCTGCATTTCCTGAACTCTTTCTAAAAAGTCAAACAAAGTATCTTCATTTCCGTCAAAGTGCAGATCCCACTTATGGACTGGAGTTGTTTTAGCAACTGCTGCACCTGTAATAGGAATAGATGGTACTGGAAAAGAATTATTCGAAGTCTCCGGCACCCTAGTGGTTTTTGGAATTTTCTCATCAACCTCATCTTCCAGAGCTAACACTGATATAAGAGAATCAGCTTTGAAGTCAGAAAACTCCTCTCGCGCAGGAATTCTGCCTATACGGCCTCTTAAATGAACAAAACGGCTACGCAACCTTGCTAGCACATTATCACAAACTCCATCAAAATCACCGCAGACCTCGGTCAGACTAGCAAGACTACTCTCTATTTCCGCTTTCTCATCCTCAAAATTGATATCGACCAATTCATAATCATCAATGCCCCTGGCCTGATCCAATTGTAAACATTTCCGCAAAGCCTTGCGTTTGGCACTGTCCTCACAACGACTAACTAACCCTCGTAACCGTAATTCATAATTTACTTCATGGACACGTAAATGATTAGGATCCATATTTTCCTTTATCATAGCAATATCCGTAAATCCAACAACTAACAGGGACACCCAGTTACTAGTTACCAATAAGCAGAAGCAGCAAATATGATAAAGAACACAACAATTTAAATTACCTAACTCGAATAAAAATCTAGAACCAGATAAAAGATAACAATAACATTAACGCAGCCTTACTAAATCTAAATCAAAATTTTATCAGCAATCGAATTCCTTAAGGTCATTACCGTACCAGATTTATTCCTAACTAGTTTAATTGTTACTATTATTATTCAATACTCATCTTCTGATTTTTAATAAACGTCAAAATAAATTAATTTATTATTGAATTCAGTTCGTTACTATTATACTTAACAACACCGAAAATTTAATTAAGTAACAAACAAATTACATTTCAGGGCCCCACGTTGGGCGCCATTTCTTATGGCGTCTTTAACTTCCAAGATGGTATTAATTTAATTTTATTTTGATAATATTTAAGTTGCTTGACAATTCCCAGTGCTAGGCTAGCTCGCGGGGGGGGGCGGTTCAAATTTATAAGGCGCCAAGTAATCTTTATTTTTTTTGCCCCCTGGGAATTTGTCGCAGGGAAAATTACTAAACCCAGATGGAATTGAATTCAAAATAAAATTAAAAGCGTTCACAAATGAAAATAATAAATATAAATTTATTAATTAAATCAAAAATATTCGGTTGCCACAAAAATTACAATTAAATAAAGGTAGTCGTAGAGCGGCTAGATCGATTACTTAAAATCTCCGAATTTAAACTAGAAAATTGAATTCAAGCTTAAGCATTATAAACCGGAGGTTATCAGTGGCCACTGTTAAATTGCCGGAATAAATAAACAACGTATGCCAACCACCGGCGAAATGGCACGCTCTTCGAGATGACGACACAAATAAATATCTTAAGCCTAGTACGGTAATTAATAATTATTCGAACAAAAATTAAATAATAATAACAATTAACTAACTAACTATTCTCCTGCGTGTAGACTTAGATTCCAATCAACCCAAAAGTTTATAATAATCCACAATGATTCTCTTAGACAAAGAATTATTGACAAACACGTGTAAATTGCACACGCACACAAGTACGGTGTAAAACCAAAAATACAACAAAAATCTGGCCTGTTTGTTCCTCCTTGCTTCCCTCGTGGTGGTCGTTGGAAATGAAAGAAACCCTCTGGCTACACTATGTTTCCGTCGTGGCAATGGTACTTGTTACGCAGCGTGACGGTCCGGTCTCCAACGGTGGCTCTGCAGTTTGAATTTCGCGCGTTCTCCGCAACCCAAGAAAAATTCGACGCTCGGCTCGAGGATCAGCAGCCAGCTAATTTCACAAATTCGCTCTCTAATTACGTAGAGCCGGGGTAGGGCCTTGGATGTTATGCGCTCCGTTGTGTACGGTGTCGTACTCCACGTGCTTGGACTATTTGCACTTTGCACAATTTATTCTATTTCGTTAACAATTACTGGATATATTCAAAACTGCCGACGCGCTGCCCGCGCGTCTATGCCCAACTGCCGCCCGTCTTTTTTTTAAAACAATCTTATCACGGCCCGCCGTGAATATCCACGGCCTACCATATTTCCCTATTGCCTCAATTAATTGCGCGCGAAATATAAATTGGAACGGCATGGAAATATGACCGTTACAACACATAGAAACATTTTTTTTTTACGAAAAATCATAAGTTAAATTTTGGACAAAAGGACGAGCGCAGTTCACAATAAGACATTATGTTCTTCTATTCAATCAAAATTCTTCTTATAACATGATGTTGGGAAGGCAGTAATCCGTATCTACATCCGGAAGTTTTTGTATATCCTTTAGTATCGTTTTTATCCAGTTTTTTGAAGGATCTTTATGGCAGTTAATGTCAGCATAAACATTATATGTCATGTTTGAAGTTTATGGCAATTATATATCTGGTTTGAGGTTTATGTGATTCTCTTGTGCTATTGGAGACTAATAAGACCTGTTTGGTATATCTCAATGATATATTCGTGATTAGCAAATCGTTTGTATACAACTTTCGATGATTAAGAAGATCAGAAGTTTAATTTCACCTAAGAAAATATTATCTATTCGGGAAGAAAGCAATGCATCAAAAACATATCGTTTCAATTATAGATTTTGTATATTTCATGTGTAATAATAAATATTTTAACGGCAAATCTAGAGCGAACAAAGAGGGTAATCAACCTTGTCAAAGTCAGAGCGAAAAGACAAAGAAATAATTATTTACCGTAGTAAAAACGGTTTATAAATATTTATGTGTAAAACAATTATAATTAGAAACCAATCATGATACCCTATAATAACTCATATAGTTTAAGATTGCAGAAATGAAAGTCACAAGTTAGCTGTAAGTTTACTGAACAGCAAGCAATGGTGAATCACATTGTCGCAGTTGCTTTATCTCAAAAACTATGCCCAAAATTTCAGAATTGTAACAATGCAGACTTAAAAGAAAACATAAGTGCAATCAAGTAAGTAAAATGCATTGGAAATCCAGAAAGATCAGGAAACTGATTAATTATATCATTAAACCTCTGAAAAGAAAAATAAAAGAAAAGTTATTGTAAGCCAACATGAAAAGAACCAAATTATTCTCCAGAAATGAAATCAATAGAATAATTTTAAATAACCGATGGCTAAAACAAATCTTTAGAGCTCTAGTAGGCCATGAAGAACGGTAGGTTTTTATCCCTAAGAGCAAAATATCAGAACTGATTAAAGAAATTCACAATACAATACAATTTTACAGCTGGCATTTAAATATGCCGAAGATCTTGAACAAATTTCAAGAGCCATTCATGTTATTTCATTAACCCTTTGACCTACTTTATCTCGTCCGATTGCGTGCGCCACTTCACAGATGCACTTTGCTTGCGGCACCAGTCGCGCTCGTTCTAGATGCGGTTGGCCTAAATTTTTAGACACGAGTCGCACTCGAGGTTATAGGTATTGGTTAGAATGTGGATACATTATTTTGGTGTTGCCCTAGAACTGCAAATAGACTAAAAAAGTAATAATTGAATCTAATCCCTTCAAGGAGGTATGTAAAATAAATGAAGATTACTACCAATCGCAGAGAATTGCCAAAAAGATCCAGGAAGTAAACAACAAACAAAATATTTTCTATAATTAAAATTGTAGGTCACTCTTAAAAACTGGACTGCTGAAACATATCTTTAGAAAGTCATGAAAAACGAAGTTAGATTCACATCTTTAAGAGCCGAATATTGGAAGTGATATAAGACATTCACAGTAGATTTTACAGTTGGTATCGAATATATTGAGTGAATATGTCACCTTGCTGTTTTCTTAGAACTGCATTCATACCGAAGAAAAGTGTTTTCATCTAAATATCTTCAAATAGTTAAAAAGCGATCGAAACCTTTATATTCGCAATCCGATAATTTGATAAATCGAATAAATGTAATTACCACTCGCTGATATAGTTTTTAATAATCATAGGGAATAGGATCGATATATTTATATATAATTGATGACATCTTTATCAGCACTACATAAAAACGGGTTATCTCAAGCGAGCGTCATCATGCAACTTGAAGTTTGCTTGTTCATTGGAAGAAGAAGTGAAAAATTACGTATGTGATTTTAAATGCCAAGTCGATGACTTAAACGCTTTATGTAGGGAACCAAAGAAATTCTCAATAGATTTTACGGTTGGAAGTTGGGTATATTAAATACCTAGAACAATCTTTGATAGTGATTCTATGTTATTTTAGCAAATGGGTTGATGTATACTCATAATCAACAATCGCTAAGGCACTGGTTAAAGATTCGATTCGATTCGAAATGCATTTGCAATGCATAGTGAAACGAAAGAATACAACAACCAATCGCAGAGGAGATCTAGATAGGTCAGTAATTTTATTATAAACTCCAAAAAGACGAACGAAATGTGCCTTTAAGCTAACATAGAAATAAGCCAAATATTCTCGAAAATAGAAATCGTAAATATATTTAATTAAACAACGGACTGCTAAAACGTATCTTTAAAGGTTAAGAGGACCAGGAAAAAAGAGATATAAGCTCATCTTTAGAAGCCGAATATTGAAAGTGATAAAATAAACTCACAATAGAATTCATAATTAGCATTTAGGTATATCGAAGACCTTGAAAATATTTTGAGAACTATTCTGTGTGATTTTATTACATTGGGTAGAAGCATGTACATTATCAACAATCACTGAAGCCTTTTTTTAGAAGTGAATATGTGGTTATTTTGTCGTGAACCATGTTTGGTTGCTCACTATAAGGAGAAGGTAAACATAAGTGAGTAAAATGGATACAACTTATGACTAAATACGCTATAAAATTCAACGTATCATCGAGCAAATGAAGAAAATTTGTTACTTAAAAATGGAAAATAATGGTTATTAAAATAACAATATGGTATGGTTATTTAATCCACAACAACGTTGATACCTCTTCCCAAAATTTACAAAGATTATGAGATGAATCATATTAAATTGTAGAAAGAACCAACAACGTATTATACAAAATTCAAAAACTACCAAAACTACGACTATATAAGAGTTATTAATTTACATTATTTTAGCCCTTATGTGGAAAAAGAAGACGATATTGCAATTCGTAACATTCTAAAACAGAACTATAAAGAATAATTTAAGGAATGTATACCTTTAGGCGTAATTCGAGAAGAATAGCAAACCCTGTGAAGTACATTCCGATTATAGTTTGAAATATTGTAGTGCAGAAATTTTCAAAATATCTAAAGAAATTGGTGCCATCCTAAGAAATATCATTTAGACGATAGAAAAAATATTCAGCTAAGCTCCTACCGTAGGGAAAGTACTTAAGCTCAGTAAAAACCAATTGATAGAAATATATTAAGAAGTTTAGTTATTCCAAAACTATCCTATGGAATGGGTAATAATTAGAAGTCGTTTTCTCCAACACTGATAGAAATATTAATATTCGCCTGAAGAAGACACAGTGTGTCGAAACAATTGTCGCGAACAGCAAAATAAATATTTGAAAGTGTTATCGTATTTCATTTACGAAAATTTACCTAAGTGATTACTGATATAAATGCCAACATATTCGGTGATCGAGTGGTGAGCGATGTTCAAAGCACATTGACTGGCTTTGAAAGTGAGTTACAGTGCTCGAGTAAATGTAAATGACAAATCGAATAAATAATTAAGGGCAAAAGTAGATAATTATATTCTCTTTTTTGAGGGATTGCTGCTATTCAGTTAATTATTTTCTTTAGTCAGAGAAAAATCTTTAAATACTAGAGTTTCTTTTACGTAGGGTTAAGTTGCGTGTGATTGACCCTACAAAAAGAACAACGAAAAAAATTCTACAAAGTAAGGTATTTCAACTACAGCAGACCAAGCTACACTAGAATACTGAGAGATTAAAGCATCAGAATACAGCCTAGATTGAAATTGTGAAACTTTATCTTCAAGATAAAGCTGGCACAATTCTATATTAACTTAATTTTGCATACTTCTAATATAAGAAATAGTTTTTACAATAATTAAATTAATTATTATAATAATTTTATTAAATACGTGTTATATATGTAAAAATTAACTTCCTACCCTGTAACATCATTAGAATTGCATCTAACGATATCAGTAATAACAGGTGAGTATCAAATTACAAAATATTATAAGCCGCTTGTGAGATGGATGGGAAGATTAGCGAAACAGTTAATTTTTCCAGGACGGTTGAGAACGATGCACACCGAATTTAATGGCATATGGAGGCTATACTACGCAACTACTGATTAGACCATGAATATTTATCAAGGCGGCTTTGCGTCAATCAAAAAATATAAAACCGGAACTCTCCGCTCCTCGCTGTATACGAAAACCTGCACATATCGTATTATATAAAATGTTACGAACAAAAGAAAAAAAAGACCGTTATATCAATGTAATTTATTTAAAGTAAAGCTACAAATAATTTTTCTTTTCTTCATATCTTGAAGAAAAAATAGATAAATTGTCATTTCTAATTAACTAGATTCTTATATGCTTATTAAAATAAATATATGAAATGATTTACATCGTTGCTTTACGATATGTTACAAAACAAAATGAATTTTTTTTAGATATTATTGATCAAGGGCAAAGGTATCTTCATGGAATAATTGTAGATTGATTGCTTTGCAAGAGTACACATGCTGTTAATTAAAAGGTGCAGTGCAAAACCATTTGCATACATCATATTAATTAATTTAAACAGTACGTCTTAATTGAGTGAAACTCCTTTCAGTAATATTGTTTTATACGTCGTTAAAATAAAATAAAAAATTTTAAATGCGGGTTATTTATTTTTTTGAATGCATCGTGGCAAATCTATTTTGTTTCAAGGCCACTCAATATTACACATTCACATAAATTAGGTATTAAAAAGGAAATTATTGTACATTCGAGACACCGGTCGTATTAATGGTATTTAATTACATATTGATAGTTTGTGTCCCTGTGTTATACGATGGCATAATTGTAATGGTTATTTGTATCATTAAAACTTGAGACTTTTACAATGTAACGTTTCAAGTATGTAAAAACTTTTCACTATAAATTGAATTATTTTAAGAAATCTGCTTACGAATATGCAAGGGATATATTTTACAGGAAGTTATTCCTTATTTTTAGCAATAATTTAAAACAAAATTTGACTCTATTTTGATTCTAGAGAAGATTTATTTAAAGAAGGCAGACCTTATTTCCACATCAAGTCAAATGGTTTTTGTTTATTTATAAACTGTTATGAGCTTTAAATCTTTGATGTAGTATGCTTTTCAAATTAAAGGCAATTTGGATAAAGGAAACACATAACGATGCTAGATAAAGCTAAATTAATACTAAGGACAATTTAATTTTTCTGTATGACGTGTGAATTCGATTATGACCAATTTTTTATTTGTTTATTGATTTGTTCGATAGGCAGACGAGTTCAGTGGAAGTATTTCTTGGTGAAGTTTCTTCATAAAATTACATTTTTAGTGGTGTGCATGTTTGACATGGGAAGTGTTTTTTTTTATATATATTGCTGCTAAATGGTCAAATCGATTATATTGTATAAAAATATTTTGAATAACCTTTTGATCTTCAAAAATAATCTATTTATTTTCACAATTATTTGGAAAATATATTGGTTTATCAAGTGAATAAAAATAAATTTTTATAATTTTAATATTTATTTTAATAAGTGAAATAACAGGTAAACTTAAATGGGCTCCTCAATATTGGCGGCTTGTTACTTTAATTAATAAACGTCTTGTATTATTATCACACTAGTACTATACTTAATCCTAAAAAAACCTTAGCATATTAATTATTTAATTAGCTAGAATATATTCATTATGAAATTTTTAATTCATATTTTTTTTTCATGTAAAGTTATGGTAAGAGCATATTTACAGCGTCGGCCTATTGTAATTTACATTGTGTTGTGTGTTGCTGATACATTATCAATCCGGCATAAATCAAGCATGAATGCGGCGCTATCAGTCCGTGATCTTCTCTCTTGTAGGAGGAAGGTTACATCTTATTCGCCGAGGATTCCCAAGAATCTACACACAAATATGCAAACAAATGTTATCAGATAATATCCGGACCGACACAATTGTTATTTATCGCCGCACATTTTATATAACGCGAGGCGGCGAAATTTTTGCCCGTCTTGAAATACTTGGTGTACTGAACACGAGATTCGTTGCTAATAACTCTGGATGTGAAATTACAAATACCAATAATGAATGGTTGAATGAACAGATAAGGAAAATTAAAATTATTTTAAACATGATTAGAATTAAATACACAAATGCACAGTAAACCTTTCTGTGCTTGATTCTGCAACGAAAATAGACGTTTAAAAAGAACCATAAAAAGAATATAAGACACCAATGTATCCCACTTTTTTTCATCTTCCTACTCGATTCAGAATTTTTATTTTCAGCTGCACAAAATTAGACACGTTTTTTAGTTTTTCTAAAAATCTGTTTCTTCATATAAATTCATCCACAACTCAAAGTTTTAAACCTCCAATATATTTAGGGTAATTGAAACAATTGATAAACACTGAATACCGCTACCGTTTATTTCTTAACAAACTTTTCACTTATACATCAAATTTGATGCAATGGAACACAAACATGTTTTCATCTTTTACCACAGAATTCATTAACCAGTGTTTCCAGTGATGGATTTTTCAAAATTGTCCGGTGAGTACCCTCCAACATTATAGCTGTTATTTTCTTCACACACATCTGCAAATAACCAATATTAAGTAAATCCATATAATATATATAATCAATAAACGTTCTTACATTATTCAACCCATAATCATCATTTAACCGTAGAAAGTTGTCACGAGCTTTAACCAGCACCACATCACCTTTGAATTTTGTCGATGCTTTATAGGTATTAGCTGCAACCAATCTCTTATATAGTTTGTCAATATTTTTCTCAATTGCAGCCGGGTTTGACGAATCCAAACTCATAATTTCAGCCAACTTCTTAAATCTTTCTTCCCATGATTTCATTTCCATAAATTTACAAATAAGCTGTTAACAAATTAAAAAAAAATAAAATAAAATAAATACGTATATTAAAATAATATAATTTAATATTCATATTTACTTAATAACCTCAGAATAACTTAATATAAAATTATTACTTACCTTATCATCAACTTCAATAAATTGTTGCAAGAAATAAGTTACTTGCACCTTCTTATCAGTCGCCGAATCAGTTTTTAGAAAACTAGCGATATATTCAGGAGAACCATCAATGAGAAAGAGCGACACTTTTTCATTTTCTTCCTCTAATTGTAACCCAATTTCGAATAGTACACAAGCACCAAATGAATATCCAATCATCATATAAGGGCCTTTAGCTTGCACCTGTCTTATCTGTGTAATTAACATTCTTGCTATTTTAGTTATCGGCGTAATTGGATCTAAATCTGCACAGTGCAGACCGTAACACTGGCCATTGATTTTTGTACAGATACTTTCAAGTGCATCAACTTTACCTTCTATTGGTGGGACAATAAATACAGGATTTTGATTTTTGCTCGAATTGCTTATCATTTTAACACATGATACTTCTTGGACAGATTCGGTCTTATCACGTATAGGTGTATTTCCCAACGTTGATAATTTTTCGAAAGTTAATGATCTGATTTCCTGGATACTAAAGTTTAGATCATAATTTCTCTCCAATGTTTGTTTAATCTCTGTAATCATTAATGAGTCTATGCCTAAATCGGAAAGCTTTTGTCCAGCAGGTACTGAGCTTGAATCTGCAAGACCAATCATTTTTGCTACAGCATTGGATAGATCAATTCGATCGACATTATTTGTAGATGTCTTTTTATCTGCTAATACTATACTGGACACAACTGGATGAGATTGTAAAAGAAAAGTATCTAAAACTGAGAGACAAGATATTAAGCTTTGTAATACCGCTCCCGCTAATTCTGTTTTTTCACTCATAGTATCTACTACAAGACCTACATCACCAATAGGTCCCCATTGAATGGCAAGTGCTGGCAAATTATCTGTTTTTCGCTTTTCACAAATACGTTCCATTGCGGAGTTAGCAAATCCGTAATTTACCTGACCCGCATTACCTCTGCCACACGCGACTGATGAAAATACAACAAAATAATCTACATGAGGGGTTAACCGCCTTGAAGCTATATCAAGGTACTTTGTTGCATTTATCTTCGGATCGCAGACTATCTTAAAGTTTTCCTGATTCTGGGCATTGATCAGGGAATCTCTTAATACAGCAGCTAAGTTAAAAATACCACCAACTGGACCAAGATCATTAGATTGGCTAATAAGTTCCTTAGCACCCTCTTCTGTTGTTACATCAATTGTAGAAATACGAACTATTACATTTTTATTCTTCCACCTTCTTAGGCACAATGATTGGTAGCCAGTTTTAACACCACTTCTTGATGATAAAACTATTTTACGAGCACCTCTAGAGATAAGCCAGTTCGTCAATTCCAAACCAAATCCGCCGAGACCACCCACTAGGATATAAACTTTCTCCGGATCCATATAGGTTCTTGGAATTGCTTCAACAACTTTTTGCGATGGCTTAATTTTTACGTGATTTTCTTCATTTCGAATTTTTAATAATACTTTACCAATATGTTTTCCGGATGCTAAGAATCTAAATGCTTCTTCAGCTTGATCTTCTGTAAATACTGTTTTTGGTAGTGGCTGAACAACTCCACTTTCAATCCCTTCGCTAATTAACCTTTTCATTTCAATCTTATCTGCATGGTCCATAGTAAACAAGGAGTCTAACAGTATTCCGTGAAACGTGGTATTTTTCAGAAATACTGACATACCAAGTGGTGAGTTGTTAAACAGATCTACTTTTCCGATTTCTAAAAATCTTCCATTAACAGCTAAACATCTCACAGATGCCTGCAATTGCTTCTCGGCTAGGGAGTTAAGTACTAAATCAACACCGCGAGCTTTGGTTTCAGAAAGAATCCATTTCTCAAAGCTTGTATCACGAGAATACCCAATACAATTGTCAGTTAACTGTGGAAATCTCTTCTTTAGATAGTCCCTCTTTGATTGGTTGCTGACAGTAGTAAATACTTTGCAGCCCATGTGTAATGCGATGGAAATCGATGCTTGACCTACACCTCCGGTTCCCGAATGAATTAATACGCTTTCTCCTGGCTTCATTTTCCCTCTAATAATTAATGCGTAATAACTCTAAAATCAGATCATTTAAGTTATACTATTTATATTTTTAAAATTAAATAATATTATAAATATTATTTCTCATTATTTTCAAAAAAGTCTTTATCAATACGTAGGCATACAACTAAAATTAATGTAATTCTAAAATTAACTTACGGTTCCATAAACAACAGGCACAGTGGCAGCTTCCTCCAAACTCCACGTTTTTGGAACATCCCATAGTAAACCAGAATCACTTATGACTGTAGTAGCCAAACTTTTCGCAGCAACCATCCCCATCACACGCTTTCCTCGACTATCCCGTCCTGAGAATTCCAATCCAAGTAAACAATCTTGCCCGGCAAAATCTCCAGGGATGGCATCGGGTGATAACTTTCCAGTGGCCAACATTACATCTCTAAAATTCAAGGAAGCATAGTATACTGTATTTATATCTTCACCTTTATTATATCTTAATGGCGTTTCAATCCACTGGAGGCTTGATAAATCTCCCCTTGTTGTAGTATTAATGCACGCATGCTCGACTATACGTTTAGTACTTTTTAAATGTAAATGCCGGAAAGTACCCCAAACGCCATTTTTGAGAACATTTTGTACTAAGCCTTTCTGTATTTGATTTTTATAATACTTGGATGACGGTGAAAATGATTCAGCTTTTTTATCTTGAATGAGAAAACCTTTGAAATTTATGCTTCCTGTATCTTTGCGAAGACAATTTATTAATCCTAGAAGACCAGATAATTCATCGTGTGTAAAAATATAGATTTCACATCCACTAATTTCACTGGTATGTACAGCTTCCTTCAAAGGTTGCAACCAATTGTAATTTTCTCCACTGATTTCTATCTGAATGGGATTATTCGGAATCTCCCTTATCTTTCTTGTTAAAATATATATTTTATCAGGAGTGACTTGCTTATATAAAATTTCTAACGAGTGTAAAGTGATAAGCTGTAGATCAATATTCTTCTTAGGTTCTTCGAACAAAAGAAAACCACCAGGTTTGATCAATGATAGAGCTTTTTCTATTTCATTTTTGTTTTTGTTAAAAAGTAAATTTACAAGAATGATTAAATTAGCATCACCATCTGAATAATTTTGCATCACCTTAATTGATTTATTTTCAATGTTGTTATCATCAATTATTGTAGAAGAAAGTAAAATACCATCTACAATTATTTTAGGCTCTCCTTCCATTATTTTAATTAATTTGGGCAAAACAAATGTTTCAGGAGGCATCTCCGTTGCAACTTCAATAACTTTTAATTTTATGGTTTCCAAACTATTTTCTATAACTAATTGAGAGACAACAGTCAGTGTATCATATTCTTCTAAGGAATCCATATTTTCAAATGGGATAAACTGAAATTTTTCCAATTTTGCTATTTCATTTTTCTGGCGCCTTGGTACTGAATGACCTTTCATACCCCTCAGCTCTATACCACCAGACTTCATAACACATATGTCGTCATACATATAAACTGGAATTTGATCTAGATGTAATTGAATATGGGCTTTTGGATCTATTACCACTTTTTGTAAGCCAGTTGGTAAATGCAAGTCACGGGTGTCTTGTCGTAAGAAGAAAAACTGAAGCATAGTATCAATAAAGCTGGTCCAATTTCTTTTCCATGCAAGTTTTCCTTCAGTTGCGAAACTATTAGAACCTAAAATTCCTTTGAAAATACCTTTATGTTCGTATCCTTTTAGGTGAAGTTCTTTATAAGCATCAGTATGGTTCATGGGCAACGCAGAATTAGTACAATTCGATTGTATAGGTTCAATATTAACAAACTCTTTATCAATTTCAGTCGAAGTATATATTCGACCGGAAACTACTAGCGAATCACTTTCGCAAATTTCAAAGATGCCAGATCCTCTAAGGATATTTACATAAAACTTTATGGAACCATCAAGGGGTACAATTATCGGCCTTATAAACTGCATATCTTCTAAGACAATAGGAAGCTGTTCAAAATCTTGATTTTCCATCTTAGCAAACATCCTCCATATTAACGTCTGAGAATTAGATATAATTACTTGTATGCTTACAATTTAAAACCAAACTATATTACCATATAACCTGTTGCTGGGAATAATATTCTACCATCAATCATATGATCACCAAAGAATTTAAATTCTTCATTACTTAAATTAATTTCTACCATAAATTCGACAGATTGGGACTGTTTGCTTGAAAATTTTGGGGTAGACCACTCAATAGAATGGTCCCATTTAATCATGCTTGCAATCATTGGTGTGTTTTTACTAACTGGAAATAGTACTCGTGGATATAAAGCTGCTATATTGGGTTGTGCACCAGCTGTATATATCCTGAAATAAAAGTTAATTTTATTTTCTGCACGTTTAAATCTTAGTTACCTTTTTTACCTGCCAATATTTTGTAATAATTCATTAAGAAGATCAGGACGATTCTTGTTTAATAATCCAATTTTAACGACATTTTCTTTTAGCGATCTTTTAAGAATACTTTGTAATAAACTATGTGGTGCAAGTTCCAAGACTATAGCCTCATCAGGTATGTGTTTAACTGCTTCGTGGAAATATACAGGAGAAAGAAAATTATTAACGTGATATGCTGGTGAACTGGTTTGCGCTAATGATGTCTTCCAATTAGATTCTTCTATAGAAGACGAAATCCATTTATGTGATCTAGTTTTTGGGTTCGGTATTAAAGTGTCAATGGCTTTCCTCATTTTAGGAGCGGCATCCGCAATATATTTACTATGAAAAGCAAACCCTGATGTCTCTACTATCTTTGCGAATATCCCTTCTGCAGACAATTCCTCGACAAACTTTTCTATTGATTTGCAAGATCCAGATACTGTTACATTATCTTTGCTATTATGACAAGCTAGATAGATTTCAGATGGAATTCGTTTTTTACATTCCTCCCATGATAGTCCAATTGCAGCCATTGCTCCTCTTGGCAATCCACTTTCTAATATAGCTGTTCCTCTAACATACGCCATGGCTACAGCTTGTTCTAAAGTTATTGTTTTATCAGCGTACGCACATGCAATTTCTCCAGCTGAATGCCCAATCATGCCATCAGGATGAATATCTAGTAATTCCAAAATATCTACTAATGCAATTTGAACAGCTGTTATTGATACAAACGAATTTACTACATTATCTAGGATATTTTTATCGCCATTTAAAATAATATTTATTAGATCAACTCCATAAGGTTTTAAGGCATTCGACGAGCGCTCAATTGATTTTCTAAATGGTTCAAACTTCATCAAGTCTTTACCCATACCTGGCCATTGTGAACCCATTCCAGAAAATATGAACCAAATTGGTGGTTTACTAGTTGTTATCTTTCTAACTTCTTGTGCATCTGCATCTTCTATTAGGCAAAATCCTCTATATTCATGTCCATTAATATTACTTCTATGTACGCTATCTATTAATGCATAAAATTCATTATCATATGGGTTACTTTTAATTTTATCCAGAAAATAATTAACAGAATCTTTTGTACGACCAGAAACGGTTATAATACGTGGAACTAAAGTTTTCTGGAATTCCTTTTTTTGTTTTGGATTTGAAGAAACGATAACGTGTACATTTGCTCCTCCGAAACCAAATGAATTGATACCAACTATACCACCACACCATTTTTCGTTTGTTGTAACCACCTATAAGTTTATTATATGTTTATTAATACCACAATAGATTTAAAATTTGTATTACCTTTACTCTGCCATCTAGTAATCCTGGAATATTAGTGTTTGGTTTATTATAATGCAAATTCTTTGGTATGACACCCGATTCCATGGCAAGAATGGTTTTAATTAATGAACACAAACCGGATGAGGATTCAGAATGTCCCATATTGCTCTTAACAGAACCCATAAGTAAAGGCTTTTGCCTTCTGTTTGTACAAAATACATCAACAATTGCATTTACTTCTTCTGGATCGCCCGCTTTTGTTCCTGTGCCATGAGCTTCTAAATAAACAACGTCATTCGGATCTATTCTATTTTCAGCATAAACTTCTCTAATTAATTTATTTTGCATATTTCCAGAAGGGTATGTGATTCCATTTTCTTTATAACCATCTGCATTAGTTTTAGCACCTAGAACTGATGCATATATCCTGCGTGCTTTGCTTCGTTTTTGGAGAAATACAACGACAATTGCTTCAGATCTAACGTAACCAGCACCTGTTGTTTCAAATGCTTTGCATTTTCCATCTGGGCTTAACATTCCTAATCTATGAAATTGAAGTGAGCTATTAGGATTTATTAATAAACTGATACCTCCGACGATAGCGGAATCACATTTTCCCGTATTGATTGCGTCAACTGCGTTTTGGAATGCTAATAAGCTGCTTGAACATGCGGTATCAATTGAATAGCTAGGGCCAGAGAAGTTGAAAGCAAATGATATTCGGTTGGCATGCATAGATCTAGCACCACCAGTAAAACCATATCCAGTGATTATGTCTGGATCAGTGTTCCAAAATTCTAATGATTCGGTGAGTGTGGAACCAATAAAAACGCCAGTTTTGGTGCCTCTAAAATCCATAGGGTTTACTCCAGCATCGACCATAGCTTCATGCGTAGCTTCAAGTAGCATTCTGAGCTGCGGATCCATAAAATGTGCTTGTTTCGCATGAACTCCAAAGAACGAAGCGTCAAAATGTGTGATGTCTTTGAGCTTTCCAGTTCTTGACGGAAGTCCGTATATACCTGTAGGCCATCTCCTGTCATCATCGGTTACCATATCGATGCCATCGAAGAGCTGCTGTTTGAATTCGTCGATGTTATCGCTTTCGGGAAAGCGGCCCGAAATTCCAGTTATTACAACGCGATCGGGTTCTTCGGCCATTGTAATGGTTTTGTTCGGAAGTGATTAGTGTGGTCTAGATAAATTCCTGCAAGATATAATTTTTGGCATTGAAAGGAAATCATTGGATTACAAAAAAATTATTTCCAGGAATGGAGAAGATACAATGTACGGAAATAGTAAGAAACTCAAAATGTAATTACAAATGCAATATTTGAACCCACAGAAAAGTCCACAAATATATCAAAACTGAGAATAAT
This sequence comes from Ontholestes murinus, assembly GCA_963969525.1. Lineage (NCBI taxonomy): Eukaryota > Metazoa > Arthropoda > Insecta > Coleoptera > Staphylinidae > Ontholestes > Ontholestes murinus. Next base: position 57,595,530 of record OZ018390.1, on the reverse strand, counting down.
AATCGACTTTAAAATTGTCTTGAAAAACCTTGCCATCAGAGTACTAAACACATTTAAGTTATGGCATAGCAAATAATTACAATATGGCCATTTTGAAGATTGGAATGAACAAAGAAAAAAATTAAAGGACCAAAAAGAAAGCAAGAAAGTAAATATTAAAGATAATAATCTAGAAGAAGAAAACAAACAAAGAAATGTAATGGATGGAAGAAAGGCTGTGACCACATGATGGAGACATGAAAAGCTCTCCACCTTTTAACCGTATTAAACATAAACGTAAAACATAACAAAATACCTAACGGGTTGATATTGGATTTACAACTGGAAGTAAAAAGAAAAGAAAGAAAGTTCTCAAAAACAGAAACAGAGAAGAGATATAAAGTATAAGAATATCTATTTGGAATAGTTTGCAGTAACTTATTTACATTAATATTGTTCAAAACCTTTTTAATAGAAAATTATAATGTGCTATTATAAATATAAAAAGTTATGAGTATAATAAATAATATTTTTTTTAATTTTAAAGATTCTAAATTTTTGCTTGAAATAGAAACCATTCTATTTTAGATGTGAAATTTGGTTCAAAATTAATCCAAAAATATGTATTCCTTACCATTAGTGAAAATATAATAATTAAGATTTTAATCTAGCAAATTATGATAATTTCGAAAATGTAGAAACTAGCTGTAAATTAAAAATCTTAATGTGTAGAATTATGAATTAATAAAAGCTATCAGAGAATATTAGGCTAAAAACTATAATAATATAATGAAACAATCTTATCTAATAGTTTGTTTTGAAATAAACTAATTATCCATAAGTCATTAAAACGTTATTATATTCAGTTATTAATTATATCGAAAATAAGCTCTCTTAAAATATCTATATATAATATTTAAACGTACTTACCAAACTATGAAATCACACTGAAGCCATATACACCTAGCTCTCTATTTATACATGTCAGATCATTGCAATTTACGCGTGTCGTTTATAGTTTTCAACAAATTAAAATAATTTGAAACAATACAAACAATTCCACTTTGCACTATTTTGCATTGTAAATTGTGTCATAACAAATACGTTAGTCCGTTAAATAAAATCCTGTCGTAATAGAAGGTTGCTATAAATTAATTTCATTGTACGTCTATATTACATTGCATTGAATTTGGAACGATGGGAAACCAGTTTTTAAGTTTCCAGTTACAAAAATTTACATCCAGATCGATGAATTTTGAGTGAAATTAATTCTTAATTTTTCTTAGGTAATATTTGATGCACGTAATCAGTCTATAATTTCATTTCATTAAACGGATGCTTAAATGAGAAATGTATTTCCTCACTATTTGAAATGTGTTTACTTCCGGTAGTCAAAATATTTTTTTAATTAGTAGTGCTATTTTTTGTGTGACCTACTTTGTTTCGGCTTCAATGGCTTTAAACAATCACTAACTGTTGCACTTTTCCAAAATTGGATCTGACTTTCTCAATAATTATAAAATATGATTGATGATGGAAGGCATTGCTTTGTGATATATCTTGTTATTATAAAGTATTTATTATATTATTAACATTAATTAAATCTGAAATTTTAATTTGAATCTTATCATCTAAATTTAGATGTAATAATTTTGTATAACTAGTATTAATTTTAATTATTTTTATACATACCTTCTTGAGAATAATTGTCAAATAGTTGAAGAAAAAAATAAAAATAGTGAAATAATACTTATCCAAAGTAGTATCTAGTAGTGAACATTAGTTAAGAATTAATAAAGATAGAAATTCTTGAAAATTAAATTAGTTATTTGCTAACTTATATTTAATTACATTCCTTCTTCTTGAAAGTTTTATTACAGAGATTTTAAACGAGAGAATAGAAATAATTTAAAAAAATATATACAGGACTAGATTATTAGGAAATAATTTGATTTTTGTTATTCCTCAAGTAATGTTTACTACTAAAAATATTAACTTTGACGAGTGGCGTGGATGCTGACAAATCGGTTATCACAAATATACTTAATATTCCTTATCCCCAAATATTTTTGTGTTTAGTTATTTTATCTTGGTTTCAACAAAATGTTTTCAAACCACCTAATTCATGTTAGCTTACTAATTAGATTGTTTAAAAACTTTATGTAGAACTGAAAACAAAATATTAACATCCAAATTTGTACTTTAAAAACAAGGATAAATAGGATAATATAGTGAGCATGCGCTTTTTCTATTTATTATTTCACCTTCTTATCGAAGAAACTTATTTGTCCTGCACTGAGTATCAATTACTAAAGTCATGGTATTCACAAGGCAAATACTAAGAAAGAACGTGATTGCAATAATAATAATATAATATAAATTTCTAAACAGTTTCTTGGCAGATGAAGAAATTAAATAATTGTAAATAAGTTACCTTACAAATCGATTTGTCCATTGAAATATAGTGTTCTCAGCAAAAATATTAATATACCTTATTACACTTTTCACAAGCAATCTACTGTTTCTTTTTCTATAAAAATTACAGTGATTTTAAAACAGGGGATAGAAATAATGTAAAAATTAAAGTTTAAAAACTTTTGGATGAAACAGATACATAGTATCAAAAATTGGATGAAAACTGAGGATCACATTGTGGTCTTATAATCTTTCTTCTGGCGACTTACCTTAAATGTTTCTTGATTTTATTGTAATTTTAAATATTTATTACGCTTAGCAGCAATGATTAAGCCAAAGTGGTATTTTGCAGGTAAACTTAAATTCAGGATCCATAGGGGTATTATACTTGCTTTTTGTGCTCTACATTTGTGCAGTTATTATAATATAATTCGAAGAATTAACATTAACATACCTTGGGGTATATTATACCCAAAGTATGTTAATAAACCTAGAAAGTACACCAAAACCGTATATTATTGGTTAATCATGTTTCCTATTTAAGTCGTTAATATTTTTGTATAGATTTCTTTCAGCTCTTTTTAAACATATGTTTTCAGGATTCCTGTTAAATCACGAGGACGAACTAATCTCTATTCCATGCCGTATAGGTAAAAGTTTTAGTATCATTTTGAATCTTTTATTGATGTAACGCTAAAAGATTCCTCAGGTTATTGATCTAAATAAAACCGTAGCTACTTTCAGCTGAATGTTTAGTTCAGATTTCTTGCAGCGCATCTTAAAAATTTTCTTTATCATTTTTATCCTCATCATAAATAGACTTCTATTGCTGTTATAACTGATATAATTTGCTAATTTTAAGCACTACCTTCAGATATCTCTATCGCTTCTTCAATTTACGTAATAAAGCATTAGATGATTTATCAACTATAAGACATAAATATTCAAAATTTTCTTATTTTAACTAGCAACATTTTAAGCTCAGATATCTTAAAGTGCTTCTTCAATCCTTTCCCTTAAACTAAGATCCTAGATTTCTAAAATATATCTCTGTTGAAGATTTTTAGTTCAACATTATAGCAAACTGATTTGATTTTAATGTTGTACATCTGAAAGTGTTAACATTATTTTGTATATATTCTTTTGTAATAGCTACTCAATAAATTGGGCGAAATAAATCTTCTTTTTTAAGTGCTCTGTACTCCAAGTATGACACGTTGGCAACTAGTAACTACAAACTTACTTTATCTACGGAAAATTGAAACAACTTTTTGTTGGATAGGCTATACCATTGTCTAAGATTTTAAGCCATGACGTTTTTCTGCCTTTTTGGCTCCGATGTCCCGAAGTTTTTCCTGAATGATGATTTGAAGGAGTGCGTACTTATCATTCCGCATTATATGGCCAAAATGCTTTAGTTTATGTTACTTTATTGTAATATTTTAATGGTTTAATGTTTATTCCGGAGCCTAGTCACCATCTACTACTACTACTACTACAACTGCTTTCTGTTTGGTTGGCGGACAGTCGATTCCATGTCAAAGAAATTATGTTTTTTGGATGCATTCCACGCTTTGATGCCGCTTAGTAAATGATTCAAACCGTCGTAAATTTAGTTCCCTGTCAACAACAATATATGGTACCTTGACTATAATATCTTGAGGGACAGTTTCTTAACGAACGATTGACGTTATAGTCTATGGGTGCTTCAATCGGTAAATATGGCGAATGTGGGAGCAACTTCCACCATTTATTGGCGACGCACAGTGGGCCAAACCATGAAAAAACCTGGTCAAAATATAAAGATGTGTAAGAATATTCTTCAAAATGTTTCCCACGTGATATTTGAGATCGCTGATTATGAATTTGTTGTCAAAAATCGCAGTCGCATTCGACGTCTCCTTTTTATATTATGAGGAGAAATTTTTGCAAAAACGACTAATGTCTTTATTCCGCGCTTCCTGCGCTTCCTCAGATAACTGACCAATTGGAAGCGGTGAAGCGTGAACAATGTGTACGGAAGTCGGCATGGAATACCACGAGTACAATTCAACATAACGCTTCGCAACACCGAGACTATAATTTTTGAATTTCTCACACCCGCTTGACATCGCATGTAACAAAACCTTGCTCATCGCTATAATATTTTCATCGCTAACCAATAATTCCACATTTACTAAGACGTTTACGATTATTTCTGCTTTGCAGAGCGGGATTGCAATTTTTTACTTTTCTCGTCACTGCCGGATTGATATGCTACATGCCATGAGAAACCACTCCATGAATCTAATCCATGCATGCAATTTCGTAATCCCGAAACAAAAGTACTTTTCATTGACATGTCTACTCATAAATGCATCCGTGCTGTCGAAACCTTTGCATGTTGCAGTGCAAAAGTTACATCCCTGAGACTATGCATTTTCCGTAACAGCATTTTTCACTTTACCGTCCACCAAACAAAAAAACCAATTCGTGTTTAACTTTTATATTATGGCCATAAGGAGTAGTTTGAAAGGAAACAAGGGATTTGACTTGATTTGTGATGTGAAGATGATCGGAACCACTATTTTCAGACGTCTGCTTCAAAAGTTGCAACCGAATAGGCCTACAAAATTACGTAGAGGACGGTTTTGGATTTTTCCAAATGTCAACTTCAACATCATTACAGTTCACGGCGTTTCCCTCCAACTATACCAGTGGCACCACAGCGCGTTAGTAAGTATAGTCAAGTTTATAAGTTTATTGACATGTATTAGCAACTACTTTTTGATTTACCATATTCTGTATACAAATACCAACTTGGCAAGTTCTTTTTCCAAGCGGAGAAAGACGGAGAAATTTTCGTACGACCTAATTTGTAACTATTTTAGAATAACTAATTTGTAACTATTATACAATACGGAAATAATCTTAAAATTAATGCAAAATTTGTGAAGATATATTTAATACATTCGTGTGTATATGTGTGAAACTTGCCTATCGGAATACAATCTGTAGTATTCTTGAGTTGGGTGTATGGAGTAGATTACTGTAATATTCTTGAGTTGGGTGTATGGAGTAGATTCTTAATGAGTAAAATACTACTGCACATAAAACCTTTTATTTACCAACTGACATTAGAAACTATGATAACAACATATTTTTTTGTCTATGCCATGCGCGATGTTATTTGGGGCATATTACATTACACAATCCATTATTGGAAGCTGCATATCAAGGCCAGAATTTCGAATAATAATTTTAGAACACTTTTCACTGTTTATGGTTAGCTTAACTTCGCCGGGTCATTCAAAGTAGTTTAGCGACTAGAATGTTATTCCAGCACTAAATACGTATACATCAGTGGCCTCTACATCTAATTTTATGAACTATTACTTGGTTAGTATACTTGTTTTTCAGTTTAGCCAGCTTTTTTCATGCTTTGGCCCACTATGCGACGCTTAACGATATGGTTCTTTTTTCGTCGTAGTTTTGCCTTGATTTCAGTGCGAATGCAGCCAATCATCGCCATTTGAGATGATTCCGCTTTTGCCCCACCATACACAAAACATAGTTTTCTTACGGTGTAAATATCTTGATATTCCTCTTAGAGAAATACTCAGCGACAAACATTTTTTTTTCTCTTGGTGGTTTTTAAATAGTAGCTATGATTCATCACCCATGGTTAGATTCTTCAGAAACAGATCTTGTTCATATCTTTGGAAGAAATCTGTAAAAATACGGAGACGTTCGGCTATGTTATTGTCCCACATATTTTTGAGCTTTTTGAGACGATCATGAATTGATTGACATTGACGAATTCATGCATTCTTATTGTTAGGCTTTTATTCTCTTTTTCTGTCGCTAGTTTTCGATGGTTTTCCATTTCTTCCTCATCTACAATGTTAGTGTGACCCGTTGTGTCTTTTATACTATCTTTGAACTTGACTTTTACTGATTATTTCTTCCCCTAATAGTTTATTGAGAAATGAATCGGGTAAAGACTCTGGCGTATTCCATTTTATAGTATAATACAGGGTGCGGCAATATAACTTCCTTTTTTAAATATGCGCCATTCAGTCGATTGATGTCGTAGCAGAACGCTGGTGGTATTTTTCGAAAAGGGGGCTATAAAGTTTTGTTCGGACAAAGTTCTGACTTCTCGAAGTCGTTCCTGAGGACCACATTGTTGTTTTTTTAGTAATGAAGCCCATTTTCAGTTATGTGGATCCGTCAACAAACAAAACATGAGCTACTGGGCTGACCCCAATCCTTGAGAATTGCATCAAAGGCCTTTGCGTTCACCTAAACTCACAGTGTGGTGTGCAATTTCCTCAGCAGGAATCATTGGTCCTTGGTTGAAGTTTCAGTGACATTGAATTCAGACCGGTATGTAAACATGTTACTGGAATTTTTTTCTTTCATGGCTAGATGAGTTGGATGAGTGAACATTTGGATCGAACAAGACGATGTAACGGCTCACACTTCAAGAGCATCGATTGCTGTTTTGAGAGAACACTTCTTAGAGCGCCTAATCTCAATTAAGGGCGATTTGTAGTGGCCGGCCTGATCTCCCCATTTAGCCCCTTGAGATTTTTTCTATGAGGTTTTTTTGAAATCCCGTGTTTATGTGAATCGTCCAAGGACTCTACAAAATTTGAAGACCAACATCCAGGAAGAAATTGCCAACATAACGCCTGCTATACTAGCAAGAGTCATGGCAAATGCCAGAAATTACTCAGTGTAGGGAGAAACGGGGACATCATCTACTTGATTTAATCTACTAAACTGTGTAAAACAAAACTTTAAGTATGTGCCTACATTATAATAAAACAAATAAAAATTGCCTGATTCATACAATAGGTTTTATTAAGTTTTGAAAAAGAAAGGTTATGTTGCCGCACCCTGTATATATCAGCGTTCAGACTTTTCGTTTTCCTTAAACTTATCATTCTTATTATCAGCCGATTTCCGTTTGATGATTATCTTTACAGTAATCTTGTCACATTTTTTAAATAAGAGCTTAGATTCGATTAGTTTAACTACATTATTAATTGTCCCTCATCCAAACCTAAGATTATTGGTCAAAAAGTCTGTTTCTTCTTTATAATATCAATATTCTTTATAGAACCATAAATTGTTTTCAAAAGATTCTAAATATACATAATATCTGTTTCTTTTGGATTTATGGTCAAGATTTCATTGCACTTTTATATTTCTTAATTATTTCTTCCTATTAGTAGATTTTGTATACGGATAGTACTAACAACAATGTTTATTTACAGTAAGACATATCTGTAAAATATTTTAGCTCTTAATGTTTCAACACTTTCATCAAAATTTTATTCCCATCAACAGAGATAGCATGTAGACCTTGAAAATCCAACAATAACCAACCGAATGGTTTATAAGTTTTCTACAGCTTTTCACTTATACTCAGAATTATAGGGAAACCTTAATCAAGAATGAATAATAGTATAAAATAAGTATTTCATTATTACAGGAACCTGTATTCGTTCAATCCTGTTATACATTCAGTTCATATGAGAGATGATCTTCCATAACTGCTTTAGATGAATAGATGGAGAATTTGTTTAGATATGAACGCAGTAGCAACTTTTACTATACTCTAATATGATTGCACATTTTTTTTACTAGGAGAATAGAAAATGAGAAAACTACAAATTAGTCAAAATATTATCTAGATCGCAGTGACACATCAATCAAAAATAATTTGGCCCAATAGGTCTTCGCAAAAAATCCTACATTAATATTTAATATATATAATACAAACAATAAAATATATTATATACCTTGTAATCTAACTTAATTGACTTAATTAGCAGTTAAGACAATTACTTTGTTTTATGTTTATGGAAAATCGTTATTATGTAAACATAACGTTTTCATTTGTGATTAATTTATATATATATATTATTTTTGATACTATAATGACCTCACACAAAGAATAAAAAAGCGGTTACATGAGTAGAATGTATAAAGAGTTAATTAGGCAAAAATGGGACAATTTGTAGATAACCATAAATGGCTAACTTGGAGAATACAGGTTGTTATGATATGCGATCGGCCGTCTGTCGCTTGTTTAAAACCATAATGGTATGTAAATGGTCGTTTGCAATTGTAAATATTGGCCGCATATCATACATTGGAATTTCGTGTTGTTCGTGCATTGTTTTAAGGTCCCACATATGCAAAAGCACATAAATTAAGCCGCATTTGTAAGCTTTGTATTTTTGCGCTCAAACTTTACTGCGTATACTATATATACCTTCCACGTAACCTATTAACTTTATTAATGCGGGCGCATTATGGAATTTACATGTAGTTAGAAAAAGTTTTTAATAACCCCAAGTTTAAAAACTGTTTCCACGGTGTTAATATGTACACTTTATGCCCTCCCTAATATAAATTGCAGGGCTTTCCACCATTTTCCGCTTAAAGCTCCAAAAAAAAAAGAGAGAAAAAAAAAACGGGGTGGAAAACATTATCGAACTTAAATATGCCTCCCGTCTATATAAGTATTAAGTACACACAACGTTTCTTTATTTCAGCTCCATGATCCGCGAGACTAATGGCGATACTTTATGAACCGACGTCTCGAGAAAAAATCACTGAGCACCCGTGAAATTACAAACTTTTTCCGAGATTATAATAGGGAATAAAAGCGTCAACGTGATTTTAAAGGGGATCGAAGGCGGTTATTTCCTAATACGCAAACTTTTACCCTCTTATAATGGGGCCCAACGCTCGCTCTCCTTTGACATGTTCCAGATTTTTAATTGCTACATTAAAATCTGACACCCCCGTCTTACACTTAAAAAATCCAATTTTAGTGGCAATTATGGATTATTTTATTAACGACTTCCGTAAAATTTATTATTCTGAAGACTAATGTGGCTGTAATGTGTTTTAAATGTAATTGCTGGAAAACTGTTTATTATAAAACATTGTTTTTAATTCGTTTGCCTTACCATTATTTACGATACTTGTGGTTTTATGTTAAAACAACCTTGATAATTTAATAGATAATAAATAACTGCAAATAACAAAAATACATTTATATTCTATTATATAGTTATTATATTATAAACCTTGATAAAATTAAGGCAAACTAATTCTGATGAAAAGGTATAATTATAGGATTTTGCTTAAGCTTTTAAAATCATATTAAGGTAACACAAATACATCTATTTTATTGGAACAACTCTTCTTTCATCAAAAGATACTTATATATTTATATATAATTCATTAAATATAATATTATAAACTATAATGATTATAGTTTTCAAGATTAGAACACAATTTATATAAAAATGTATGGTAAAGAAAAAACAAGTAGCATTATAAAACTTCCATTCATCCCGAAGACGTATAGCTGGATATTTGCATTTCACCTCAAGACATTTTCCAGCAGCAGGAATTTTAAGTTTCAGAAACGTGTATATATGCACGCGGTGATATGAGTACTTCGTAAATTTTATTTCGCAGATGCGAGCTTTCACACCCTCATTTCAAATGTACAAGTGTGAGAATTTTGCTGCAAGCACTAAAATGCATTGTTATATGTTATATGCACTTGTCGCGATGCACCACCCCACTATATTTGTGATGATGTGTGCAAGGTTCCAGAGATCGTGAGGGGTTGGCTGCATTTTCCACCTACTCGCCGACAGCAGACTCTCCACTGTAACTCCACATATTTTATTCATATGCTGTACAGAAATGAAATTACGCTTTGTAACACCTATTAAAACAAGCTGTATTGTAATAATAGTCAAATGTTTAACGTACAATTGAAACACGTTTTAATAATTTATAATTAATTAAATTTGCATGAGAGAATATAAATAATACATATGCGGACACCTGTTCCGATATTTAAGATCTCATCAGTACAGTGTTATTATATATGCATTATAAATGATATATATCATACATTATTGAGATTTTAATTCTGATTGAATGATTCAATATTTCATATATTTCTGAATAATCCAATACTTATAAATACTTAATGGGCATTTTGGCCAATTTGGTTTCAAATGAAATTAAAAAACATTATACATGTATGTTTATTACACCAAAATAAATATGTATGTATGTGTATAAAGTGTTTATTAAACATTCAGCAAAAATTCAAAGGGACTTCCTGGACTATTCTAAGAATATTTTGTCCTATGAAAAAAAATCGTGGACAATGACATTTTATTACCAAAAATTACATGTAAAGTTTCATAATCTAGAATGAATAAAAAATACTACCTCCAGCTAGGAATCAATTATTCAACCTTCTCATTAACTGTCGAACTCCACCGAAACACTGTTTCTTATTATGTTACACTCAGCATATGGTATATCCGATTTTGCAAGTCTTCTACATTTTCCTATTGATTAGTGTAAACCAATGAAATTAGATAGCCTAATTGAAAATAATCCAGGGTGTTTAAGTCCGGGGATCGAGCAGGCAATGAATGAGGTGAACCTCAACCAATCCACCAATCTCCGTATGTTATGTTAAAAACTCACGAGAAACCAGATTAAAATGCGCAGCATAAACCACATTGCATTTCTAGTTGCTAATTATACAGCCTCTACAAAATGTATAAACAGCTGCAATTCACCTCACCAGTAAGTCTTCCTATCAGAAATTCCGATCCAATTAGTCATCTACAATTTAAACTCAAACGTTCAAAGAGAATTGATGTTCAAAATTATATTCAAGTATTTTTATGTTGACTTTTATAGCGCATATGATTATTATGAAAATTTGCTTTATCGGTAAAATGAATCAGCATCAGTTGTTGAGGATTGAATGGGTGCAAACGCCATTGACAGAATACAATTTATGAAGGCAAATCAACACGAAGAAGTGTTTGAACGTGTTGTATGCGTTGTAAGAAAACGAATATTCTTCAAGAATTACTTGCATTTAAAGTACATTTAAAAGTATTTGCAATGTTTTGAGTAACTAGTACCTATATCTTTTTTATCATATCCAACATATTCTCTTTATGTTCTTCGATTCCTTCTATCACTGGCCTTCTTGATCCTCCATTTCCTTTCAAAGTGCCAGTATCATGAAAATGTTGGTAAATTATTTTAAAGGTTTTTCTGTTAGGAACGCTCAGGAAACCGTTCAATGTACAAACACCTAGTTTGCGATCATAAATAAATGGTATGTCAGTCATTATGATTTCGGCCAAGAAATGAAATTAATCGTGAACATTTCTGTGCGATATTTTTTGACGTTGATCTCTCAAAAACAGTCAATCCATAATAATAATAATAATAATAATAATATTTCTTCTAGATGTATACACAAAATTTACTTAAATTAAAAATAAGTACATATTTAAGAAAATTGTCCGATTGATATTGCGTGTTAGTTACAAAAATACGAATAGTATTCATTCAGCGTGTATGGATCAAATTCTATCAATAGTGATTTAATTTCTCTTTTGAACTTATTTATTTGAGTAATTTTACGAAAATGTACTTGAAGTCGATTATATAGCCGCATCATTGAGTAGTGTGGTGCTCTTTCAAACATTACTAGTGAATGTATGGTATGGGATAGTTATAGGCTATAATTACATTTCTAGTATTATGTGGGTTTATGTTTAAATTATTATAAAAGAGATGCTTATGTTGATATATGAAAATGAGCGAGGCTTGAATATACATTGCTACTACTATAAGAAGATTGTTCGTTTAAAACACCCTTCTACATGAGTCCCTGTATTTCATATTATAAAGTAGTTAAAGGCAACTTTTTGTGTAATAAAAATATTATTAACCTCGTGTGCTGCACCCCAGCATATAATACCATAGCGCAACAAAGCACAGAAATAAGCATGATAAACTGTTCTTAGAGTATCATGACTTATGTATGGTTTAATTGTTCGCATGCAGTGTATGGTAACATTTAACTTGTTATTTAGTCCCTCAATATGATTTGACCAATCTTTGTTTATCAATATAAACTGCAACTGCAATAATTGTTGGACACCCGTTATTTGACTCTATAGTTTCATATCCTTTTCTTATATGTACTTTACGCATTCTATTGCGTAGATATGACTTAATTAAATTGACATTTACACCTTATATGAATAAAAGTATATAAGTACTTTAAAAAATATATTGTAAGACGCTACAATTGTTTCGCCACACTGTGGCTTCTTCAGGCGAAGAAATGGTTTCTTCGTGGCGAAACAATTGTAGCGTCTTACAATATATTTTTTAAAGTACTTATATAGTTTTATTGATATAAAATGAAGATGAACTTTAAACATCTGTCAGCCTCATCAATCAATTATTAGAGATTTACACCTCTTGGTATGCTTGTATATCTTGTCGAGTAATATGTCATGATATATGCAATCGAATGCTTTAGACAAGTCCATGAATATTCCTAAAGGAACTTCTTTATTGTCCAAAGCATTTGTAATTATCGTGATTAATTCAAATATTGCTGTGGTTGTGGATTTACTTTCTACATATCCATATTGTTATGTATGAAATAAATCATGTTTATTAAAAAAATTACAATTCTATTTTTAATTACCTTTTCAAAAACTTTTGCAAAGTTTGTAATTAAACTCATGGCTCTATATTTTCTATAGGATCACCTTTTTTTAAAACGGGTGCAACCATTGAATATTTTAGAGAGTCTGGAAAGATACCTGTCTCTATAATTTTGTTTATAATATGTGCTTTCATACATTGTATATAGCTATTTATTACTTTGGCCGAAAACTCATCAACTCCCGTTGTATTGGAATTATTTATTTCACCTATGACTCTACATATTTCAATTTCCGTTACCGGTTCGAAAAAACTGGACCGAGAATTCATATTTATTGAGTCGGAATATTGAACATACGGTACATTTGCTACTACATCCTTAGCTTCATTAAAAAAATATTGAATTTATTATTAACATCTAGAAAGTTTGCATGTGTTTTGTGTTCAATATTTTTAAGTTCATGTACAATACCCCATGCAACTTTTGACGTATTATGTGCACACTTTACTCTACTATCATAATAATTCTTTTTTGACTGAATTTAAGCTTGGTTTTATTCCTTTTTTGTAGCCTTAAAGCAGTTATTCAATGAAGTATCAAATTGCTTTAATATGTTTAGTAAATAAAGTATCTCTTTTAGTTTTAATATATGTTATGAATAGTAGATGTTCTTTTTTTCTTATTATTATTTATTTGACACTTGACCCGTGGAAAAGATTCATTGTATAATAGTAAAAATTTGTTTAAAACTACATTCCACATGCTATTAGTGTCGTCTGTATTATACACCTCACTCTAGTTTTCTAACATCAACTTATTATTGAATATCAATAGTGTCTCTGGATTTATTTTCTGTTTGAAATAGTAATTATTTTGTTTAATTTTTTACCAAAGTTTTATAAAGTTAATTTCTGGCCATAATGATCAGAAATATGCGAAATTAAAATTTTATATTCGAAATTGATATTCACATTACTGATGATGTTATCTATACAAGGTCTTGTATTATATGTAACTCGTGTAAAGTCTTGTATTAAAGGTTTGAAAGTTCTTCTGTCGTTTTCCAATGTTCTGTTAGTGCTAAAATATGACAATCATTATTCTCTGACATTACTTTATTTAACAAATTGATCTTTGTATTTATCGATTGTATATTTTGGTTAATTATTGTTAAATTTAGAAAACTCTTGTTTAATGATTTGTTGCATTTCCTTCCTGGGGCTGATTTCCAAGTCTGGAAAAAAACGGTTGCAGATAACTCCCTTAGGCCTCAGGTCCTGATTTTGTGTCTCTTGTAGCTTGGAGAAAGGCACCGAGATTTTAAAAGAACTATATTCTGTTGGGAGCTTTGATTGCAATTTTTCGCATATGCTGTTCTTAATATTGTTTTTATCTAAGAACTCCGACAAAGTTGCTTTAGTGGTTTATGCTTAATTCTACTTTCGTCGATGAAAATCTAAAGAATGCTCACCCGTCGACTTTGATATTGTTAAAGGTAGGGTTGTAGGAGTTGGGATATAAGATACCACTAGAGGGCAGAAAATTATCTGATAGATTCGTAATATAAATTTCAGACACTTTTGTCCTCGAATTTAGTTATAATTTTATTGCTGCGCTGTTTGTATATAAAGTTATTCTATATAGGGAAAGTATTTTTCTCGTCTTTGATCATTGTATCTCAAAAACGAATGATCCGTTTGAGATGAAACTTTAAACTTAAGGTTTTATCATTAAAAACTAGTAATCAAAAGCTTTTGGTAAACATTCATAAACAGAAAATGGATATTTACATGAGGTGGCTTTTAGTTTTTCTCGATATTTTTCTAAATTTGAACTTTTTAAACAAAAGTTGAAGAGAATGAGAAACTGAACATGTTTTATTAGATCATGTTTTTCCTAAAGTTCTTAACTTGCGAGAAAATAATTAAAAATTTTGAAATTTTTTGCCTATTACTAATAAACTACATAAGATTTGTGTAACAATTAATTGTAAAGAATCCAAAATTGAGCAAATTGTTAAGAATGTTTTTTTTTTCGTAAACCTCATAGTTTTTGAAAAAATCTAAGGAAATAACTATGATCACCATTTTTTAGGTTTCTTTACATTTAGCAACTTTTAATTAAAACCTTCGTCTATTTTCGTAAATTTACACTTCTTTACCCATTTAACCGTTTCTCTATCTCTTATAGTTTCCGAGATCCCCATAAAAAACTCCTGTATACATGATACGAGGAAAGGCTTTAAATCAAGCTTAAATAAGATTAGTTATAAAAGCTCATTTATATTTAAACTTAAATTAGGATTATGCTTTCTTTTTATTACATACAAGATTTTATTGTTTTTTAAGCAGCAAAATTATCCACGATTCATATGTATTTAAAGTTATCATGTATATGTAGGGTGATTGGGTGGCCTCTATCCCACCCTCCAATTAGTAAAATATTAAAAATTATTTGAAAATTTTGTTTGAATAAATCTATTAAAATTTGCAATAATGTTATGTTTATTTACGTTTTACAACTTTTTAATTAAAATCCTCGCTTAGGTTTTACTGATTGGAGGGTGGGTTAGAGATCCCCACCCTACACATACTTTAATTACCAATTGTTGATTTTTACTTTCCCTATATAGAATTTGAAAATATTACATAGCTTCTCAAACAAAGAATGAGAAACTGAACAAATTTTATTAAAACATATTTTTCATAACTTGCGAGAAAAGTATTAAGAATTAATAATTTTGATATTTTTCGCCTATTGCTAATATACTATAGGAGTTGCATGAAATTTATATAACAAGTAATGTAAAGAATCCAAAATTGTGCAAATTATTAAGAATAACCATTTTGCCAGAAAAATATTGGGAAAGTACTATGATGGCCGTTTTTTATTTTATTTATGATGAATGAAAAATTAAAACCTTACGAGAGGAAGTGTTATTGCGATAACAGGCGTTATTATAAGTTTTAATTTGTAGGAGTTGATTTTGATGGGACATATTTCAAACAAATATTTAAAGGCGTCAATGAACTCTCAATTGAGTTGAAACTCTTTTGCCGGCATAGCATTCCTGATTAGAAAAGCATTATCAAGAAACAGTAATAGGTTATTATAAATGCAACACCCAATTTTTATACATGCCTTAAGAATTTCTCAAACCAATCATTTATCAAGAAGAGATAAATTTATTTAAAGATAGGGCCTTAAATATTCACCTACCTCAGCAAAACTCAATTGTCATTTAGAGAAACTTGCAATAGACACAGAAATTAGATCCGGTGTAACAAATACAATAGACAAGTTACCAGTAATGAACATCCTATTAAGAGACAAGGAAAAAGTTAAAAATGCCAACAATAGGAAAAAGATGTATGACAGGATCATAAAACAAATGCAGAAAAAGACGATGAACTGATTATATCGAAAGCAGACAAAACAACACCATCACATTTTTTCAAAAGTGAAGGAACTGCTAGATAAAACTTAATTCAAAATATTGAAAAAAGATCTTACAAAGAAATACCAACACGTCATCAGAAAGCTAATTAAAAAATCAGAAAGTATTCCAGATGAGATAAAATTCAGACGGAATGACATGAATCCAAAAGCATATGTTCGATATGGAATGCCAACAATTTATAAAGACAACATTTCCTTTGTCTTTTTACCAAACACTCACATCATTAACGAGATATTACCAAAACACATACCATGCAGATTTAATTTCTCCATTAAAAACTCAACAGGATTTGTGAAAAAAACAAAGATATTACTCTTAACAAAAATTTAATATTGGTATCTTTTGCCGGTAGAAATTTATTCACGTCTATACCAGTACCTGAACTTAAGAAAATAATACAACACCTTGTACTCCTTAAAATGGATACTAAGCTGATAGACGTCTGCCTTGATCAAAACAATTTCAGGTCCAATAATAAAGATTACACTCAACTAAATGGATTACTTATGGGTTCTCCACGTAACCAATGTTTACAGAGGTCTACATGCAATTATTTGAAAAAGAAATATTTAAGAATCCAAAGCAGCAATCAATAAGCAACAACGTTATCTTTTGGTGCAGATACGTTGACGATATTTTCTGTATATGGGGAGGTTCAAAACGACAACTTAGTATGTTTTTACAGGAATTAAATAAAATTCATAAAAGCATATAATTAACAATGGAGATAGAAGAGAATGGAAGGATCAATTTCTTAGATTTATCAGTAAACATACAACATAACATACTAGAGTATTCCATTTACAGAAAATCCACAACCATCGACACAATAATTCTAAATAGACTCGTACCAATCAACACCAAACATTCATCCATTAATTCTTATTTACACCGACTTGTGATGATTCCGATGTCCAAAGAAAATTATTTGAAGTAACTGAGTATAATTTACGATATTTCCATGAATAACGGTTACAGCAAAGAGTTAGTGAATAAACTACTCAAAAAAAGAAGAGCAAAATAAAAAGTCAATTACTATATAGCCCGAATACACGAACAGAAGAAGACAAACTATACACAGCTATCCCATTCATCAGTAATACCAGCAACAAAATTAAAAAAAAAACAATTACATACACATAAATTAATTCAATAGCGGTCAACAGAGCAAATTTAGCGGTACATCTAGTAAACAACAAATTAGAAGATAAGGATATTCTTAAGAGTTCAGGAATTTACAAAATCCAGTGTGCAAATTGTGACGGCATTTATATAGGGCAAGCAGGAAGGAATTTTCAAATCAGATTTAATGAACACCGCAAATCAATTACATACGAAGAAGCAATAACAGGATTAGCCGAAAATTGTATCAAAACTGGTCACCATATGGAGGAGATTACACCAGTCCGGAATTGCAGAAAAGGCAGTAAGCTTAATCTCCTGGAGACATATTGAGTGTATTTTCATTTCTCATAATTACTTCGATTCGAGAATTGTAACCATAATTGGTGCGATGAAAGTTTGGTCGAAATAATGATACATTACGAATGGATATATTATGTGTGTAGAAATTAAAATTCAATATGGATAATAACCCAGGAGAGATAATATGACCATTAATTAGTTTGTGGAGAAAACCAATTCCTGCAATGTTATAAGGGCCCTGAATTGATTGTAGTATTAGTGTTAAATCTACAAAATAAAAAAACGAAAAATTTATTTTCAATTTTTCTCCAATTTTGATATATGTGCGTCATAAAATGGAAACCAAACTAATGAACCGTACTCTAGAACGAACAAAAGAGTTATAAAATCATTAATGTCTTGATATTAAAATGTTTACTGTTTCTTATAATAAAACCTAAAGAACGCATAGCTATGTTACAAATGGAGACTAAATGCTCCGCAAAGTATAATGATGCATCAAACTATATCCCTAAATCTGTAATGGAATAAACTCTTTTCAGGGGAATATTTTTAATCAAAAACTGGTATACAACACATTTTCTTTGCTTATTGAAAGAAATAGCTTTAAATTTATTTATATTTAGATCCAAATCATTTAAATTGCACCAATTAGGTATGTTATTAAGATCATCCTGAATTTTTTGACAGTCTTGTATAGAATTAACTTCAATTAAAATTTTCAAGTCATCTGCATAGAGGTAACATTTGGCGTTTTCCAAATAATCACTAATATCATTTATAAGTAAGAGAACTAAGATGGGACCACAGTAACTATCCTGTGGAACACCTCTATTCTGTCAGATGTGAAATTACCGATTCTAACACTTTGTTGTCTGGAAGTTAAGTGTGAACGGAACCAATTCACAACACTATCATTAAAACCATAAGCACTCATCTTTGAGGGCAATATAGAGTGATTGACTTTGTCAAAAGCCTTGGAAAAGTCCGTATAAATCACATTAAGTTAGCACTGTTTTTCCAAGGCTGATAGAATAGAGGATTGGATTTCCAGTATGTTTGTGATCGTAGATTACCCTTGATAAAATCCATGTTGTATTTCCATGATTAATTCCTTAGCCAGCTATACCAATTGGTTAGAAATTATCTTGTCAAATATTTTTGGAATAAATGACTGGATTGCGACTCCTCTGTAGTTCAGAATAATACCTCTTTTGCCACCAGATTTATGAATAAGTATTAGAAAACTTTCAGAGAGCAAGAAAATAAAATGTGTAAGGGTCAAGGTACACACACATTTAGAAAGAAAAATTGCTGGAACGCCATCAGGACCACAGGTTGCACTATTGAATAGAGATTCTCTTCATACACCTCTTATAGGGAAATAGAAAATTTAGAATTATTTACTTGTTTTTTTTAAAAACAAAATAGCAAGACTTGTCATTCATTCATTTATAAGTTTCTGAAAAATACATGAGATATTTTTATTAGAACCGAGTATATTATTTTCCAATAACATTCTGTTTGGAATTCTATTGCATTTTTTCAGTTTTCAAAAATTTCGTGGTTGTGAAGCTCAGAGCTTAATTTTTTACATTGATCAAGTAAATATTTGAATTTATTATAATATGACACTAAACATTTTTTTCTTAGAATTCATATGTGCTAATTAGTAAAGTAGTAGTAGGTAAAGAATTTTTCAATTTATCCAAATTGAACAGCGATTTAAATTTTGCGAAGATTGAGATTTTTTGAACATTGAAAGACATGCATCAGAAAAAAAAATCATATTGTCATAGATGTTATGCCTAGCAAATATTAAAGATAACATAAAAGTTGTGAATATCTTTGAATACCTTTCTAGGCAACAATTTTTGTAACATTTTCCTTTCAGATAACGTAGTGCATTTAATGATCTCTTCCTTGCGGTGGCTTGTCTAGAAGTGTCTTCTAATGCTACTTCTGAAAGTAAAACAATAACTACATAATAACATTTACTAACTGAATTTTCTAAATGCAAATTTTAAAATTCCTCCACAATTTGAAAGAACTAAATTGAAGAGTATGTAAGAATGAATGAAGGTACTAAGTATTTAAAAGGGAAATGGAAGTTTTCCGTTGTTTCTCCATTGGCATCAATAAAAGGAGGTGAAAGGAGAAAAAAGCAAAAAATAAGGCAAGCATGTAACAGTTTACCTGAAAATATGAATTCTGGCCTAAATTGGAAATGTTGGGCTTAAGTTCAGTTCTTGGGATGATCTACTTTGAAATATTGCTCCCTAAAAATAACGGAACAACCAACGACAAGCGGAAAGTCTTATAGTGTTCAAAGAATTTTTTCTGCGTCGTCAAAGGTTCGTGTAGTTGGGATCGAGAGATGGATCTATTAAACAACGTCGTCTTTTTATGCATATCACATCGGGTACACGTTTAATAATTATATTATTTGCTCTGGCTCATCCTCTTACATTAAAATAAAACAACACAGTTCGTAGGGTTTCACATTTATTGTTGAACACTGCAACATGTTTCGCCCTACAGTGGCTTCATCAGGCAGATGAATACTCATATTTTTTTTTAAATATACTATTAAATTCCTAATAGAAATTAATATTCGACACTTGTGACTTTTGTCACTTGGTAGACATGGAATTTGAAATGTTTTATATGTTGTGATTATAAAGACAAACCTGGCAAATCAAAATATATCTTAATTGATTAATGGTTGAGGCGTTAACTTCGTGATACATTTTGGAAAATTAAACAAAAACGTTTACTTTGTTAATATCACACTTTAAAAGTGTGATATTAACAAAGTAAACGTTTTTGTTTAAAATATATCTTTATTTATGCAGATGTTCTGTTAAAGATATATTTCATATAAATAGAAAATTTAGTAATTTGTGACGTTATAAGAGTATTTATCTTTTCTGTGGTGCATTGCATTAGCAAAGACTAATATAAATGGTGGATTATTGAAATAAACGTTTCTATTTAGGTAAGTAATTATCCATTATTTAATAATGTGTTTGCATAATAAAGATTATCTAAGCAAAATCTTGCTCATTTCCCTAAATACCGAATTATACGTCCTCTGCTAACATATGGTAATTTAATTTTGCCGAATATTTCTGAAATCATATCAAGTCCAACAATTTATGCAGGTAACTGCAAAATCTAAATATAATCAATATTTTAAGGAGATTACGCGATGAGACAATAATGAGATCCGAGTTAACCTCATAAAGATGAATCATTTAGATAGAAGGCAGGCAGGCAGGCAGCCTAATGAAAAATACTCGACTGACGGTGCAAAACATCGATACTAATTTCATTAAATCTTATCAAAGGAAGTAATCTCCGGAATCGACTGATTAAAAAAGTTGTCTCCTCTCCCGATGCACTCTTGTCCTGAATTGCCTTGTTTTTAATGCGATTGAATTAAAGATTGAGTTTGAAATGGGCTCTTAATCAATGTCTCCACTTCATTAAGCGTTAGATCGCAGATAACGCCCCAAACAAACTTCGACGTCCTTTCCACTAGACTTTTATACAGTTTTCTTTTTAGTTAAAATTAGAAAAATTCACATTTATTATGTAAAACTTAATAACTTAAAACTATATAAAAATAATAACTTAACATTCATTAATAATATAAAACAAAACTTAATATATCGTAAGAGGGTTCTCAATACTAGCCAGAGATTTCTTGAATCATTTTCTCGCTTATCTCTTGGTATGATATTATGAAATAATTATTACTAGCTAGAGGATTTCACTTCTTATAAATAAATCTGATATTGCTCCTATAAATAGCTGATTTTTTTAAATTTAATCACCGCTTGATACATCAGCCTTAGTTATTAAGCTCTTATTAAATTAATAGTTTTGACTAGACTTTTTCTAACAAATTAAACTACTTATGCATTTTTTATACATATTTAACATCACTACCTATTACAGCATGGTTTTGAAAATACACTTTAAAATTCACCATGTTACAAAGATTTCCAGCCATAATAAATATTAAATTAAATTGCTTTTAATTAAATATTATTAATGGACTAAAATTATTTTAATTAAAACTAAACCATTTTAATGCAATTTTTTTTCAGCATATTCATCAATTGTAAATACACATATCGCTATCGTGATGCTTTAAATTACTTTGAACTTTATGAGCAGTATAAATAACATATACGCACACATACACAAGTTACCAGTTTACATTTTATATATCCGTAGCTGTCAATAAAATGCAATTTTAAATCGCGCGTCATACATTATTTAATATAAACGGTAAAATTGTGACAAACTGTAATAGACATCAAGCGGGAATTATTCCATGACATAATAAATTCATATATATCCGCATTTATATAAATATAAAACCGATATGTGCATTTCAAAATAATTATTTAGAAAACATTTATACGGCTGATCGTTTGATTTTGAAATGACGCACTGAACACGGTGCATTAACTACGGAATATGTATAAAATATTATTTATCATTCCAAATGACAAAATATTAATTTGCTCGCTATTTATTTCAAATCCCATTTATTAAATTATTATATACATATTATTTATAATGATGTATATAGTATGAGAGTCGGATGGAATTTTTTGATATTTATAATGGATTTTGAAGTTTTAAAATTTAGTTGACAAATATTATATAAATTGTATTAATTTTTAATGATATTAATAATACAATATAATATAAACATATAAAATATAAACACTGAATATAGAAATGGACCTCACTACATATTTATATGCATTATCGGACCTAACAAAATTTATATAAACATTTTGTTGCTTAGTTTTTCTTACTTCAGGATATGCAAAATGTATTTTATATGTTTGATACTCAAAATGACTACCATAAAAATATGTTTATATTTCTCTACGTAAATTCAATCACAAGTTACAAACTTATTATGTCTTTCCAATATAAAAATCATTGGTGTACAAACGAAAAAATCCTATTTTAAAAGTAAATTAAATTGTTGCCTTCTATTTCTTTAAGCCATCTTTCAGGTAGCTGATAAATTCCATTTCAGAAAAATGTTACGTCTTTGGACATGATATAGTCGTCAAGCCATTTTCATTCAGTGATTTGAAATGCATATCGGACAAGGTATCTTGCATTGCCCGGAATAAATATTAATCTGATAGAGCAATGTCTTATTTGTGTTAGAAGCAATTAGTAGTTCACTACACGTTCTCCTCCACCAGTATACGGCTGTTGTCGATCAAATTCTAGACTCGAGCAAATAAATGAATGAATTGGTAGCAGTCCACAGTAACTGTTTTACCCGCTTGTAACAACTAATACTAAAGCGCACCTTTCGTATCCTACCAAATTCAGAGAAGAACCTTCTTTCCGAAAAGAGTGTGCTATTTTGTTTGTCACAGAGTATTCATTTCATATTGCCCGTAAGAATTTCTACAAGAAAGGCTTTTTACACTTGATTTAATAGAGAAAGGCACCTTGCCATTTATTTATTTTTGTTAGTTTTAGTGAATTTAAGCTGAACCCACTTTTCTTCCTTCTGGATCTGTAGGCGTTTGGCAATCAAATAATGGTTACTTTTAGTTATTCTGCAAGCTCTTTCTGCATTTTTGCCAAATTTTTATCGAGCATCTTCTCTAATTCATGGCTATCGCACTTTCTAAAGTCTCCAGGACGTTGCCTGTGGTTCAAACCAAAATCACCGAATCTAAATCGTTTAAAATAAAATACTCACACATCGCTCGATGCAACACCTTCACCGAGAAAAACAAATTATATTTTGCTTTCAGAATATGTATTTGTACCTAAACTTTAATTCTACCATACGCTTCTATATTAAATACTTGTTTCAAACAATTTGGTAACATATTGGCATGTAACACCATTGTGGAAAACTGTTTAAAAAAGCTTCAACGTTATTTTAACTAAGAAAAGGTATTAGAAAAAACCTGCTCGCTTTAGGTTATCTTAGGCTGGCATCTAAATATATTGGTCTAAACTCGAACGATTCTGTATACGCCTTATTAATAATTTAAATTTTATTTTAATTCACAAAACAACCTATAGTTACTGTACCAAAATAAATCATTTTGCTACATTTAAGATAATAATCTTTAAAACATTGCATATTTCATAATTATATATATACAGGGTGTCCCGTAAATGTGGGGAAATGGCTCGACCATAGACTCCTGAGGTCAAAATATGATTATTTAACACAACTTATCTATATCCAAAAATTTACGGTTAAGCCGGAATTTGTCTATAAAGATTTGTTCAAAAATGTTCATTTATTTTGTTTATAACAATTCAACGCTTTAAATTTGAATGAAATTTATTATTAATTGTAAAATCCGCGTTCGTCATCTCCTCGATTTGATTGCCCTCTGAAAATCGAATTTCTGCATGAAACTGCTGATTCGACGAAACTTATGGTAGATAACATTAAACAGCAAGAGAGCAACTTGACGCCTTCTCAAACAATTGTTGACGGAAAGGAACTAACTGTTTCATATGTTTTATCTGTCACCATGGTAGATGGAAAGTAAATAAAAAAAGAGTATGAGGTGCCGATTAAAGACGTTAATTTACAGTTCGGTCTTTTTGCTTCGATTCTGTTTTATCAAGCCTTGTTGCACATTTCCTACCAACTCCATATAAAGAAGTGGCAAAAAGGCGGCGAAGATAAGGCAAAGAACGAACTGCGAAAAAAAAACATTCAGAAAGGGTTCTCTCAGCAATTGGGGCTTTTGGTGAACATGCCGAAAGAGGGATATGGGAGTATAAACGACGGAAATACGGCGCGTCGTTTTTTGTGGAAATTACGGCCACGATAACTAGAGTGGACAAATCAAAAGATTTCACGTTGGGCTACAAGTTCTTACTTGAGGGTTCGACGTGAATCTCGCCAATTGCGGTACATGAGATTCTGCTGCACAGCAGCAAGATTATGGAATCATCGATCCTGCCTATCGACAAATGTCTTACTACATATTAATTAAAAAATATCGGCAAGATTCCGTGCGAAAATGTTGTCGTGTGAAGAATATGGAGGATGCATTTGGTAGCTTCAGACCCGGTTATATCGAGCCTCCGAAAGTTGTTATTGAATCAGCTGAAGGGGTTAGACGCTGAAGCTGTGGAGATGTTGAAAGCGCCGAGCGTAAAAATAGAGAGCAGCGATGACGAATCTGTGCATTCGTCAGACGACAAATTTTGATGTTAAAGTTTGTGTAAGTTTAAGAAACATACAATTATATAATTACAGAGTTTTGTTTATTGTATTAAAAATATTGTTTATCATTAAAAACTTATATTGAATTCGTCATTTTGTTTTTGTGATTTTTTTATTATGATGCCTATATACCATTTTTCACGAAAATTTAACAATTTTTAACTTTTTGTCTGCCATATTGAATAAGCCATTTTGTTTTTCGGAAAATTTTAATTAAGATTTTTAATCAGAGTCGTAAAAAAACGATATACAATTTTTTATGCAAATCTGACAGTTTTTACATTTTTGGGCCGCCTTATTGGATCCGCCATTTTGAATTTTTGAATTTTGTAATAAGATTTTTCATTAGTTTCCTTAATATGTATTTATGACCACCTTTTCGTCATTTGCAACTATTTGAGACCCCACGACCAGATGTGTCATCCCATCTCTTTATGACATCTGCTTTATTAGCATTTTCAGTAGAGTAATCAAGTCTTGAGTTCTGAGTCTTTATACCTCAGGTCTATTTGAAGCTTTTTAGTAAATATACATTTTCAAGGGATGTTGTCACCGGCATTATAATTTTGGGTTTCTTCTCCTACAATCCTCTATGATTTTTTGATGTTCACCTCTACCATTGCCTACAAACCATTCCTTTGTTGCTCGTAGCCTTATATCCGCCGCTGCTGCCTGTTCCCTAATATTTATGTCTAAGGATGGAAGGTGCAGCAGGGCTTCCATAGCCGTTGTTGGTGTTGTACTCATGGTTCTTGTCGCGCTTAAGAGAGCGCTTCGTTAGATGTAATCCAGGAGCCTTACATTGACATATACTTTTATAACTTGTAAATATTTGAATTGAAGAAGGAGTGATCATTTAATTAATTCATTTTGTAAAACAATTTATTAAATAAACTCTCGCAGGGATGAGTTGAAATATGTTCTTTCAAATAGAAAAGTTGTTCTATTGAGATTAAATCAGGATTGCGAGGATGCCAATTTATGTGACTTCAACTGGAGATAAATCTGCCAAGGTATTTTTTTTAGACCGGTTTCTTGAAGCTTAATTTCTTGTAACAATTGAATTTTATTTTATGTGAGTGCAACTTTAGGTCTTTACATATAATACGGTGTAATGAAAATGTATGTACCTTTAAAGCGCATGCGGTAGAAAAGTGGAAAGAAGGGATGGGGAAAGATGCGCTTGGTTCGATAAAGAATGCCGGGACGCAAAAAGGGAGCTAAGGAAGACTTTGAGGTAATGGACCTTGGGTAGAGGAGAAGAGAGATGGATGATGGCAGCGAGGACTAAGTACGCAAAACTATGTGAGAAAAAGAAGATGCAGGCCTTGGAAAAAACGAGTAATGAATTGAAATTATTTAGGACTGAAAAGGAGATATGGAGTATTTTAAAAAGAGGTGAGAGGAGGCAACATATAGGAGTGTCTCTACAAGAATGGGCAGAAAAATGCAGTGTCATGAGTGGTGAGCCAAGTGGGGTAGGGGAACAAGAGTCGATTGGGGAAGTTGAAGAGTTTACGGAGGAGGAAATAGAAAAAGCATTTAATGAGTTGAAAACTGGGAAAGCTGCGGGATTGGATGGGTTAAAGACAGAACTGTAGAAACAGATAGGAAAGGAAGGAAGGCAGAAGTTCGGAGAGCTTCTGAATCAAATGTGGAGAGGAGACGAAGAGTTCCCAAAAGCGTGGCATGTGGGACTTATGTGCCCGGTACACAAAGGTGGTGATTGACGTATTTAAATGCACAGGAGGATACGGTGAGCACGCCAAATGGATACAGGGGAAAGCCAGAAAAGCTTGGGGCATTGTGAGGAAAAAGTTGGGGAAATGGTTTTCATGCAACTTTCAATTGGCGTGCCAGCTGTGGGATGCATGTGTGAAGCATATTTTGCTGTATGGGGTAGAAACTTGGGGAATGAGGAAGTATGAATATATTGAGAGGGAGCAGTCGTTATTCCTGAAGCAGATTCTGGGGGTGGAAAGATCAACACCTGGTTACATTCTGCTTCAGGAAACAAATAGAATGAATGTGCATAGAGAGGTAATGGAGAGAGTGGTAGAGTATAAAATGTATTTGGTTGGATTGGATAATGAGAGATTGGTAAAAGAGTTATGGAGAACGTGCATGGGGATAAAGGGGAGTGAGTGGAGGTTAGACCGTAGAAAGATGTATGAAAGGGCAGGAGTATCTGAGAATATTGTAAATGAATGGTTGGAGAATGGAGTAAATGTGCGGACATGGATGAAAGAGAAGTGGAAGGAGGTTGAGTTGCAGGAGAGGCAAGGTTGTATCGGGAGAAGCTCATATAATCCAGGGTATAAAGATGGCAGGTATATGGGAGGTATTCTCAAATGAAGTGAAGTTTACCCTGCCGCGAGCTAGATGCGGTACGCAAGAGAGGGGAAGAAAGGTTTGGATGTGAGAAAGTTATGGAAGGTGTGCACTGTGTACGAATGGTATGGATACATGGAGTCATTTGGAAGAAGAGTGTAAAGGGGTGAGTGAGTAGTGGTTGCGAGGAAAAAGGAAGGTAACGGAATGGATGAGAGAAGATGGAGCTGGTGTGAAGGTTTTGGCTAGACTTCGGTGGGAGAGGGAAATAAAGAGGAAAATATGATAGAATGTTTTTATGTAGAAATTTGTATATATGTATGTAGAAAGTTAATTTTGTAAGTTAAAGTTATGCCAATAAAGGTTCTTTTTTTAAAAGCGCATGCGCGCTTATGATTTGAGAAATTCGAATTGTACGAACAGACTGGTTTACTCTATCCACGTCCCCTGCCGTTCTTGATGATCATTAATTCATTCTTCACCCATTTTCGAATGAGATGTATCCTTGGTGTCTCATTTAAGTCGCGTAAACTAACATCCACACACCCCGCGCCCCTTGAATTCGTTGCGTTTACACAGGAAGCTAAGGAAATCTGTCATACTGACATAAACAGGTAAAATAATAAGAAAGTAAAATCACATATAATAATTCCGGATGCTCAAGAGAATATTTACTCCCTCAGCATCATAGAAGAAAGAGAGTTTGAGTGGAAGTTTTGTAATTATGAACACCGTCCGTGCTTCTTTCACCCAAAATATGACGTTTTTTTTTTTTATTTTATTAATTTGCAATATTTGTAATTTTTAAGAAAGGAGACCAAAGATAAACTTTCTTTTCACCTGTAATATTATTATTATTTTTAATTAGTTTTAGTTTTTCAAAACCTGCTGAAGTAAACTGTAAAGTTCAAAGTTTTGATTTTGACGCAGAAATCATTACCCAAAATGAATGGCTTAATATTAGAAAAAGCTTAATCAAATTACGTTTTGGACTCTATTATACTATTCTAAAAGGGGCAGAAGAAAAATTGGTTTAGTAATTTCTAGATAATTCTATTTTCAATTATAAAACCCAATACAAAAAATGCACTTTTAAATGTATCATTATTTGCAGTTCAAAAAACGTAAAAACCATGCGACAAGAAGAAAATTGAGACAGCCTTTATTAGCAATAATATTAAATTCACAGAGGAAATAAAAGTTTGAATAAAAAAGTTAAACAAATTAGATTACAAAAGATACTGAAACCTACCACCGCAAACGTAATCATCATTAAACTATGAAGTCTTGAGATTACATATACTCCCCACTTGACTAAACAAAAAATCCCATATAAAGAAATTAAATACAATCCAAATATTATCTACACATAACAGGTATCCAGAAAATGTTGCCAATAAAATTCTAAAAATTAAATTAACTTCAAAAGCTTTTCATATAGACACCGAACAAGTATCAAAATTAAAAAAACTCAAGAAAGTTGAACCTGTAAAAGATATAGTAGGACTAAAAATAGATAATTTAAAGCCCTTCATTTAATAACAAATTTTAAAAGCATTGGATAGTATCATTCAAGACATCATATATTTGCACGTTTCAAGTTAAATGTGTAAGCAATATGGAAGGTCCATGTATTATTAGTGTTAACCATTACTGTATAATTCTTATTGTTCATGTCTTCTGAAAATTTCATTAAAATAAATAAGTATTTATTGGATGCTCATTGATTGCCAGCACATTGAAAAACTTAGTTTGAAAAGTATCAGCAATATGAAAAACACAACTTTTTGAACTGTAGCTACTAATGCTTTAAAGTCCTTAACCTTTTCTCCATTTCATAGCAATAACGATGATAATGTTTGCTTAAATGGTTATCTGGTATTCTTGAATATTCTTTTTAAAAAATAATAAACAAAATAAACATTAGGTCCTAATTGTTTTAATTAGTTTTTTGGCCATTAATATTAACAATTTTAGAAGAAAGAAAATAATTTACATATATTTAACAAAATGACAATGGAATTATATAATAATTTATTTTTCCTGTCAAACGGCTATCGACCCTAACAATTTTATTTACTGGTATTTGTGGGAATAAAAAAAACAGCACAATAGTTTTTACCTTTGCAGATCATTATTATTATTATTTTACAAGAATAAGGTGATATTAGGAGGTAAATTGTTAAATTATAAATCTCATAAAATTACTATTACTTCTAACACTCCATTTTTATAACTTAACATACAGTAGGAAAAATACGATTTTAAAAACACCAAATGCAATTGAGAGGTCGGTAAATAGAAAACAATTATAAAATATCTATACTAATCTCATTCCTTTAAAGAAGTGATCAATTTTAAACAACGAAGAATTAAATAGCAAGCCATGACTAAATTATTGAAAACATCACTTAAAGTATTACATTTTTTCTGTATGCATCTTATAGGAAGGAATATAAAATTTTATTTTGTTTCGTAATATTTTAATGTTGATTATCTTAATAAGTGTAGATTTGAATGGAATCGATAAAGATTTTTGGTGTAACCGCTATATAAAATTAGGAATTATAAATGTATGCAAATCCGTCGTTCCCGTGAAAAACATTCGTCTGGAAAATACGCATAAATGCATGATTTTTATTCGGGAATCGAGAGCAGGGGGGCGGGGGTGGCGGTGAGTAGTTCCGGCCGGCCCTATGCGGGGGGATATCAGAGTCGGATTACTGACAGTCAAGTTAATTAGTAATATCATTTCAGTTTTATTCCATCGCCGGTTCCATGGAGTATAAAGCGAAATGAAAAAGCACTCAATTTTTAATTGGATTTGGTTAATTCGCGAGAATTTTAATGGATATTTTACATTACCCATCGCCGTTCTAGAACAGACCAACTTTTACAACTCAAACAAATCTTTTATCAGTTTCCTTGATGTTCGGTAGAAAAATTAAGAAAGAGGATTAAAATTTTTATTCCGCCTGTCAGCACGGATTTTACTTTACTAATTAAACCCCTCGCGCTGCTCTCTACTATTATCTTCCTTTTTCCCTTTTTCGTTTTTGCCTCCCTCTCCGCCTGAGGAAATTTACGAATTTAAAAGCGATGAACTTTGTTTTATGGGCATTTTGCACGACTCGAAAATATTCGCATTCAGTATGATTCACTCTGTTTTCACAATCTTATACACACAGAGAGCGACACGTGACACGAACACACGCGGCACAATTACACTTTCATATTCATGTGTTGCCGACACGTGCTTCTTTCACCCGGTCTAATAATCAGTCTTAATTGAATTCGCACCCCTCCGCACCGGATCGCCCCACGTACTTATACCTCCCTTTGGATTTCACCTTTAAATCATTGCTATAAATAAAATGTTAATGATCATCATAATGTTAGCTATCAACTGGAGTGTATTAATTTACTGCGTTTACTGATTATTAAATTATCATGGAATATGGAAACCGTTTCGATAGGGGTTAATGTTTGTCAATAAAACTGCAAATACGTTTGTAGGATTTATGGCTGTCGTTAAACATTTATAATATACCAAAATGTGCAAGTTATTAACTTTTGTTTCTTTGTATATCTTATACTTAAAATATACAAAAAAATATATTGAGAAAAGGGGGGAACTACAGACAACACCTTAACCTATGCCAAATACTTGCTTTCCGATAGCATACTATGGCAGGAACATCCAAATGACTCTAAAGCGTTTATTAATTTATTAAATTGCAAAGCAGATCTTAAAGCAACTGCCAATAGAAATATTCAGTTATGCTTGCAGCTTTTAATGAGTCCTCTATTAGCACTATTACCTGTTAGGACGATCTATGAACCACCAAAGAAGAAAAAGCTTTCTGGAGCTTAATTTTGAAATCAAAACTAAGAAAAAGAGATACAGAAAGAAAAAATGGCTGGTTCTATGATTTAACTTTTAAACAAACCAGAAAATAAGGATTGTCAAGAAATTATTGAAACTCTTGCAGTGTCGCCGTCGGCTTCTGGACCTATTGAAGAATCTGAAGAGCAAACAATTAGTTGCAGCCCAAGCCGTTCAGAAAGTGACTATAAAAATGATACAAGTGAAGGTACTTCTAAAGAACCAATTCTTTCGATCAGTTTGACATGTAGTGACCACCCGGGATTGTGGCCTACTAGTATTAATACTGATCTTGTTGACATTTTAGTTAGGCTTGGTCCTGTACAGGTGCGCAACCACAGTTATCCCGATAATGATAATGTACGACAATTTAGTGACTCTTACTATTACAGAAAGTTTTGTAATGGCGAAGAAATTAATAGAAAATGGCTTGTTGCCTCTATTTCAAAAGATTCCCTTTATTATTTTTGTTTCATAATGATTGGTAAAACTGCATGTAGTCTGCCTCATTTGAGTGGTTGTTCGGATTGGCAACATTTATCATTAACTTTGAAAAGACATATAAACCCGCGATTTCCGCAATAAAAATGTGAAATCATGGTTGCAATTAAATAATATGATCAAAACTAAGACTACTGTCCCACAGCGAAGTGAATAGACAAATGGAATAAACTCGGGAACGAGTAAAGGAATCATCTGGTACACAGATGGGGCCAAAAATACTAAAGGAACCGGGGCTGGTATCTTTAGGGAGGGTGCAACCGGAGCAAACAATTCGTGATTTCTCTGGGGAAACATGCCTCCATCTTCCAGACCGAAATAGCCGCCATTGACTGGTGTGCTCATCACGTAATGGGGCAGCGAATGAATTCATAGGACCTGAACCCGCTTTCAGTATACCCCATGAAACCGTAAAAGAGGAGCATAAAAAGGCATGGTACAACCAAATCGAAATGAGGCATACGAGACTCTTCCTAGATGGTCCGCTACCTGACACCATGCTGATGTTGTGAATACTGGGCAGATTGAATCTAAGAAAAACACAGGACTAGTCACTAGGCATTGTGACCTGAATAAGCACAAACATATGATGGGAATTGAGAGAAGCCCCTATGCCGTGGGTGTTTGGACGAAGAGGAAACTCCCCAACCATACTTGCGAAGCATACAAAAGAGAACGCATGGCGAAATACGGGAAGCCTCTGCTTCCTGTAGAACAGCTAAAGAGCATCCCATCCCATAGAAGACGCAGGAGTACCCAGGGAGTACAACATCCAGAGGCGCACAAAAGGACCACGGGGACCGCAGTGCGACCCCACCTCATGAGGAAAAAAAGACTACTGTCAATCAGATGCAACTGAGACTGGTGAGACTGATGTAATATATTAGAAAGAATTATTGCCCTTATATTTGCAGAATTGAATTGAAATCTGATTCTAGTCAGAAGGTATGGCTCACTATTTGGGAGATCAAATTCAAAAATGAAATTATTGAATTACTCGGCTTAACAATAAAAAAGTATTTTGTTAGTTAGAGAATCGAAATATTTTTCTGCTGTGCACCGCAAGCCATACGAAACAAATAATAATAATACTTAGACACATTTATCTACACAATACAGAATAAATAGTACAGGTATTCGAACACTTGGTTTTTGTGCAGTCACCAGTTCAACTGGCGTGGGATTATTAAATTTTGATTTGATTTATTTTCACAATTAAATCTTGATATTCAAAATTTACGCGGGAAGGTCATGATAACGGTTCTAACATACGTAGAAAACCCAATGGGTTGTAGAAACAGATTTTGGAAATCAATCATCGTTCCTTTTACGTTCCATGCTCAACTCAGAGTCTACATTTAGTAGTCAATGATGTAGTCAATATTACACAACAAATTATCAACTTTTTTGACATAATTCAAGAATTCTATGTTTTCTTTTCATTGTCTACAAAAAGATGGTCGATGATGGTCGAATATTTACAAGATTTAAAATTAAGAGCTTTGAGTACTACGCGATAGTCCAGCTGAATTGACGTGATCAAACCATTACGGTGGTATCATCTAGAAAATATGCTCTGTTGTAGTCTGGTAGAAGAGAACCAACACAATTTCAGCATGAACAACGTTATATTAGACCCAAAATGAATTACAAAGTAGAGTTTTTCTTTAGAATTTTAGATCAGACATTAACTTTCTTAAATAATAGATTTGAAGAGTTAGAAACTATAGACAACGTGTTTGGCTTTCTCTGTAGTTCATTATTTCGTTACCTCAGGGAAGAATTGAGGAAACATTGTAAATATTTATATTTAAAACTCAAATAGAATTCAAGAAATGAAGCTGATATTGATTTGCACAATGAAATTAACGCTTTGAAGCTACATTTTTTAGAAAATCATTCTACCGATCCACAAACAGTTTTGCAATATCCCTACACAAATAATTTAATGTCAAATGAACTGAAATATAGTCACTCACAAATAATTTAATGTCAACTTTTCAAAACGCATCAATAGCATTAAGAATATTTTTTACTCTATTAGTTACAGTTGCATCTGGAGGAAGATCTTTTTCTAAGTTATTGATTAAGAATTATTTAAGGTCAACTATGCATTAACCAAGACTGAGTAATTTATCCATTATTTCGATAAAATCTGAAATATGAGATAGTGTAGACAAGAAACAAATAATAGCTGATTTCGCAAGTGTAAAAGTAAGAAAAGTTAAATTTTTATAGGTACTTGCTTGTAGAATTATATTATATTGTATAAATTATTTGATTATTAAATATTAACTAACTAAACAAATTCAAATTCGGGAAAAATAGGATGCGGCTAGCGGCGGGCCTGATCAGATCCAAAAGGCCTCTGATTTTATTTTCAGAGTTTGCAATATTTAAGAGACATGTACGTTCAATATCATAAAACATAATTTTATTAAATTGTTAACGGTGGAGGCTTCTACTTCGTTATACATTATTCTTCACAAAATAAAAAACTTTGTTTGTATAACACTGACTTTATTAAGTGACTATAGTTTCGACAATTTCAACTTGTCATTATCTAACTAAGTTTGATAGTTTGATAATGACAAGTTGAAATTGTCGAAACTATAATTCTATTAGTTCTTATCAAGAACATCAAAAATAGTAAGAATGATTTTAAAAAGCTGCAGTAGATTAGAAGTTATATAATTAATAAAAAGATAAATACAAGACATATCAAATAAAGTAGATTACGAAGAAACCTTTTTTCAGAAAATATCTCGTATCTGTTATATTTTTGAACCAGTACTACTTAACATTTCTATTAGTTAAAGCCTGTTCATATTTTTTTGTATATTAGCATATAACAATTAGTGGTGGAACTCCTTTAGGAAGGTTCCTACTGTTAACAATTATTTTTGATGAAAAACGAATGTAAAATTTTGCAATGCAGATGAATAAATATTAAGTAGTGAGCAGAGGTTTAAAGAACATTGTCAATGTGACGTGAGGAGGTAAACCGGGCGACCACCCAGATTTGTAAACCAGTTCCGATCGGAAAAAGCGCGCAAATAAATCGGTCGCGATTACAGAACACTCGATTGTAATTCATTTCTTGCAATTGTCGTCCTGTTGCGTGCCTTTTTTTCCTCGGCCGTCCGACGCCATTAATTTTAATCAGAAATAAATAAATTTACCGCTTTTGCGCTCTCGTCGGCACGACAATTGAAATTACCGACTCCATTACAAGCTTATGCCGCCAATTTTATAGGGCAATCAATTATATCGAGTGATGTTTGTGCTGGCAATTATGCTATATAGCACTTTTATGGAATCTCGTCCACCATTTCGACGCGATTATATTGCCATTCATGTTCTACGAATATATTACAACATTTCTCTCTGTTGCGCGATTAAATCTGTCACGCACGGTACTTCCGGGGTGGAGCTCCGCCATGTTCCGGTTACTGATACTCTATCAGTAACCGCCTTTACAATACAATTTTGCTTATATTACTACCAGCACACGCCCTTCATATTTATTTTTTAATTAATGTTTAATTACTATCATTATACACAGTCGAATGTATTGACAACTTTAATATCTTTTGATGTAAATAATTAATTGACCCAATAAGATAACATTCATTGCTTATTTATAATTTGTTTAGCGAACTTATAAAAGTTTCTACGTAAATTCTCAATTAAATTATAATTTTAATCCGTGAGAAACCCAGTATCAAACATAAGTATATTTATTTTTATAATTCTAAGAGCATGTTATATATTAATTGTATAACGAATAGCCTCGACCTAGAAAGTAGAATGCGTGATTATTCCGAGTGTTAAGCCATAAATATAGAAATAACTCGATGTCATAAATTGCAATTATAAAAAAATATGTGCAAAGCAGAATGCAATTAAAGCAAAAATTGGATTCATTCACACTTTCTTTTTGTGTAATATTTTATCTTTTACGCATAAATAGGTTTTACAATTTTTTGTGGCAAAAACTGTTAAAAATTGTTACATTAATTTATAATTAATAGTGAACAAGAACTAAGGCAGTTCACCTTTAAACAGTATAATGGGTTGAAGTAAGTAGTTTTAGAAAAGCGACTTAACTTTACAAATCTACATGCTTAATGTTAAAAAAGAGAATTATTTCTTTTGATGATAGTAAGCGTTTATTAATAATTTGGTATTCTCATATACATTATATTCCGAAAATTTAATTACAAAATTTAAAATGATGTTATATTAGATACTTTTCTCAGATCTTCAGACCCTAAATAGTTCTAACAGTTTTATATTTTTTTTATTAATTCATCATCATGGGCAACATTTTTCAATAAGTTCCATTTTAGCCTAAATATCAATGGTAAACGATTTTCAGTGTATTTCCATTCCTTTTTTCCTTTTTCTGGTTTCTCTCCTACGAACTATATTTTTCTCTTTTTAGAACTTTATACATTTGTAAAGAATTGTTAGAGAAGTTTAGATGTATATGTTCCAACCACCCACCGTATAAGTACATAACCACCTTCTGTAAAACACAACTCGGTTCCCAAAAAATGGTATAAAATTGGGAATGATTACATAAATGTTTAGCCAGAGGATTTTTAAATAATTTCTATAGACAGACTTATAATATAATGTGTTTCTGCACTCAGATGATTCTTATTTTTTATTGTTTCCAATAGCCTTTTCTATTATGAAGGAATCTCTTTGCGACTTCGTGAATAATCGCAGCCGATATCCTAAAAATCTTATATCTATTCCTTTATTTAATTAAAACATAAATAAGAAAAGCCTGCAAATAAGAAGTCACGTCCAATCATAAACACTTTGATATTATAATCACGTTTTAAAGTTGTGGCTGTAGTTTCGTTACTCACAATATTTTCTTGCTTTTCTAGTTCTTGGTTAGAAGTTGATTAATAGAGTGATTACTTAACTTCCAAGTCTCCTATATGGTTCATACGAGGGTAGATTGAAAAGTTTCCGGAATGGGCAAGAAAACGCAGTAATTAAACAGGTTTTTTTTATTTTTCAACATAGTACCCTTGCAGGGCGATACACTTTTCCCAGCGATGCTCCAACTTTTTTAAGCCTTCAGAAAAATATGATTTCGGGATCTCTGCAAAATAAGCTTTAGTGGCGTCGATGACCTCCTCATTTGACGTAAAGCGCTTGCCTCCGAGCCAAGTACGCACGGGGCCAGGTCTGGAGAGTACGGGGGATGCGGTACCACCTCGTAGCCCAATTTAACCAATTTAGCATTGGCGATTCGGGATGAATGGGCCGTCGCGTTGTCGTGGTGGAAGAGCACTTTTTTCCGCTGCAAATGAGGCCGTTTCTCCTTCAATATGCCTTTGAATTGATCCAATAAATCACTGTAGTATTGTCCCGTGATAGTTCTTCCCTTCTGTAAAAAGTCGATGTGTATCACACCTTGCGGATCCCAAAAAACGGTGGCCATGGCCTTTTCAGCCGATGGGACAGTCTTTGCAGATTCGCCTGGAGAAATCCACTGTTTGGACTGCTGTTTGGTTTCTGATGTGTAGTGGTGGATCCATGTTTCGTCCACGGTCACGAATCGGCGAAAAAAATCCGTTGGATTACGCTTTAACAAGGCCAAACACTCTTTTGAAGTGGTCACACGATTTCGCTTGTTGTCCATAGTCAGCAAACGCGGCACCCATCGCGCCGACAGCTTCCTCATGCCCAAATGTTCGTGCACGATATTTTGCCCACGTCCAGAGGAGATGCCCGTGGTCTCTACTATTTCGCGCAACTTCACTCGTCGATCGGCTAACACGAGATCATGGACTTTGTCGACCATTTCTTCATTTGTGGCCGTTTTTGGACGTCCACTGCGTGGTTCATCCTTGGTGCTCGTACGGCCACGTTTGAACTCGCTCATCCAGAAACTAATAGTCGAAAATTAAGGTGTGGATGTGCCATGAACTTTCTGCAAAATGTCTCGTATCTCCGTCGCCCTTTTCTCATCCATCCAGAAATGTTTGATGACTGCACGAAATTCGTTTTTATCCATTTTTGCAAAAGTGCCTGACTTGCTTCACAAGATATCCTAGTAAACAAAAACGAAACGACGCACGTGTCTGAAAATTTGACAGCTTACCTAAAATAGGTTAGCCTTGACAACCATCATAACAATTTCACGATACGCGCGCCATCTCTTGCCCATTCCGGAAACTTTTCAATCTACCCTCGTAAGATTTAAATGCCTTAAAACATTCAAGATTTGCTTGTAAGTCAACATACGCCCACACCATCACCAAGTTATAGTTAAATATACTAAAATTTTCCTGCTCTTATAAATCAAGTTTATTTCTGATCAAACTCTACAGTTTGATACATTCCTTAGTTAAATTTAATTTGACTCTTAAAGAGATCTTAATGATCTCTTGAATTTTAAATAATCTTTAAAAAACAATGTTATAGATCGTTACAAGCTACATCTGGAGATGTATCTCTTTTAACCCTTGTATCAAAAGTATATGCATATGAAAAATTCTTGAGTTCATTACTTAAAGCAGAACTTTTACCTTTTTTTAAACGATAACAGCACAAACGTCATATGACGGCAGCTATTAATTACGTAATTCAATACCTGGTGGTACTAGCGGTTTGTGGGGTTTGTGTATCGTAGGTAGACCATATAGCTTAGAGCATTTGGAGATCGTTTTGCGTGGATTCGGAGTTTGTTTTGTTTTGCTGTCAATAAGCATCTGCATGAATTTGCTTTTTTTCAGGAATGTAGATTAGCCGAAGTCATATATAAATACATCAATTCTGATTCAACTACATATCTAGAGAAAACCACCAAAACCAAAATTATGCTGTCGTCTTTCGATAGCGAAACTTAGCAATCTAATTCCATGCAAAAGTCCTTAAATTCCCTAACTTATCCGACCTATCAACAGTTTTTTCGACCCGCCCACACAAAAATTAGTTACATTTTTAGCCACACTTCAAACCATTGTCGAAGAAGCCAAATCCTAAGTCAAAAATTCATCACACTTCCTGGACCTCATCAAATCCATAAAATTATCTAAGACAGATATTCTGATTAGTTTTGAGGTATCCAAGTACCCATTAACGAAACAATTGAATTTTTAAAAACTTAATATCAATAGCCTTTTCCAATGATAGGACTTATTAAACAATCCTAGACAAATAAGTATATCGTTCAATCTAAACCTCTATAAACAAATTGAAGGTACACCAATGGGTTCTCCTCTATCTCTCTCACTCTTTTTACAAAGAAAACATAAATTAATGAAATACGTACACAAATTTAGACAGCAAGAATTATGGGTGGTGTTCACTGGTCTCCAGTGTTCTCCCACATCCATCCACTGACCAGTAAGACATGCTGACTGTTTCTGACTTCTTCATTTTGAATATATTGGAGCATATATGCTATTTTTGTCCCTTTTTGGAAGATGTATTTGACATTAGTATGTCAAGTTGATAACACCATCGTTGAACAATATCCATCCTAAAATTAAATTTACGGTAGAATTAGAACAGAACAACTAAATGACGTTTCTAAACAACACGTTCTCAACTCCGTTCTATGGTAAAACCTCTTTTAACCCGCTCCCTCCGACTAACAGATAAATTCAACCTGAATGACGAACTCACCACCCTTGAGGCAGCTCTGGTCCAAAACGGTTTCTAGGTAAAGTAATATATTTACTAAAACAAAAAATCTAACACCAAACACACTGATACATAAATTTTCTTCCATACTAACGAGGTACAACTGACAGAATCTCTAAAATACTATAAAGACAACATCAAAACAATTTTTACCACATCGCGTAAAATTGGACAATTCCATAATTTCCTCTTGAAAATCAAAGAGTGCACAAAATTCCCTGTGGTGACTATAACAAAGTTTATATCGGACAAACAAACAGATGAATGTACGGCGAGAAGAACACATCAGAGTCGACGAAAAAGATATACCTTTTTCTTTTCTTTCCAAACACTCAAAATTCAAAGGACACATAATAAACTTAGATAACACGACTTTCATCGCAGTAGCAGGCCATTTTACTAAGAGGAATAACCGCGAGGCAATCGAAATGGAAAAACATACAGATAATCTTAACCATCGCGACGACGCCCAACGATTACTCCCCACTTGGAAATCTACTTTATACACAAGCACAATTCATTACCCGCACCACCCATTTTAATCCTCACAGGTAACACGAATAAAATCTATGTTAATCCGTCCGGTCAAATTACGATTGCAGGTATAAATAGCGCACTCCAACAAAGCACGACTGCAGTTCTCAAACGACAGCTTCCTTAAGAAGGCCAATGCGACTTGGTCGAAACCTTGCAAATCGGTTCTTTTCAGAACCAATCAAACTTGAAAATTCGAATATTTAAGCCAAATTGTTACAATTGAAGAAAGAGAAATTAATTCTATTGCTAAATTCTTTCAAAAGTTATATAAAAGTTAAAGTAAAAAATATAGAGTTATCTCTATTTCAAATATTTTTTAAAGAGGAATAATCTTAAAATTTAACGTGATATATTAAAAAAAAGTTAGTTTATTACATTTATTAGGTATATATGTTATTCTATTATGTTGATCCATTCCATGCGCCCCCTCCAGTTCGTGATTTAACCTAAAGCCGTGACGGCCCTCACTGACGAAGATCCTTACATCCTACATTTGTGTACACGTGTTTAGAATTAAGCAGTATTATAAGTAAAAATGTAAAAATCGGTGGTGGCAGATGACCATGCAGTCGACGACAAAAAAATCTCTATTTCTTATAAAAACTTTTGAAAGAGAAATTGCATCTCTCTGTGTGTGAGTCTATAAACTTTTTATTAAAAAATCTAAATATGACAAATTCAAACTTTTAGCATAGATTTATTTTTTCAAAGGAGCTTTTGTAGACATTTTACCTTCCTATAGTAGGTGTAAACTCGATGTCAACTTTTTAAGCAATAAACGATTACGTAGGAAAAATTAACTCACATAATTTAAATACAGACTCAGATTGTATAAATAATTTTACATAACCAAAACAAAATTAATTTCCCCAAAACAAATCAGTAAAAATTTGACACAAAATGATTACCTTTACGGAGACATTTTATGTTAATTGCGACGAAATACTCTCCGAATCAAATGATATTAATTCCGCTGCAGGCAAATCCAATTGAAATCTTAAAAAGACAATTCTTCAATCTTCAAAATAGACCAGCAATAGCGCAGAACTACTAGAGTACTTACTCATGGACATAGAAAAGCAAACCAAGTAAGAAGCCATGGGCCCTGAGAAGAAATCTTTCGGAATCATCTGGAACCCACGGATCGACAATTTCAATTTCACTTACCTACAATGAAAATTACAATTACTAAAAGTGTTATTCTTTCAAATATTTCAAAAATTTTCTACCCACTAGGATTCCTTCTTCCAATCACATTCAAAGCAAAGTTGATTATTAAATAACTCAGGATTGGCACACGGAGGTATCGGCTTAACACAAGAAAGAATGGCAACAATTAACGAGTCAACTTTCACGCATTCGAAAAGACCTATGGCGCGGTGGTGTTAGCAAGGATCATTTGGAGAAGGAGAAACAAAAAGCACCATGCTACAAAGTAATTCTAAGGTAGAACATATCAAAAATAAGCTTACACTTCCCCGTCTGGAGCTTTGATAATCACCAAATTACTAGGGAAAATTCGAAACGAGTTGCAATGCACCATCAGAACCAGACACGCTTCGTCGGATTCAAATATCACACTCGCATGGATTGATGGTAATAACAGGAAAACAGATACGTTTGTTTGTAACCAAATTGCAAAAATACAGCGGTTATCAATGGAAGTAGCATGATATTACGTTTGAAGTCAAGATTTCGAGTTGAGAGGAATGGAACCCAAGTAAATACTTAAGAAGGTCTTGAAGTAGACAGCTCCTGAATGGCTAAAACATGAAATCTAATATGAAGCGAAAACAGAATAAAGTCCTCTAAAAGAAAATATGAAAATAGCGATATTTCCTGTTCGACCCACTATAGACTTGTCGATAGAATGATTTTCCATATTAATGATGGTTAAAAGAGTGGTGTCGTATTGCAAAAGATTTATGAAGTGATCATCTCTCTGCAAGTAAGTTTCATCAAAAATGCAGAAGCAACATCTTTATAGTGAATATGACAACCTAACAAATAAGAAGCCAGTGAAAAAGTCTAGCCCTATCAAAATACTGAGTCCATTTCTGGATAAACAAGGAGTTTGGGCTACTGGAAAAGCTCCAATTCCGTTTGATGAAAAACAACCAATAATATTGCCAACATAATACCAATTTACAACGCTGATTGTCCAAGACGAACACAAAAACACACTGTATGGAGTAATTGAGGCTACTATCGCGTACAAACACAGTAGTGGATTACGCAGGACCAGTAGACATCAGAACTACGAAAGGTCGTGTTTACAAGTCATACAAAAGGTACGTTGCATTGTTTGTCTGCCTTGCAACGAAATCTGTGCAAATAGAAGTTGTCAACATGGTAACATTTCAACTTTATACGTATTAGCAACGTTCCGTTGATTTACGGCCCGACCATAGAAAATATCTAGTGACAATAGCACGAACTTCTTTGGAGCAGCGAAACATCTTCGTCTGGAAATTAAGGATATCGAGAACACAGAGAAAGTAGAAAGAACACTCGGTCAACAAGAACCAACGTGAAGTTACAGGTGAAATTCAAAAAATCAAATAAGGTCAGGTGGTCCAGCAACTACAAAATCGGTATAATTGGAGCACAAAAGCTGAATATTTAAAAATAGAAGTAGTGATAATGAAGGACCCTAACGTAAATCCTGCAAAATGAAAATTAGTTAGTGTTTACGAGACATATCCAGGAGAAAACGACAGAGTTAGAGTAGTTACTGTAAAAAGTACTCAGTGAACAAAATACAAAAGAGCCATAAAAAACCGTATTCTGTTACCACATGGCAACGAGAACAAGAAAATGCTGAAAGAAGATGAAGAGGTTGTAGCAACAACATCGCAAATAACAACCACAACTTTCAGATTAAGGAAGAAGTCAAGTGACAAGTTACCAATTACTGCATATTGGATTATGTTTATTTGTTTATTTGTTTATTAATACTTTAGTATTCGTATATACATAATATTTAGCAAAGTTAATTACAAAACATAAAAAACATACAAATAATTTAGGTTATACGAATCCTGGGCGGAGTTCACTCTTTTTCAAAATGGTCTTCCACTCAAACCCTGATTTTCTTCTAGTAATAGGATATCCCATTACACTTTCTGTGTAGCTAGAAGCTTCGTTTTAATATTATAATAACTTTCATTTTAGAACTATTCGTTCTCTATATATGTCAACATGACAGCTGATTTATTTTTTTTATGCTATTACTATTAATCATATATATAATAGTATCCTTCCAATTAAGGCAAGTTTCGGAAGGGATACTGGTAGAACAACTGTGATTTACATTCTTGAAACTAGGAACATTCTAGATGTAAATTGTATTTACATATATCACAAGACGGATATACGAGAACCAATACGGAAAGCTGAGTCCACATTATTCAGTTGCTGTTGCTGTGAAACAGCAATATG
The DNA here is from genome assembly GCA_963969525.1 of Ontholestes murinus. Lineage (NCBI taxonomy): Eukaryota > Metazoa > Arthropoda > Insecta > Coleoptera > Staphylinidae > Ontholestes > Ontholestes murinus. The sequence goes on along the minus strand of OZ018390.1, from coordinate 57,552,095 downwards.
CCAAGAAACAGATGGCGCATGAGTAGTTAATCTGCGTATCGCAGTTTTCTCTAGCTTTGGGCAGTTTTCTATAGTATTCATATACGTATTATAACATCCGATACAGAAAACTGCAGTACGCAGACTCACTACTCATTCGCCACCTGTTTCTCGGCATCTTTTAGTGATGCATTTCCCCATAAGGTTAGCATCAATACAATATTTCAATCAACGATATAACCACGCGAGTAAATATATGGAAAATCAATTATCTAGAGATATTCAATAACCTGCAACACATAAAGGAGTATATCAAAATGTCCCACCAAGGCAAAGCAGAACCCAGCGTGGCGTAATAGAATCTGCCTTAACAGCAGTCTTCGGAGTAAACGACAAAGTATATCATGAGATTGATAAGTTGGATGAGAATCAACAGAAATTGGTCTAGAAACAGAACCACGTTGAAGAGGTCATGTTAACTACACTACAATTGGTAAATGGCACAGAAGAGAGATTGAAGTCATACCTGAGAGGGTTTCAAAACCATGTGAACCTGGCCGTACAATCAGCGAGAAAAAAAGAGTAAGAATAATATGGTGCAACTATATTTTATAAACAGGTACCATCAAGCCAATATGTACATTAAGGAAGTCAAGGATCTAATAATTTAAAAACACGAAACATTTCACAAATCTACAACAATAAGTCTTATTAAGACTACAAAACATATCACTTATTGAAACAATTACTTATCTGGCTAATACCTCGACAATTATTGAAGTATGCAAAAGTAATTCGAGTGTTAAGTTACATTAAGATAATTTTCATGACTAGCAATAATTAATTAATTATTATTGTACCTAGGTACAATAGGATATATTTCATTTTCATGAAAAGAAGGTCTAATCAAATACTACATCAATCAAGTTTTCAGGCAAGAACTTGTCAGAGATTATAACAGACCTTTGATAATAATAAAATATATTATATTTATTGATAATAATATTATTATTTAAAAGCACAATCATCGTAATAAACGTAATTATTAAGTATGTAGTCTAGATATTAAGACAAACATAATTATTGTCCACGGGGTCTATCAAGGTGACTCTAAGGGTTAACAAAAGAATATATACAAAGGTTAAATTATTATATATTTATGTATCCATTCCAGACACTGTGGATGAGTCATAAAATCGATCTAAAGAAATTGACCTTTGCTTGTTTTTGCTGTTCCAATTGGTGCTAGGTAAACGAACTAATGCAATGTATAATTCATCAACTACATAGAAATACCATCAGCATACAATATTAATAAAATGTAACTACCGAAGAAATTTATCATTAATCAATTAGTCAATTTTTGATATTTGTGTTTGCTAAAACAGTACGTAGTTTTGTGTTTAAAAATATCAAAGTCCATGCAAATTATGCATAATAAACATTTGTAATAATTATCCACTTCTGAAAATCATTTTAATTAGAGTTATTTTCACCACTTACGTTTATTTGTGTATAATATGTATACACATCAGGAATGAATACTAATAAAAAAATATGTATTCTTTTTATTTAATTATTAGAAATGCTGCGATATATCAACTGTAATGTGTGTTATGTTTAAGCTATAATACGATAGGATAAAACTCTGCGGATTCCCAAGAGCTTCCCCCTTTTTTTCCTGGCTCCGTCCCAATCGGTTCATTCTTCTAATGGATAATGTTCGATAAAACATGTGGAACGCCCCTCTGCTGAAAGAGTGGAATTAAAAGTTACATAATTCAAAATTGTGGTTCCGGCCGCTGACACTTGTCTGAATTTGTCACAAATGGCGACTTCCGATTTAAAATGTGCGAGCGTCGCCCCAGCGGGATTTCAGTGATTCAGCACGCCTTTCGCCTTTTGTGTAGGAAATGGTTTAATGGCACACAACCGAAAACAATACATATATTTCTTATTTACCACCGCAAATCTGATGGTCCGTGGCTTCCGGACATTCGCCTTTTCCCAATCAAGATTTATCGCGGCATTTATTCAATCCGCACCAACAGTAAACAGCCATCATAAATACATATTGTGATTTATAAAAGGAATTGATTGCGTAACATCAATATCGCATATGCCGGGGTTTTTAGGGGTAAGTTTAAATCACTCGGAAAATGTAATTGGTAATAAGAATTTCCAATTTTATGTCAAATATTACTCATAATAACATTACAGAAATAATTAATTCAAATTCTTAAAACACGAAAATTATTAGTTAATTTTCTACAACGTAAAGGACTTTCATAATTTTTTATTAATTCAGATTCGTTAAGATGTATATTATTCATTTTCGATTCATATTAAATATTGATACTGTGGTCAAATAAAAATTTTATATCCAAATAGAAAAAATGTAATTGTTTTAAAAATGCAAACACTGTTCATGGAAAAGGTACATTTTGTTTCGACGAGTTAATTAAAAATTTAAGTACACCGATTTACAGGCAGGTTATCATAGTATATGCTTTATATATTTAGAGAATATAAATTCAACAGATTAAGTATTTATACTTCGTCTAGACCAAAGCAATTATGTTTTATCCAAATAAATATTAATACAAACTCCAATATTTTATTTTCATGTTGCATCAAATAGATTCATGCAATAAAAACGTAAATAATGTGCTACTGATGTTTATCACAGTCATTTACTAGTTAATAAAGGTTATATAAATTAAAAACAAAATAATTTCCTTATTACATTTTTATACATTTACGTTTATGGTCAGCACTTGATAAACGTTAATGCTCCTTTCAATGAAACAAGGAAAGTGTTTTTGATTTACGAGAAATTCAATTAAATTGTTTGTATGTGAATTGTTTGATATATTTTAAATGGTTGTGGAGTACGTGAAGTAAACAACATCAAAATTAAATTAATTAAGTGTATTATGTTAATTGTCAGTAAATGTTAAGATAAAAAATACGTTTAAATTTATTCGAAATAATAAGATTCAACAAAAATAACGTGTTTACTTCTACATATATTAAGTAAAAGCCTTTCAATTATAGTTTAAAAGTAATGTTGTTATATTCAATAAAGTTGCTATATAATATATTTGCATGATTGATAGAAATTACTGTCGATAATTAACAAAAGCAAACCTAAAGTCATAGCAAAAAAATAATTGTGAAGTGATGTTTTTCAAAGGTTAAACGGGTTGTTGGGCTATAGACAGCCTTATAGCATTGCGGCCGTGTTAGATCTTTTTATGAATACTCTACTAAGTATCTTCCTAAGAAGTCAATTTTATTGCTAAGGCCAATTAACTTCCTAGGAGGCCATGCCCTGGTCCATTCTGGCGTTATCTCCATTTCTTCGGTTAGGGCTAGTCTGGTGATAAGCAATGTTAGTGGTGTTGTCAACTGTATCTATCTTGTGAAGATGGTACTTCACTGGGAAATATCTTCTAAGGAGACACTTATGCAGCCTTATCTCGTCATTAGTTAAGGGCAAGATTTGTTTAACTAGAGAGGCCAATAAACATTATGGATTGCCTTTGACCTGGTGCATTCATCCAGTGCCCAATTTTGCACTGTTTTCTTGGATCACGCTTGGGCTTTTGATAGCCCAGATTTAGATTTTGGTCCGATCATGGTAGTAGCAGCTATGTTTTAGAAAATTTGGACACATTATAAAAAAATTGAAATTACTACTTACAAATTTTTTGACATTTTATTGACAATTAATGTTCAGACGTATAGTATTTTTGGTCATTGATTGATTTTGATATTTAAAATATCTCGCCTTTGATATCAAAATATTTCAATCTAATATTTTGATATCAATAGTGAAAAGTTTAGAATGAATAAAAATACTGTTTATTATAAATATACATATCCAGTTAAATCAGAATCAATAAACATTATTTGTCTTTTAAAATCTCATCTATTTATCGCTGGAGGATTTACAGTGGGCCTAAACAGGTGCTGTGTAAATAAGCTTTGACCTGATGATCATTACAAAAAGCTTTACTCTTTTTCTTTCAGATATATTAGTTCTTACATTGATCATAGCCCACAGCTTAACCGATGAAGCTCTGGCTATAATAGTTTGTGTCCAGGTAAGATATTAGTCGAAAATTATATTTAGATGTTTAACCTCGACTTTAATCGGAACTATCTCCTTTCGGAAAGAGTCTTAGATGGAACCGATTTCTTTTTTGAACCACTATTGGTCGCAATGTATGGAAACACTTTTATTGGCATTGATCTCACACACACATTGATTCGCCCACATCTCATAAGTTTTGATCGCGGCTTAGATTAGATAACATTATTTAAATGAATTGAAGTAAACCTTATAAAAAGGATAGCCGTGTCCTCAGCGTATTGTGCAGTTTTACTGGAGCTATATCTTGAATTTCGCAGACATTTATGTTATGTACAGCGTCAGAGAGAGTTGTGAAATACTAGCCATAAATGTAAACAAAAAGCCTTTCGAGATAAATTCTGTCAATTTTCAAAGCTGATAGAGAGTTGATAAACAGGCATGAAAACCGAGCTGTGAGTCTAGGAAGATTTTTGAATCTTCAAAAAAGATCAAAGGACGATCTTTGTAAACGAGGTTTGCCTCGTTCGCGTAGTAATCTTTCTTCCATAGAAGTACGGTTCCATCAGCTTCCTAAGAGAATGAGTCAAACTGGTTTACAAGAATTCATCAATTAATGTATGTATATCGCTTTTATCATAAAGTTGTAAATGTTTATATGATCAAGTCATTTTTAATCTGTTATAAATTTCTAACCTTTACACGTAGATGATGATCATTATTAAAAATGAGATCTGAGGTCTAATAATCAACACAGAGTATTAAAAATTCGGATTAATTTAAAACTACATTAAAATAAAAACAAAATTATTAACTAATTATTGAGAAAAGGATACAAATCTTTGAAATGTCATACTGGCACATGAAGCCCATGAAATTATAGAGATCTTCAAAAAATAAACCAATATGTGCCAGAAATGGACAAAATATTGCCTTAGTGGGTATATAGGTATCATCAGCACCTAGTAAGTGTAATAGGTCGAGTGGAAGAACACGAAAAACTATGAACTCCGCCTTCAAGATCTATGCTCGAAATTTCAAAGTGATTAATTATATTTATGTATGTATTTTTGTGTTATTTTTTTAAATAGATCTTGTAAAATGAATAAACTAAACTAAACTAAACTAAACTAATTAAATTAAAATGAATAATTAATTTGAAATAGTATTAAAATAATTATAAAATCAACAAAACAACAATTGAAAACTATAACAAACTGTTAATTACAAGCTTCAATCAGTGGAAATATGTCTAGGTTTCTTGGAAGTCATCTTATAGGAAAAAACGGTGATGTGACAGTCAAAGTAGTTTCTCTATATTTTACTCGAAAACTATGACATTTACGTAAAAAAGGCTCTTCTTAACAATTTGCTCACGTTTGGATTCTTTACAATTGCTTGTTATATAAATTTCATGTTTATGAGTGTTCACCAAAAACTTTTCGGTTTCAGTTTTTAATGATGACACCTTAAGTTTAAAGTTTCATCTCAAAAGGATCATTCGGTTTTGAGATACAGCGACCACCGACAGACACACAGACATACAAACAGACAGAAGTAGTTTTTTCTAGTTGTTTTTTCTCTATACTTTTCTAAATTTGAAAAAATTACATAATTTCTCAAACAAAAGTTAAAGGGAACGAGAAACAGAACAAGTTTTTTTTATTTTATTAGAATCCATCAACAATTAGTAATTAAAGTAATCATGTATGTGTAGGCTGGGTGGGTGGCCTATAGCCCAACCTCCAATTAGTAAAACATAAGCGAGGGTTTTAATTAAAAGTTGTAAAATGTAAAAAACATAAAAGTATGGTGATGTGGCCATCATAATAATTTCCTCACATTTTTCTCGAAAACTATGAGGTTTATAGAAAAACGCCATTCTCAACAATTTGCTCAATTTTGGATTATTTACAATTACTTGTTATATAAATTTCATGTTACTCTTATAGTTATAGTTATAGTTAAAGAGCCAATCAATTTTCCATTTCATAATGATTCTCGCATTATAATGAGGTGCGTCATCTTGATGGAAAAATATACTAACTAAGGGGATTATAATTATAATTATAATTATATTACACTTCAATATATGTTTTAAAGAGTCTAGATAACCATTTGAATTAAGACGAGTATGAAGTACGCGTTGAAATCACTAGATAGAAGGTTTCAATTACTTCTTATATAGGAGTTGTCTAATGAATTATAGTGAAGGTATAGAATGTTAATTTGTTTTTCTTTATAAGTAAATATTATAAATGTGATTAAGTTGATATTGTCATTTTTCCTTTCAAGAAGCCACCAATAGAAACCATTAATTGCTTCATTATTATTTAACTGAAGAGCATGAAAATTGGCTTAACTTAGCTTAGAAGTTAAAATAAAAAATTAAACAATTATTCGCTTCCTTAATTTTTTTTTTGATAAGCACTTAATTTTGTGGAAGATTTCGTTTAGATATTTGATCGAATTGTAGTCTAGATGATATTGAGATCATATTGCACAATCTTTGGTTACCTACAATAAATCCTCAACGTTTATTTAATAATAAATTATTTTCATTTAAATGGTTAGATAAAATATTCTAAACATTTAATTTTTATGTTATGTGCGGTATTCACGAGGAAAGTATTTATTCACACTGCTCATTATGCATCAAGAATCTATTGTACAGAATGTTAAAAGTATATTTAATAATAATAGTTTTGGCTCATTTTATCCTTCCAGATGATTTCAATAGACACCTGAGGTAAATAATTACAATCATGTCTATCACCTGACTTACATTAACACTATCATTAAACGTATATATATATATATTTAAAATATAGTATAATTGATACTTGTTAATGGAACCAGATATGTAATTTTGGTGAAGAAGAACATAAAATTTAAACTTTAAATGATCGAAACACGTGTCAGGAAACTGAAAATAAAAGTAACAATATGTAACAAGTGTTTTTCCTCATCAAAAGTAGAAGGTATTATCATTTTAGAGCTATAATTTATTTAATTACGAGTATTTTTCATGCTGTCGTTTTTTTTTTTGTTAGTAACGCAATTGCAGAAATAAAGAAAACATTTTCATCTCGCATAGGAAAATGTTATAAGCTGTATTTTGCATTATTTTATTATTTATAGAAAGAACGATTGTATATGTTTTATAATTCATAACATTGATTTGTTTATTTTCCTTCCTTTGGAAAGTAAACATGATGTATCTATAGTATAAACAATCATTTTACTACCATCATTACCATTTAAATCAGTTGGAAAAGGGCGAAAGCGTGAAATGTGATTTTTGTTTACTGTAGACTTCCAGCCCCTGCACGTTTCAATTAGATGGCAATATTTGCAGATAGCATTAGGATAAACGGTTGTTTTATGTACACGTGAAATAAATATAGTGTTCACCGGCGCGGAACAAAGTGGACATTATAAAACGTCCGTCTGCCGTTGCTCGGAGGACAGGAAGAGCGAAAAAACAAAAGATATGGCCAAATAATAAAGGGAGACGGTTTTGTGCAAATACAGCAGTTTTAAAGCCCTTACACTGATAAAACGCGGACAGGGATTTCCTAAAGCCTACCGAATCGCGTACATACAACACACACACACACATACACATGCACATTCAACTCGGTCCGCTATATTTTCCGCGCGAATTCCCATTAATTTACTCGCGCTGTCGCACACGTTTCGACCGCCTCTCCGTCATCGCTCATGCGGAAGATGTTGGAACTTTAACGGGAACCAGACACGACAACCCGACTAAAAACGTTTAATGAAAATCGTTGCTGCGGCCAAGATCTCCTCCCAAAACGCTTACAACATTCGAACGTGTTTTACGCGGGTGCACTTTGCAAAATAATGGGTGGTAATTGAACAGGTTACGCCATCTAAAAAATATCATTCGAACTACCTACATCACCATCTGTATTTCATTTTAAGAACTACATATAATACGTATAATATACAGTTTTCTTTTTAAAACGAAATCAATGTAAATAGAGAATTTATATTAACAGGATTCTGTAATTATTAGAACACTTACTAGTAAATACTCAAATTCAAATATTTAAATGAATGATAACACAATCGATCCACAAATACTTAAACATTATATAAGATGAAGTGGAGTAATGCATACCCGGAACACACACACAGATTTCAACATTGTATTTATTATTTTATCAGTAATATCTCAATGACAAGATAGAAATTTTGCTTCTCCAGATCACCGTAAAATATTATTTATAATTATATTATTCTATATATCTATTTTAGGTTAATGAAATATGTGACTGAATTCATTTTATAATACCCAAAAATAAAGCCCTTTGTGAATATTATTTAAATAATAATTATCTGCCTTCCTTAATGATAAATATGTTTTTATTTTAATATTATATTTAAATTATTAACATATAAAAATTTCCACAAATTTTATTCACGGAATTTTTCCTACATAATTAACTAATAAAAACAATGCCTGGCATAATTTATGAAAATTTTGCCTTTGTTAAAAAAAAACAACATAAATTAAACTTTTGAATATTTTAATACTGTGATAATTATTAAAATACTTAATTCATAAAATCATTGACCAGAAGAATTACACTATCAATCACAAAATGTGATAAAATCATTTTTTTATGATTGATCTATTTTTAGAATCAGGGATATTAAAGGAAACTGCACTTTCATGATACACACAGGATATGCCTCGTAAAGTATTGTGAGAGATGCTATTTATAGTACGAGAGCTAACAAGAGTAGAAATATATATGGCATACATTATAACGTTTTAATATCCACTGACTTCCTATTGGACTGCGGTAATGATGCATAAAACCCCTTCTTAGAGCGGTTAAAAAAGCCTAGATTTTACTTTGAGTGTCCAGCACGTTCCGCTTTTTGGTCAAACGCGTTCCTCTCCTTTCAGATGCCTAATATGTTAACTATCTTATTCAATTTAACACGATTACACTGGATATTTTCTGTAGTTCCCCATTTGGCTTTTCTGAACGTTACGACGATTCTCAGCAAACTAATTACAGGCATTTTTTTACGGCATGAGATATTTTAATGCAGATAAGTCAAGTCAAATCTCCTGATAACGTAAATTATTAGTTTTTGCGTATCACGTACAGATTTCACATAATTCTATTTTTAACACAAAAATGTATATTGTGTTAAAATGTGTAAAAGCGTCAAATATAATACGACTATAAAATATTATTCATACTAGTTTGCCATTGTGTATAACAATGGCAAGTTCAAGTGGAACGTCTAGAAAAAAAGCTATGCGAACTATCCAAATATTTAATTTATTTATATTTATGTAATAAAGCAGCAGAAGAGGAAAATTACTCAATTGCTTAAGAGTTTGTATCTGGCGTATTATAAAATGAAATTAGGGGATCGGAACAAAAAAGACCTTGGTAAAAGGTGGATCGCTCATCTTTGCCTTTTGGTATTCCTATGGTTTGGAGAAAACAACTAAATCATTACATTGATTGTTATTTATGTTTCTGCAAACTTTTGGGGTTTAATAAGAAAAACAAAGAGGCCATTACATATCCAAATCTTCCATCGGCAAATAGACCTATAGCACATGGGCCAGATATTCCCATTCCAACACCACTAACAACATTACAAATTTGTTCCCAGAATCACAAGATAACAATCCGCGACCTTTGAATCAATCAAAATTAAACGATTTGGTACGCGTTGTATACATATCTGCTTGAGAATGACCAACGGTCGAAACTAGTCAGAGAAATATAAAAATAATGAAACAGAACCAAGTTTTTAATTAACCTTCTACTTAACATAAAACCACGGGTTAGTTAGAAGTTAGAATTTAATTCATGGTAATTTAAAAAGTATTTGTATCACTGTTGTGATATTCCTGGCTTGATTGGTCACCTAGGACCAGTTTATGAACCGGCAGATTGGCGTTTTTGCTGTGATCTCAAAGTGTGTGGTATTTTATTGGGGATACAAGGAGGACACACCAAATTGTGTTTTTGTGAATTGGGCTCTAGAGCCAGGGAAAGGCACTGAAAAGTTACTAATTGGCCGAAAAGAAAAAAAAAATTGGTCCCGGAGACAAAAAATGTAATAAAATGCGCATTAGTTGATTCTGCAGAAATATTGCTACCCCCTTTGCACATAAAACTGGGGTTAATAAAGCAATTTTTAAAGCTTTGGACAAAAATGGCCTCTGTTACCAATATATTTCTAAAAGGTTTCCGTTACTGTCGGGGGCAAAGGTGAAGAAAGGTGTTTTTGATGACCCACAGATTCGCACACTTATGAAGTATGTTAGTTTTAAAAATTGCATGTCTGACATGGGAATCATACAAGGACGTCATCGATAAGATTCTGGGTAATGTTAAAGATGATCAATATGAGGAAATTGTAAAAAAAAAGTATGCTCAAAACGTTCAGGAGACTGGAATGTAATAGCTTGAATATAATTTAATAAGTAATAAAAATTTAATTTCAGCATGACAGAAAAACCTTACGTGATACAAAAAACTGTTAATATATTTGAATTTAGCACACCAAAATTAGGTCTAGAGACCTCTGAAATCACGTGCCGTAGAAAAAATTTGAATTCGGTTCAGTAGAGGTGCCGTAACATTCAACAACAGTGTTTTTTAGGAAGCAAAGTATAATTAAAACACGAAATTCACTTTATTTCATAGTAAAAATAAATTCAGATCTAGCGTCACTTTCGAGTCAACGAAATGAAATTGTGTCAACATCTAAATTAAAGTTAGTACTCTATTGAAAGTATTCAGATTTAAATAATCATAGGTTATTTTGACACTGACTGCTTTTTCCCGCTCGAAATCTTGACAGAAAATCAGTATCATACTTCCGCGGTACGAAATGAGTCACTTTACGCTTGAACAACATTGGGAAATATTGCAAACTTATTTCCAAAGTAAGTGCTGTGTAGCCTAAACAGTGCCTTTGTTGAAAAGAAGTTTTGACCGAAATGAATCACCCTCTGCGCTTGCTGTACGCAAGTTTGTGCAAAAAGTTCGCGAGACTAGCATGCTAGTGGACAACACTCATGGTCCTCGTTCTCGTACTGTGCATACAGACGGGAATATGGCTGCTGTAGCCGAGAGTGTGAGACTCAAACCACGAACATCAACTCGCCATCGATCTCAACAGCTCAACATTTCACGCACTAGCCTGAGTAGAATTCTGCACAAAGATATCGGATTATTCGCTTACAAGGCCTAATTGACTCAGCAATTGAATGCGCATGACCATCCGCTTCGTTATTACTTCGCAGTTTGGGCCTTAGAGCAACTTGGATTGGGCAAAGATTTTAGGCGAAAATCTATCTTGGCAGCTACGTTAACAAACAAAAAATGGCCGAATCTGGGGCTCGGAAAACCCTTACGTTATTTTCGAGAAGCCAATGCATCCACAAAGAGTTACAGTTTGGTGCGGATTATGGAGTAGTGGGCCATTTTTCTTCGAAATTGAGGCTGGGAACAATGTTTCGGTCAACGGTGAGCGTTACAGAGCCATGTTATCCGACTTTTTTTTTCACTGAAATTGAAGACTTGGATTTGGAAGACCTTTGATTCATGCAGGATGGCGCGCTATCCGATCTTTTGCTCACCAAATTCCCAAATCGTGTTATCAGTCATCTTGGCGATGTCAATTGTCCGCCTCGGAGATGCGATTTGAATTTGGATTTTTTTTTGTGGGGAACCGTGAAGGACCGATGCTATGCCAACAATCCACAAATGATTCAAGCACTTCAGGCCAATATCATCCAAGCAATCCGTGTGCTACAGCCCGAAACCATCAACAAGGTCTTGGAAAATTAGAGTGACAGAATGAGTTTCTGCGAAGCCAGCCGAGACATCCACTTGAACGAAGTTGTGTTCCATAATTAATGGGAATTGTTGCTCTTACTAATAAAGCCATAATATATGGAATAAAATTTAATTTTGTTCATTTTATTGCATTTTTAAAAAGAAACTTGTATCTGGCCCACCCTTTATAGACCGGTTCCAGTGTTACCCATATTTGCGAAAGTCCTCAACATTTTTTATTATTCCAAGTGACTGATTATTTTGAAAATTTCAACGTATTCCGCAACAAAAGGGATATTTAATCGAAAAAGCAATCTGTAAATTTGCAACGAAAACAATAGACACTTTTAAGCATGAACAAGTGTGTTACTTCTCGTTCTTAGACCTTTTCAAGTCGTTTGATTGTGTCTTCCACACGATTCTACTCAAAAAGTTGTAATTCTACAAACTAATTTTGGACCATTCTAGATTTATATTGTAATACCTATCGAATTTAATGAAATCCGATTTATTACGAGGTTCTATTTCCAATGTGTTACTAATTATACACAATGTGCCTCAAGGTTCCATCCTGGGCCATTATTTGCTTTGTATTTATTAGTGACCTACGTGAGACAGATTGAAATGCTGATGTAGTATTATTCGCAGATTTCGAAATTGTTTGATAGCAACCACCTAAAACTTAAATTTAAAAAAAAAACTATCACAATGCCTTTTTCTCTCAGAATAGGGTCTAATTGAATCAACAAAATGTTGGTACTTTTATTTGATATTTTATGCGTTGCATATTATGAGTTAATTATCATAGTGGGTTCTTTCATGTTTTACCTATTATATAAATCATTATATAGATCAACGACCATCCGATTGCCATAACTAGAATTCCTACAGTTATTAGAATTATTACATCTATTCTATTAACAAGATATTAATGTGTTTTTATCTAGAAAATATTAGTACAAGCTCAATCGTCATTCTATCGGAGTCTAAAATATAAAGTGTTTAATTTAAGTTTTTTTTCTATAAATTAGAGGTTTACACTCTTGGTGTGTTTTATAATTTAGGTTTTTTCAACAAATACAGGACTCAAGAAACTCTGTGTTGATTGATACAAGAGTAATATATATGTATTAATAAAATGTATCAGACTTTGAAGCTAGTAAAAAAGTATTTTTAATATTTTAGTTTTTTTTTAGTTTTATTTTGAGAATAATTATGAAATTTATTTCTGATTTAATTGATACAAATAAATGATAAACTTATAAAGTGTGTCTAATTATCTCATTTCTAAAAAGTCTTTTAGAAGAACCATATTTTTATATAGTGGTTCAAAAATTTTGTCTAATTTTTCACTTTTAAAAATGTGATTTTGTAGTTCAAGATAATTTATTTGTGAGTAATTAGATTTTATCCTCATTATATTAATGAGAGCGGTAACGCCAAAGCAAATATTCAATACAGGTTGTAACCAACATTCGTCTCTTCAAAAAGGCATATGATAATTGATATTACTATTAATGGTGCAACCAAATCCTAGTAAGATCACGATTGGATATGTTCTAACCTAGAAAAGAATCTTTGTCGGGAAGCATTCAAAAATTCAAGAATAATCCATAAGAATCTTTTGAAGAAAATTTTTTGGAACAATTATGAGGAGTTGAAAACTGGCCACAAGAGGCAACTGGAAAAGAGGCAAATTCATCAAATCAATATAGAATAAAGAACTAGATGAGAAAAGAGGCTAGAACGGCTTTCAATAAATTGCAACACTCTGAACAAGAAACTGACTGGAGTTTCTATAATATAAATAACTTCATAGACTGTATAAAATTAAAATTAAGAAACTATAGAGAAAATCAGAGAATTCTTGAGAAACTTTTATAAAGTACATAAAATGGGAAAGAAAAATACTTAAATTTGGAAATTAAGATACGCGTAAGCCTAAAAACTGAATAATATCCCAACCGAACACTTCCAGCTAAGCAAATATCTAAACGTATTAGAAGTGTCTTCGAATTATTCTTACAGAAGATGTGAAACGCACAATCGACGGAACGTTAACACGTCATCCCTTTGCCATGATTCAGTAACAAAAAATAATATTCTGATGAGAATACCATGGCCAAGACCGACCGACCATAGAAAAACTTTTTCAAATTAGTAGAGTAGCTAGAAAACTAATTCTACTAAAATTCAGGTGGCACCCTTAATCCATTGTCACCCATCCTTATTATTTATATATACATTTAATTTATCAATAAATGATTTATTATTACTCTGTAATGGCAGCAAAAATGATAAATCCTAAAATAAAAATCCTGGACATCAAAGAAAAAGTAACAAATGAAGAACTAGAAAATAACATAAGAACACTAAATCAATTCATAAACGAAGAAGACATCATCAACAGCACATACCAAGTACAATCAAGAAAAACACAGACAAATGGGACTACCTTCAAAAAAAATTGTGGGAAAAATGTATATAAAAGCAGGATGAAGTGAATGTCGAGCAATGGAAGACCTTGCTTCCAGAAGATGTGCAAACTGCTTTAACTTCGTTCAAAAAACAAAAGAGTGCACAAATAATCGTGCGTGTAAAAGCTGCTTGAAAACCCACACACAAAAAGACTGCAATGAGCTATTCTGCAACTACCATCTAGCAAATGAGAAATATAAGGACACACACAGCGCGATAATTTGAAATTTGACACACATGTATAAATTGATATACTCTTTAAGAATAGTGATAAAAAATAGGGTTGTCCTTTAACATACATATCCGAGCATATTATCAAAAAATAAACTTTCTATGATTTACTGAATTTATTCCAAGTTAGAGATTCACCCTGTTTAATACAGTACCAAAACAGATAATGATCAATCAATCAATCAATCAATCAATTTATTTCACTTAGGCCACCATAATACATATATGTACAATAAAATAATAATGTATAACTATAGTATTTGCGGATGTGATCGTCATCTCAATAATACAGTAAAAAAGGACGTTACGAACAAATTAAAAATATAAATGAGTTTAAAATACATAAATAACACACACACACTTTAAAATAATTATTAAAAATAGTTCATTATTTAAGGTTTGATTCAAACATTAACTGCAATCATTAATAAACTCGGAATAGTGGTAATAGCACTTCCTTATAAGAAAGTATTTTAATGATTTTTTAAACAAGTTCCTACTTGCACATTCCTTAATAATTTTTGGTAGCTTATTGTATATTACAGCGCACGAATACTTAGCCGATTTCTCGTACATAGTCGTTTTATGCGACGCCACTCTCAGCTCGTGTCTGTTTCTTGTACAGTAGTTATGGTAGTTACCATTTTGTTCAAAACTGGCTTTGTTCTCCCAAACATACATTCCGCATTTGTAAATATAGATACATGCAATGGTTAGAATGTTACGAATATTCTTTTTATGTTCATTCTTCCCCAAACCAGTATATTATAAGTCATGTGAGGATACACCAATGCATAATATATAATATTTAAGTTTTGAGTGGAAAAGTTATCAATAATTTCGCCATGGCAAAGTATGCACTATTCATTTTTCCGGATACATAATCAATTTGCTGGCACCATGATAGATTTTCATCCACATAGCTACCTAAAAACTTGGTACTAACAGAGGTGTTTTCCGTACGGTTTTCAGGACTTTTCCTATTATAAAACTGCATCTTAACAGTTTTGTCACTATTTAGGATAATTTTATTTTTATAACACCATTTCGCGATCCGTTTTCTCAATTTTTTGCGCTAATTCGGATTGTGTATTAGCTGATATAATAATTGTGGTGTCATCTGCAAAATTAATTATAAATCCTTCTGTAATGAATTCACAGAGGTCATTTATAAAAAGGACAAATAGGATCGGCCCCAGCGTCGATCCCTGCACTATTCCTTTGGAAAGTCTGTAGGTTTTTGATGTACTATTTCCGATTTGTACGTACAGATATCGATCACTTAGGAACGAGAGAATCAACTCAAGCACTTTACCGCGAATGCCTCCGGCAATTAGTTTTTCGCGCACAAATTCTGCATCGATGGTGTCGAACGCACAGGTGAAGTCATAAAATAGTCCACTCACACACATTCCCGCATCAATATTTTTAGTGACCTCCTCCATTACGTCGAATGTCGCTGTTTGCGTCGATTTATGTTCTCGGAAGCCATGCTGATTTTTCGAGATTATGTTAAATTTATTTATGAAATCCCAAAGCCTCTTAGCGATAATTTTCTCGAATATTTTTGAAAATGTGCATAAAATGGATACTGGGCGATAGTTTTCTGTTTCAGTTTTGAACCCTTTTTTAAAAATCGGTATTATTTTAGATACCTTTAGCATACTGGGAAATTTTCCGGTTGCGAATGCCAGGTTTATTAAGTAAGCTAATGGTTCCGCTATTTCATTAGCCACTCCCTTAATTACTTTGACTGGGATTTCATCAATTCCAGCACTCCTTTTGTTTTTTAAATCACTAATTATTTGCAATATTTCTTCTTTATTTGTAGGTTCTAGAAACATGGTGTTATGGTTCATTTTTGAGGTGGTGCACTTACTGGAGATATTATTTTTGAAGTGGTTTACTAGTTTACGTTCTGTAATATTTGAATAGAATTCCCCGAATTGTTCTGCTATTTGCTTCATGTCATTGATAATAATCCCGTCTTCATTTTTAATTGACATTGGTTCTTGTGATTTATTTGTACCTAGTTCTTTATTTACCATTTCCCATATTTTTTCCTGTATATTGGGAGCATTTAGGATTTCTTGATCGAAATATCGTCTTTTTGTATTCTGAATTAATTTCCTGTGGACTTTCTTCTTAGCCTTATATATTTTTTGCATTTCTGTTGTTTTTACTTGAATCATCAAATTAAAAGAATTTTTTAGATTTTTACTAGACAGCCTAATTTCCTCATTTACCCAATTTTTCGGTTTAGGACGGCATCTTGTAAATTTTACTGGGCACGATATATTGAAATGATGATCAAATTCATCTTGCATTCTGCTGAAAGCTGAGTCCAAGTCTTCTGTTTTAATATGGCCCCACTTAATATTCTTAAGACGTGTTCTCAATTCCTCAATTGCATTGTCGTTTATGCATCTTGTGCGAATTTTCATGTTTTTTTCTTTCGAGTCGTTATCTGAAGTGTCCTCTGTTCTAACCCACGTCTTCATAATTTGGCCCAGATGGTCGGATATATTCAGATTAATATTTCTACATGAAAATTGCTGGATATTTGTCACCATGTAATCTAATTGTGACTCTGATATTCCGCGCTCCGTTATTTGTATTCTTGTTGGTTCATTAATTTTATTTATTAAATTAAATGAGGTAAATAAATCATCAAGCATTTGTCTGTCAACAGTATTTCCCAAAAAATTAACATTTAAATCCCCACAGAGGATTATCTTATTGTATTGTTTATGCATCTCTGCTAGTAATTTACTTATATTGTTAAAAAAAAGTTAGTATTCCCATTTGGTGGTCGGTATATAACCACAATACCAGTGGATTTTGTACTTATTTTTATTGAACATACGGCGAATTCGATGTGTGACTCTATACATAGGTGATTCATTTTATTATCTTCTTTACATAGATATGCTCCGTCAGACATAATCATCACTCCCCCATGCTCATGATTTTTTCTTGAAAAGTAACTTATGTTATTGTATCCTTTTACTTTTAAATAATTAACGTTCTTTTCGGTGCTCCATGTTTCCGTAAGACAAATTAGATGTGGTTTAACATCCTGTATTGCACATTCTAGTTGATCCGTTTTCCTTAATAAACTTCTGACGTTTTGGTGCAATACCCTTATTTCCTTATTTTGATTTTTACTAATTACTTCGGAAAAATTGTCTTGATTTCCGAAAAAAAAAATGAATGGACTTATGTTAATTCCAGACGGCCATATCTCCGGTTTTATAAGCTCATCTTTCTGTTTATCGGGAACGCCTATTTTAAAGCACTTATATTGTTCATTTGTCCAACGATTTTGTCTTTGTAAAGTTTCAATAGTAACAGTTATATTACCAAGTTTACTTTCCAAGTGTCCTTTTAGCTCGTCTTCAGTATAATCTTGTTTAAATTTTCCTACATGAAACCACGCCCTTTTCATATCATTATATACGATCCCATTTGGGTCTGTGCTACTACCGGTAACAATTGTTTTATTTATATTTTCTGCAGATTTAACAACAGACTTCGGCGATTTTTTATTTCGGGCATTCTCATTTTTATTTACATTCGCATTTAATGAACTGTTTTGATATTCGTTTTCATATTTATTATTTTTCTTCTGCAAGTTTTTCTTCTGCATCTTCGGCTTATCTGCTGCGCTCGGAATTCCCTCGATGGTCACAATGTCTACCTTGTCCGTCGACGATGATGACTCATTTAGCTGATGAACATTTTTATTCATTTCACCAGCTGTCGCTAGTATTGGATATTGTGATTCGTTATTTACTTGATCGCCAAAAGATGGGGCGATTGATGAGAACTGGATTACTTTATATAATAATTGAATTTGCTGTTTAAGAGAAGCTATATTTTCTTTTTGGTTGACAATTATAATGTCCTTTTGCTTGATTAGTTCTTTTAAGTACTTGCCTTCAATGAGTGAGTATTCCTGTGTATTAATGACCGTGCAACCGCTGCGAAAGGAATCGTCATGTCCCCCTACCTCTGCTTCTTCCGTAGAGCTGTCACTATCACTATCACAACAGTTTATGCACTTATCGTTTATTTTCACGACATTTTTAAGATATTTAATACAACCCGGGTGTACTAATGAATCGCATTTAATACACTTTAGTCCAGATGATGGTATTTTCTTGCAGTAACGGCAAGGTTTTCCTTGCGGAACATTTACTACAACTTGTTCACTAGACGCCATATTTAATTTGATTTAATGAAGATACAAAATTAGAAGACATACTTAAATGCAATAAAATCTTTTGTACAAAACAACAATATTCCAATAACACCCCATCAATTAATCAAAATTAGAAGACATACATAAATTAAATAAAATCTTTTATACAAAGCAACAATATTCCAATAACACTCCATCAATTAATCCTCTCAGCACAAATGTTTTTTTTTTAAATTTTATTTTCTTACTTTCCCTTCTTGATATTAAATTTTTGAGATTTATATTGTAAATTTAATTTTAAAAGAAAAAAAAACAAAAAAAAACAAAATGGAAAGCATTAAACAAGTACTTGTTCTTAAAATGCTGACCATTGAACGCAACAACTTAGCTAATAAAAAGTCAAAAAAACTACAAAAAATGTGATCACATGTAAATCTATTTGGGTTCAATAAATTTGAATTTGAATTAGAACTATTATTTTAATGCTGATTAAATAAGAAAATAGAAGAAAATTCAAATATATATGAAAAATTGTGCGGGGGAAGATAAAATTAATAAAACGAAACTCTGGAATTAAAAAAAACAATAAATCCTAAAGAAAAAATTAAGATTGAGGAAATGAAATAGATAGGAGAACTAGAAGAGTAGGTAAGGGGTAAAAATATAAAAAAGCTAATTGAGACATAGAAAGAAAAAAAGAAGGATAGGATAAACCGAGAAATGCTATTGTTATGTGTTAAGTAGGAGTTTGAGAAGGAACGAGAAAGATACATCGGAGGGGGTCATTGAAAAACCTAATAGATGGCGAAGGAAACATTAATTCGAGCAATGAAATAAAGTTTGAAAAACATAATAGTTTCTCATTAGGGAAGTCGGAGAGAATATTGACTGGAATCAAATTGGAAAACACAGCGTGGGGTGATATTATCACATTAGAAGCGTAGAAAATTTGTAGCAACCTAAGATGCAAGTAGATTATTGTCATTCCACGGCAACTGGAATAGACTCGTATCTTGTGACAAGTCATGTTCGCTAAATTCAGAAAAAGGCAAATTCACCAATTTATAATAAAATAAGATGATGTAGGAGGCTTAAACAGCTTTCAATAAATTCAAACACTCCAAGCAGGAAACTGACTGAAGTTACTTTGAAAGAAGATAAAGAATTCGAGCAAAAAATGCTGCAATACATGAATAGAGAATGTGAAAAAAATATTGACAGGTAACAAATTTGAAAACGTAATATTATCAGATCAGAAGATTGGAAAATCTGTGGTGGAGTAGGAAATTATATGAATGTGGAAATATTAAATAGAACATACAGTACCAATGCAGGCAGAGTGGCGTAATGTAACAGAGTAATTGTTTTGTAAGAATGTAGGTAGAAAGGGGAAGGATAAAGAATTACATTAGCCGAACGAATTAATAAAGAGAGCGAAAGAGTATTTGGGATATGTGCAAAAAGCTGCGCGTAATGATGTGTGACTATGTCATAGCCAATTATTAGAATATGTGAAGCGAAAAAAAGCAAACAGAATCTAGTACTGCGAGGATAGAAAAAATGCTGTCTGACCACAAAAAAATAGTGAAGTTTAGATAAATATCTGTGGGACAAGTCTAGTTTGTATATTTAATATAGTAGCAGGAAAATGAAATTCTGCATCTCTACAATTGAGGAACAAGTTGTATGAGAATTTTGGATTAGAATTAAAGTAACCACAAATAAATGTGAAACTTCTAAATTCGTATAGACTAATTTCAAACTATTTAGATTATATTAATAAAAATATGTTTATAACCAGCGATAAGTTTAAACTTGTAATGGATTTGTGGGAAATTATGTATGTCCTTCAAAACCTATCGATATAAAATAATTAAAATTTTACAATAATTCCATATCTTATCTAAGCCTATATATGAATTTTTAATGTAATTCAAGTCATCATGCGCATTAAAGTCCATGCCATTAAAACTTTTGCTATTGTATTTTTCTATATACATGCAATTGTATTTTTCGAGTGTTCGAACGGTGATAATAATATGTCGATAAGATACCTACAAAAAATATACAATTAAATTTACAATATCCTGGGTATATATATTAGAGGAATTAATTTATATAGACAGTTCGTTTACAATGTTCGTACTGCAAACGTTCTTCGTTTTATCTGCCATTGCTTTGGCAAACGGCTATAATTCTCAACGTGCTAATTTGTATTTACAATTGGAAGAATATTCCTCTAAGGATCCTTCAACATATTTGCAAGCTATTATACCAGGCAAGTTAATAACATTATTTAATTTTATAAAATTTATGTGGTGTTAAAATTTAATTTTGGCTGGTATATTTTATTTTGAATCATACTTTCTAAAGATTAATAAACCTACTTATTCATTTGATACTCTACTTAACACTAACTTTAAATAATTGCAGCTTAATAACCTTAATATATTGTTTAGGTACTAAATGGTGTGGTGATGGAGATATAGCAGAAAATGAAGACGATCTAGGATTTTTTAAAAAGACTGATATGTGCTGTCGCGACCATGATTTATGTGACGATATAATTCCTGCTGGAGAATCAAAGCATGGTCTAAATAATACGGGTACATTTACCAGGTAATCATTTAAATAAACTCACAGAAAAGACTCCTCTGCAAATAAAAATTTAGTAGCTACTTTATAGTATTAATCAATCTTTTATCTTCTAATTTAATATCATGAATTAATTATGGCTAAAAAATATGAACTTATATTTAAAACAATGCTTATAGAATTTGATCGATAGTTGAAATTCTAGATTTAGTTTTCAAAATACCTGTTTACGTTCTTCCATGTTCGCCCCTCTTTTCCCCTTTTTTTTATAAAGAATAATATATTATGTGTAAAAGTGCCATTCTATAAAATATTATTCTAGTAAATAGAGCTTTTATATTTGGTAATTTAGATATTGTTATTTTTCATTTAAAAGAATAAACTGATTAAAAATTGGATGATTTATTTACAAAAGAAGTTTAGAATATCTCTATAAGCAGATAAGAATACGTGAAATTATAAAGACTACTGACAGGTGAGACGAAAATAATAACATGACATAACATTTTCCTATGATTATCATAGACTACCTTCAAGATAATAAATGGCATTTCAATGGTATTATATTTCTTAAAAATAATGATAGTGTTTTAATTCAAATGTGTCGATAAAATTTAAACTTAAATTATATTTAACTGTATCTTTTAGGCTACACTGCAAATGTGATAATGCATTCTTCGATTGTTTAAAAGAAGCTGATAAAATTGTAGCTCATATCGTTGGCACTGGTTATTTTAATGGTCTTGGTGGACAATGCTACGATGAAAAACACCCAGCTACTTGTGTTAAATATGAATCAATTATTGGGTAAGTAAATAAAAATTTATTACGACTAATTATAATTGCAAGTACACTTCATCAATCCTAAATAGAAGCTATTATTATTTTAAAAATGCCAATAATAAAAGTAAGGTACACACATTACAAAATTTAATAAATCCATACACTACAGATCACTGTCAAAGAATGTGAGATTGTTCATATAAAAACTAAATGGTTGTATTTAATTATTTCGAATTTAAAATGGTTCTTAAAATATCATACTTTAAAGTTATGTAAATTAGGTTAAGTAAATTAATCAAGGACTTTGGAAATTTCCAAAAAATGACTTTAAATATAAAGTATGATTTTTCAAGAACCATTTGGAATTTGACATAATTAAATACAATCATTTAGTTTTTATATGAGCAATAAAACCATAATATGATTGTTAATGGAAGCTATTAATTTGTGATACATCTTGGAATCACAAACTTTAAAAGAAACTACACAGCATTATATTGACAAAGTGTAGCTTCTATTAAAGTTCCTGAAACCATAAATGTAATCATTATGTTTTGACCATTGTACAATATACAACTCAATCATCAGATCAGTAAAACTATAATTCTAAGCAAATGATTTATAGTTTTACTTATTGTTTTTTATCTGTTAAAAAGGCGTTAATATTACGCTAATTATTCTTGTCCATTAAATACGAAAGTATCTTGAATCTTGATACAGTAAGAACATTTAGAAATTCCATAACAGTGAATATTATTTTGATTAAAATCATTGACATTATATTTGACGGGATAGTTATTCATATCATACAGTTATTATAAGATAAATTTACTAATAAAATCACTATAGTTTCAGGGAACGATGCGTTGAATACTCTTATGACGAAAATCAACCCAAGACGTGGCAATGGTTTGATGTACCAAGATATATAGATTAATTTCTTCTTCGTTACAAATATGTAATATATGAATAGTACGAATATTATTTATTACTAAAAAATTGTTTTTTTTGAGTAAATGTAAATTTACAATTATTTATACAATGTTTGTCCCTTTTTAAAATAAATGTACGTGCATAAATGTTATTATTAATAAAAGAGAATTACATTATAATACTCTGTGTCTCTACTTTAATAAAATATAGATTTAAAATTCGAAAAGGCCAGACATAATATATTTTTTTTAAACGAGGGATTTATATAAGAAGCAAAGATATTTCCTTATTTTCCATTTTTATTTTTATGTAACAATGTTGGTTTTTGCAATATTCTAAAGTTTCCGTTGTGTATTAACTTATTTTATTATTTCAATGTGGAAGAATTAAATGCTCCTATGTAAAATATTTGATAATAATAATAAACCAATATATAAGCGTTTTAAACTCATTGCGTTTCTTGTTAATTGAATGTATCTTCTAGTATCATTTAGCCAGCTTGATCGGAATACTGATATTAACTATGTAATGATTTATACTAACAAATACAATTGATAAGAATTTTATTTTACTAATGTACCTGGATATTGGCACCTGAGTAAAGTAAGTGAAGTAAAGACTTTGGAAGGGAAGCTTAACATCAAGTTTGCCAGTGACCAAGACACTAACTGAATAGTGTATTTCTAGTTCGATGAGCCAATTTAAATAAAAGCTTACATCATTGAAGTTTAGTTTTCTTTACTTATGTATTCCTTTGATTGCAGTCAAGTGTGGAATCACACTTCCGAAAGTCGATCTTTCTTTCTTATTGTGCAATTCGCGACTAACACTTTCAGTGATAAATTGGAACTGTTTGTTAGTTACAAACTCAAAATTAACATTAACCTGAAGAAAAACTACAAGCCAAGTGGGGCGATGGGTGGCGACATGCCTACTATGAGGCAGGAGGTATACATCTCATTAGCCTGGGTAATAACTCTAGACTAGAAGTCCAGGTAAAGATGCAAATTAGGATAAAGAAACCTGCAGCAAGATGTCATTGCAGATGGCTAATAGCAGGAAGTTATAAGCCTTATACAATAACATAATTAAACAAAGGAATTCGTCATGCGATTGCAAATATGCCGCCGGCTTTGAAAAGATATGGTCTTTTAATTGACTATACATAAAAGTAAAGTTCTCACCCCCTGTCACTAAGTCATTGACGTAGAAGTAGTGTTCAATGGCACAACCAACACGCAATAAATTGCTTTGATATTTTCTATTTATTTATTTATCCAATGTAAATATAACTATTTCGAGACTTACAAAAATACAGATAACAAGGAATGATGTGACACGGTACCTTATGTTACATATACAGGGTGTCCCAATTTCGATGCTCACCATTGGTATCTATTGGTAGAATATAGTTTCACTTTCATTTGTCATTGGTGTTTAATTAAACGGGAATTAGGCAGTAATCCCAAACAATTTTGGGATTATGTTGAAGTTTGTCGCAATACATCTGGTTTTCCGAAAGAAATGTATTTTAATAATTAGGTTAGTCATACCGTTGAGCACAGTGTGGAGTTGTTTGCTAAATATTTTGCCAACTCTTACAATAATAAACAAATTAATTCATTGCCTATATATCAAGGAAATGAATTGTTTGATCTTTGCAATCTTAATGTTTCTATTGAAGACATATTTAATGCTATATGCTCGCTACCCGAATCGTGTACTTCTGGGCCTGATGGTATCCCTGCGTTTTTGTGAAAAGATGCATTTATACTTTGTGCAAACCAATTTATGCTTTATTTACAAAGTCGCTGTCGACTGGAATTTTTCCCGATTGTTGGAAAGACAGTTTTGTGGTTCCGATATTTAAAAGTGGAGACAGGAGAGATGTTTACAATTAGAGGGGAGTTAGTATTCAATCTGTTATTCCAAAACTTTTAGACTCTGAACAACTAATGAGGGCTTGTTCGCATGCGATAATGAATGAACAGCATGGTTTTATGAAAGGCAAATCAACTGTGACGAATTTGCTAGTATACCAGACCCATTTGGCAAATGCCTTGGAGAATGGATCACAAGTTGATTCTATATACACTGATTTCTCCAAGGCATTTGATCGTATACAACATGATATATTAATTAATAAATTGGGTTTAATGGGATTTGGTGCTAATGTTGTTAGATGGATAAGCTCTTATTTACGAAACAGAAAACAACAAGTACGCATTGGGAAGAATTTATCTAATATTATAAATGTCACGTCAGGGGTACCTCAAGGCTCGCATTGTGGTCCCCTTTTATTTCTGTTATTTATTAATGACATCGGATTAAAGATTAAACACAGTAACTTTTTTCTGTATGCTGACGATTTAAAAAATTTTAAAAGGATTAAAACCTTAAATGATCAAATTCAGCTACAAAGTGATTTGGATAGTGTTGCACTATGGTGTAATGTGAATATGCTTTGAATTTGAACAAGTGTGTCTTTATCTCATATTATCGAGGCAAGTTGTGTAATTTCAACTATATTTTGAATGGTAGTAAGTTAACTCAAAAATTTGTGATAAAAGACCTGGGCATAATTTTTACATCAAAATTGAATTTCTCCACCCACATATCACATATATGCAATAAGTCATTTAAACTGATGGGTTTTATCAATAGGTTTTCAACTGAGTTTAAAGTTGATACAATTAGAAAATTATATGTTTCTTTAGTACGGCCACATTTGGAATATGCCTCGAGCGTTTGGTCACCTTATACCAATAATGCCGTCACTCAATTGGAACGTGTTCAGGGCAAATTTTTAAGACTTATGCATTTTAGAATGGGTGGTAGATGCACAAATTTTAGCCATAGTTCAATGCTAATCCAGCTCAATATAAAGTCGTTAGTATACAGGAGAAGGTTTCTGGATTTATCATTTTTATATAAACTTATTAACGGTCTTATAGAGTGTAGTGAATTAATTAGATGTCTGGATTTTAATATACCACGTGGACCTCAGTCACGTCATAAACCATTATTTCGGATTTCTTTCCACCCTACTTTATATGGTATGTATAACCCCATTGTGCGTATGATGCGTTATGCAAACGTTTTGGTTAAAGATAACAATTTTGTTTTATTTAATCCTTCTTTTACTACCTTTAAATCCAGGCTCCACCGCATCAATTTATCCGATGTCATTACTTTTTGTTGAAAGTTTAGCTTTTAATTTTTGCATGTTCTTTACTCTTATATAACTACACACATTCTATAATTCAGTCAGTATATATTTATTCATGAATTCATCATCTAAGTTTCAATGTCTTTATTTATTTATTTGTGCCTCGTACCATTTCAATTATATTACTTTTATTATTTTATATTATTTTAGCTTCTCTTTTATAAACTTGTATATATATTTTTTAAATCTTATTTTAATGTATTTTAACTTCTCTTTTTTAAGTATGTATATATATTTTTATTCTATTCGAGTATTGCTATAATGAGCCACTTGGGTTAATTTAATTTATTTTGTTTGCTTAATTTAATTTTTGTTTTTCTTGTGCACCGTATCGCTAAGTTCTTTCATAGTACTTCGTATTTATTATTCTTTTATGTACAAAGGTGATTTCCGTAAATAAAATTGAATTGAATTGAATTGAATTACATGGCCTGCTTATCTCCCATTAAAGATTAATTTACGTTTTTATTAAAATTTTGATTTTTATTAAAATTTTTCAGGCATGTTATACATCGTTGAAAATCACTATCTAATAAATCTAAAATCCAATATGGCCACCAGAAGAAACACAAAACCTGGAATCAAATGCGAATCGGGGGGTTCTGTTTACACCAAAAAATTTGTCTTAAAAAAGTGTCTGAATAATGTAAAGGATTAATAAAGGTCGCGTTAGGCGTTATCGAGTTATTGTGAAATATTAAAATTGGCAAATTTTGTTTTTTTCCAAATATATCTTAAAATTGAAAAAAGTTAAGGTAAATTTGAAATTGGATTTGTTATGAGCACTGATTTCTGCAAAACATTCCCCATTTAACCGTTGCTCTATCTCTTCTAATAACAGAGATACCAATGGTGAGCATCGAAATTGGGACACAGTGTATATAGCATATTTAACTAGTATTGTTCAATTGTTGCCATGTAGAGACGTGTCAATGGGGGGCGATATTTTTATGATGTGGGCATTATTTCTCAACCCGCAACATAATTGTCTATGTCTCGGCAACAATTGTTGCGTCATATATAAAACATGTTAATATTAACGTTACGACAAATATGCAATAATTTAATTTCATTTAATTTCATTATTTTTATTATTGTATCTATTAGTATTTTACTTTTCATTTATTATACTTACTTTATACTAATGGAGTTTTCCGTCAATAAAGATACTTATTCATTGATTGATTGATGAGGCACTTAGGTGTTGAAAATCCATACTTAATATTTACTTCACCTGAAGAAGTAGTCTTTAATAAACCAATATTTGAAAATCAAACAATTGCGTTATCTCAATATATTTATTTATAATTAAAACTAGATACATTTTGTAACTAAATTCAGAAAAGCACAAAAAAAACGGTAAAAAATGTATTAAAAGATTTTTGAAATATTTATAGATTATACCATATTCGAAAACAATTGGTTTTGAAATAAATTGAATCATCACCTGTTTTTAAAACTAATCTACCTTTACCTAACGACTGTCCAAGGTTAAAGTTTATAAAAAGAGACCAAACAAATAAATCGTTATCGTTTTACTATATTCTCTGTACTCACATTTATTATACTTAACACTCTTGAGTCTAAATTAGCTGACAATGGTGCAAAGAACAATATCTAGATAATTAATGAGTTGCACGAGAGAAAATTACGAAAAAAAATGTAATGCTCTATAATTTGCCAAGTAATAATAATACTACCAATAACGATTTCACTAGAATTGACAATATTCTACAAACAATTGACAGTTCAATTGTTATGAAGAAAAGTTTTCATGTGGGGAAGGCAGGTGAGCGTCCTCGCCCGATAAAATTAATTTTATCAAATGCAGATATGGTGAGTTTGGTAATGAAAAATCGAAATAAATTTGATGAAGACTTACGCATTAAATCAGATCAAACAGCTATGCAACGCGATGAATTAAACAAAGCTGTAAGAAAACTAAAGGAACGACAGGCCAAGGGAGAAGATGTTATAAGATATTTTAATGATGTTCCCAAGATTGTTAATAAAATTCGAGAGCAAAAGAAAAACTGAGCTACCTCCAATAACAAATGTCATTTTTAGTGGTCTATCAAAATGTACGTGGTTTAAATACCAAAATTCATGATTTTTATAATAGTGTGTTATGCAATGATTATGTTGTACATTGTTTAACTGAGACGTGATTACATGGTGAAGTTGAAGACTTATTTCCTTCAAATTACATTATTTATAGGTCCGATAGAGAATTTTATGTCAAATGAGATTCAATTTGATATAAGTTAAATCATATTGAACTTAAAATTATTCAGTTATTTATAAATAGTACCTCATTAGTACTGATATGTATATATATACAGGGTGGGCCACGAATAACGACCATTAAAATTTTACGGGGTTTCTGCAAGAGGAAAAATCTGAAAATATTCAACATTGTACGGTTGATTGCGATCTCCTCATGGAAAATATTTTTGACTTTCTATCACTTCCGGTTGTACCAGAAATGGCTACCAACTTTGATATTTTAAATGTAACATACTGTATATTATTTTATTTTTAAATTCCTTATTCGATTGCCTACCTCTCCATATGGGTTTATGTCCACTTAACTTTTACAGTTTTTGATTTAAAAATTTATTTGTCAAATATTGACCTCAAATAGGCGTTTAAAAAAATGCCTATAACTTCTAATAGGTACAAGATAGACACACGAGCGGCATCTTGTATTGTACCCAATGGATTCCTCTACAAAGGAAAAAATTGACATGTGTCAATTTTGACAGTTGGTATTTCAAAAATATCAATATTTCAGCGCCTACTTAAAAACATCATATTTCAATTTTTTCAAATGGAAAATTTCGAAATAACTTAAAAACTACTGGCTCTAGATGTAGTGATGTATAATACTTTTTTGTAGCAAATTGTCTTGCGAATCACCCTATAAGATAAAATATTGGTCATTCCATTTGAAAAAATTGAAATATGATGTTTTTAAGTGGGCGCTGAAATATTGATATTTTTGAAATACCAACTGTCAAAATTGACACATGTCAATTTTTTTCCGTTGTAGAGGACTCGATTAGGTACAAAAAAAGTTGCCGCACGTGTGTCTATCTTGTACCTATTAGAAGTTATAGGCATTTTTCTAAACGCCTAATTGAGGTCAATATTTGACAAATAAATTTTTAAATCAAAAACTGTAAAAGTTAAGTTGACATAAACCCATATGGAAATGTAGGCAATCGAACAAGGAATTTAAAAATAAGATAATATACAGTATGTTCCATTTAAAATAACAAAGTTGGTAGCCATTTCCGGTACAACCGGAAGTGATAGAAAGTCAAAATTATTTTCTATGAGAAGATCGCAATCAACCGTACAATGTTGAATTTTTTAAGATTTTTTCTCCTGCAGGAACCCCGTAAACTTTTAATGGTTGTTATTCGTGGCCCACCCTGTATATTAAACCTTCAACACCATCTGAATATTATACAATATTACTAGAACATATTGAACTTCAGTTTGCCAATAAAAATGTTGTTATTATTGGTGATTTTAATATTCCCAACTACAATGGTGGACCGAACTCCTCTACACTGGAAAAATTTAGCTCAATTTTTGGACTATAATAATTATACTCAATACGACAATATAACGAATACACATAATAATATTTTAAATTTCATAATTGGGTCATCTGATTCTATTCAAGATTTTAACAGATGTAATACACCATTAGTTCCTGAAGATAGCCATCATCCCACACTCACCTTTTTCATTAAACTTGAAACTAATAACTCTCGTATTAGTACTGATGGGTCCAAATTTCAATATAATTTTAGAAAAACTAATTTTCCAGTTTTTATAAGGCTATATGCGATGTTAATTGGTCCGATGTATATTCACGTAAAGATTTTGATTTGGCTTGTAAATCATTTTATAACACATTATATACCAATTAACGGTCGCTAAGTAACGGTCGCTACCATCATTTACATTATATACCATTTTTGATAAGTTTATATCATTTTATAAAAAAACTTTTAACCAATGTGCACCATGGATTACACACTTGGTTCGATGTAAATTAAAGTCGAAACAGAAAGCTCGCAAGCGCTTTATGAAATCACAAACAACAATGGATCGAGAGAGGTATTAGAAGAACGAAGAGTATGTAAACGTGAAATAGCTGAAGCTCATGCAGACTGCATTAAGAAAACACAACAACAACTTTCCAATGAATATCAATATTAAGAGGAAAACCTCAAGGATTCCGGATTTTATGATTTTTGATGACCAATTACTTAATACGTCCGAAGAGGTTGTTAATGGATTTGTAGAGTTTTTTGTTAAATCATTGTTAAATCAATCAAAGCCATAATTCTTCTCACCGAGGTTTTACAGGAATTAAAAAGATTGAAACCTAAATTTACAGCGGGCTTAGATTTAATTCCTGCTGTTATTTTAAAAGATGCATATATTTTGGCTGAGCCTATTGCTTACATCTATAGACTTGTATTGAAAACCGGCAAGTTTAATTACCGACCTATTTCCATCCTGAGTAATTTATCAAAGGTTTTTGAATCTATATTAGTTAAGCATATTTATTATCAAGTAAGTCCATTTTTGTCTACCAAGCAACATGGTGTCGTGGGCCATAGATCTACATCGACTAACTTAATGAACATTACCCAAGATATTTATGGCCTATTATTGACAAAACTGGACTATTACGGAATACGTGGATCGGCAAACAAATGGTTCCAATCATATTAAAACTCAAGAAAAGAATCAGTTAAAATCAGTAGAAATGATAATATTGTAGTATCCCCTAGATATAAATATGCTTACCACAGGGTAGTATTTTGGGACCACTTGACGATACAAATATAATATTGATGGGGTCAACGTTTAGTGATGTAATTGACACCGGAAATATAAACTTAACGCAACTTAACGAATTGGTTTCATAACATTAACTTAATATTAAATTCAAACAAATTGAAATGCACCTTATTTAAAACAAATCAAAATGTCGAAACACCATGTTTAATTAAATTAGATAATGTTAACTATGACTTTACACCTACTGCTAAATTTCTTGGAATATATGTTGATAAAAACTTAAACTATAATGAACATATTGAAAACCTTTCAAAAATCCTAAGTCGAGCTTGCTAGCTACGGTTTACGAGTGCTTTCCAGAACTACAAAAAAAATATATTAAACATATTCTACTATGCGAACTTTTATTCGCATTTGAAATATGGAATCATATTTTGGGCAATGGGATAAATGCTGCAACAATATTTTTGATTCAAAAACGAGCAATTAGAATAATGAACCAAATAAAATATAGCGATAGCTGCAGAGGACTAATCCGACGTGAAAATATATTAACTTTTATAGGAATTTATATATTCGAAAGTATACAATTTTCTAAGGCAGAGATTTATTAATACACATAATACTAGGCATTGCATCCAGTACATATATCCTCACCACAAGTTAGCTTTTTTTGAAAAGGGCCACATTACCCATGTCTTAAGTTATTTAATCATCTTTCTAAACATATAAGAGAATCCCAAACGTTCTCAAATTTAAATACATCTTTAAAAAAGTTCTTGATTGAGTTAGAATTCTAGAATATACAGAAATTTTATGCAATAGTACGTTAGTTTTCCTTTTGTATTTATTACTGTTTATTTTTTACTCTATTTCATGTAACTGTAATATTTCAACATAATAATTTTGAACATAATCTGCTAAAGCCTTTGACACACTTGATCACGATTTACTTATATCTAAATTAATAAAGTTTGGCCTGAATAATATTATTAATCAGGTATTGAGATCCTATTTATATAATCGTGGTCAGCAAGTGGAAATTCAAGGTGTTCGGTCTAAACGATATGTGGCTTCCAGTGGTGTACCTCAAAGATCAAACTCGGCCCTCTTCTATTTCTTCTTTTATACGCGGATGATATTAAACTTTATAGTGTTATCGATAGTGTAAGTGACTGTTACCAACTTCAATTGGATATTAATCGTTTTACCGAATGGTGTTAAAGTAACAAACTAACATTAAATGTCAAAATGCTCTGTTATCACTTATGGCAGAACAACAGATTTAACTTTAAATCGGTATACTTTGAATGACATTGAATTAAACATGCTCTCAGAAACTAGAGATCTTGGAATCATTTATGATTGTAAGTTGACATTTAATGCTCATGTTACACAAATATCTCGTGAGTGTTACCGTTTATTAGGCTTTATAATGCGGAATTGTAGATCATTTAATGATGTTAAAGTGATAAGTCTTTTGTTTAAAACTTTTATTTTAAGTAAAATATCATATTGTGCTGTTATTTGGATGCTTATATATATAAAGTACATTAATATGTTGTAAAACATATAGAAAAAGTTTCTACGATATTTATACTTTATAAAACATGGAATATATGGCTTCTCTATTCCTTACTCGGATTTGTTGGCAGAATTTGGTTTTATATCCGTCTTTAACAAACTATTTAAGGTACATTCAATCATTTTTAGTTCACTTTACAGAAAAAAATACGTTCAAACTAGTGTTGCTTTGATAACCTTGCTATTTTGTAACACGCAAATTACTTTTGTATCATTCAATGTCTGTCGAAGTCTTAGCTGGAGAAGTAGTTGTTTCAAAAGTGATTTGTTTTTGTAGTCTTAATAAGACTCATTTGTTGTAGATTTTACGAAAATATTTTCGTGTTTTTTCTAATTATATTTATATAATTAATAAAACACGTTAGAATTCACATTCTTCACAATTTATTTTGTATTCACTAGATGTGCATTTCGAGCACTAAATTGTGAAGAAAGTGAATTCTAACGTGTTTTATTAATTGAAATTTCTCTTCACGTAACTCAAAAACCAATAATTTAAATATTTATATAAGTTTATGCAATCTCTATAAATTAATTCATTTTAGTATTGATGATCAGAGAATATTAAGTATGATTAATTTTAAAATTCCGCAATTATCAACGAGAAATTGTGAAAATTTTATGTACACAACTCCACGTGTAAATTATTACTTAAATTCACCCATTATAAGATTATCTCGCCTGGATAATAATTATTCAAGTACTTTGGACATATTTAATCCGTCTTTCTTTAAATTTAAAAGTGATCTTTTGTCGCATTTGAAGACATCATCATAATGTAAATTTATGTTATATAAGATAAATATTTGTTTTTTTTTTTTTTTTATTTAGAATTATAATGTTTAGTTTTAAGACTTAAATATATAAATAAATAAATAAATAAATATTCATTGAAGAAAAAAATAGCCTAAATGTAAATACCCAATTCCAGGAAACTACATGCGACCAGCATCTCAATTTAAACTTAAACCACATTTAGTTTGAAATATTTATATGAACTTCATCTTCATTCTGTTCTTCTTGCCCTTAGAATACTAGGATAAAAAAACGTTTAGGGAAATCTAATTCTAATTGATAAATCATAAAATAATAATCACATATAGAAAAAAACTAGCGAATATGTTAAGTAATAGTTTAAATGGGCAATAAATAGTTTAAATGGGCTGGTTAAGCGTGAAATTTTTATTTATTTTTATGAATAAACTAGTATTCGCTTGAATGATTTTTTTAATAATTACGTGGTGATAAGATATAAACATTACATAAAAGAAATGCAACAAATAAATAACTATTTAAAAATGATTATATCGCAAGCATGCCTCATATTATTTGTTTTTGGTGTAGGAAATGGGTCGTGTAATAAGAAAAATAATTATTCGTATCGTAATAGACAGTTGCCAGCTATTATACCCGGTAAGTAATTAGGAATGTATAAATAAAACATTTTTACGTTGATTTCACTCTATATTTTTTACAAGTTTAGGTAACTCAATAGAAAGAAATTTTACCAATCATTTTAATCACGATTTAAAATTATTGTATTAGAGGATAGTCATTCGCAAGGGATTCATCACAGTAAAATAATTTATTTTCATTATTATACAGGGTGAGTTTTTTTCGATGTTCTCTATGGGGATCTCGGAAACTATAAGAGATAGAGAAACGGCTAAATGGGGAAAGAAGTGTAGATTTACGAGACGAATAAAATTCCACTTTCAAAGTTTTCAAAAAAGTCAAGGTTAACTAGATATTTTGAAAAAAGTAAAAAGTGTCAATTTTTTCAAATCAATATATCTCGGTTATTATAACAGATAGAAAAAAACTATAGAGGACAAAGTTTTAGATAATTTTACGTAGATTAATAAAAAATAATCAGAAAATTTTTATCGACATTATTTTCCGAGATATGACGCAAACTTACATTTTTTTAAATGGAAACCATAGTTGGCTATGGCCTCATTCAAAAGGTAATTTTTTTCTCTTTAATCCAATATGGCATACGACATAGTTATTTCTAAAAATAAGTGAGTTATAGTCATTTTATGTTTTATTATAAATAAAAAATATGTAGAAATGAAAAAGATGAAAGTAAAACAATTTCATTTGTTTATAATAATAGCAATATTGTAATTATTAGGTTTACAAAAGTTAAACAAAAATAAAAAACCAGCGTAAGAATAATAATTTTGTAATTATCAAATGGCCTACTGTATGTGGTATAAACACATTTGTCAAGAGGATAATACGTTTCTTACAAAAATATTATGAACAGATGAATCGAGGTTCACTAATTGTGGTGTTTTTAATCGCCACAATGAACGTAGATGAACTCAAGAGAATCCTCGAGAAGTTTCACAGAGAAAACTACAAATTAAATTTGGGTTTAATCCATGGGGTGTTTGGATTAATAATTCTCGGTTCATATATTTTTGAAAGCTCACTAAGTGAAAATGATTACTTTCATTTTCTTCAGAAAACATTTGAAGATTAAATTTATCATTATAAGCAAGATTGAAATGGTTTCAATATGACGGTGCTCCACCTCATAACATGTTGGCTTTACAAATTATTTAAATGATGCTTTTCCTAACTCATAAGTGGGAAGAAAAAAACCAATTCCAGGGCCACCTAGATCTCCCGATCTGCGCGTTTTAGAATTTTTTCTGTGAAGTTATGTAAAAAACAAAGTATATGAAAAATCATATCAAGCCGCGGAGGATCATAAACTAGCTGTTATTAAAACATTTAATTCAATTTACATCTGAATAGCCAAAAAAGCCATAAATTCAATTTTAAAAAGATAATTTTAATAGTGGACTCTTTGACTATATTTTTTAGTATTAAAATTTCTCTCCCATTAATATTTTGATAAGTACAGAATTACTTTAAGCTATTGTTTCATTTTGGTTTATCTCTGTAAAACTAATCATTACAATATAGCTATTATTATAAACAACTGCAATTGTTTTACTTTCACCTTTTTCATAGCTACCCATTTTTTTTTATTTATAATAAACTTTAAAATGACTATAACTCACTTATTTTTTGAAATAACTATGTCGTATGCCATATTGGATTAAAGAGAAAAAAATTACCTTTTGAATGAGGCCATAGCCAACTATGGTTTCCATTTAAAAATATGTAAGTTTGCGTCATATCTCGGAAAATAATGTCGATAAAAATTATAATTACAGTTTTTAATATTATCTAGGTACTAAGTGGTGTGGCGCCGGCGACGTAGCAGACAACTATAATGATTTGGGTTATTTTACTAAAACAGATATGTGCTGTCGGGAACATGATTTATGCCCTGAAATAATAGCTGTTGGAGAAACTAAATATGGATTATTGAACGACGGAATATATACCAGGTAATTAAAAATAATGTTTAAAATACTGCACAAGAATTTTCAAAATATTCTCTATGACACTTTCCATGAAGGTCAATATAGTTTTCATGCTCTTGAACTAATATTTGAAGGTCGTTTTCTACTCTGATTAAGGGAACGCATGAACGCTTGGAAACATTGACCTCGTAATTTATTTTTGTTTTGCGGAAATAAAAACAAAAGTCATTAGGTGCCAAATTTGGTGCTGTATGAATGCCGATTTACCATTTCCTTAAAAAATCACCTATTTGAGCCGATGTGTGAGGATTTGCATTGTCCTAGTGCTAATGTCCAATCATCAACGCTGTATACCTCAGTATGTAATCAAAGTTATACTTGATTTAAAGACTTTATAATTAAAATTGCAATACAAATTTAATTTTAGGCTACACTGTAGTTGTGATGCGGCATTCCACGATTGTTTGAAGAATGCTGATAAAATGGCAGGACAAATAATTGGCGTTGGCTATTTTAATAACCTTGGTATGCAGTGTTATGATTACAAACCACCAGCTACTTGTGCTAAATACGACCCATTTTTGAGGTAAGTAATATTAACTAATATACAATTTATATCAAAAAGAATTGGATTGAATAGGAAAATCGAAATTTACGATAGAAGCGCTAGTTGAAAAGGAGGTATAATAATAATTGCCTATTCTAGCTTCATGTTAAATATATTACTCATATTTATGTAATATTTAATGACTTTTATGACATAAAATAGTAAAAATGTCTCAAAGAAATACTTAATTACAGACTCATTTTTAACAGTCGTAGAACAGCGATTTTTATTTCCTACGAATATGATATTAAATTTAAATTAATATTAAATTAAATTATATTTAAATTTAAATACATTACAACAAATTATATTGAACATCAAATAATAATAAACATGTAAAGAATACTTGTATGATGTCGGCGTTCACTTGGTGGTGCATTTTGATAAGAAGTTTAAATAAAACACTTTATAACTTTGTTTTACCACTATATTTTGTATAACTGTGACTAGTTTCGATCATAAGCTGATCATTATCAAACATAAAGTACCTAAATTTATTACAAACGTTGCTTATATACTATCGAAAAGAGGAGAATACATTACGTCGGTCTGGTCATTAAGAATGGAAAAACCCGGATTAATTTTGGCTTTATGAATTTCGAGTGCTTCCAGTAAATCCATTTTACGACCTTTATCGGTAAAGTGGATTACTGAAAGTACATCCTTTCCGAAAATATGATTGTTTTCTAATAAATGGTTTGCAAAAGTTGAATTGTTATATTTTAAGCGATAAGCTCGTTCATGTTCTTTGAGACGCGTTTCAAAATTCCGACCAGACTGACCAATGTAAATTCCTTTACAAGACCCGCATGTTAATCTATATATTCCTGCTCTTTCCATTATATTAATTTTGGGTTTTGGATTGTAAATTAAATTTGATATCTTATTGCTACATTTGAAAGCTACATTAACGTTACATTTTTTAAGGATTTTTTTGATTTTGATACTTATTAGGCCAAAAAATGTTAAACATTGAAATTGTTTGTTGTTAGTGGGTGTGATTACTGGATATATATATTTTTGGTATTGTTTAAATTTATGTTTATGAACTAAATTTTCTATTAATTTTGCTGAGTATCCGTTGTTAATGGCCATTTGTTTTATTGTCGCAAGTAGTAGAGGGAGATAGCCGATTCTAGAACCTCCTCTGACCTTGACCCCAACCTTGACCCCTGTCGAGGTCAAGGTCAGAGTGAAGGTCAGAGGAGGTCCCAGAATCGACTGGAGGTGAAGGTCGGAGTCAAGGTCAGAGGAGGTTCTAGAATTGAGTGTACCTCCCTTGACCTTGGCCCCAGTAAGGGGACCCTTTATTGGTGTCGGAGGCCTGGAACTGCGACCTTGATCCCAATAAAGGGCTACCTTATTAGACATTCATAGTACGGTTCCATAATTTAAGGTTATGTTAGAAGATCAGCTAGGAGCGATGCGTGATGTTACCCCTACGACGGTCCAATGGTGAATGACCTTAAATGAGTAAATAGCTTCTAATATAGACAATAAACTTGATAGGGGAGCATACATATGGACGGCATAATCTTATTTGGGTAATTTATAAAATGTAACTCATTTATATTAATATTAATTGTTAATAATTTTATATTAATAATTATTTATTAATAATAATTTATTATTAATAATAATTTATTAATAACAATTAATTATTAGTAATAATTTATTAATAACAATTTATTAATAACAATTAATTATTAATAATAATGTATTAATTAATAACAATTATTTATTAATAACAAATATTTTTTATAAACAAAATGTATTTCGCGAATGGGATAACATACGGTCACACAAAGTTTTAGAGACGGGCAAACTTGCCTCCGCATTATGTTTACCGTGTTTTTTTTCTGATGCGAGAAAACGAGTTGGGTCATTGAACACCGGTGCGGAGTGATATTTAAGACCGGTGAGGAGTGATTTGAATATGTATTAGATTATTTGTATCTTGACATTAACACGCGGTCGGTGAAGGTCATGGTGTATTATTGTTTTTTATTTTCCGAGTCGGATTTTAGGTATAAAAGTAAGGATATTTTGAAAATATTTCGCAGTGCATCATTTAAGTTTCCATCGTCAATATCAAAAAAGCAAGTAAGTAGTACATGACTTAATATTAAAAAGTAAATAGCACTAATATATAATTATGTAATTTACATCTAGTGCAACGCTACCAGCCGTATTCGATGAGAACTTGGACTAATAAAGATGCAAATCGTAATCGGAGTAATGAAAATAAATTGCCGAGTCAACAACCGTTGGGCAGTCTTCATGGACTAGAAGGTGGAGAAGAGGAAGGGTTTTTTGAACAATTTTTACAAGAACCAGAATTGGAGTTACCAAATTTGAATATCTGTTCGTTTCATGATTTTGGCGAAGAAGAACGCGAACCACTAATTGCAAGTAATAATCAAGAATGTGCAAATGGAGATCAGTGTACTAATAATACACCAGAAAGAAAAAAAGAAAATGTTTTGAAACCTCTCCTAGCTCCAGTAACATATTTTTTGAATAAAAGTAAAACAAAGTGGATATGTGTTGGTTTGGACAGTGATTTAAATTTTGAACCTGTTATCCGATTAATGGGAAATCGAGGTCAAGGCATAACACTAGATTCAGAAACATGGAGTGATTTTAATAAAGCTAAAGATTGTCTTAACAGAACAATTAATACAAAAAATCTAGATAATTATATAAATATAAACAAATTAAGTGTGTCTTTTATTTATGTTGATAATTATCGCAAAGTCTTGAAAGCAACAGTTGGAACTGACTCTGTGTATTTATCGTATGAAAGTCTTCGTGAAGTTTGGAAATTAAGTGATGTTGTAACATTCCGATTGGAGTTATTAAAAAATTTAGATTTCGGTGACTTTTATTACCGTTGCTTGGATTTATTACCAAATTTTGAAGGTGATTTGAGAAAACGCTTAGAAACTGTATTTAATGGGAGCTGTTCTGAGCAAGTGGCGATTTTTAAGGAAATGATGACTTCTGGAATTGATAAAATAATGTACGATTTAGATTTACATCAAGTCATAAATGCATCGTATAATGGAGAAAACAAAAACCGTAACATTTTGTGAAAGTAAGAACAAAACTCACGCCCTTTATGTCTGGTTGTACGCTTATAGAGAGGCAAGGAAAAGTGATTGGATAAATTGTGCGTTGGATAGATGTAGATTTAATAGACGTATTAAAAGATTTGAAATTGAATCAAAAAATGTTTTGAGTGAAAACCATAGAAATAAAATATATTGTAATAGATTTATGAATACTTAGTAGGTATATTAGGATAATGCGAGTTGTATTTTATTTAGTATAGAAAGGATTACGATGAAGTAGACATGTTTGTACTGCATTAATTAAGAAAATAAACTGTGTCAAATTTTAATTGCGTTTTGTTTATTGTGTGTTTGAACCCGTATAAAAAGTGATGCTTGGTCAAAACGTGGTTAGTTACAATCGTGAACCAAAGCGGAAAGGTAGTGGTTTGTTAAACAAATTAATAAATAAACTTCCCTTCGAAGTACATTTACCTGGATATAATTTTTGCGGTCCGGGAACTAAATTGCAAAAGAGGTTGGCAAAGGGCGACAGTGGTATAAACGTATTGGACGAAGCCTGTAAAGTGCACGATATTGCTTATAGTAAATCTGACAACTTAAAAGAACGACACGAGGCAGATAAAAAATTATACAAAGTTGCAAAGAGTAGAATAACAAGTAGTGGTGCAAGTTTAGGTGAGAAAGCAGCTTCACTAACAGTTGCTGGAGTAATGAAGGCAAAAACTGCTATGGGTATGGGACATGGACGGAGAAAACTAAAAACTAAAAAGATAAAAAGAAGGAGAAGAATCAGTAGAGGTGGTGCGTTATCATTTGCCAAAGCAATGAAGCTTGCAAAGAGAGCGATTAAACGTAGTCCCGACAAAAGTCTTCAGGGATCTGTAAAAATTGCGTATAATGTTTTAAAACGAAATAGAAGAGGTATTGGTAGACCTAGACGTAGGGTGATACCTATTCCTAAACAAGGAGGATTTCTACCGTTAATACCATTATTTGCGGCATTGGGCGCTTTGGGATCCTTGGGTGGCGGTGCTGCAGCTATTGCGAAGGCAGTAAATGATGCTAAGGCTGCTAATGAGCAACAAAAGGAAGAGGCAAGACATAACAGGGTAATGGAAGCTAAAGCAATTGGTTCAGGATTTTACATAAAACCGTATAAGAAGGGTTGTGGATTGTACTTGGGTTTGAATTCAAAAAACTAAGATCTGAGTTCCTTCGTAGACCATTAACTAATATTGATATTATTAAGTATGCAAAGAAACATCACATACCTTATTTCAGAGGTGTGTTTATGAGGAATGCATTACCGAAAAGAATTCGAAAGCTTGAAAGCGGCATCATCAATTTAGATAATGAGGAAGGTCAAGGAACTCATTGGGTAGCTTATAAAAAACGTGGAAAATCTGTCGAATATTTTGATAGTTATGGAGATCTTCGACCGCCTAAGGAGGTAGAAAAATATTTCTTATCAAATAATGGTAACAATGAAATATCTTACAATTACAGAAAGTATCAGAAAAATACTGACACAAATTGTGGACAGCTTAGTCTGAAATTCTTGTTGAACCATTAATAAGGAAGTGTAACAAGTTATTATATTTACTTATAGAACGAAAGCCATGGAGAAGACATCGCACGCTTATACGTTCACGTTAAGTGGTAAAAGTTCGGAATTGAGTTGTGATTTCAATCCGGCAATATATTTAAATGAAGATGAAGAATATGAGATGGCTTTAATGAATTTTGAATCATTTAATTCAATACCAAATGTGGACGAGACAAACAATTTATTTCATTTCAAGACGAGTGATAATAAATCGCACGTAATTACATTACCTATGGGAATTTACGATATAGAGGACATTAATGAGTACATAGAGAAAGAACTGTTAGATAAGTATAAAAAATATAATGCACTCGTAAGTATTCGAGGAAATAGTAATACGCAAAGAGTGAGTATAAAGACTTCGGTGCTGATTGATTTCTCAAAAAAGAATACTATTGGATCTTTACTCGGATTTAAAAGAGATATTGTTATGCCAGGGGAACATTGCGAATCTCATAATATTGTTGATATTAATAAAGTAAACGCAATTCAAATATATTGCAATGTGGTAAGTGGATCTTATAATAACGGAGAACCTGTTCACGTGTTGTACCATTTTTTCCCAAAAGTACCGGCAGGCTTCAAAATAATTGAATCTCCACAGGAACGTATATATTTACCGGTATCGGGAAAAATTATCAGTTCATTGAAAGTGCGAGTACTGGATCAGTCGAACAATTTAGTAAATTTTAGAAGTGAGGAAATAACGGTAAGCGTACATCTAAGGCGAGTGGAATAGTTGAATTCGTTTTTCACTATGAAAATATACGGAAAATTGAAAAGAAAAAAAGAGTCTTCTGTATTAACGATGGATAGATTAGGAAAGTATAAATGGAAGGACAGTCGTAAGGTATCCTCCAGTGTAAGAAGAGAAGTGAAACCGTTAACACAACGAAATAGAAAATATCTTAGCAGTTTGGGATTTACTTTATTGAAGCAATAATAAATATAATGGATATATTAAATGTGACCGAGAAGATAAAAACAAATAACTCTATAGTAAGTTACGAATATCATACACATCAACCTTTTGGATCGTCAAGTTTTGATCATAATGACGAAATACGAATTAATGTTCCGGAAATAGACAATTATACTATACCTGGTGAAAGCTATTTATATGTAGAAGGGAGTGTTCGAAAAGTGGATAAAAATGAAGCTAGTAAGACTGCAAAGTTAGTAAATAATCCAGTAGCGTTCATGTTTAGTGATATTCGATATTTAATGAACGGAGTTCAGATTGACTCTGTGAGGAATCTTGGCGTCACATCGACTATGAAGGGATACTTTTCGTTTACAAAAAATGAAATAACAAAATTGGAAAATGCTGGTTGGGCAGAAAATGCAGAGACATGCGATGCATTAGATGAAAACGGCCACTTTAGTCTTAGTGTACCGTTACGAACACTATTAGGATTTGCAGAAGATTATAAAAAAGTTGTTTTGAATGTGAGGCAAGAGCTAATATTAATAAGGAATAACGACGATAATGATGTAATTC
The DNA here is from genome assembly GCA_963969525.1 of Ontholestes murinus. Lineage (NCBI taxonomy): Eukaryota > Metazoa > Arthropoda > Insecta > Coleoptera > Staphylinidae > Ontholestes > Ontholestes murinus. Next base: position 57,509,165 of record OZ018390.1, on the reverse strand, counting down.
TTCAACCTGAGGCATCTAAAGGTGAGAAAGTGAAACTTATTATAGATAAAGTGATATGGAGGGTTCCTCATGTTACCGTGGGCCTTCGTGAGCAATTATCATTAACAAAGCTAACAGAGAAGAATGTTGACATCCACATACCATTCAGAAGTTGGGAAATTCATGAGTATCCTTCACTACCGGAAACAACGAAACACACCTGGGCAGTAAAAACTTCATCACAACTGGAAACACCAAGATTTATAATAATTGGATTTCAAAAGGCGCGCAAGGGAAACGTATCAAAGAGTATGTCAAAGTTTGATAATATAAAATTAAATAATTTGAATGTATACTTAAACGGAATTCGTTACCCTTATGATAATCTTAATGTTGATTATACAAAAAATCAGTATGCCATATTATACGACATGTATGCAAGGTTTCAACAATCTTACTATGTACAGGAAAGTGAACCAATGTTTTCTCCTAAGGAATATTTAGCAGTTGCACCGCTAGTAGGAATTGACTGCATGTATCAAGCGGACACTATTCATAAAAGTGCCGTAGAAATCAAAGTGGAATTTAATACGAAAGAGGCTGTACCAGCGGGTACATCAGCTTATTGCCTAATTTTACACGATAAAGCGTATTACTACACTCCTCTTACGAAAGTTGTTAAGGAGTTATTGTAAGAATACTACTGCAATTATATTTACGTAATAATCAGTTTAGTGCAGATCATCATCGAAGGCAGAGTGTCTAGTAAGTGAAGTGCAAGTGGCTTGCAATGGAAGTAAAAAAATATATTATTATTGATATACAAGGATTTCAAGTAAGAAAAAATCATTTTATACCTAAAGAAGTAGCAAGTTGTGATAGTAAAGGATGCATAAGCCACTTCATATTCAAACCTCCCTATGAATATACGTTTTTAAGTAGAAGAGATAAAAGGACTGTCGATTGGTTGACAAGAAATCATCACTGTTTAAAATGGAGTGACGGATTTGTACCATTGGAAAATTTTGAAGAAATTTTGCAAAGTTTGACTCGTAATATAGGTACTATATATGTAAAGGGTCACGAAAAAGCAATGCATATCAGCAAAGTAATTGATAAACCAGTAATTGAAGTGAGTGATAACATATCAAACATACAAAAAACTCTACCGTATTGTACATTTCATACATCAAGTGATTGTGTGTGTGCACTTACCAATGTATACAAATTAACTCCATTTATACGTAATTATTGAAATCAAATGATATGGAGGAGGAGGAGTCATCATGTAAAGGTGTAGATATATAAACCGTGAACTTGTACAATTTTGCTAGTGCATTTGTGTTGTTCATGATGACAAGTCTGGGTTATTGGATAATTCGTTCAACATATGGACAATGGATTATAAACAAAGTTTGGGAAGTTATAGAAAAGTACGAAAAGGATTTCGGTACTGCAAGTCTTACTGATGAAGATCTTGAGTTTCTGCCCCTGAACTACATACTGAAAAGGATGACCGCTCAAAACGTCGCCATGTTGTGGCATCAATTGCCATCACATTATCGAACAAATCAAGATTTAAGGGAGAAGCTCCCTTGTTTGCAGCATTATAACCAAGACAACATTCGCACTCATATCGATGGCCCTGCCCCTTCAAGAAAAGATTGTCATGGATGTATTTTTAAACATTTAGAAATTAATCAAAAAGTGTAAATTAACTAACGTTTTTTAATAAAGATATTGTAGTATATTAATAATGTTTTATTTGTATTCCTGTAACCCAATTTTAAGAAAGTGTTAATTTTTATTGTTACAATTTCTTTCAAACAATTTATTTATTAATTAAGTTAATTGAATGACCAATGAGGTCTTTTTTCCAATTGGAGCAAAAGAAAAAAAGGAAAAAAGGAGGAAAAAAGGAAAAAGGAGGAAAGGAAGGAAAGGAAGGGAAAAAAGAAAGAAAAAAGAAAGGAGGAAAAAAGGAGAGGAGAAGAATATTTCTTTTTACAGACCACTCCTCCTTACCAACGTCTCCTCCTTTTAACACGCCTTCAATGCAGAGGGGATGGGAGTGGGAAAAAAGGAGTGGGGATACAAAATTTCCCCCCCCCCCCCCCCCCCGGGTTGCGACTTTTTGACCTCAAAAATAATTTCCCCCACCAAGACACGCCCCCTACGCCCATTTCCACGCCCCTTTTTGCTATATAAATGAGGAAAACCGCATAGAAAAGCCACAGTGCAGCACGCAGCAGCAACAACAACAACAAACCGAAAAATGGGTAAGTGTTACAAACGTTGAACCTACTTTACATAACTACTATTTTATGCCGTTAAAATATTCTAACATATTCATATATTCCATTCTAAATCGTTTGAATTGTATTTTTTATTTAAAATGTCTTTAATATATTCACTACGTGATTTAGACAAATGTAAATTTCATGTTAATTAATAAGCAGACAAGAAATACGATATGCTAGACGATAGCATGGAGAAATGGTATTTGGGTTCTTTCCGCACGCCGCCGCCAGCAGAAATTCCAGCCGCCGTAAATCCTACCTTGGACGGAACGCGTAGACGGACCGTTGCCGTTACAAGCCCGGCCGGCGAAAATCTGGTACCAGACGGAGCGTGCAGACCGACCGCAACCATTTCTGCCGCTGAAGGTGAAACAGCAGCGAGTGAGTATTTTTTTATATAATATTTAATTTTTCATACATTGGAACTGAAATAAATGAAAAAGTATAATTATGTATTTTTCTTTCTTTTTTTTTTACAGATTCCGGAATGACAGATTTTTTGAATCTTGTTACTCCTGGCGCTAGGTGGCTGACTGCAACTCATAGACGAGAATGCACATCACCCCGTAATGATGTACTGAATCAAGCCATGGTTGACGCTGACATTCTCAGTATTAGTAAAGATACAAGTGATACTGAGAATGTTGCGAGTAC